>JAULUF010000025.1:3137500-3782500 GCA_031834385.1 Semotilus atromaculatus
AAGTTCAAAAGAACAGCATTTATTTAAAATATAATCTTTTCTAACATTATAAATGTCTTTGCTGTAACTTTTGATCAATTTGACTCATCCTTGATGAATAAAAGTATGTTCTAATTTCTTTCCCCCAAAAATAAAAAATAAATTCTTACTGACCCCAAACTTTTGAATGGTAGTGATTAATGTTACAAAAGCTTTCCATTTCAGATCAATTCTGTTCTTTTGAACTTTCTATTCATCAAAGAATCCTGAAATAAAAATGTAAAAAACAGTTTTCAACATGGATAATAATCATAAATGTTTCTTGAGCATCATATTATAATAATTTCTGTAGGATCATGTGACACTGAAGACTGGAGTAATGATGCTGTAAATTCAGCTTTGATCACAGGAATAAATTACACTTCACTATATGTTCACATAGAAAACCGCTGTTTTAAATTGTAATAATATTTCACAATATTACTGTTTTTTTTGTATTTTTTATCAAATAATTGCAGCCTTGGTGAGCAGAAGAGACTTCTTTTAAAAACATAAAAAATCTTACCGATCTAAAACTTTTGACCGGTAGTGTATATAGTCACAATTGCGAGATAGAAAGTCACAATTGTGAGATATAAAGTCACAAATGCGAGATAAAAAGTCGCAATTACCTATTTTTATTCTGTGGTGGAAGGACTAAGTTTAAAAAAAAAAAAGAACCATGATGTTTTTATGACAATTAAACACATTTAAACTATTTTACATGATTCTCTGTCTTTTCTCAGGAGATTTGGACTAGATTCTCTTTACAGTATTAGAGTAAAAAAAGAAGATTAATGTAATACATATTGTTTAATTTAAACCAGCTTAAAGGCAATACAACAAATACATATTCCATTTAATAATTATTTCAATAATGTATTTTTTCCTCTTTACAGTACATATACATTTATTAATTTAGCAGTTTGCTTTTATCCAAAGTGACTTACAATCGATGGTAATGAGAGTTGTGCATCAAAATAATAAGAATTCAGGAATTATTTTATTTTATATTGTCATGAGACATCACAGAAATCCAGACTTTCTTAAAATAGGCTTTATTTTTTGTTGTGGCATATGTAATTTGGCCTAAAATGTGACAAGTTTAGTAAAATTAACGCATGATGCCATGTTTTGATTTAATGCATTGCATTCTGAGAATATTGCATGCAAAAATGTGTCTATGTCCTCAAACTGTGAAATTCTTCAACAAATGAGCTTAAAGTAGCTCAGACCTGTTGCATCATAGTTTGAAAAGAAACCCTTTGTGTCCTTTGCCAAGAACATTCACATTATTTCTCATTGATCTAGAGCTGCACGGATCTGGATGAATTGAGCATCACAAGTTTGTTTGGTTTCAAACAGAGATCACGATTCTCCCATGATTCTGAACAGATGACTAAACAAAATAACATGTCATTTACTAGAGGTTCTGACAAAATGTTAATTGCTGCAGTCTATCTAAAAAACATTTAAGTAATTTAAGTTTTTTTTTTTTATGGATTCAGTGAATGATTCATTTACTCACTCATAAAGACTTCACTCCTTTCATTGATGAATTAATCATCCTTCGTTCCAATGTTCATACTATCCATTAGGGCTGCACAATATATCGAAATTATCAAAATATCGAAAATGTATATATCGCGATATGTATATTGCAACCGCTTGCAATAACTGGGTCATGAACAAAAGACAAAGAGAAAATCACTCTTTTTGAAGAACTTTTTTAGCTTTAATAAGAATCAGTATATATTTAATTCATACAGTGAAAACTAAGCAGTGTTTTATTTTTACATTTGATTATTCAGTTTCTGTTGTTAAATAAACCCAATGTAGGATAACCTGAAACCCGTCGTTTACACTGATGCTAAAATAACACTTCTTATGCGCAGTGATGGGAATAACGCCGTTATAAATAACGCCGTTACTAACGGCATTACTTTTCCAGTAACGAGTAATCTAATTGATTACTCTTCTCATCTTAATAACGCCGTTACCGTTACTGCCAAAAAATGCGGCGCGTTACTATAACTGATGAAGCTGTTTTGTTTTTCATCAGACCAACTAGATCTCTGAGCGCGAGGCAAATACTTTTTTTACTGTTCTTCCTTGGTTAGTGGGCAGAGCACGAGACAAGCGCATAAATGCTGACGATTGGCTGAGGTCGAGTAAAATATCATTGTAAGCCAATCAGAGGTAGAGTTGGGCGGGTGTTCGAAAGCACGCATAGTAGTGATGGGCATTCGGCTCTTTTGACTCAGCTCACTGAAAAGAGCCGGCTCTTTTGGCTCACAAACGGCTCTTTAAATGACTTTGACTATAATATTTCAATTTTTATTACATAATTATTTAATTTCTATAGGCTAAATTTGTAAAAATAGAGTCGGCTCTTCAGATATGCGAGCCAGCTCCCGACGTTCACCTAAAAGAGCCGGCTCTTAGAGTCGGCTCATTCGCGAATCGCGAACGACCCATCAAAAGCTTATTCGCGAACGAGTCGATCCGTCATCACTAACGCTCATTCGCGAACGACCCATCATCACTAACGGCTAACGCTCATGAATTGCAAACGACCAAGGGGGTAATCCATCGACCGGAAGTTGAAGCCTCGCGGGAGCCGCCATCTTGTAGCAGAACTTCACTTGCGTTAGCATTCCCATTGACTCCCATTCATTTTCGCGTCACTTTGACAGCGAATAACTTTACATATGAGGCGTTTAAAGACTCCATTTGTCCATTATTTATTTCTAAAGAAACACGACAATGTATAAAGGGCTCCATTACCTTCTATGTTACACAGGGCTGGACTGGCCATCGGGCATATCGGGCATTTGCCTGATGGGCCGACGCGCTATTTGGGCCGATACATCTCAAACTTAAAAAAAAAAAAAAAGACGTTTTTTTTTTATTTTTTATCTGACCGGCCCATAAAACTCCTAGCCTGGCTCCGCCTTCCTACGCACTTCCGCTCAATTTCATTTTCCTTCAGTACTACGTCTGGGATTGTGCTGTAGACTTCGGTTTCCAGAAATAAATTTTTTGTAGGACCAATCAGCGAACAGAAGGAGTGGCTGAGAATGATGACGTTGATGTCGACTCGTGCGTTATTTTGAGTTGTAGCTCAGTAATGGCAGAGGAGACAGATGCGAGTGAAGCCATTCGGTCCGTTGTGGCAACGCTGCCGAATATCAAGAAGTTAAAGCCGGAGCAAGAACAATCTTTGCTTAGTTTTGTGTTTATGGCCATCCTCCCACGGGGTTCGGGAAAATACATATGTCACGACCAAACGTTAGCGATTGGTTATGGCAGATAGAGTGACTCTGGGCAGATCCAATAGTTTTAGACTTCAATAGAGTACCCGCCTACAAGGAAGTTAACGCTTGTCAATGGAGCGGTGCCAGACTCTCTGTACAAATGAAATGTACGAGAGTCTGGTAGAACCAGGCTATAAAACTCCTACATCGGCGGCCCATTCGTTTAGTTTTGATTAATTGGCGGCGCTGGGATCTTTGTACCGGTGTAATGCATTGGACAAAAAAAGTCAGTAGGTTTTGTTTTTTCTCTCAGACCGGCCCATGAAACGTGTAGATCAGCGGCCCATTGGTTATTTTCTTGATTGACACTGGGCTGGTCCAATCACATCTTGAAACACCTCAACCTTTGGGCTCTGAGCGAGCCGGGCAGTATCTGTTTAAATCGTCAGAGCGATGGAGAAGAAACGCAAGAAAAGTGCAGGGAAATAACGTGAAAGAAGAATCAGGCCCTTCAAGTGTCTGATGAGGAGTGAGGAGGACCAGGAGAGATGAGTGAGTGTAGGACTGTGGTGAGCAGAACTAGGCTACTTTAACACCTATAGGCTATGAGTGTAGAACCCATTACATTATTTCCACATCTGCATAGTTGATGATTACGCATTTTACTAGAATTGTAATGAGACGCGTTTAGAAACCATGTTTTCCGCCAAAATAAAAGTTTGATGCAGTTTCTGTCAAAATAAAAGATCACTAAAAGATCAATAAAAGATCAATAAAAGATGTTTCTCTATAAGTATAGAAATTAGTAAGAAACTAATTATGAAAGTTTATTTTATTTTTCAGTGCATTTGCTTTACAATACATGTATATTACTGTCATGGGATTAATATTATAACTATTATTATGTAGTAGTGTAATGTAGACAGACACTATATCATAACTAAAAGAGGTTTGAGTTTTTCTTTGTTCAATATGCACACTGAATATGGGTTGGAGCTCTTAATTTTGAACTCTAAAAGTGCACCAGATGGCTGAATTTAACATTAAAAAGCACAAAATTTTCTTTTTGAAAATTAAAATTTGGGTACACCCACCACAGATTTACCAAAAATACTGTATGAAACACTTGTATTGCTATGCCAATGCAACTTATACTGTAGCTTGTTTTAGGATTCATCACTGTGTAGTGTAGCCTAACGTTAGTTCAATTGTATTTTGCAAATAGTAGTTATTTCATCTGTTAAATCTCACTCATTCCTACTCACTCATTATGGGATTAGTGGTTTTAAGGAATAGGAGATGATATACATATTCAAGGACATGCAAAGATCGGTTGTGTTTATGATCTTATGTAGTGGGCCGGTCTGGGCCAAAATGCCCGGGCCGATTTTTCGTCCCAGTCCAGCCCTGATGTTACATTATGGCCCCGTAGAAACAGTTTTTGTAAAAATAGGCTAACGATTGCGTCATAACCACTCGACGCTCTGTCGCACAGTAGAGAAATTACCGTACAGACAGTAGGAGAAGCTCACAGGCAATCAATGCATTAACTTAATATGGCGTACTGGCGTTACATTTTAAAATAAATACTATACAAATTACTTACTCCTGCTCACTCACGCCAAAGAACTCTTTGCTCAATCACGCCGTCTCTGCAAGATCAACATTGGCAGTTTTCACGCACAGCTACTAGAATATTTACATCTGTCAGACAGGCTCACGTCATCAAGCTCAGTTTGAGTCAGTTTGAGTCTGCGCGTCAGGAACGGAAGTGCTAAAAAATCGCTAAAAATGGGCTTCAACTGTCTCAACTGAGTTCCAATGAGACGGCTCTGTCCACTTCTTATACTGTCTATGTAAACGACCCATCATATCATAACGCATAGTCGGACAGGACAGGACACACAAGGAACAACACAAGCCAGTCAGTCAACGAGAGACAGGTATGGCGACGAGCCCAAATAATCCAAAAGTAGCCTTCTCTAAATGGAAGTATAGACATTACTTTTTCCTTCAAGAAATTAAAGGAACGAATCTGATTGGAGGCTAGTCTCACTTTGTCCCACAGCAAAAAAAAATTTAGTTGATGTGTGTACAATGTTTCATGTTTCTGTTAATAATGTATTGTATTAAGTGTCCATTTCATTATAATATTCAGATTTATCATAAATAATTGAACATGCACATGTATTTTAAGTTCCGTTAAAGAGGGGTAAAGGTGGGGTCACATTTGAGCATTTAAAATTGTATTTTACTTGAAAGTAACGCAATAGTTACTTTCTTAAGTAACTAGTTACTTTTAAAATGTGTAACTGAGTAACTAATTTAGTTACTTTTTGGAAGAAGTAACTAGTAACTGTAACTAATTACTTTTTAAAAGTAACTTGCCCAAGACTGCTTATGCGACAGTAAAACACTGTTCACTGTCAGAAGTTGTAGGGATGTTTTCTAGTCACAAAAAGAATGTGAAACACGTATGTGGGTTATATAATTTTAAAGATAATTTAAGTTTATTTTACACACTTTAAGCATTATTGTATCGCATATCACATTATTTAATGAGTTATCACTCATCCATCTTTGTCTCAAAGCATAGTATGTTGAAAAGAGTATCCCAGAAGTCCCCTGATGGTCTACTATTTCCAGTAGCTTTTCAAGTGTGGACCCGTGCTCACTATAACAGCTAATATTACCCACAACCCACTGCGCTTTAGAGGAGGATTCAGTTCAGAACTACAAAAATGAATAAAAAGTGTTAAACTACAAACATGGCGGATGTGCGCAACTGGTGGTTAAATTGAGAGGTTTAGATAAAGGGTTTTGACTGACTAATATTTAACATTTAACCTGATAAAACATATTTATTCGATGTTATCCACATTATATTTAATCTGCAACAACAATGTAAACTTTTAAAAACAATTTAAAATTATTTATCATTAGACAAACACATGAGGAGAGTTTTTGCATGAAAGAGTCGTGACTGACGGATCAACGTGCAACTACATTTCTCTCCAATACAGTAGGAATTTAATGAAATGTGGAGGATATTAACTGTGATAATATGATTGACAGGCCAGTTTACGTAACAGGATGCGTGTAACTATGCAACAGAGCGTCCGTTAAAGACACTATTTTATGACGTGATAGTATGTCCAAAAGCTTCTCTGCTCTTCTGCTACACACTCAAAAGTATGTCGTTTTTCTTCAATAAAAGACACGTAGTATAAATAGGCGAATTCAGACGCATTATCAGTGTTTTTGAACGACTATCTTTAATGAATGATTCAATGACTCACTAAATAAAGACTTAATTTGTTTCATTAATGGATGAATCAGCATTTATGAACAAATCTCTTGAGTGAATGATTCAATGACTCACTCAAAGACTTCACTTGTTTCATTAATGAATGAATCAGCATTTTTTAAAATCTCTTCAATGAATGATTCCAATGATAAACACATTTTTAACAGTCACTTGTCTCCACCTACTGGTGTAACAATATAATTGACAATCCTTATTTGAAGTGTCAAGTTACTTTTAAAAGTTGATTTACTGTATTTTGATCACTACCGTAGACATCAGTGTTTATATCCGAACTATAATCTTTCATCCCCGTACTTCTGTGATTAATATGAATGATTGTAACACAGAAATAATGATAGAGCCGAATCTCTGTCGTTTAGGAATAAGATTGCGAGTGTTTGAATCAAGATCGCTATCTCTTCACGATTAATCGTGCAGCTCTACATTCTTGATTTGCATCAAATGATCTCTTTATTATCAGCTCAGAGCTCATCAGTCGCTTTTAATAAAATGTGCATTGTTTATCACCATAACATTCCAGCAATAACACTCATCAGTTACAGGATTAATAATCTCTGGTGTTGTTTGGTCTCTGTAGAGTTTATCGAGGGCGTCTCTCAGTTCAGTGTGAAGGGTGATAAGGAAATGAAGCTTCGCTGTGAGTATGAAAGCACTTCACATCTCTTCTGTATATCGTCACGTCAAACAAGAACTGACCTGTGCCGTTTTCTGGAGCCAGTCGCTTTTAGGATCTACGACATGGACAAGGATGGCTACATCTCCAACGGGGAGCTGTTCCAGGTGTTGAAGATGATGGTGGGCAACAACCTGAAGGACACGCAGCTGCAGCAGATCGTTGACAAGACCATCATCAACGCAGACAAGGACGGGGACGGGAGAATATCCTTCGAGGAGTTCTGCGCTGTGAGAAACCTTACCGTGTCTATTCGTTGAGCTTAAACTAGCCCAAGTCTGGTTAGATAGTCTGGCTGCCCATTCAAATTTATGTACAGTATATATTTTGAACTATTTGTTTGTATATATATTTCAATATTTTATTTGAACTTTTAAGTTTAAACTCAAAATAGATTTGCATGTAAAAAAAAAGTCTCGGAATTGCGAGAAATAATAGTTTATACGTCTTATGGTGCGTTCACACCAGACACGAATAGAGCGTCTGGCGCGAGTGATTTCAATGTTAAGTCAATGCAAAGACGCGTTACGCGTGTAAAAAAGTCCTGCGGCGCGAATGAGGCGTTTTATACGTGAATACGCCTCATTCGCACGTCAAGTTGAGCGTCTGGCGCGTTATGCGCGGATTATTTTATTAGTGTCTTGACATGTCAATTTTATGCCGGTCAAATGCACTCGGCATGATTAACGTCGCGCAACATCAGCATCACACGTTTTGTCCAAACGTTATGTCTATCTCTGTCTAAAATTCCCATTTACCCTTTTTTTATTCTGTGGTGAAAATGAGCTGTCATACTACTCAAACTTGCATCATTATGACATTTTATTAACTATGTTTCTTTCGGTTTCTCATTTAGAATTTTATAGACCTTATGTAGCCCCGCCCCTTTTCTCGTTGTCTTTTGACTTCCGGTCTGTATTTTTACAGCGATCTTGCGTAGTTATGAATGAATGGCTCGTTTAAAAAAATTTCCCGGTTGACATTTGTTAAGACATCTGCTTTACAATGCACATTACAATGCTCATGATAACTTAACAATAAGTAAATCCACTTCACCAGCTAATTACTCTTCGACAGCGATGGCATAGAGATATATATAGAGCGACCGCAAAAAAACGGAAGTTCAAACACAATATTCTCAAGATGGTGTCATGCTCGTTTCTCTGGCGCATAAGGTCTATATAGCCTAATTAGAGGTGTAGCCTTTGTCATTATTAATGTAAATACTCATTAATGTAAATATAATGATGTACTAAAAACGTTGTCAGAACGTTCCCCTTTAACACAGATCCGCAAAAACGACCAAAATCACTGCATTCTGCTGTCAGGCCTGTAGAGGGCGATGTTACATTGTAAAAACGTCACCATTATCAGGAAATTCACGTTTTGTAGTTTTCACGAAGACAATAACAGTATAATTTTTTTTAAAGTGCACTTTGAATCCCGTTTTCAAAAGTTTGCGTTGTTGTGGCCAAAACGCATAAAAATCGTTCCGCTTTCAGTTGATTACAGTGTCGTGTAGACGGCCCCAAAATTGGCTGATACTTGCATGTTTTATAAGCCTAAAGGTCAATTGATCGAATCATACCATGGGACGTATACATTTTTTTGAATTGAACTTTTATCCGACTCACCTTCGAATGATTCAAGTGCGCGAGGCTCTAAATTTTCTGTAAAATAAGTATACGAATATTATATTTTAGCAGAAGGTATAATCTGAATAAATGTTTAAACCGATGTAATCTCTACATGAGTAATGTTGTTTCCCGCGGCAGGTCGTGGGAGGTCTCGATATACACAAGAAGATGGTGGTGGATGTGTGAGCGAGCTCGTCTCTCTCCACCAGACACGCTTTCCTCTCATCTCTGACGATCTGCTCAAGATATCCAGCAAATGCTCTCTGTGTATTTCAATGGAAGTATTTAAGCCACTTTTGTCAAATAGAAGCCTTGTCAAGCCAACGTGTGAGTGTTATTGACCTCCAATCTGCTCAATAACCTGCTGTAGCACTTTATGGGCTTATGGACACTGAAAGAGCATGTCAGGTAAAGAGGAAAGAGCATTGGCTTGTCCATATTTATTTAGGTTTTTTTTTTTTTAAATGCTTCTTTTCTAATATTTATTTTGTTTCATCTTTTTTTTTTTTTTTTAAATTAAGTATAATATAAATAAGTATATGTAGGGTATGACGTGCCAAGCAGAACATACAGAACAAACAAGCTTGTTCCATTGCATGACGTAAAGATGCAATGTTTGCTTTTTTTCCTGTTACGCTTTGTGATATAATCTATTTCTATCATTCTAGCATTTTGGATTTTAGCATTTAACCATGTTTAATACCTGTTTTTGTATTAATCGTGATATAATGTTTATGTATAAATGTTTATATTGTTGGAAAGTGCATCTTCATGTCTGATTCGTTGAGACAGTCCAACAGAAAACTTACGAGAAACAAAATACGTTTGGTTCATGTGAAAGTGTAACGTAATGAATATGTCTGCACGTATTGCTAACGTTAAGTGCTAACGTTAGCGTATAAGAGACTGAACATGATTCAAGGCCTCGGAGTTCTTTTGCGTAGAAGTATAAAGTTGTAGTAAATACCTTTGCAATGATAAACTGTTAATGAACATCCTGAAGTAGACGATGATGTAAATATGTGCTGGTCTTTCCTCTCAAGAACAAATTAAACACAATTAAAATGACACAATGAGAAAGCATCTGATAATAGAGATGTGGATATGTTTACAGATCAGGTCATGATATTTTGATTATAAAGTCTGTTTGAGACTATTGACTGTAGTTTAAATGAATCGCTTTTCTGTGCATGCCACATTGACATTACAGTACAGAATGGCTCTTTTGGCTTTCTGAACATTGTATAAGCATTCGTTTAATGTCATTGAACGCGTGTAAACGTCACATCCTTTTGATTTTCCCGGCAAAAATGACAGTCCTTCGCATACAAACCTACAGCCTTTCATTGACAACCTAGGAGGTCTGGGAAGGACTCGCTTTTTTAGGTTTCGTTACAAGCTGTTCTCACATTGGCAATAAAAAAAAACTATTACTTTATGAAAATCCTGGTAACACTTTACAATATAAGGTTTATTAGTTAACTACATTAGTTAGCATGAACTAATAATGACCTGCACTTATACAGCATTTATTATCTTTGTTAATTTCAATATTTACTAATACATTATTAAAATCAAAAGTTGTGTTAACTGTGTGAACTAACATGAACAGCTGTATTTTTAAACTAATGAACCGTATTGTAAAGCGTTACCAAAAAGCTTGCACATCGAAACAGTTTATGTAAAATCTAACAAACCTATATTTGCTCGAAGGTTTTGCTTAAATAAAAATAAGCTCTCTTGCAATGACGCTTGCTTTGATATGTAATATGATGTGGCTGAAGTGTATCTGATAATCTATAAACACACGGATGATTTTCATGTCCACCTTTTGATACCCTTGTGCTTTGGTCAACACGTGTTACACAGTACATGAGCTTTAAAGCATCTAAAAATTGGTAGTCAAGTATATCTCCAAGAAAACCGTGGCTTAAAGTTATTACTGAATGGACTCTGAATGTTTACATGCATGACGGAGCAGCTTCACCACACTCATCTCAACATATCACCCGTCTCCGAGCGTAACTCACTTCTGCTGTTATCTAGTTCCTGTCTGCATGTTTATCAGTTTCACTGTTTACACGTCAGCTGTGAACGTTATCTCCGATATCAGAAGAACACGAACTCATTACAGACGTTGCCAAACTAGAAACAAACATTTCTCCAGTCGCGTTCAGGTCACAGCATCTGCCCGTTGTTTTGTAAATGCACATCTTTAAAGAAACTCATGCTTTAAGAAAATAATTTTCCTGCAACTTTTGCTGAATGAAATGGGTATCTCGTACATAAAGGCACAATAAACACGTCAGTTATGGGATGTCTATTCTGCATGCTGCATCAAAATAACTTCTATGGGATATATGGACTACTTGATGATACTATATGAAACAATAAACATTTAAAACTTGACTACTGAATGGATCCACACGCGTCTCATTTTCATTGGTGATGTTTATTCTCTGAAGGACCAGTGATGATCAGTCCATTGGTGCTGCAGGTCGTCTGATTGGTGGATGTCTTCGGGCAGTGTCTGTAAATCTGCAGTTTCTGGATCAGTTCATGTCAGGTTTGAAGATGTTAAAACCTCTCGGCGGAGCGACTCGCCACGGCACGGATGTTGCTGTACACCTTCGATGGTGGACTCCCTGTGAAAGGGAAATAGCATCAGAGTTATTTTCTGGGTTTTTTTTTTAGATGCATAAATTAAAGTGCTCTTATGATGCTGATTTTATATGACCTACTTTATTTATATTTTATGGCTTATATTGAAATTTTATGGGTTTTTCACCCACCGGCCAATTTGGCTACAAAATTAAGTTACCGGCCATTCAGAACTTCTACTAGCCAAAAAAAAGAAAGAAAGAAATGAACCAATTAACAACGTCACTATTTTATATATATATTATATATAAATAATGTGCGTGTCTATCTATACATAAGAAAATTATTTCATACATTCATTTCTTATTCAAACTAAACCCTGCCGTCCAGCATCTCCTCTCTTCCTCTTTCATCATCATCACCAAAAATGTGTTTTAGATGGACAGATCAATACAGTATAAAGAATATTTTTAAAAAAAAAATGTAGGATGTTGGTACATAATGTATTTTCTGTTAAGTCAAGTATATTTATATAGCGCTTTTCACAATATAGATTGTATCAAAGCAGCTTCACAGTATCAATCAAAACAACAATGTTCATTTCTTAGACCCAATGGTGTCCTAAAACTCCGTCAGGTGACCCGATGGTGTCCTAAAACTCCATCAGGTGACCCAATGGTGTCCTAAAACTCCATCAGGTGACCCAATTGTGTCCTAAAACTCCGTCAGGTGACCCAATGGTGTCCTAAAACTCCATCAGGTGACCCAATGGTGTCCTAAAACTCCGTCAGGTGACCCAATTGTGTCCTAAAACTCCGTCAGGTGACCCAATGGTGTCCTAAAACTCCATCAGGTGACCCAATTGTGTCCTAAAACTCCATCAGGTGACCCAATGGTGTCCTAAAACTCCGTCAGGTGACCCAATTGTGTCCTAAAACTCCATCAGGTGACCCAATGGTGTCCTAAAACTCCATCAGGTGACCCAATGGTGTCCTAAAACTCCATCAGGTGACCCAATGGTGTCCTAAAACTCCGTCAGGTGACCCAATGGTGTCCTAAAACTCCGTCAGGTGACCCAATGGTGTCCTAAAACTCCATCAAGTGACCCAATGGTGTCCTAAAACTCCATCAGGTGACCCAATGGTGTCCTAAAACTCCATCAGGTGACCCAATGGTGTCCTAAAACTCCATCAGGTGACCCAATGGTGTCCTAAAACTCCATCAGGTGACCCAATGGTGTCCTAAAACTCCATCAAGTGACCCAATGGTGTCCTAAAACTCCATCAGGTGACCCAATGGTGTCCTAAAACTCCACCAGGTGACCAAATGGTGTCCTAAAACTCCATCAAGTGACCCAATGGTGTCCTAAAACTCCATCAAGTAACCCAATGGAGAAAAAAAAACCTTGGGAGAACCCAGGCTCAGTCGGGGGCCAGTTCTCCTCTGGCGTTTATGAACTAGAGGCCGGATTTACAGTAACTGTAAGATAAAAAATGTACATGAATGCCTGGCTGAATAGATGCGTCTTTAGTCTAGTTTTGAACTGGGAGAGCGAGTCTGAGCAACGAACAATATCAGGAAGGCTATTCCAGAGCTTCGGAGCTAAATGTGAAAATGCTCTCCCTCCTTTGGTGGATCTGGATATCCTAGGTATGACCAGAAGCCTCGAATTTAGTGATCTTAAAGAGCGCGATGGATTATAGGGCGATAGAAGATCCGTTAAATAGACTGGAGCTAAACCATTTAGGGCTTTATAAGTCAGTAGCAATTCCTTGTAATTAATACGGAGTTTTATACGCTGATTTCACGCAGCCGCCATTTTGAAATCGATAGTGAGGCTCCGGTGGGAAGAACCCCGGAAGTACAGATACACAATAATGCCTCGGATTACCAACCTGAAGCTGCTGCCGCGATTTACACTATTGGATGTTAATATTCAATATAGGATATGTATTCCTGCTTCTTTTTTTACTTTCTGAATTACGTATAAAAAAAAATTAACAAGCGCCGTTATTTGTTGTGTAGTGCCGTGTGTGTTCAAGTAAGCAGATATGAGCAGATTCTGTGCGATGCGCTGGATTTAATATATCATGATCTCACGAGTTGACTGTGCGCTAAATCGGCACAGATTTGTATTATATATAATAAGTAACGCCAAACTGGCTCGTGATTTGACAGCGTTACTCGTTACTGTTGATCTTTACTCACATTTGGCCGGTGTTCATTTCAAACCCTGTATATGACCTAACGTCAAAAAGGTTCAAAGATAAAAGTGCAGATAAATGCACTTTTTAGAAAGTGATTCTGAATTGAAACGAGTCGTCAGTAAATCAGTCTAACTTCCTGATGAGTTTGTAATTAATTTGCATAATGCCCGCTTCTGGTCTTGATTGGCTGAGCACTCTTAGCTCCGCCCCCAATCACTGTAGTGTGTCTGAGACTGGAGAGTTTGGTTCGTGTTGTTCGTGTCGAGAAGACGCTGTTTTCTGAGATTGATCCGGTAAAACCCTCGCCATCGTCACTGTTCGTATCACTGTGATCAAGAGCGGAGATTCAGATATTATAATGAGCGTTTGCTTTCTGACCAATCACAGCAGAGCAGCTCTCAGAGAGGCGGGGCTTAGAGCAGGGTATATGCAGGAATCTTGAAGTTAATTTTAATACCTTTTCAAGACTTTTTCAATATTTTTTAATACCTCACCGCCACTTCAAGCTGTAACCATTTACGTCAGTGATACTTTTAACTTAACAGTTTTAGTTTGTGATAAAGACTATAGACCACTCTGATACAAAAAAATCAAATAGGCTGGGATAGTAAATCAAAGCAAAGTTTATTAAAAAAACTTCCCCATTCTGTTCATGCGTTCACCAACCTTCTCTTAAAACATTTCGGTGCATTGTAATACGCACTGGGAAAGCCAGAGCGTACATTGTGCTTTTGAACTTCCGCCCGCCCGCCCTCTCTGGTGCTCTCAGAGGCGATTTACGAACGCACCCACAGTAGCCTACTTTTTTATGTACCTGTTCGTTTTTTTAATAAAAATGACTAAATTCACACACTTTTACGATGTTTTTGGGACTCAAACTGTTGGACAGCTAATTCAGAAAAAATACTTTCAAAATGTAAGACTTTATAAAGCCGTGATAAGACTTTTTAATACTTTTTAAGGGTCTTAATTTTCCCAAAATTGATTTATCACCTTTTAATACTTTTCAAGACCCCGCGGATACCCTGTAGAGAGACTGAATCTTCAAACGAAGCGTTTCAGACACTGAGAGGAATGAGCTGACGCTGCGATGTGGAGATTATTAAAGTTAATTAAGTGTTTTTGTCCTTAGACGCGTGTAAACCTGTTATAGGAGACTGTAAAACAACATTAGGAACCTTTAAAATAGCATAATAAAGACACTTTAAGCATTACATTTTTACTCACCGAGAATAAGGTTGCATATCGCTGTCCGTGCCATTTTAATATTCTGGAAAGATCCCAATATATGAACCTTCCTGTAAAAAAATCAATGATACTAAATATACAATAAAGATACAATGATATATATGTGTATATATATATATATATAATAAATTATTAATTGAAATCAATTAAATATACAAAAGAATATATATATATATATATAATAAATATTTTTAATTAATTGAAATAAATTATATATACAGAAGAATATATATATATTCAATAAATCCCCAGCCCAAACCAAACACTAGGACATTCTAGAATCCCTGTTACAATTCATGAAATTGACCAAGAAAGAGTAAAACAACACAAGTAAGGTCATATTCCTGTGCACTCACGTGTCTGCGAGCACAATCCTGGTTTTTGTCACGTTCTCAATGGTAAACTTGGTTTTTCCTCCTTTCCCGGCGATCCGGCCGACGGCTCTGGATAAATGATCTCCTTTCAGAGGTTTGACTGCAGAAACACACACACACACACACTTCAGCAAAAACATCATCATCACATTATAAAACAGCTCCGGTTTATGACTCACCATCTGTGACATCAAATGTTTCCAGAAACAGTTCATCTAATCTGATCAGAGCGAGCGCGTCCTGCGGATTCACACACACCGTGTTACATCATCACTGCACATCCTGAATGACACACTCATTTACTAGTAATAGCAACACACTACTGACAGTGGACTGGGGACACACCTCAACCAGATTTTAAAACACTTTTCAGCTTTTATGAAAAGTTTGTTGTTAATCAGATTTATAAATAAAAAAAAAACTTATTTAGCAAAAAACATTAAATTGATCTAAACTTACCGTAAATTAGTAACTTTTGCTATAAAAGTCATGATGCTAATTCAGCTTTTATCACAGGAATAAATTACATCATACAATATATTCACATAGAAAACAGCTGTTTAAAAAATTGCAACATTTCACAATATTAGTGTTTTTATTGTATTTTTAACCAGATAAATGCAGAAGAGGTAGAGTTAGTGTTTTACGTAGAAGAGTGTAACTGCACTGAAATGCCCTAAACCTAGCATTGCTGGCAAGTTGATGCAAAATAGAAATAAAGATGAAAAACTTTAATATATCCAACAAAAAACACATGAACACCTGTAACATTTTGAGTGATGACAAACAAATCGGTCAATAAGCATTTCTAATCGATCGAGCTGATCACAGAATCAAACTTACAAACTCTAACAATCATTTCACATCTGAGAATTAAATCAGATCCTAGTCTTAATATCCAATGACTGGGTCTTCTGGAAACATAATGGCATAAATGTTACGTTTTTTATTATTAAAATAAGTGCTGGGCAACGATTAATCGTGATCCAAAATAAACGTTTGTGTTTACATAATGAATGTGTGTGTACTGTGTATAATTATTTTGTATATATATAAACACACACACATGCATGTATACATGTAAGAAAAATGTGTAATGTATTTATAAAATATTTATATACATAATATAAATTATGTATAAATATATATACAGTATATACACTACCGGTCAAAAGTTTTAGATCGGTAAGATTTTTTAAGTTTTTAAAAGAAGTCTCTTCTGCTCACCAAGGTTGCAATTATTTGATAAAAAATACCAAAAAAACGGTAATATTGTGAAATATTATTACAATTTAAAACAATCAAATTATTACAATCAAATTTTTGATCCTGTGATCAAAGCTGAATTTACATCATCATTACTCCAGTCTTCAGTGTCACATGATCCTACAGAAATTATTATAATATGATGCTCAAGAAACATTTATGATTATTATCCATGTTGAAAACAGTTTTTTACATTTTTATTTCAGGATTCTTTGATGAATAGAAAGTTCAAAAGAACAGAATTGATCTGAAATGGAAAGCTTTTGTAACATTAATCACTACCATTCAAAAGTTTGGGGTCAGTAAGAATTTATTTTTTATTTTTGGGGGAAAGAAATTAGAAAATACTTTTATTCATCAAGGATGAGTTAAATTGATCAAAAGTTATACAGTAAAGACATTTATAATGTTAGAAAAGATTATATTTTAAATAAATGCTGTTCTTTTGAACTTTCTATTCATCAAAGAATCCTGAAATAAAAATGTAAAAAACTGTTTTCAACATGGATAATAAACATAAATGTTTCTTGAGCATCATATTATAATAATTTCATATTATAATAATTTAAAAAATGTGACACTGAAGACTGGAGTAATGATGATGATAAATTCAGCTTTGATCATAGGAATAAATTACACTTCACTATATATTCACATAGAAAACCGCTGTTTTAAATTGTAATAATATTTCACAATATTACTGTTTTTTTGTTTTTGTTTTTATCAAATAATTGCAGCCTTGGTGAGCAGAAGAGACTTCTTTTAAAAACATAAAAAATCTTACCGATCTAAAACTTTTGACCGGTAGTGTACATGCAAATATTTCTTAAATATATACATGCATGTGTGTATAATGCATAATTATACACAGTACACACACGTTCATTATGTAAACCCAAACTCCTATTTTGGATGTGATAATGTGAATATGTCCCAGAGATGAACAGCGCACCTCCACCTGGAAGCCCAGCACGAAGGCCTTCACGAAGTCTGCCGCTCTGCTCAGAGAACTGATGTCTTCAGTTTCTTTACACGTCTGGAAGACAAGAGCGGTGCATGTTTTACTGCTCTTCTGAGAGACATTATTTCCCGTTTGTAGGGATAGTTCACCCTAAAATGAAAATCAAGTCATGATTTCCTCACCCTGGTGCTGCCGCTAGGGTTGTGCCGACAGACGATAGTATCGTGTATCGACGATATCAATACGATAATTGGCTCATTTTACCATTAATGTTAGAAGTCATTATTATAAAGCTAGTATTGTTATTAAATTAATATTAGGAACTACAGTTAATTTGCCTTGCCTAAATTTATAACGACATCACCACATAGCCTAACGCGTGCGACATCACCGACACGCGCGTGAATAACCGGATTTAGCCTATTAATAAACGCTCCTCCTTTGCTAGCAAAATAGGAAAAGATAATGGCAGAGAACAGCGACACGTGTCACATCGGATCATTCGGAGATACTTTTGCACATTTTTAACCCTCTGATGCTCTTTGTGTCGGTCAAAAATGACAGATTTTTTTTTTTTTATTATTAAATGATTGTACTATATTTTAGTTCAATGTTTTTTTATTAAATATTTTGAATTTTTTGTGGATTTTATGGTACTAAAATATATTTACACTGTATTTATAATCCATTTATTCACTTTTTGAACACAGACCTGAAAATAAAATAAATCTTGAATGTTCTGGGTCACAGACTGAAGTTTGATCTCTTTTCAAAGACGACACTTGACAGATTATATTAAGGGGGAAAGTTTAAAAAAGTCACGTTTATTTATTTATTTTTATGTTTATTGTTATGTAAAATGCACAAAAATACTATTTTCAAAAACACATCTAAAACTGCAAGAGAATCAAATCCATGAACCTAAACAAGAAATTAATCTGCCATTCATTTCCAATGCGCTCATTTTTGACCGTGAGGAGCACAAGTGTGACCTGTTCCAATAATGCACATGATTTATGTGTGTGTTCACATAGCAAGTGCCAAAACCTTTACCAAGTTTCATACCATTCCAATGAAGCAAAAAAATTTTATTAAAAAAACTAATGCTTTGTGTACACCTAAAGACTTTGAAAAGATTTAGAAAAGACTTTATAAGATTATCAGCTCACATCTAAAGACTTGAGTTCACAGTTTTTAGTCTCAGACTAAAGATTTTACAAACACTGAATCTTGTAGTGACACTATTTACAAGACTACAACTAGATTATTTTAGCTTTTTATTCCCACCAAATTCCTCCCATCATGCTCAGCAGTGATTTAAGGGGGCTTTTACACTGGGCTGGTTTGCTGCGGTCCGAGCCCGAGCGCGATTGTTCCCGGCGCGCTCCCACGCGCAATGCATGAATACACTGCAGGCTCACTCTCGCTCGTATCCAAGGTAAATCATCAACACTATCATCCCTTACAAGTGTTTTATTTAACTGAATACATCACAATAAGCTAAAACGCATGCGCAGGTTACTTTACTTCCTGTGCGCATCTGAGTCCGTGTTGCTTTCACATTCACGCGAACCGCGGCACGGTTCGGGAGCAACCGGTTTTTAACCAGATAACAGACTACTTTTCTTTTTCCACTCTGTCGTGGTATGAATGGCAGTTTACATCAAAAAGACACGGCTGCTCGACAAGGCGCTCCTCTTTATCCATGGTCCATTTTCGCCTATTTGGCGCTCGTTGTGTGTTCACGTCCGTCGACATGTTTCTTTGTTGTGACTGATGGCTTCCTGTTTCCGGTTTTCTGAGAAAGATTTTATTGGTTGTTGATTGTTTTACGTCACTATGACTACGCTAGGACTTGCGATAATATCAAACATGTTTGATATGAAAGACTAGAGAAAGACTGGCATAAATCGGGTCGCCGACTGCAGATTATCACCTCACATTTAACGAGAGAGACGACGGGAGCGCGCCGAGACTCCAGTGAGATTCCTAAAGACTGCCGGTCTTTAGTCTGGGACTGTGAAAATCCTTTGGTGTACGCCCGGCATAAGTGTAAAATGTTTTTAACCTGGTCGCTATTCACTGCCATTATACGGACGAGCGCAAACAGGACGGTTTTTTTATTAGTAAATGACTTGATTTTCATTTTAAAGTGAACTAAACCATTAAGGTGACCATTCTCAATTAAACCATAACTGAGATGTGCGAATGCTAACTGTCATCACTCACTTTAATCTCCACGTTTCTCGTTCTGAGATTGAACCGCACTTGAAGAAGCAGGTTTTCTACGATGGGTGTGTAGATCTTCATCCAGTTCTCTTTGAGAGGTGTGTATCGGTGAGCAGGAACAGACACTTTACGCATCTCATCCACACCTCCCTGAAACACACACACACTTACATGGAGCAGCAGTTCTTACACATAATAAATCATAACTTAGTCAGAAATAGTCTAAACGGTCTTATTTATGAGATGAAAAGTCTCAAAATTATGACAGTCACTTATAGTTTGTCGTTCCAAGACCTTTGTTCATCTTCGAAACACAAATATAGATCTTTTTGATGAAATCTGAGAGATTTCTGTCCCTCCATTGACAGTCTACGCAACTACCGGTTTGATGCTACATAAAAACTAAATGAGGTTTGTTCTTGTTGTTTGTGTCCGCTGATCAATGCGAGTAAAAGCCTGAATTTAATCTGTTCATCATATAAAGCGATCGTGTCTCTTCAGAAAATTTGGACTAAACCACTCAATTCATTTGGATTAGTTTTACGATCTATTTATCAACTTATTGAAGCGTCAAAGCTGTAGTTGTGTAGGAGGGACAGAAATCTCTCGGATTTCATTAAAATATCTTCATTTGTGTTTCAAAGATGAACGAAATTCATACGGGTTTGGAAGGACATTAGGGTGAGTAAATTATTACTGAATTTACATTTATGAGTGAACTAGCACTTTAATTATGACAATAATAATTTCGACTTTTCATCTCATAAATATGAATGTAAAAATATCAACTATTTATGTCTTAATTATGATTTACAAAACTATCCCTTTAAAAAAAAAAACATAAACTTTGTGAAGCTGTCAATGAAGTGTACAGAACTGTCTCAGATTAAATTAATCAAAAGATATTAATTTGTGTTCCAAAAATGAATGAAAGTCTTACTAACTTGGAAATTGTGGCATACATTTAGACATTAATCAAAAAGTCATAATTTTGCTCTTTTATCACCATAATTATGACTTAGAATGTCCACTATAGGAGTGTGAGGAGACTGGGCAAAATGAATCAGTTATTGGGTCGAGAACCGCTTAGACCGATTCAGTCATTCGGAACCCGTTCGAACACTTCATTTAAAAGATCCGACTCAAAAGAATCGTTCGTTCACTGGTCAAATATAGATACATCGTGTCACAATTCCCAGTGTTTGGAATCAAGAACGACATATATACGGTGTTTACAGTGCTGGCCACGGTAAATACCTTGAGCTGGTCTCCAGATAAGGCCGGGAACTGAGGTCTCTTGGCCGCCACTGAATCCTCCTCCTGCATGTTCACTTCAGACGAGTCTCGCTTGCGTTTATGACTCTTCTTCGACTTCACTTTCTGAAACGCTTCTGTGTTTCCATCACAGTCCATAACAGTAGAAGTCACCTCCGCTGTCGTGTTACTTACAGACTCCATCGTGAAACGAGGTTTTAAAAACGCACTTCAACAGAGATGTTTACCACGGACATGTGGCGTTGGCTATGTTACACCAAAAGGACCTCATTTCTGCCCGAGCAGTGCCAAATGCGAATGCTTATTAAAATAACCAACCTTTTCCCAGTTGGCTGCCAAACTTATGTGAATTGTTACTTTAAAATAAAAGATTATATAGTCTAGTGTTATAGTCTATTCGTTTATGTTTATGTCTATTTTCCGTTCATTTTGATCAGGCTATAAGTAGGTCAGCTATGTGTTGTGGGAGGGTCCTCCTTAAACGCGCTGATCGCAACACAACTGACATGATCGCGTGTGTTCTGCTCAAACTGATAGTGTTTAATTGACTGTAAAAGCACCATGTCATCAGCCCTCGAGAAGCCCCAGATCATCGCACACATCCAGAAGAGCTTGAACTACACGGTGTTTGAGAGCAGATGGATTCCTTGCAGCGCAAAGTTTGTGTGTATGGGAAACTTCGCCAGAGGAACCGGAGTGATGCAGATCTACGAGATCCAGCACGGGGAGCTGAAGCTGGTCAAAGAGGTTTGAGCAGATTCACTTTTGAACTGTTTGAGGTTTGAGCTGTTTAACTTTACCTCAGTCTAATGAAGATTGATTCACGTCCAGTGTTAGCGGAGGAAGATGAGCGCCTTTCTGGAAAACTCCACTCGGTGGTTGTCATGGCAACAGAACGCGGTTTGTTTACACCGCGACTTCTTCAACGGCTTTAAAAATATCAGATTTAGCCAGTTTAACTTACTCTCGTCCTCTCTTGAGCGCAGACGTGAAAGTGCTCTATAAAACCTTAAATGGTTGAAATTCATAAACTCTTTGGAATAAATACCTACGGTTTGTCTATTCTTAAAAAGGATAGCACACATTTCATATGTTCATTTCTTACACAGTATCGTGGTTAAAGGCACCTAATAGAAACTGGTAACTTACCTGTGTGTGTGTTGTTGTGTTTGTGTTGCCGTTTGTGTGTGTTAGGTGTAGGGTTAGTGTAAGAGGAGAGAATATACAGTTTGTACAGTATAAACACCATTACGGCTATGGAATGTCCCCATTTAGATAACTGTTAGCTAAGTAAAAGTGTGTGTGTGTGTGTCCATTTCAAAACTACCATATTCCAGATCGAGAAGCCGAAGCCGATCAAGTGTGGCACGTTTGGAGCCTCGTCTCTCCAGCACCGGCATCTGGCCACCGGAGACTTCGACGGGAACCTCAACGTCTGGTAGGATCTTAATGTGTTCCAGCATCCGGACTGAGACGGGTACAGTAACGTGACCCTGAGCCGTTGTGTTGCAGGAACCTTGAAGCGCCGGAGTGCCCGGTGTACTCAGTCAAAGCACACAAGGAGATCATCAACGCTGTGGATGGCGTGGGAGGACTGGGCATCGGGGACGGGGCCCCGGAGATCCTCACCGGCAGCAGAGACGGTCACTGATCATCTCACACACATCCAGCATTCACCTTAGTGTACTTCGAAAACTGAGCAGAGCTCGAAATTAACTTTTTTACTTTGTAGCAGTGGTCTTCCCAACTTCAAAATGTAGGAGCTCCCACCAAATGTGCCAGTAGAGCGCACGACCGGTGTTCTGGCGCTTTGTGCTGCCGTGTCGAAAAACGCTACCGTATCGCGGATCGATCGCAGAGAATGTCATTCATTCTCTATTGTTTCCATAATGGTGTAAATCTCACAATATTATGGCATCATTATTTCATTTAAAACAGGGTAAGCGTATCGGGTGCATATTTTGATATTTTAAATTAACTAGCAATTATCACATTTGATATAACAAGTAAAAATTACACTATTGTATATTATATGAAATACAATTATTATAAAATTCTAAGATATGACTACTGTATACTGTACTGTTTTTATTTTTAAAACGATGTGAAAAGTAAAAATTATGATCAAATATTCATCTTTGACTTTCCTTAGTAACTGAAACTTGCAGTTATTCTTGTTCATCCGGCTGACCGTACAAATATTCATATGGTAGGTAGCATTTTTTAAAGGAAAATTACATGACACATGAAAATGTTAAAATGCGCATAACCAGAAGTAGCAAATCTCGATGTGTAGCATGAGTCGTCAGAACACCAGTTGCATCCTGGCGATTAAAAGCCTTAATAATCGAACCTGATTTGTTTGCCACACTCTTGTCCCTGCGTTTTGTGCGTGGCACTCTCTCCGTGTTTAACCAAGCCCTCGCGCTTAAAGGTGGGGTATGTGATTCTCTTTTTGTCCATTTTTTCTAAATCACTTGAAATCCTATTCATAACCCACTTACAGCCACTGAGTTAGAAGCACTGAAATGAAAATTAAGCAATTGAATCATCTGTGGAACGGGCAGGACTCGAAAAACTCCAGCCAATCATTTCCAAGACCACCCAGAATCATTGGACAGTAAGTCCGTCAATCAAACGATATTAAAATACAGTATGTGAGCATGAATTTAGAGAGAAAACACATTAGGCAGGCAGAACGCAAGAACGACGCGATGACGTAATGAATATGCTAATTGACGTATGACGTCATCTAGCGACATTTAGCGACTTTTAGGGAAGGCGTTAGCTACTTTCCTTTGAAAATAGTTGGCAACACTGCCGTGACCCGTGCCCATACTCGAAGCACATTACTATGAATCCTGCTTTGAACAGAAGACGCTGTACAGACGCCAGCGCTGAGTCTCCGCATCTGAGTTTTCGCTCATGATTGCGCGTCCATGTTCTTCGAGTGTGTGGAGTCAGGGCCAGCGCTGGAGGAAAGGAGGAGGACCTTTTGAGTTCTGTGGAAATCACATACTACCCAGGGGGCAAAACACCTGTTTTTTAGGAAATCAGACATGGGCTGCTGTCAAAGGTTGTTATATAAAAATGAAATCTATGATGTCTGAGGATCACAACCTGGGTGGACAACCCAGTCAACAAGCTGCTGGAAACTTATAATCAGGGTCAAAACAATGATGCCTCAAATTCTGCTTTAACTCCCCGGAATCACCCAATGAATGAATAGGGTAACATTTTTATCTAGCAGATATCACCATGAAACTTTCCCAGTTGATTAACTAGATTAAGATGAGAAAAAAATTTATTACAAGTTTTCTGTAATTTAATGTTTAAATATGCAAAATAGGCATTCTCTAATTAAATATGCACTAATTTGCATATATTTTAAAAGATGAAATCTGAGTATTGGATGAAGCCAGGTTCAAAATAAATTTTTCATTGTGTTCACATATTAGATGGGAAAAAAATTACAGATTGATTTATGGATATCTACTTTTGTTATCCTGTAAATCAGAATATACTGTCAATAGCCTTAAATGCATTTTCGCCATGTTTTTTGGAATAACGTCATATAAATCAGGCTAGGAATAATATATTTACAAATCCCTCTGCAAATGTCTTCATAATATAACTAGGTACAAGACTGGAAAGTTTGGTGTATATATGTGCTACTGAAGAGGAGTTCTCTTACAAGAGTACTCTCGTGTTGTGTAAGCTTACGCTATACGGGAAAAAACTCTTTTCTTGAGAATACTGAAGCCAAAATTATCCTTATAATTTGTATTAATTTAAAACGCATTATTTAACCAACTCCTATTTGTGACTTTAGGTGACGGCTTACAAAAGAAATCTGTCAGCGTTCGTTTCATCTTCTCTCTTATTCATCAGCTCCCAGTCACGTGACAGCGTAGCGCAGTGAAAGGGAGTGATTGACAGCTAATAGTAGCCAATCTTAAATCGGCTTTAAAGTTAAGACCGTAAGGATGAAGATCGGTTATGTAACGTTGGATGGAATGATGGTCCGGCCACCGCGTATCAGCGCACGTAAGGCACACACTGTGCTGACATCTGTCAACGTTTTGTAGAGAAATGAAAACCGGTCGCACCACAACCATTATTTGCACTCGCACAAATGCTCCCAAATATATTTTTAGATCGCACAGATTAAGTTTCAGGAGCATATGCGTTTAAAATGGTCGAGATTTCGAGCCTTGCTGAGTTTGTTCTGAGTGTTTTTGGATTTGAACGTGTGTTTTGATGAACAGGTACAGTGAAGGTGTGGGACTCCAGGCAGAAAGACACCCCTGTGGTGAACATGGAGCCGATGGAGGGCGAAGCCAAGAGAGACTGCTGGACTGTGGCTTTCGGTGGGTATTTGTGCGCCCTCATTTGGACTGTGTCCAGAACCGCCCAGAAAAGAGATCCTCTGGCTGGGAGACAGTCAGCTCTTGGCTGAGTCCTAGTAGGGCTGTGCAATTCATTGAATTTCGATTTCGATGTTGGCTCCCAACGATCACCAAAATAGTCTGGACTCGGTGTAGCGGAGCTGGAGCGTTTGAGCGTTGGCACTTCGCTCCGCCAAGCCGTCAACCGCGGGGCCAAAGAGACCAGTGGTGGAGTTTGGAGACGTCCTTTATCTCTGTCAGATTGAGCCACAAGTGCAGCTCCAGCACCACTAGGCTGGCCATGGCTCTTCTGAAGGCTTGGGCGGTGGCCTTCGAGGTGCACAGGGCCAGGTCTGTAGTGTTGGAGGTCTCTGAATGCTATCAAGTCTTATTTATAGTAGGGATGCACCGAATCCAGGATTCGGCTTCGGATTCGGCCGAATATTGGACTTTTTAACGAGGTTCGGTTTCTGGCGAACCGTAGAATTTTTTTCCACCGAACCAAACCCTAGGCTTGCACTACGCGCGCTACGTCGACCTCACGCTGCTGTTGATTATGGGAAGGTGTTTACGTTAGGCTTGTTCGACTTGAACCGGCGCTGCACAGCCCGATCAGTGGATGACATCAGTACTGCGAGAGCGAATAGAGAGCAGATACTCCTCGTGCTTTTGATTCGCTCTCGTGGTACTTTGATGTCATAAACCGAGCGGTCTGTGCAGCCAGTGTGCAGCGCCGGTTCAAGTCGAACAAGCCTGTTGTGTCAGGAAGAAAAATAGGGATAGCTGAGCTCACAGCTAAAGTTACTGCAGAGGCCAGACAGACTCACGGAGGCGATTGGCATCTCACAACTCGCACTTTATTCCCCAGTCGAACTCGTGTAACTGTCTGTCACACGTTCTACCGTCCACAGCGTTACTTAACAAAATAAGATAAAAATGAGCATCAAACAGAAATAACCCACATGGGCGGGTGTTCGAGGCTCTAGTTCGAGGCGCACGGCACACACAATACAAACTGCAGACAGTTGAACAGGGCGCGCTCAGCTCTTAAAGGGGCCACACCTTATTTCCACTCGTTACAGAGGTGGACTGTTCGTAGATAGTATTGTGTATCGACGATAGTCAGAGATATCGTTACTGCAGTAGGCTGTGAGAAAGTCAAAATGTAACTCGTGAGCAGAAAAAGTGTTGTTTGGCAGTACTTTCAGTCAAAAGAAGGCAACTCAAGTCGAGCTACATGTTCAATTTGCAATGCCGATTTGTCTCGTGGTGGCAAGGACCCTATACAATACACAACATCGCCGCTGTTAAAATGCATAATGTTGCTTATTCTTTTTTTTTCTTTTTTTACTGTTAAAATTAAATCAAATGAAAAATCCACGTTGTTTACTTCATTAATGTGTTTACTGTGTTAATGGACTGAGGATGAGAGTAGGATTCGGTTTCGGATTCGGCAGAACCTTAACCAGTGGATTCGGTATTCGGCCGAACCCCACAAATCTGGATTCGGTGCATCCCTAATTTATAGAGCACAAGTTTAACACAACTGTAGTTGATCCAAAGTGCTTTCCAGTACAATAAAATAAATCAATAAAATAAAATAAAGAGAAAAATAATGGAGTAAAAAAAGGAGATAAAAATCAAGTATCAAAATCATTCAGTGTATATACATACATCCATACCGTGGAACACCGACTAATTTAAAATACATTCACAACATTACTCGAATGCAAGAAAGTAAAAATAGGTTTTTAAGCTGGATTTAAAAGCAACCAGACAGAGAGGTCCTGATGGTTAAAGATAAATTGCTCTAGAGCTTTGGCGTGACTACAGAGAAAGCTCGATCACCTTTTGATTTACACTGAGAACGGGGGACAGATAAAAGTGGCTGATCACAAGATCTTAGAGACCTCGAAGCCGTGTATGGGCTAATAACATCACAAATATAATCTGGGGCCGATTTATGTAGAGCCTTGTATGTAAAAAGAAGGATCTTAAAGTCGACTCTAAATTTTATTGGTAGCCAATGCAATGAGGCAAGACCAGGGGAGATGTGATCCCTTTTCTTAGTTCCTGTTAACAATCTGGCTGCTGAATTTTGAACCATCTGTAACCGAGACTGTAGTTTGAGGTAGGCCAACGTACAGAGAATTACAGTAGTCCAATCGAGAGGAAATTAGTGCTTGAATCACAATTTCAAGGTCTTTACTAGAGAGAAAGTTTTTCACTTTAGCTATAGATCGGAGATGGAAAAAGCTACTCTTTACAACTGCATTTACATGCTTGTCAAATTGGGGGTGAAGTGGTCCTGCAGGGCTTCGATGGATGAGCTACCTTGGCCTGGATGGCTTTAAACACACCAAACTATAGTTCTGTAATATGTGTGTGTGTGAGACTCTGAGGCTCCGCCTTCTTTGAGCAGATTCTGTCATTGTCTAGTCCTGAAGTACAATATTAATATTTTTATAACTACTTTTTCAGTATCAGAAATCCAAGCATAGAAAAAAAAACTAATGGCACCTTTCCTTGTTTTATCTCAAGGTCACGCGTTCAACGACCAAGACCGCTGTGTGTGTGCTGGATATGACAATGGTGACATCAAGTTATTTGATCTTAGAAATATGTCTTTACGATGGGAGACAAATATCAAAAATGGGGTAAGTGGGCTAGAACATATTTAACTTCTGCTTCTTCAGAACTATTTCAGTGTACATGATTAATGCCTCCCAACACCTGAGTACATCATGAGTATTTAGACATCCATGGACCGATCATCTGTGTGCTCAAGTACACTTCAGCTACAGTAACGTGAAAATATCATCTGATGAAGATGTTTATCATTCACTTTTATCTGAAATGAACACTTTAAATGTATAAATTAGAGCCGTTGTCATGAAAAGATATGAAACGGCTTCATAAAGTCTTTTTTTTTATTTTTTTTTTTTAACAACAGAATCATTATTTCTTCCAATCATTCATATTATCACAGTACTGGGATAAATGTTTATAGTTATAGATGTCTAAAGAAGTGATATAAAAATCACCTTTTGAAAGGAACTTGACGCTTCAAATAAAGATTGTATCAGTTACATCGTTACACCAGTAGGTGGAGACAAGTGACTGTTTTTAAAATGTATTTGTCATTGAATCATTCATTCAAGACATTTGTTCAAAATCAGTGATTCATCCAGTAATTAAACGAGTGAAGTATTTATGTGTGAGTCATTGAATAATTCACTCAAACGTTCATTACAATGAATTAAACATTTTAAAATAGACTGCAGAAACTAACATTTTGTCAGAACCTCTAGTTAAGGACATTATTTTGTTAGTTGTCTGTTCAGAATCGAGGTAGAATTCTGATCTCTATTATAAAAAAGATTCTCAGGTTATCCAGAATCGTGCAGCTCATCAAAAAAATACATCTGGCCCCGATGCAGCGCCGGCGGTCCAGTGTAGAGAGCTTTCTCCATTAGTGCGAGGAACCGAGTGTGTGGAGATGCAGTATAATGGATGCACTTACTCTGCATTTCTTTCACAGGTTTGCTCTGTTGAATTTGACAGAAAAGACATTAACATGAACAAACTAGTGGCAACATCTTTAGAGGGCAAATTTCATGTGTTTGACATGAGGACGCAGCATCCCACCAAGGGCTTCGCTTCCGTGTCGGAAAAGGTTGGTTTCACTGAAAGGCTGGACACATTTTTCTAAATGATGATGAAAATTGTATTTGCCTTAATTTATTCTCTTTCTCGCAGGAGAAAACATGCAATTACTACGGTATATAAATTGGCAATGAAGCTTTTAAGTAGGGCTGGGAGATATGGCCAAAAGTATTATCATGATATATTTCCATATCATACCATCTTGATATACAGTATTTATCACGATATTCATTGACCAATAATGGGTAAGGCAGTAATGGTAAATAAATGCATTTATTGAGAGTGAATGTAAACAACTTGTTTGTTATTTTCTCTCTCTACCTCTCTCTGTCTCTCTCTCTCTCTCTCTCTCTTTCTACCTTCAAGACAAATTTTTAATGGATGAATCGGTTTAATTCTTTGCTATTGCCATATCCGACTGAAACTGTTCAGTGATGTCTGTGAGAAAGGGATGTCTATGCCGCTGCACAATCATGATATAGTTTTTCGGCCCAGCCCTATTTTTAAGCTTCAGAAATGGCACAAAAGCAGCCTAAAAAATTGATAAAAGCGGCCTGTGCCAGTTGTGTGCTATATTACAGTCTCCTGAAGCCCTGAGATAGCTTTGTACGAGAAAGAAACCAGTACTTAACAAATAATCTAACCCTACAAGTGAGCCGACTGGATCGATGAACTAATAGAAAAGATCTGATTTAAAAGAAAGATTCGTTCACAAATTGGACATCTCTTGAGCCCGAGGAGGGCTTGGGTGAATGTTCAAGATTTTCACTGAATAATGGCTTAAATTTCTGTCTGTTGAGCACTCCGAGGAATCATACGGCTTCAGAAGACTGGGATTGTAGCGCATTATTCACTTTTATGATGATTTTATAGTGCTTTTGCATCCTAAATCTATGTTTTGCACACTTAACTGTTGAAAATGTTACTCTTAGGACTCGTTTGAGAGTGTTTAGCATTTGCGTTGTGTATTTCAGGCTCACAAGTCTACAGTTTGGCAAGTGAGGCATTTGCCTCAAAATCGTGACATCTTCATGACTGCTGGTGGAGCGGGTAATCTACATTTATGGAAATAGTAAGGAATTTCTTTAATATTTTTAACATCTAAAGAGCAGGGATTAGGGTTGTGCCAACAGACGATAGTATCGTGTATCGACGATAGTCAGAGATATCGCTGTCATGGGCGATGCCTTTGACGATATCAATACAATAATTGGCTCGTTTTCCTATTAATGTATTAAATTATTATTATTATAAAGCTAGTATTGTTATTAAATTAATATTAGGAACTACAGTTAATTTGCCTTGCCTAAATTCATAACGACATCACCACATAGCCTAACGCGTGCGACATCACCGACATCACTTTCATCAAACAGAAAGCACAAAACCTTTCTTTTTGTAGAAGTGAATTTCGTTTTGTATTAATTGTATCTTAATTTTAATCAATGTTTCATCAACCAACTGCCTGGATTTAATAAGTAAGAATTAAATATAGCAGACGATATAGAATCACGAAGCGGATGCGCCGGCGCGTGAACAGGAGCTCGTCTCATAAATGAACCGAAACTCAGTATAAGGTAGCCTACTCGCCTCACAGACATGTCTAACAGAATAATTCAAAACGAAAGAAAACAGACACAGACTGCTCTCTGCTTGTAATCCGTATGAAATGTGCATTTCTCTCTGGCGCGTTCACTACTGCGAAGATCACGATCAGCATCGTCAACTTCATCTTTGCAACTGACACGGACAAATACTTGTTTATTAATAAATAATTAAAATATCTCCTTGCTATATTTGACATATTCATAACTTTTGCCGGTTCTTTGTGACAGATTTTAGGAGCTTTATTGGCAGTGCCACCCTTACATGAGCGCATCACCACACCCACTAGAATAGCCGTTTTTTGTTTTGTTTTTTTGTTAAGGATTTGTTTAATGTGTGTGTGATTCATTTAATGGAAAGCACATTGACTGAGTTGTCTAATCAGTGTCTGCTCGTTTATTCAAACTAATTTGTCCTATAACAGACGAACGTCGCATGATGCTATTTTTATTTACCCGCCACTGTAGCCGGTAGGTGAAGCGAGTTTACCCGCAACAACACAAAATCACCTGCATCTGGCTGGTGGCGCGCGGGTGCTAATTTCCATCCCTGGTGTGCGCGCCGCAACCCCGAGATACAGACACACGAGAAAGGGGTAGTTTATTTTTAACGCCTTTAATAACTGGTTGGACCACATTTGAAACGAAATTAATTTATAGAAATAAAACGCAGTGGTAAGGACGGAGCAGTTCAATTAGGTCACTGACTTTTGCGTTCGCGGCCTGTGAACAAGGCCCTAGAATTTAATGCAGTCATATTATAGCACACTTTTTTTTTTTTTGGAAACTTTGTGCAAAGAAACAGTCAAATAAATGGCGGTCTCTGGTGGTGCAACATTTTATTACAACTAAATGCAATGCACGCCATTGACGCCAATTAACCGAGCAAACTGTTTCACTCGGTTAAGCAATTTTTAACGGTTAATCGGTTAACCATGGACACCCCTAAAAACTACATCACACATCAAAGTTGAAAATTGCAAGGTGATCCATTCACAAGTTGTCAAGAGTGCTTGTTTTAACAGCCGCGCATCATTCTTATACAGATCAGAGATGAAAACAGCATCGTAGCTTGTCCGTATTTTGTTTCCATAGCACATTAACAAAACATTTAATGACACTAATAACACTAAAATCAATACAATTACAAAATATTAATAATAATAATCACTAAAATGATATAGGCCTAATAACAGTCTTTAGGTCACGGACACAGCACACTGCCATCCGTGAAAATCAAAAGCCGCTTCAAACACTTGTTTAACTAGAAATAATGCAAAATGCTGGATCTGTAACGGCATGCGAGGATAATGTGTGTCTGTAAATTTCCTGCTGATATGCTGAAATACTCTGAGTTAGATACAAAAACTATTATTTATTTTTTTACCTCACTATACCGGGAAATAACCTGATTTAGCCTATTAATAAACACTCCACATTAGCAAAATAGAAAAAGATTATCATATATAAATCAAAGTAGTAAAACAAGCATATTAAAGGGCACCTATTATGGCATTTAAAATTTTCCTAATATTGTTTTGGGAGTCCCCAACAATAGTTTTACAAGCATGCAATGACAAAAAACACTTTTGTTGTTTTATAATATGCATTTATTTTTTACCTGATTTGCTCAGTGACTCCCATATGAATCGTTCAACGACTCATTTTTCCAAACCCCGTCTTTGCGTGACGCTAATCTGCGGTGATTGGTCAGATGACCCAGTCAGTTGGTTAACACGGAGTACAGTGTACAATGCTTTTATCAATTACATTGTGTTATGATAATGATTATAGTGCACCGCTTTGTAGTAAAAAATTCAAAATAAGAGAAGGAATTTAAGTTGAGTTATGTTAGCGACCATAGCCCAAAGTTCACTGGTAAAGCACATTCAGTCTTTGTATGCGTTAGCCCAACGCATAAACATATTGATAATGCAGTACTACGAGGTATCTATTTTTTATGACATCTCCAATAACAACGACAAACACTTCACATATTTCAATACAATTGACATTGAAGACTATAGAAGCTGCGCTGTGCGTATACAACTATACCACAGAAGTATAGCCGTTCATTCATATATACAACTATACCACAGAAGTATAGCCGTTCATATATACAACTATACCACAGAAGTATAGCCGTTCGTTCACATATACAACTATACCACAGAGGTACAGCCGTTCATATATACAACTATACCACAGAAGTACAGCCGTTCGTTCATATATACAACTATACCACAGAGGTACAGCCGTTCGTTCATATATACAACTATACCACAGAAGTACAGCCGTTCATATATACAACTATACCACAGAAGTATAGCCGTTCGTTCATATATACAACTATACCACAGAGGTACAGCCGTTCATATATACAACTATACCACAGAAGTACAGCCGTTCGTTCATATATACAACTATACCACAGAAGTATAGCCGTTCATATATACAACTATACCACAGAAGTATAGCCGTTCGTTCATATATACAACTATACCACAGAAGTACAGCCGTTCGTTCATATATACAACTATACCACAGAAGTATAGCTGTTCAAATATACAACTATACCACAGAAGTACAGCCGTTCGTTCATATATACAACTATACCACAGAAGTATAGCCGTTCGTTCATATATACAACTATACCACAGAAGTACAGCTGTTCGTTCATATATACAACTATACCACAGAAGTACAGCTGTTCGTTCATATATACAACTATACCACAGAAGTACAGCCGTTCATATATACAACTATACCACAGAAGTATAGCCGTTCGTTCATATATACAACTATACCACAGACGTACAGCCGTTCATATATACAACTATACCACAGAAGTATAGGTGTTCGTTCATATATACAGCTATACCACAGAAGTACAGCCGTTCGTTCATATATACAACTATACCACAGAAGTACAGCCGTTCATATATACAACTATACCACAGAAGTATAGGTGTTCGTTCATATATACAACTATACCACAGAAGTACAGCCGTTCATATATACAACTATACCACAGAAGTATAGGTGTTCGTTCATATATACAACTATACCACAGAGGTACAGCCGTTCGTTCATATATACAACTATACCACAGAGGTACAGCCGTTCATATATACAACTATACCACAGAAGTACAGCCGTTCATATATGCAACTATACCACAGAAGTATAGCCGTTCGTTCATATATACAACTATACCACCGACGTACAGCCGTTCATATATACAACTATACCACAGAAGTATAGCCGTTCATATATACAACTACACCACAGAAGTATAGCCGTACATATATACAACTACACCACAGAAGTATAGCCGTTCATATATACAACTATACCACAGAAGTATAGCCGTTCATATATACAACTATACCACAGAAGTATAGCCGTTCATGTATACAACTATACCACAGAAGTATAGCCGTTCATATATACAACTATACCACAGAAGTATAGCCGTTCATATATACAACTATACCACAGAAGTATAGCCGTTCATATATACAACTATACCACAGAAGTATAGCCGTTCATATATACAACTATACCACAGAAGTATAGCCGTTCATATATACAACTATACCACAGAAGTATAGCCGTTCATATATACAACTATACCACAGAAGTATAGCCGTTCATATATACAACTATACCACAGAAGTATAGCCGTTCATATATACAACTATACCACAGAAGTACAGCCGTTCATATATACAACTATACCACAGAAGTATAGCCGTTCATATATACAACTACACCACAGAAGTATAGCCGTTCATATATACAACTATACCACAGAAGTATAGCCGTTCATATATACAACTACACCACAGAAGTATAGCCGTCCATATATACAACTATACCACAGAAGTATAGCCGTTTATATATACAACTATACCACAGAAGTATAGCCGTTCATATATACAACTATACCACAGAAGTACAGCCGTTCATATATACAACTATACCACAGAAGTATAGCCGTTCATATATACAACTACACCACAGAAGTATAGCCGTCCATATATACAACTACACCACAGAAGTATAGCCGTCCATATATACAACTATACCACAGAAGTATAGCCGTTCATATATACAACTACACCACAGAAGTATAGCCGTCCATATATACAACTACACCACAGAAGTACAGCCGTTCATATATACAACTATACCACAGAAGTATAGCCGTTCATATATACAACTACACCACAGAAGTATAGCCGTCCATATATACAACTACACCACAGAAGTACAGCCGTCCATATATACAACTATACCACAGAAGTATAGCCGTCCATATATACAACTATACCACAGAAGTATAGCCGTTCATATATACAACTATACCACAGAAGTATAGCCGTTCATATATACAACTACACCACAGAAGTACAGCCGTTCATATATACAACTATACCACAGAAGTATAGCCGTTCATATATACAACTACACCACAGAAGTACAGCCGTTCATATATACAACTACACCACAGAAGTATAGCCGTTCATATATACAACTACACCACAGAAGTACAGCCGTTCATATATACAACTATACCACAGAAGTATAGCCGTTCATATATACAACTACACCACAGAAGTACAGCCGTTCATATATACAACTACACCACAGAAGTATAGCCGTCCATATATACAACTACACCACAGAAGTACAGCCGTCCATATATACAACTATACCACAGAAGTATAGCCGTCCATATATACAACTACACCACAGAAGTACAGCCGTTCATATATACAACTACACCACAGAAGTATAGCCGTTCGTTCATATATACAACTATACCACAGAAGTACAGCCGTTCATATATACAACTATACCACAGAAGTATAGCCGTTCATATATACAACTACACCACAGAAGTATAGCCGTTCATATATACAACTACACCACAGAAGTACAGCCGTTCATATATACAACTACACCACAGAAGTATAGCCGTCCATATATACAACTACACCACAGAAGTACAGCCGTCCATATATACAACTATACCACAGAAGTATAGCCGTCCATATATACAACTACACCACAGAAGTACAGCCGTTCATATATACAACTACACCACAGAAGTATAGCCGTTCGTTCATATATACAACTATACCACAGAAGTACAGCCGTTCATATATACAACTATACCACAGAAGTATAGCCGTTCATATATACAACTACACCACAGAAGTACAGCCGTTCATATATACAACTACACCACAGAAGTATAGCCGTTCATATATACAACTACACCACAGAAGTACAGCCGTTCATATATACAACTATACCACAGAAGTATAGCCGTTCATATATACAACTACACCACAGAAGTACAGCCGTTCATATATACAACTACACCACAGAAGTATAGCCGTCCATATATACAACTACACCACAGAAGTACAGCCGTCCATATATACAACTATACCACAGAAGTATAGCCGTCCATATATACAACTACACCACAGAAGTACAGCCGTTCATATATACAACTACACCACAGAAGTATAGCCGTTCGTTCATATATACAACTATACCACAGAAGTACAGCCGTTCATATATACAACTACACCACAGAAGTATAGCCGTTCGTTCATATATACAACTACACCACAGAAGTACAGCCGTTCATATATACAACTATACCACAGAAGTATAGCCGTTCATATATACAACTACACCACAGAAGTACAGCCGTTCATATATACAACTACACCACAGAAGTATAGCCGTTCATATATACAACTACACCACAGAAGTACAGCCGTTCATATATACAACTATACCACAGAAGTATAGCCGTTCATATATACAACTACACCACAGAAGTACAGCCGTTCATATATACAACTACACCACAGAAGTATAGCCGTCCATATATACAACTACACCACAGAAGTACAGCCGTCCATATATACAACTATACCACAGAAGTATAGCCGTCCATATATACAACTACACCACAGAAGTACAGCCGTCCATATATACAACTACACCACAGAAGTACAGCCGTCCATATATACAACTATACCACAGAAGTATAGCCGTCCATATATACAACTATTCCACAGAAGTATAGCCGTTCATATATACAACTACACCACAGAAGTATAGCCGTTCATATATACAACTACACCACAGAAGTACAGCCGTTCATATATACAACTATACCACAGAAGTATAGCCGTTCATATATACAACTATACCACAGAAGTATAGCCGTTCATATATACAACTATACCACAGAAGTACAGCCGTTCATATATACAACTATACCACAGAAGTATAGCCGTTCGTTCATATATACAACTATACCACAGAAGTATAGCCGTTCATATATACAACTACACCACAGAAGTATAGCCGTTCATATATACAACTACACCACAGAAGTATAGCCGTTCATATATACAACTACACCACAGAAGTATAGCCGTTCATATATACAACTACACCACAGAAGTATAGCCGTTCATATATACAACTACACCACAGAAGTATAGCCGTTCATATACAACTACACCACAGAAGTATAGCCGTCCATATATACAACTACACCACAGAAGTATAGCCGTCCATATATACAACTACACCACAGAAGTATAGCCGTCCATATATACTGGGCGGCAGTGGCTCAGTGGTTCATGTAGGTTGTCTACAAACCGGAAGGTTGGTGGTTCAATCCCCGTTTCCACCTGACCAAGTGTCGAGGTGTCCATGAGCAAGACACCTAACCCCGGCTGCTCCCGACGAGCTGGGTGGCGCCTTGCATGGCTGACAACTAGGGATGGGCATGATTAATCGACGATCGATTATTGATCACGTTAATTTGTTATCGATTATCATTAAACTAATGCTGCTGCATTGCGTAGTGTGAGTGGAAAGTGACGTGTTCCCCGGGCTGGTCATGTTAGCGCGGAGGTACCTGTGCATCCCAGCAACGTCGGGAAGAAGCCTTGTTTACACTCGACGCGTCCGCACGAGCGCGAAGGTGAGCGCGGCAAAAATGCGGTATTCGGTGTTTCACAGGCGAGCGCGTCGAGTATAAACGCCTCGTCCGTTTGATGAGGTGCGCGCGCAGTCTGCGGAGACTCGCGCTGAAGAGCCAGGCGAAAGTGTAAACAAGGCTTGTCTGACCCCAGATCATGTCATCAACATGCTTATCTTTCTCAACAAAAATAAGTAGACTGGTGTAGAAGTCGTATGCGAGTTATTTTTTATGAGGCTTTGTTAAGTAGCCTAGCCTAATTAATTGTTAGGTAGGCTAATCTCTCTCACCCTTTCTCGACTCCGTGCCTTGGATAGTTGTGAGTTACATTTTGACAAAACCTGTCAGATCTAAGTATTATAAGTTATTGTTTAACATGATTTTTTATTATTTATTATTTTGGAACAAACGAGGGTCTCTGTTTAAGAACGCCAACTCGCAGCTGCAGGTTCCGCTGCGTTAGAGCACCGCAGCGCATACTGTATATCTTCAAATTTAGCCTAACCGAACGTCCAGTTTAACTGCCACAAGTTGATCAGCTTGTAATAAAGATCTAATCGAGGAAAAACACGCTGTATTTTTGTATTTTCATTGCATTTTTAATTTATAAAAAGTTAAATAAATAATAAATTTGAATAGAAAAATATTAATGATTAATCGATAGTCGATCGTTAATTCTCCCGACGATCGACTAAGACAATTTAATCGAATGCCCATCCCTACTGACAACCGCCGTCGGTGTGTGAATGGGTGAATGTGAGGCAATGTAAAGCGCTTTGGTGGCCATTGGGTCTGTGAAAGCGCTATATAAATGCAGTCCATTTACCATTTCCATTTACCATAGTTATATGAACTGCTATACTTCTGTGGTATAGTTGTATCTATGAACTGTAGCCACTTAATTTTCAAATGCTCCTCCCTAGGCAGAAAACTTCGCTTTAGCGTCGCACTTCAGAACACAGCGCCTCGTCGACATGATCGATGTTGTCAAGTTTTCCCTGACGTCTACGAGCGCAATAAGTGGGCGTATCTTATTCAAATAACTTTTTCATCTTCATCTCAAAGAACTTATTCATCTAGACAGAGAAAAGGCATTGTTCGTCTATCGATTCATATCAGCGACTCAGAGTCGACTCTTACTTTTGAGAGACAATAACTTTGTATACTGTGAACTTTCATATTTAAAACTTTGCAGGATGTTTTCGTTCACTGTTACACACTACATGAATTCATAGATCTATGTTACACACTACATGAAAGGTAATTTTCAAAATTCCATAATAGGTACCCTTTAATGACTAAATAAGCAAGTTAATAATCAAATAAGTAAGCCCCGCCCCCATCACGATAATATCGTGTATCGCTGATCTCACAGGCTGATGACAGGACGATATTAAAGGAGTGTATCACCCAACACTAGTAGGGATGTGTATCCTTTCAATTGTATCAACACCGATACTGCTTATCAATTCCAAATTTTGATTCCTATAAGGTAAAGGAGAAAAACTGTAAAGAAGCCCTAGAATGTGAAATTGAATTTATTTTGTCATAGTTAAATAACAAGAGTTCAGTACATGGACATGACACACAGTGAGTCTCAAACACCATTGTTTTCTCCTTCTTACTTAAATCTCGTTTTTGAAAAACACCCCTGAAAAACAGGCGAATCTCCACATAACACCGACTGTGACGCAACAGTCGGATCATTAATATGTACGACTCCATAAATCTGCATAATCCAGCCCATGTTCAATGACAGGCGGAACTGCAGCCGAAGCACGGCAGTCGATCAGTGTTTGGATGTACAAATGAACACAAAGGTATTTAGTTCCTTCATCCGAGCCTCTGAAGAAACAATGGGTTAATTTTATTTTCTCTGAAAATTTCCAAACATTTCACCGACGACTGTTTCCTCAACTTGGGCCGATACAGAGCTGGCCTCGATCCATCGAGCCAAGAACACTTTCTGATGTGTAATTGTTCAAGTTCAGACAGGTAATCTTTCTCTCAAAATCGTTCAATACTGTATTTACATCATCGTGTTTGCATTGGTGAAAGCATTAGAGAGAGTGCAGAAACTGCGTTGCAATGATAAGATCTTTATTCTCGCGATCAACACACTGTCGTCTGTTTGTTCAATGCTCATCACGGCAACATTTTATATGTGATGGGAATAGATCTAAATACTTCATCTCACGATGAAAAAAAACATCTCACGATTTGTTAATCTCGATAGCTGTAACAGTAAAAACGTATAATATCTGTAGTAAAAGTATTCGAGAGAGTTTCACATGTAATACGTGGCTATTTCATATGCAAGCCTGTCAGCCAATCACAGCAGAGGCCGGTTACACACAGACACGCCCCTTCAAACAGAGCGTTCACATCAGAGGCTAAAATCAGGCTAGGAAAAATGCCTTTTATTTCTAAATTATGACTATTTTTTTATCTAAAAAAACATACTAACATTATAAGGGCAACCCAGAAAACATTATACAATAAAAATAAAAACCATTCTAGGGCACCTTTTAAATATCATTCACATTTATGATAAGTGACAATTAAGTCGTATTGCAAAACATTTAATTGTAGCTGAATATCATGAACAGAAATCAACAGGCTAAAAAACATTTACACAAGGAACTTCTGCCTGTGGTTTAAAAACACCATTGAAAAACAACTAGCCTTGACTAACTCATGTAAATTTCACTGTAATTAAAAAATGATCACAAAAAAAATAAAAGATACAGTGCTCCGCATAAGTGAACACTCCCACGCTAAAGTTGACTAAAGAGAGGAATAAAAAATCATCTTTTGGAAATTGATCTTAAAAAAATGAGGAAAATTCCAACCTTTAAGGGCACCAATTTTCTTTGTGAATAAATTATGTATTGTAAATAAATACAAATGAATGTAAATAAATAAATGTTCTTCCTTTTAAATACAAGTCAGGACAGCCCTGTGTTAAATCCCCACAGAGGCAGCAGAGTTTTATTGTTAAAGCCCAGTTATTTCATGGATCCAGGATACTGCATGATCCTGATAAAGTTCTCTTGGCCTTTGGGAGTGAAATATCCCACATCATCACACACTCTTCACCACACCTAGAGACTGGGGTACTTTCCACAAGATCATCTCTCAATGCTAATCAAACCAGCTATTAGGCTAACTGAGAGAACCCCATGCCGATCTCTAGGTGTGGTGAAGGGTGTGTGATGATGTGGGATAGACACCTTTGATCAGAACGGCATGAGCTGTCCAGTCATTCTATATAGATCAGTGGTACCGGTCCAAACAAAGACCGGTTCTCGGTCCCCATACCTAATAAAGAGTGCTTCATCATTACTCCTCAGTGTGGCGTTTTTGATACATCATTGCTTTTCCTTTGTTCAGTGAGTATCCAGCCCAGAGGACTAAGAAGGGCTCGGATGAAGTGGACATGGGTGTTGCTGGGTCCGTGAATCTCCTGCAGAACGTCACGCTGTCCACACAACCCATCTCCAGTCTGGACTGGAGCCCCGACAAGCAGGGTCTCTGTGTTTCCTCCTCCTTCGACCAGTCTGTGCGAGTCCTCATTGTGACCAAACTCAACACAGTCTGAGCTAACCTCAGTTCGCATCTCTACCATTATTCACAAACAAATGGGAGTATTTGATGACTGTTTACATGCCACATGTATGTCTTAAGTTCATATGTGCAATTGTAAAAAAAAATTTTTTTTTTAAAAGAAAACAGTTGTGTTATAAATCTATATGTTATAGTGACTTTGCTTTGTAGTCAAGTTGCTATTACTGCTAAGAGCCGTTCTTATACAAAATGTGAAGGTAAAGTTTTTACAACAAAAACAACCTGTCTTTGCAATCTTTTGTCCGTTTGTGATGTCAAACATTTCTATTGTTTTTCAACTCTTCTTTTCTGTAATGCCCACTTGTCACGTTGCAATCCATTTCCCACGGCCCGTTTTACACTGAATACACTTTCACTTGACTGCAAATATATGCCAAACAATGCCAGAATGAGTGTTGACCAAGACATCTGTTTAATGTTCAGAGTGGATTTAAACAATACAAATGCTACCTAAAGACAGAATAATAGCGACGACCAAATATATGAAGTGCATTACCATTAACAAGATAATATCCAATATCCAACACTAGAATTTGAAAAAATCTCCTCCTCATCCACTGACTTCATGATCCAGCGTCCTCAGAAGATCCTTTGCCTTTTCAAGGCAACCTTTTAATGTAAAAGTAAAATGTTTAGCATTTTAGCGCAAATATTTCCCAATTGGAGAAGTCGGTAGGTTGATGAATGAATTGATTGAAAGAAAGAACTGGATTGTGTGTAATTCCCTCCAGAAGCGTCTCTCTCACACACACGAGTGTGTTCCCGAACACGACAGCGTTTACTGTGTTTCTCTGACGCTCGAGACACTCGTTTATGATGGAGGGAAAAGAGACTTGCAGCTTTATTACTGATATTCTGCACCAATTTCGCAGGAAGTGGCGATTTTGTTCTCTCGAACACATGAGATGGAAATCTGCTTTATTTGCAAATGTTTAAAGTGATATTACAATTTTGTGCACAAGTTAAATTCGCTACTTTGGATAGAAACATGACGACGTCTCTCATCCTCTAAATTTTGCAGTAACAAGACAGAAACATGAGTAAATAGTTTCTATTTACAAATAAGACGCTTCCAGAAACATATAGCCTAGCATGGCCAGTAGTCACAAATGAATGACTTTTATGAGCTGCATTTTTTAGTTATTTAAAAGTAGGCCTACCAGTATGAGGTGCCCTATAGGGACATTATTCAGAATTACCATGCATATACATGTACTTTTCCTCTCACATACACATATGAAACCAAATTCATTCACATACTATAATGAAATGCTCACACACATACAAGTGAAATGCTTTTACAAATACAACTGAAACACTCTCATACATACAACTGAAAATATTACGCTCACACACACAACTGAAACGCTCTCATACATACAACTGAAAACATCACGCTCACACACACAACTGAAATGCTCACACACATACAACTGAAATGCTTTTACAAACACAACTGAAACGCTCTCATACATACAACTGAAAATATTATGCTCACACACACAACTGAAACGCTCACACACACACAACTGAAATGCTCACACACATACAAGTGAAATGCTTTCACACACACACAAGTGAAATGCTTTCACACACACAACTGAAATGCTCACACACACACAACTGAAATGCTCACACACAACTGAAATGCTCACACACATACATGTGAAATGCTTTTACAAACACAACTGAAACGCTCTCACTCACAACTGAAAATAATTTCAGTATGTTGTATGCAAGCATTTCAGTTGAAACGGAAGGTGGTTAAAGTCCCGCCCACTCCAGCAGGGTTGCCAGATATGCCAGCAAGTTTTTCCAGCCCAAAACCGCGAGAATGTTTGTTTCTCGTTTAAACACAGTGAAATCATTAACAAGCTTTAAAATTACCCATTGGTCCTTGTGCTTTTTCCTTTTTTAACCCGTAATTGAAAAAGAAAAGTGAACGGGCGTTGTAGGCCCTTTTTTTAATGCAAAGTTGAACACAATTTAAATTTGAACTGTATCCAAATGCTGCGCAAAAAAACATAAATATTTAAGTATTTTCTGATTTTTGTATATGACCTTTTGCCCTTTATTAAATTAATATGGGGAAAAAATAGATTTTGCTCGTTTTCTAAGAGGCCAAACCGGGAAATAATATTTCTCCCGCAGTGCTGAATGGCCTACTCTCGAACCATACAGAGAGGTGATTTAGGCTATCGGTGATTTATAATCTGAAAAAATAACGAGGCATTTTAATTGTTTATTAATAGTGTTTTCGAAATTAGTCTCGGCTGGAAATATCTCCGCTGTAAAGCGGATGCACCTTTAGAGAGAAATTCATATTTACATAAGCTTTCGATTCGAATTGGTTCTTTAAAAGTGGACATTTCAAGCTTTGGCCTACATATATTTTGTTTCAGTTCAGCTTTGAGACGCGATCACTTCACGGTGATTGTTTTCTTTTATTTTACAAATTTTAATAAGTAGGCTAGTTGCGAATGATGTATTATTATTTTCTGTATGACCAGAAAAGATAGAGTTGTTTCCACTGTTGATAAGAAAACGCAAGTGTTCGCGCCCGCGCCCCTGTGCCATGCAGTGCGCGCTCAACACTCCTACAAACACTTATGCGTCAAAATCCCCGTTGTGTTTATGTGTGATAATCTTACCCATGTATTATTGTTGTCTAACCTGTATTATGACTGACTTTGACGAATTGCTTTGTTCCTTTTTTTGGATAAACCCGTCTTCTGGTCTAAATATAACAATAATAATAATGATAATTATTATTTGCGGTTATAACTATAGCCTAAATTAGTTCACTTAAGACAGTAATATGATTATCATAAAATAATGTATTCATGTTTTATTTTTTATATAACCTAACATTTTAACGTTTTTTTGTGCTTATTATATTATACTGAGCCTTTTCCTCCCAATAATTGACTTTAAAGATACAAGTAAATGTCGTTTTTTAGAAAATTATCCATTTTGAAAAATAACGTTTAAACAAAATGCAATAATTATCTAAATGTTCCGGGTCAACGCAAATAAAATGCAGAACTTTATTTTTCAAAATGGATAATTTCTTGCATTTTCTAAAAAACGACATTTACGTATCTTTAAGTCAATTATTGGGAGGAAAAAGCTCAGTATAATATAATAAACAAAAAATTAATTTCTTTATAAAACAAAAACATTTCAAAAACGGTCAAATGTTCGTCTCCTTGCTCTTATCATGGAACACACTGCAGTTTTTGTAACAGGTTTACTTTTTTTAATGGCACACTTAAAGATGGGCATCAGATGGATGATGTTATGATCCGAGTTTGAGAGAGGGGTTTAATTCTGGCAGCATATCTTTAATGTTGATATTAAAGATATCCCCCCCCCCCCCCCCCCCCCCCACCCCCCATCTTCCCTGAGTCGTTGTTTCTGTCCATACTTTTTTACAGTCTATGGTCCATACGCACACATGAGAAGCCTCGTACCTGCACCAATGAGGTTCATGTTTTATTTTTTATATAACCTAACATTTTACAGTTTTTGAAATGTTTTTGTTTTATAAAGAATAATTTTTTTGCTTATTTTATTTTTTTTTTGCTTATATATTATACTGAGCTTTTTCCTCCCAATAGCCTAATTGACTTTAAAGATACGTAAATGTCGTTTTTTAGAAAATTCAAGAAATTATCCATTTTGAAAAATAAAGTTCTGCATTTTATTTGCGTTGACCCGGAACATTTAGATAATTATTGCATTTTGTTTAAACTTTATTTTTCAAAATGGATAATTTTCTAAAAAAACGACATTTACTTGTATCTTTAAAGTCAATTATTGGGAGGAAAAGGCTCAGTATAATATAATAAGCACAAAAAAAAACCTGTAAAATGTTAGGTTATATAAAAAATAAAACATGAATACATTATTTTATGATAATCATATTACTGTCTTAAGTGAACTAATTTAGGCTATAGTTATAACCGCAAATAATAATTATCATTATTATTATTGTTATATTTAGACCAGAAGACGGGTTTATCCAAAAAAAGAAACAAAGCAATTCGTCAAAGTCAGTCATAATACAGGTTAGACAACAATAATACATGGGTAAGATTATCACACATAAACACAACGGGGATTTTGACGCATTAGTGTTTGTAGGAGTGTTGAGCGCGCACTGCATGGCACAGGGGCGCGGGCGCGAACACTTGCGTTTTCTTATCAACAGTGGAAACAACTCTATCTTTTCTGGTCATACAGAAAATAATAATACATCATTCGCAACTAGCCTACTTATTAAAATTTGTAAAATAAAAGAAAACAATCAGGCGCGCTTTCATGATCTCCGTGAACTGATCGCGTCTCAAAACTGAACTGAAACAAAATATATGTAGGCCAAAGCTTGAAATGTCCACTTTTAAAGAACCAATTCGAATCGAAAGCTTATGTAAATATGAATTTCTCTCTAAAGGTGCATCCGCTTTACAGCGGAGATATTTCCAGCCGAGACTAATTTCGAAAACACTAGTTTATTAATAAACAATTAAAATGCCTCGTTATTTTTTCAGATTATAAATCACCGATAGCCTAAATCACCTCTCTGTATGGTTCGAGAGTAGGCCATTCAGCACTGCGGGAGAAATATTATTTCCCGGTTTGGCCTCTTAGAAAACGAGCAAAATCTAGTTTTTCCCCATATTAATTTAATAAAGGGCAAAAGGTCATATACAAAAATCAGAAAATACTTAAATATTTATGTTTTTTTTTGCGCAGCATTTGGATACAGTTCAAATTTAAATTGTGTTCAACTTTGCATTAAAAAAAGGGCCTACAACGCCCGTTCACTTTTCTTTTTCAATTACGGGTTAAAAAAGGAAAAAGCACAAGGACCAATGGGTAATTTTAAAGCTTGTTAATGATTTCACTGTGTTTAAACGAGAAACAAACATTCTCGCGGTTTTGGGCTGGAAAAACTTGCTGGCATATCTGGCAACCCTGCTGGAGTGGGCGGGCCTTTAACCACCTTCCGTTTCAACTGAAATGCTTGCATACAACATACTGAAATTATTTTCAGTTGTGAGTGAGAGCGTTTCAGTTGTGTTTGTAAAAGCATTTCACATGTATGTGTGTGAGCATTTCAGTTGTGTGTGAGCATTTCAGTTGTGTGTGTGTGAGCATTTCAGTTGTGTGTGTGAAAGCATTTCACTTGTGTGTGTGTGAAAGCATTTCACTTGTATGTGTGTGAGCATTTCAGTTGTGTGTGTGTGAGCGTTTCAGTTGTGTGTGTGAGCATAATATTTTCAGTTGTATGTATGAGAGCGTTTCAGTTGTGTTTGTAAAAGCATTTCACATGTATGTGTGTGAGCATTTCAGTTGTGTGTGTGTGAGCATTTCAGTTGTGTGTGTGTGAGCATTTCACTTGTATGTGTGTGAGCATTTCAGTTGTGTGTGTGTGAGCATTTCAGTTGTGTGTGTGTGAGCATTTCAGTTGTGTGTGTGAAAGCATTTCACTTGTATGTGTGTGAGCATTTCAGTTGTGTGTGTGTGAGCGTTTCAGTTGTGTGTGTGAGCATAATATTTTCAGTTGTATGTATGAGAGCGTTTCAGTTGTGTTTGTAAAAGCATTTCAGTTGTATGTGTGTGAGCATTTCAGTTGTGTGTGTGTGAGCGTAATATTTTCAGTTGTATGTATGAGAGCGTTTCAGTTGTGTGTGTGAGCGTAATATTTTCAGTTGTATGTATGAGAGTGTTTCAGTTGTATTTGTAAAAGCATTTCACTTGTATGTGTGTGAGCATTTCATTATAGTATGTGAATGAATTTGGTTTCATATGTGTATGTGAGAGGAAAAGTACATGTATATGCGTGGTAATTCTGAATAATGTCCCTAGGGGCACCTCATAAACGACCTCCAGTTATTACTTTTGTCATGTCTGACTCAATAACTGCTATAGTGTTAATAAACTCAATGCTCAGGAGACTCAGATCAGTGTAGCTGGCTGTATTTTATATAAGTATGTGAAGAAAGATTATTTGAGTGTAGTTTATTATGTAGCCTAAATGTGTTCATTATTTAACGCATTGTGAGCTTTGTAATTAGTGGCATTCTACATAAAGTATTTAATGAATTAAATATTTTGTTTAGGGTTTTAATTTAATTTAATAATAAGTGTTGAATTGCATTTATGCCTCTTAAATATTTGTATATTTATTTCTAATTTGGCAACAGGCAAGGGAAGTAATAAGAATTTATAGGTATTGAAGCAAGAAATATATTTCATGTAGCCTAGCCTATATGGAATAGCCTACATTTCATTCGACCATATATTTATTCCCCAATAATTAAAAAATAAATTCTTAATAGAACCTTTAAAGAACCGGAATCGGCACATAATTGTTTAATTGTACAATTGTTCAACACTGTGTGTGTTCTCCTGCATGTCCAGCATCTCCGACAGGGGGCGCTAGACGAGCGCCGGCCACAGATGAGGAGCTCATGCTGGTATTCACAGAATCATTAAACGGGTCATTGCTTGGAGAATCATGATTCAAATCCTTGATCCTGAGAAAGAAAAAAACAAGGTTCAATGTAGCCAAATCTCTGATTTCATGACTTCATACATCACTGATCAGTGCAGAACGTGTAGAAACTGGACGTTCAACTGACAAATGACATCCAGTGTCCTGATGCTCTTGTCTGAAGAAAATAAAAGTGAAATTCAAAATCAAATATGGATTAAAGCATGAAAAGGGACTGAATGTCAATGAATTATTTGACATACTCTTTGTATGCTATAAACCTGCTGCTTATTAAACATGGTTTCCTCTTTCTGCTGCCTGTATTATATCGTTAAAAACATGTTTGTGAAGGTCTGACAATAAACACTGCTCTAGTGAAAAAAGCATTGTATTTGAAATATATTCCCTTTTTCAATAATACACTGTCAATATACCAACATTGTTTACCTATTTTCACAATACAAGTTTTAACACACTTTAAAATAATTGTACTTTAGTTTATTTTCTGAAAATATATTGTAGAAAAATACTTGAAGTGAAGTACTTATTTATATCTGCACTATTAGTTATTTTTATTAAGTCTTTTATTAATTACTCACCAACATGTTGTTCCAAATCTGTAAGACTTTAATTTATCTTCGGAACAAATGAAGATATTTTAATGAAATCGGAGAGATTTTTGTCCCTCCATTGACGGATACGCATCTACCACTTTGTAAATACTTTGTTCTGTTCTGTTGAGTTATGTTGTCCGGTGTCGTCAGTTGTTTATGGATGTGTTGTTCTTGTGGATTATCCTGTGGATTTATTAAATATTGCCTTTTTGCCTTTATCTTCATCTTCATGTGCGTTAACTACTGGCGTGACAAGCTCGAGATATTGTTTTATTGTATGACATAAAATACATCAGTAAAACTCCCTTGAGATTTTTTAAAGCTTTTACTCATCTTGAGTTGCTAACAATTCTGGTTCTAAACCTACATAAGGATTTCAGGTTCTCAATGATTCAATTAAGTATAATTTGTGTAATTTAGATTTTTTTTTAAGAATCAACATGCTATAGAAATACATTTTGATATGACGTTTATGCATTTGGCAGACACTTTTATCTAAAGCAACTTACTTTGCATTTCAGGGTACACATTTACATTCGTTTCAGTTCTTGCTTTCCTTGGGAATCAAACCCATGACCTTGGCATTGCAGGAGTAGTTTTTTTATTTTTTTTTATTTTTTAAGATTGCTTAAAGGAGTAGTTCACTTTAAAATGAAAATTAGCCCAATCTTTAAAATGGCAGTGAATTGAAACCAACACTTTGAAGCTGAAAAAAGTACATCTATCCATCATTAAAGTGCATCTATCCATCATTAAAGTCCATCTGTCCACTGCATCTATCCATCATAAAAGTGCATCTATCCATCATAAAAGTGCATCTATCCATCATAAAAGTGCATCTATCCATCATTAAAGTGCATCTATCCATCATAAAGTGCATCTATCCATCATTAAAGTGCATCTGTCCATCATTAAAGTGCATCTATCCATCATAAAGTGCATCTATCCATCATTAAAGTGCATCTATCCATCATAAAGTGCATCTATCCATCATAAAGTGCATCAGTGCATCTATCCATCATAAAGTGCATCAGTGCATCATCAGTGCATCTATCCATCATAAAGTGCATCTATCCATCATAAAGTGCATCTATCCATCATAAAGTGCATCAGTGCATCTATCCATCATAAAGTGCATCAGTGCATCATCAGTGCATCTATCCATCATAAAGTGCATCAGTGCATCTATCCATCATAAAAGTGCATCATCTATCCATCATAAAGTGCATCTATCCATCATTAAAGTGCATCTATCCACCATAAAAGTGCATCTATCATCATTAAAGTGCATCTATCCATCATAAAAGTGCATCTATCCATCATAAAAGTGCATCATCTATCCATCATAAAGTGCATCTATCCATCATAAAAGTGCATCTATCATCATTAAAGTGCATCTATCCATCATAAAAGTGCATCTATCCATCATAAAAGTGCATCATCTATCCATCATAAAGTGCATCTATCCACCATAAAAGTGCATCTATCCATCATAAAGTGCATCTATCCATCATACAGTTTTTTTAATCGCTTTGGTACTATTTTCACAAGTAATAATAATAATAATAATACATTTTATTTGTTGGCGCCTTTCAAGACACCCAAGGACACCTTACAATACAAAATTAAAACAGAACATTAATACTAGCCCAACAGTAATCTCATTAGTAAAATCAAAATAATAAGTACAATCAAAATGTTAAGAACCATAAGATCCAGGAAAATTATAAGATGAAATGATGAAATTCATGTAGGATAAGATAATCTGAACAGATGAGTTTTAAGTTGCGATTTGAATTGATGAAGAGAGTCTAGTTGACGAATGTGAGGTGGAAGAGAATTCCAAAGACGTGGTGCAGAGCGGCTGTAGGCTCTAGCCCCCGTGGTGCATGGTCTGAATGTTGGAACAGTTAAAATAGCAGCTGTGGAAGAGCGAAGTGTTCGGGGAGGATTGTAAGGAAGAAGCAGATCTGAGAGGTATGAAGGGGCAAGGTCATGAAGAGCTTTGAAGGTAAGCAGAAGAACTTTGTAGTTGACCCGGTAAGGAACAGGAAGCCAGTGGAGCTGAGTAAGGATCAGTGTGATGTGGTCAGTTGATCCGGTGCCAGTGATAATACGAGCTACAGAGTTCTGAATGGATTGCAGGTGATGGAGGAGTTTATTTGGGGTGCCAATGAGAAGAGCATTGCAGTAGTCAATGCGGGATGTGATCAGGGCATGAACAAGGACCTGTGTATTGTGTTTGGAAAGGGACGGGCGGAGTCTAGAGATGTTGCGAAGGTGAAAGTATGCAGTCCGGGTAATATTACTGATGTGGGGACCAAAGGAAAGTGCACTGTCTAGAATGACGCCAAGACTTTTGACTTGGGAGCAGATGGGAATCGGAGGACTATCAACTGATTTGGTGAACAGATGACTTTTGGAGAGTGTGGCCTTTGAACCAATGAGGAGAACCTCACTTTTATTTCCATTAAGTTTGAGAAGATTGAATGACATCCAGCTGCTGATAGTTTGTAAACAGGAGGAGAGGGCAGAGGGGGGAAGAGAGGTGTTTGGTTTTGTGGAGAGGTAAAGTTGTCTATCATCGGCGTGACAGTGAAAATTTATCCCAAAGTGACGGAGAATGTTGCCAAAAGGTAATATGTAGATGATAAAAAGCAGTGGTCCCAGTACTGAGCCCTGAGGTACACCATGGGTGACTATTGTAGTTTTTGATGTGACATTTTTTCCCTGAATGAACTGTTTTCTATTATGTAGATATGACCTGAACCAGACTAGTGCATTGTTAGCGATCCCGATGGCAGCCAGACGTTCCAACATAATTTTGTGAGAGATAGTATCAAAGGTGGCAGTGAGGCAGTGAGTGATCTATTAAAATAGATAAAAGGCCATTGTCAAGTAGAAGATCATTTGTGATTTTTACCAGGGCTGTTTCAGTGCTATGATTGTGGCGAAAACCAGACTGAAAAGGTTTGTAGAGGTTATTGTTGAGCCGGTGAGCTTGAAGTTGAGTTACTAGAGTCAGTTCTAAAAGTTTGGTGATGAATGGGAGGTTGGAAATGCGACGATAGTTGTTTGGGTCATTAGAATCTAAACCAGGTTTCTTCAGAATAGGGGTGACAGAAGCAGTTTTGAGAGATGTAGGAACAGTGGAGGTAAGCAGGGAGGAGGTGAAGGATCAATGAAGACATCCTCTACAATCATTTGGGCAAATTAGTTTTTTATTTTTCAGATATAATTGTAACATAGGTATACTTTCTATAATGAAATGTAACTAAATGGAACAAAACATAACATTTAGTGCACACATTACATTAATTTGGATCAAGCCTGTCTTGAGCATTTGGCCATAGATTCTCGTCCACATCACAATGAATGTTATCATAGTTCATGCAACTTGGAAAAAAAACTTTTAGCGTGACGAATCCATGCTGGACATTGGTCTACGCTGATGTCATCACATGCATCATCAATGGGCTGAAGGAGGGTGGCACACTCAAGGGGTTGGCAATCATAGACCTTCCAACTCCATGCTGAAAAACATTCCTCAATAGGGTTGAGGAAAGGAGAGTATGGAGGCAGGTAGAGGGTCATGAATCGGGGATGGGCCTGAAACCATGCTTCAACTACCTCTGCGTGGAGGAACCTGACATTGTCCCACACAATTACATAGGTGACCCCTTCACCTTGACAGGCCGGCTCAATTTCATTGAGAAACTCAATAAGATGTGCAGCATTATAGGAGCCAAGTAATGGCCTACGTCCTATGACAGCATCTTCAGAGATAGCGGCGCACATGGAGATATTTCCTCCACTTTCACCAGGGTTTTCTGTCAATTCTAAGCATAGAACAGAGTATACTGTCAATAAATCATACTGTACCAATACTGTAACATGTCTGATGAATTTACATGCATTACAATTTACTGTAAATGTAATAGTATACATCCTCCAGACTTACCGGTTTTCTTGCCGAAAGGTTCGGATGATAGAATTGACAGTTGATCTTTTTAGATTTGGATCAACTAATCTGGCAGCCTCTGCCATAGTAAGGCCTCGGTTCACCACATGATCAACGATGATGGCCCGGACTTCATTAGTGACAACAGTTCTCCCTCTCTCTGATGACCAACCCTTTGACGGGCCCCATGCCCATCTCTCTGACGGATTCCTTGTCCACGAGCTTTTCCTATTCCTTGCTGTCTATCCTTAGACTGGTAATACCAGACTCTGCTACTTCACTTTGCTTCGTAGACAGAGTCTGGCATAGCATAATAGAGAAGTGTTTTCTCTCTCGCTAGGGGGCGATTTCTGAAGTTTAAAATCATTGGTTACCCGTAAGCCAATCAGATAAATTTATTTATGACATATGTTATGCGCCGACACAGCCGCATCGAACCACAGACATCATGCATCGAACTCAAATCTATGATCGAACTTCCACTGTAAACACTTAATGATGCGAGCGAAATACCGGAGTGAACATGGCTGTAAACAACTTTTTTGATCGGTGAGTGATGTAATAGAATGACTGCTGCGAGAGAGAGAGAGAGAGAGAGCCCCGGCCGCGCCCGCGCGCACTCTCACGTCTTCTTACTCTCTCTCCCTCACACATATTAATCAAAATCAATCGACAAGATAGTAAAAGGTCGGAAGACCGCGGTTTCACGTGGAGCATTTGGAGATTTTTAGAGATTAGAGACTCTAGGAACAACATCTCAACACTAAATTATAAAGGCCTGTCTCATAGAAGCCTTTCTCAAATACAAGCCGGTGCAGTTCGACGATTTGGGCAAATAAGAGCCCGGGCTATTATTTGAAGTTTTACGGTATTTAAGACCTGGAAAAGAAAGGAGACACTGACCTGTCAAAAGGCTCCCCAGTTTCTCGCTGACGATCGGTAATAGTTGATAAATTAAACTTTTCCCAAAGGGAGTAGGGCCACAACATCACCTCCATTCAAAATGTTTAATACACACTCTTCTTGTTCTGGCTTCAGTTTGCTAATGCCGGGAATATTCTCCACAACAGAGCGAATTGCATCCGCGTCTCCATATCCGCGGTCGTTTTCGATTTCCCTGACCTAATATTAAACTCGGCGCTTAGCGACTACGTCACGGCTTTCAGCCCGCCCTCTGTTCGTTGATTGGCCCGGCTGTTTTCAGGCCGGTGGAAAACTGAAAGATAGGCTGCTGTCTCAGACTGACTACAGGAGCGAAATGAAATTAGCGGAAGTAGGAAGTCTGACGTAGTCAGGCTAGTCTATCCTGCTCCATGTTGAAAAAAATTGCCAGTGTTTACACCCCCACTTTTATATATAGTGACCAATTGTGGTTACCACTATGTGAAATCAATTAGCAATAACGAGTATTCATCATGTGTGGTTACACAAAATTTATATGTTCGCATAAACACACATTTTATTTCTGTAGTTCTCAAAATCCATATACTGTACATTGCTGAAATAAAAATCTATAGGTTTACCAAATGGTTCAGTGATTAACCATTAAGATCAGTTGGATTAAGTGTTGGTCAAATGTATTTATGCAAATCAGATAAGAAGCACATCAAAAGTTCATCAAAAGCACATCCTTTGGGTCCTGACTCCAAAAGCCATGCGCAGGACCCTTTTGGCATGCAGGAGAAGCAGCTGTTGCAGGGTCCAGTGAAGCCTTTGGATTGGAGGTATCCCATCATTCCTGAGGAGCAGAGCGAGTTGGCAGTGGACTTCCAGTTGAGGCAACCCGTGACTCCCAGCAGCGTGGCGGTTCAATTGGTGAGAACCGGGTTCTCGTAGAGGTCCAGCAGGACTTTTTCAGCAATGGTCAGTTGATCCAGCCAACTGGTCTGTCTTTAGGTGGATGTCCTGTTGTTGGTCAGGATCCTGGGTCAAGAGTGCTCATCTTTGAGTATGAATTACAGGACTGCAACAGCGTGCTGATGGTAAGAACAGATACATCTTAATGGGTTATTTGTTGCGGAAGAGGACATTTTCAAGGAAAGTCAGTTCACTTTGTTTTCCAATGCCAGGGCAGCTAAGACCTATTTATCTATTAAAATGGGTAAATCCTGAATTTTCAAGCTACTTGCCTTTAAGTTACCATTCAAACCAACATCTGAAGTAAACCATCCCATAAATGTTATGAAAGGAGCTTAAGAAACAAGAACAACGAATCTTGTACACGTAATAGTGTTAAAGTTAGTTTTTACCCTGGAACAGCAAAATGTTCAATCTTTAGTGCATGTCTCTGGCAACACCGGAGCTTCTGAGGGCAGCTGTGGTGATGTGAATTTACTAATTGGTGATTTTTTTTGCTCTTTAGGAATTCCACCATATTGCAGTGCACCTTCTCCCATTCATATAGCAATGTATGAGTGCATTGTCTTGGTGTATGTAAAGTTGTTGGCATGACCCTCTTGGTAACCACAGTCTTTTTACAGATGAATGAGGATGAGCTTGTCTACACCTTCTCTCTTACCTACACCCCTGAGGCGCTTGCAGGTACTCCGATTACCCGCACAGATGGTGAAATTGTTGGTGTTCAATGCCATTATCAAAGGTAGGTCTTTGTGACTTTCTGCACTTTCTCATGCAACTGGGAGACCATTTTAATGGGTACTTTCATGAACCGCAGGCACCAAAATGTAAGCAGTGATGCCTTGAGGCCAACATGGGTCCCGTATGCCTCAACAGAGGCTGGTGAAGAAGTCTTGCTGTTCTCCCTGAAGATCATGATGGGTTGGTACAGGTTTTTTATTTTCAATAAAATAAACCTTTACCCTTGCTATTGTGGCTGTGCCTAAATTGTTTTTTTTGTGTGTGTAGATGATTGGTCCTATCAGAGGCCTTCATACTCCTATTTCCTTGGTGGCGTTATTAACATCGAGGCATCTGTGAAGCAGTACAATCATGTGCCTCTGCGTGTGTTTGTGGACCGCTGCGTGGCCACTCAAGTACCTGATGTGAACTCCCTTCCAAGATATTCCTTCATTGAGAATCACGGGTAAGGTCATGGCCCTTGATGCGGTAGGACTGTTTAAGTTGCCTTTTGTAACCACTTTGTCACAGAGTCATGGGTAAGGTCTAGTTGCTTGATGCTCTACAGTTGACATTCATGAGTTGCTCTTTGTGATCTTTGTCATCAGGTGCTTTGTGGATGCCAAAAATGGAAGCTTTAGCGTTAAGTTCTGCCAGGAAGACTCAATTGCTACGTCACTTATTACCTTCTCTATCCAATCGTGTCTAATACTTGCGGTATAAAAGACTGGTACTTACACATGTTTGAGTTCGCAGATGCTGACGCTTTCATTTACCTCCATCCTCCCCACCACCTCCAAGATGGTTCCTTCCCCTCCATCCTCCCCACCACCACCAGGATGGTCCCTTCCTATACCTCACAGGGGGTCGGCGGCGCCCCTGCCTTCGTCTTCAGGCAGGAAATGCAGAGTCCGGACCCCCGGATTGCGAGCTATGGAACTCTACACCAAAGAACTTTTTTGCTTGCTGGGCTATCAATACTGTATTTATTGTTACAGTATTTATTCTCCCGAGTCTTTCTGGTAGAACTACAGCTTCCAGCTCCCGCTTCATGCCTCGCTCCCAGGTTGACAAGATCCAGTTCCAGCTGGAGGCGTTTATGTTCCAGGAGGGCAACAGTCCTTCTGTATGTACTACAATTATGAGTTAACTTGACTCTTCTCCTGTTTAAGGTTCCATGTCTTTGTTTTGTTGCAGGTGGTATGCTGCTGATGGAAACGACCAAGTTTGTGGTTGCTGTGACTCAACCTGTGGTCCTGATGGTGAATTTGCTGCTTCTCCCTATGGAGGTTGGTAGCGTTTGCTCTTTCTAAGGATGCTTTTGATTCAAGTGCTTTAACTTGGCTTTTTTTCCTTCTCTAGGCATTCAGTGGGAAGGCAAGGCCTCACTTGGTCCTGTAATGGTTCAAGGGGAAAAGAGAGGTTCTCAATAAAACTGACAAATCAATCCTTGGTTGTACCTGACTTGTCATTTTGCTGCATTTCTGGTTTAACTACTTTTGGCTTTGGCAGAATGAGGCACTTTTTTTAATGTGGTGAAACTGATAGTTGTCCTGTACTTTAAAGGGGTCATGACATGAGAAACCAAATTTGCCTTGATCTTTTGGTATATAAGAGATCTATGTACTATTAAAACTTCCTGCAAGTTTCATAGCTTAAGACGTCCTCCCCATTATAAACGAAGCATTTATTTAATCAAGCTCTAAATACAGCTCGTTCTGGATCCATGGTAAGAAGTGACGTCACGGTGCGAAGTGACGTACCAGTCGTTTGCATATGACTGCCTCCAGCGCAGGACAAGTACGCCTCATTTCGCATTGTTGTCGTGCGGCTCACGCCCACATGTGTTCAGTCGACGACTCGACGTGCAGCGAGTGGGTCTGTTTACAAGAAGATTGCTATGCCACGCAGATGTGCTGTTCCTGTTTGAGTTTGAATACGTTGCCGAACGATCCAGACGTCAGGGAAAGCAGTCGGGTGCAGTTTATTTGCAGCATATGCAGCGCGCCAAAGCCTTATTTGAACGGTGAGTGAGATGAGTGTGACAGGGAATGTTACTGAAAGAACGAGCAGCGAGCGAGCCCCGGCCGTGCGCCCGCCTCTCACTCTCACTCTAATTGAGAATTGACACGATGGTAAAAGATTGGAAGACCGAAGTTTCACGTGATGGAGCATTGTGTAGTCTACATGTGATACAAAATGATTAACGTTAATTTATGCATAAGCAGCACTGACGTTAGCCAATCATAACAGTGGGTGTTAACACTGAAGTCTTAAAGGGGAAACGCCCCCAAACTAGACTGTTTGAATCCGAGGGGGAGAAACAGGGTGGGAAAAGGTCATAAATCACTACTTTAAAAAAAAAAAAAATTTGTAAAAAAAACTATAGTAATACTATAATTGCACCTAAGGGAACATAATAAAACACAAAACCATGTCATGACCCCTTTAAGTCCCATATAGCATGCAACCATAGGGTTCCCGAAGTTATTAACTTTCTTCTCCATAGGGAGTTTTAAATGATGAACCTTTTTAAAGACCGCTAGTGAAAGCTCAAGGTTATGCTTTTGAAGCAATTAGTTTGTTACAATGTGTTTAACAGAAGAATACCTGGTGACTATCATTACCACAGAGGCATTTTTATAGTGCTTTAATTTTTAATGCTGTGCACCCAAAGTGCTTCACAATCATATCAGGGGATATCTCCTTAACCGCCCTTGCCTCGTTTAGTATACGTGATTCTATGACTGTGCAAATGACCATCAAAATAGTGTTTTCCTTAACATCTTGTGATTTCGGGTCATGCAAGTTTCCAAAAATGATGCATGATGGGATATACTTGAATACCACTCCGAAGCAGTGTTCGAAATGGTGTGGGTTTAGTGGACATTAAGGGCAATGAGCTTTGGCAATGGACAGTCTTGGCACTTCCTGTCACATGCACGTGTGGATTTTTGCACAGGCACTTTGGCTCTTTTATCTGATACATTGAGGGCATTTAAATGAGACATTTTTCAAAAAACTTTCATTTACATAAGTGTTTTGGGGCGTAAAGGAAACTTTTGAAAAATATTCCATATTTCAACATGTTTCTGTCAATTTCATACATTTTAGTGTGACACCAGTTCTAATAGTACATTATGACATTTATGCAACATGCTATTATAAGTGACAATGCATGTCTTACCTTAAATCATATCTTCAAATCGCCGCCTTCTGAGGTAAATCCAGTGCAAACTCGCAGCGTGTCTTCCAAACTCGATGAAAAGCAAAGGAATGACGTTTGATCCTTTGTTTTGAGGTAATGAGGGCGTTTGCATGTGAATCCCTCGTGCACAAGTGGTGTGGTCAAAAAACCTTATCCCGCGTTCCAGGCAACCTGTAACCTGTGTTTTTCCAACCTTATACCCGTGAAAGTGCACTGGAACAGCAGTCAAACCCGTGACTTCCCACCCGTGAACTCATACTAGATCGATGTACTCCAAGTTACGAGTTCTGACGTCACATAGCCCGCGAACATTTTGCTTTTATTATGAGTGTACACAAATGAAAGTAGACATTTAAAGGGTCATGAAACCCCAAACCAAATTTTCTGAGATTTTAACAGAGGTATGTGTGTTGAACACCATTGAAGACAATGTTAGCATCTGTTAGATTTAATAATATGATTAAAATGGTTAAATTTTAGTTTTCTTCCGCTTTTTTCGTCTTCCGGGTTTAAAATCTTCATCTCAGGCTGTGACGTGGCAGTGCACTGTGAGTGCGTTGATGACTCATTGGTGTCTCATAATTATTAATGAGACTGAGTTTTCATATCCTATGAGAAGACACGGTCTCTTAATTATTCATGACACCACGTGGATCTTTCCAAGTTGCATGACATGTCAAACTGTGATATCGCGAAGTAGATGAGAGAGACAAACATGGGACGCAACAAGTGTTTGTTTTCCATGTGCAAAGGTCCAAGTGTGTTGAATATGTTTCCCCGCGGTGCTGCCAGGGCTAGACTCTGGCTCTGGGCGGTTGGTTTGCTATCAACCACGGACACCTAAACTTTAGTGTGTGCCGCAAACATTAGCTTCGAGAACTGGAGAATGGTGGACTTCGCCTTGTTGACAACCAATGCAGTTTGCGTCTTGCGAGTGATGCGGTACCAAGTCCCGAGGGCTTTTCTATCAATTCAGAGGTATGTGTGTGTGTGTGTCTAAAATGAGAAGTCCTCCACAGAGCCATCTTTATGGGGGTTCAGGGGGCCCGTAGATCTAGGCTATGCGCGGAACGTTTTTTTTTAAGCGGAAAATTAATTATTTTCAAATATGCATTTATAGTGTCTATATAAACAACTAAATATTTTATAATGACATTACACAAATCTAGCATTTCCTCACGTTTTACCACTGCTTTTTAGTGACAGTCGATATGCATCGGCCACTGGCAATGACAGTGTTGGCCAGACACACTCCCTCCCTTCTTCTCACAGCCGTCCTCGCCCATTTAAGTTGCATTTTTCAAAAAGATTGTGAGCTAGACTTGAGTTGAAAGAGGAGGGTTTCATGACCCTTTAAAGCCCTTTGAAGCTGCACTGAAACTGTCATTTGGACCTTGAACCGTTTGGGTCCTGTTGAAGTCCATTATATGGAGAAAAATCCTGGAATGTTTTCATCAAAAACCTTAATTTCTTTTTGACTGAAGAAAGAAAGACATGGACATCTTGGATGACATGGGGGTGAGTAAATTATCAGCAAAAGTTTTTTTAAAAGTGAACTAATCCTTTAATGGTTTCGAGAAGTTTTGGGGTTGAGCCCCTAAGGAATGAATGGAATGCGAGGAATGCATCAGGACACAAAAAAACACAAAAAATGCTCAAAATTCTAAATTAAAATGCTAAAACTTTACCAAATTTTTTTTTTTTAAATGGCTACATGTGTATCTGAATGCATACTGAAGAGTTTAGGACCCAGAGGAACAGCTCATTTGCTCAATATAGAGCTATAAGGCCATCTAGAGTCATGAAATATCATGTTATATATTATATTTTTTCCCTCAGGAGGTCGGCAGTACACGGTGAGAATACATTTCTGTATTCACGACAAAGTCGTGAGTCGTGGTTTGAAGTCGGGATTTACGTGCTCAAAAACCTGCCTGGAACGCACCATTACAATGAGAGAAATAGCAGAACGCAGGTCTTGTTTATTTTCTTTATTTGATGAAAAGCAGAACATTTTGCTTTTATCATGAGTGTACACAAATGAAAGTAGACATTTAACAGTTTGGAATAATGTATAAAACTTGCCTGTATGACAAAAATAGCCAGTTATTTGAGTTTCTTTTGAACTGAATGGGCACAAAGGTGTGTGATTGTTCACGTCTCTCTGTTTAGATCAGTGTGCTCAATAATGTGCCCTTTTGTATTTAAGGACTATGTTGTGTTGTAAATAAATCCAAACAATCAAAAAGCCATTCTTTTTTAAATTTCTCATTCTTTGTTTATAGTTCCCTCACAGTCCCACCTGATAGGGCCATTATGGGAGGGTCTTTGTCTTCCCAGGCGGGAAACACATACAAATTTATGATGATTCACGCCTCCTCGCAGAGAGCTTTCTTACGCAAAACATGTCTTGCACATTTTATATCGATATATTATTTTATCTGAATGAGTGGGCAGAATGATTTTCACATCGTTTTGAAACAAAAACTCTAGGCTGCGTGATACAATTTTCAAAAGTCTTGAGAACAAATAGTCAGTATGTTTTTTGGCCTTATTTCAGTGACAATTTTTTGTTTTGTTTTGTTTTTTTCCCCCACAAACCATGCATAAATTTAATTTTCTCAAAACTACAAACTTTTACATACAGTTGTGGTCAGAATAAAGTGCACCCCTGGTAAATATGGTCAAAAATGGCTGTAAAAATAAAACTGCATTGTTCATCCTTTTGATCTTTCATTCAAAAAATTCGCAAAAATCTAACCTTTCATTGAAGTAAAAGAATTGAAAGCTGTGGGTAAATCGCATTATGTAATAAATGCTTTTCTCCAAAACACGCTGGCCATAATTATTGGCTCCCTGTTATTAAATACTTTTTGCAATCTCCTTTTGCCCAGATAACAGCTCAGAGTTTTCTTCTATAATGCCTCATGAGTTTGGAGAACAACTGATAAGAGATCAGAGACCATTCCTCCATACAGAATCTCTCCAGATCCTTCAGATTCACAAGTTCATGTTGACGCTTCTTCTCTTCAGTTCACCCCATTCATTTTCTATAGGGTTCAGTTTAGGGGACTGGGATGGTCATGACAGAAGAGCCATTTTGTATTCAGTTACCCATTTTTGTGTTGATTTTGATGTTTGTTTTGGACCGTTTTTCTGATGGAAGATCCAAACACGGCCCATTATAAGATTTCCAGCAGAGGCAGTCAGGTTCAGATTTTTTATCTGTTGGTATTTGCTAGAATCCATAATGCCATGTACACTCACCGGCCACTTTATTAGGTACCCCATGCTAGTAACGGGTTGGACCCCCTTTTGCCTTCAGAACTGCCTCAATTCTTCGTGGCATAGATTCAACAAGGTGCTGGAAGCATTCCTCAGGGAGTTTGGTCCATATTGACATGATGGCATCACACAGTTGCCGCAGATTTGTCGGCTGCACATCCATGATGCGAATCTCCCGTTCCACCACATCCCAAAGATGCTCTATTGGATTGAGATCTGGTGACTGTGGAGGCCATTTGAGTACAGCGAACTCATTGTCATGTTCAAGAAACCAGTCTGAGATGATTCCAGCTTTATGACATGGCGCATTATCCTGCTGAAAGTAGCCATCAGAAGTTGGGTACATTGTGGTCATAAAGGGATGGACATGGTCAGCAACAATACTCAGGTAGGCTGTGGCGTTGCAACGATGCTCAATTGGTACCAAGGGGCCCAAAGAGTGCCAAGAAAATATTCCCCACACCATGACACCACCACCACCAGCCTGAACCGTTGATACAAGGCAGGATGGATCCATGCTTTCATGTTGTAGACGCCAAATTTTGACCCTACCATCCGAATGTCGCAGCAGAAATCGAGACTCATCAGACCAGGCAATGTTTTTCCAATCTTCTATTGTCCAATTTCGATGAGCTTGTGCAAATTGTAGCCTCAGTTTCCTGTTCTTAGCTGAAAGGAGTGGCACCCGGTGTGGTCTTCTGCTGCTGTAGCCCATCTGCCTCAAAGTTCGACGTACTGTGCGTTCAGAGATGCTCTTCTGCCCACCTTGGTTGTAACGGGTGGTTATTTGAGTCACTGTTGCCCTTCTATCAGCTCGAACCAGTCTGGCCATTCTCCTCTGACCTCTGGCATCAACAAGGCATTTCCGCCCACAGAACTGCCGCTCACTGGATGTTTTTTCTTTTTCGGACCATTCTCTGTAAACCCTAGAGATGGTTGTGCGTGAAAATCCCAGTAGATTAGCAGTTTGAAATACTCTGACCAGCCCTTCTGGCACCAACAATCATGCCACGTTCAAAGTCACTCAAATCACCTTTCTTCCCCATACTGATGCTCGGTTTGAACTGCAGGAGATTGTCTTGACCATGTCTAGATGCCTAAATGCACTGAGTTGCCGCCATGTGATTGGCTGCTTAGAAATTAAGTGTTAACGAGCAGTTGGACAGGTGTACCTAATAAAGTGGCCGGTGAGTGTATATGAACAAAAAGATCCAGCAGTATTTGTAACCGTATGCGTGGGGTACTTTTTAATGCCTGTCTGCACTAAACACATCTGGTGGGTTTGCTGGCAAAAAGCCCTTTTTTTGTTTCATCTGACCATAGAATCCGGTCCCTTTTGAAGTTCCAGTCACGTCTGACAACTGAATTGCTGGAGTTTATTTTTGGAGGAGCGAGGAGGATTTTTTTTGAATCCCTCCCAAACAACATGTGGTGATGTAGGTTTGATGTAGGTTTGATATATTTGTTTAGGCTTTCTGACCCCCAAGACTCAAGTAATCTTCGCAATTCTCCATCTGTGATCCTTGGAGAGTCTTTGGCCACTCAAACCTTCCTCCTCACCGTGCATTAAGACAATATAGACACACGTCCTCTTCATGGCAGATTCGTAACATCTTTAGTTGATTAGAGCTTCGTAATTATTGCTCTGATGGTCAAAATGGGGATTTTCAATTATTTAGCTATTTTCTTACAGCCACTTTCTATTTTGTGATGCTCAACAATCTTTTGATGCACATCAGAACTATATTCTTTGGTTTTCCTCATTGTGATGGATGATTAAGGGAATTTGGCCTTTTTCCTCATAGTTAAACTCCTGTCAAACAAGAAGTCATAGCTAGACAATTTTGTGTTCTTAGTCATCCTGGTGTGCTAAAAAAGGTAATTATTAATGGGAATATTCTTCAGAAATATTTTTTATTATATTTACGAGTGGTGCCAATAATTTTGACCACAACTGTACATGCTGCTCACATATTATTGTAGCAGAGTTTGTGCTGAATACAGTGTAATCAGACTTTAGCCATGAAAATGTTACAAGTAACAGAAATTACAAAGTACTTGAAATCAAAATGTGTAAATAAAGCTCTGTAAACTTGCATGTTTGCAAAACTAAAAGTGTGTCTATCATTGGGTAATCAAACGTTCTACACACACTTGCAGTCTTCAAGCCCACTTGAACACATGGATCAAAGATCGGAAATAAGTACAAAGACGGCAAGTGTGGGTATTTGGACAGGCGCATAAAAAAGGGGCAGAGTGGTGCGTCCCCAAAATGCATACACTCTACAGGTCCAGAGGAGAATCAAGGAGAATCAATTAAGGTAAAAGGGGTGGAGCCACCTTAACTCAAAGCTGTACAAAATGGCGAAGCCATGCAGTGGTGTTTATGTCAAAATTTGTTAGGATGGGGTTCCTGAAAGTTGTCTTAGTGGTGGTTGTGATCATTGCATTTGATCTGCCTGATGTCTTGGGAAGTTTGATGTCCAGTCATAGTCCAAGAAGCATGGGGACAAAATCAGATCCAGCTTCCAGAAGTCCTGCCCTTTCTCCTCTAGGGCTCTGGAACCCTTTGCAAGTGTCTTCTCAGTTTCAGAGTCCTTTGGGTCCTGACTCCAAAAGCCATGCGCAGGACCCTTTTGGCATGCAGGAAAAGCAGCTGTTGCAGGGTCCAGTGAAGCCTTTGGATTGGAGGTATCCCATCGTTCCTGAGGAGCAGAGCGAGTTGGCAGTGGATTTCCAGTTGAGGCAACCCGTGACTCCCAGCAGCGTGGCGGTTCAATGTGGCGAGAACCGGGTTCTCGTAGAGGTCCAGCAGGACTTTTTCAGCAATGGTCAGTTGATCCAGCCAACTGGTCTGTCTTTAGGTGGATGTCCTGTTGCTGGTCAGGATCCTGGGTCAAGAGTGCTCATCTTTGAGTATGAATTACAGGACTGCAACAGTGTGCTGATGGTAAGAACAGATACATCTTAATGGGTTATTTGTTGTGGCAGAGCACCTTTTCAAGGAAAGTCAGTTCACTTTGTTTTCCAATGCCAGGGCAGCTAAGACCTATTTGAATGGGTAAATCCTGAATTTTCAAGCTACTTGCTTTTAAATAACCCTTCAAACCAACATCAGATGTAAAATATCCCATAAATGGTATGAAAGGAGCTTAAGAAACAAGAACAATGAATCTTGTACACGTAATCGTGTTAGCCTAGCATAGTGAACCATTTACATGATTCGGTTCCGGCTGAGTTATTGCCTGTGCAGCCAGGCAGATGGGTAACTGTGAGAGATCGCTCTAGTCGCGGATAAAAAAACCACTCTTCTGTTCCGATCACCATAACAAATCGATTATATCTCATGGAATAGATGTTGATGCCGTTGAAATTCTGCAGCAGAGCGACGACATCTCAGATCATTATCTAGTCTTGTGTAAATTACATTTAGCCAAGGCTGCAAAGCCGACTCCGTGTTATAAATATGTTAGACCTATCACTTCTGCCACTAAAGATGGCTTTATTAATAATCTTCCTAATCAGTTTTATCATCTCAGCATCCCGGATAGCTTAGAAGAACTTGATATTGCAACAGAAACGTTTGAATCTCTCTTTTCCAGCACTTTAGACATAGTTGCTCCTTTCGCTTAAAGAAGATTAAAGAAAATAGTCCAACGCCGTGGTACAACGAGCACACCCGGGCCCTTAAGAGAGCAGCCAGAAAAATGGAGCGAAACTGGAAGAAAACAAAACTAGAGGTATTTCGGATTTCATGGAAGGAGAGCTCGATTGTTTACAGAGAGGCATTAAAAGATGCTAGAACGGATTATTTTTCAACCCTATTAGAAGAAAATAAACATAATCCTAGGTATTTATTTGAACAAGTGGCTAAACTAACGAAAAAGAAAGCTTCAAGCCCAGAAGTTTCCAAGAAACACAGCAGTAATGACTTTATGAACTTCTTCACTTATAAGATATATAATATCAGGGACAAAATTATAACTATGCAACCGTCTACTACAGTATCGCATCAGGGAGTGCATTGTAGTCTCCGTGAGGAACATTTTGATTCATTTGTTGCTATAGGAGAGGAAGAATTTTGCAAACTTGTTAATTCATCTAAATCGACAACTTGTATGCTAGACCCTATACCGACTAAGCTACTGAAAGAGATGCTTCCAGAGGTCATAGATCCTCTTCTAAATATCATTAATTCATCTTTGTCTCTAGGATACGTACCAAAAACCTTTAAGCTGGCTATGATTAAACCGCTTGTTAAAAAAACGCAACTTGATCCGACAGAATTAGTCAATTATAGGCCAATCTCGAATCTGCCTTTTCTGTCAAAGATACTAGAAAAAGCAGTTTCATCACAACTTTGTTCCTTTTTAGAAAGAAATAATATCTGCGAGGATTTTCAGTCCGGATTTAGACCGTACCATAGTACTGAGACTGCTCTCATTAAAGTCACAAATGATTTGCTCTTATCATCCGATAGTGGTTGTATCTCTCTATTAGTGTTACTTGATCTTAGTGCTGCATTTGATACTATCGACCACAACATTCTTTTAAATCGACTAGAAAACTATGTTGGCATTAGTGGAATTGCACTAGCATGGTTTAAATCATACTTATCTGACCGTTTTCAGTTTGTAGCAGTAAATGAAGAGATGTCTTATCGATCACAAGTTCAGTATGGCGTACCACAAGGCTCAGTACTAGGACCGCTGCTGTTCACTCTGTAAATGCTACCATTAGGAAATATGGAATTAGCTTCCACTGTTATGCTGATGATACTCAGCTGTATATTTCTTCAAAACCTAACGAAACTTACCAATTCTCAAAATTAACGGAATGCATAGCTGATATAAAAAATTGGATGACCAGTAATTTCCTATTACTAAATTCTGAAAAAACAGAGATTCTAATCATTGGACAAAAAACTGCCACACGTAATAACCCAGAATACTGTCTAACAATCGATGGCTGCTCTGTTAAGTCTTCGTCGTCAGTTAGGAACCTGGGTGTGCTCTTTGATACCAATCTTTCATTTGAAAGTCACGTGTCTAGTATCTGTAAAACCGCATTTTTCCATCTTAAAAATATATCTAAATTACGTCATATGCTCTCATTGACAAATGCGGAACAATTAGTTCATGCATTCATGACATCAAGGCTAGATTATTGTAATGCTCTACTGGGTGGTTGCCCTGCACGCTTAATAAACAAACTACAGCTAGTTCAAAACGCAGCCGCTAGAGTTCTTACCAGAACCAGGAAGTATGACCATATTAGCCCGGTTCTGTCAACACTGCATTGGCTGCCTATTAAACATCGTATACATTTTAAAATATTGCTGATTACTTACAAAGCACTAAATGGTTTAGCTCCCCAGTACTTGAGCGAGCTCTTAACGCATTATAGTCCTTCACGTCTATTGCGATCTCAAAATTCTGGCCAGTTAATAATACCTAAAATATCAAAATCGACTGCTGGCGGTAGATCCATTTCCTATTTAGCACCAAAACTTTGGAACAATCTTCCTAACACAGTCCGGGAAGCAGATACAGTCTGTCAATTTAAATCTAGACTAAAAACACATCTCTTTGGCTTAGCATACACATAACACATTATAGATTTCTATAATTCAATGTTAGGCTGCATAGTTTAGATCAGCCGGAACCGGGAACACTTCCCATAATTCCTGATGTACTTTGTACATCATAAGAAGGATGGCGTCTACGCTAATATTAGTCTCTCTGCTTATCCCGAGGTTTACCGCGAACCGCCGGATCCGGGCCATATCCAGATCTGAGGAAGGACCATCACATGGACACGACGACAACGCATCCCTGATGAGCCAGCCCCATCAATACTGTGAAGGCCCATGGACACCTCAACACAGTCATCTCCTCACCGGCCGGATGACCCAACCCAACCAGATGAACTGGATAAATATCGTGAAAGTTCTGATCACATCTGACTCCTGACATTATGCTGCCTAACTCATAATCATACACTGTTCGTTCCTTGGCCAAAGGAGGACTGGCCCCCTGACTGAGCCTGGGTTCTCCCAAGGTTTTTTTCTCCATTCTGTCACCTGATGGAGTTTTGGTTCCTTGCCACTGTTGCCTTTTTCGCCTCTCTTCGCTTTTGTCGCCATTGGCTTTTGGCTTGCTTAGTTGGGGACATTTAACATTTAATTTTGAATTTAACAATACTATTACAACATTGTTTTCCTTTTATCTCTGTAAAGCTGCTTTGAAACAATTTGTATTGTAAAAAGCGCTATATAAATAAAGGTGACTTGACTTGACTACTTTCTCGTGCAACTGGGAGACCATTTTAATGGGTACTTTCATGAACCGCAGGCTCCAAAATGTAAGCAGTGATGCCTTGAGGCCAACATGGGTCCCGTATGCCTCAACAGAGGCTGGTGAAGAAGTCTTGCTGTTCTCCCTGAAGATCATGATGGGTTGGTACAGGTTTTTTATTTTCAATTAAATAAACTTTTAACCTTGCTATTGTGGCTGTGCCTAAATTGTTTTTTTTGTGTAGATGACTGGTCCTATCAGAGGCCTTCATACTCCTATTTCCTGGGTGGCGTTATTAACATTGAGGCATCTGTGAAGCAGTACAATCATGTGCCTCTGCGTGTGTTTGTGGACCGCTGCGTGGCCACTCAAGTACCTGATGTGAACTCCCTTCCGAGATATTCCTTCATTGAGAATCACGGGTAAGGTCATGGCCCTTGATGCGGTAGGACTGTTTAAGTTGCCTTTTGTAACCACTTTGTCACAGTCATGGGTAAGGTCTAGTTGCTTGATGCTCTACAGTTGACATTCATGAGTTGCTCTTTGTGATTTGTCGTCAGGTGCTTTGTGGATGCCAAAACTACAGCTTCCAGCTCCCGCTTCATGCCTCGGTCCCAGGTTAACAAGATCCAGTTCCAGCTGGAGGCGTTTATGTTCCAGGAGGGCAACAGTCCTTCTGTATGTACTAGGAATATCATGAGTTAACTTTGACTTCTCCTCCCGTCTGCTTTGGTTTTGAGACTTGTCTGTCATCCGTTGCAGATCTACATAACATGTATTCTGAAGGCAACTATTGATTCTGCACCCAGTGACACTCAGCTCAAATCCTGTTCCTTTGCCAATGGGTACGTGAGATGGTTTGTTTTTTAAAGGGGGGCATTAAGTGCACATTTCTCATGTTTAAGGTTTCCATGTCTTTGTTTTGGTGCAGGTGGCTTGCTGCTGATGGAAACAACCAAGTTTGTGGTTGCTGTGACTCAACATGTGGTCCTGATGGTGAATTTGCTGCTGCTCCCTATGGAGGTTGGTAGCATTTGCCCTCTCTAATGTTGCTTTTGATTCAAGTGCTTTAACTTGGTTATTTTTTTTCTTCTAGGCATTCAGTGGGAAGGCAAGGCCTCACTTGGTCCTCTAATGGTTCAAGGGGGAAAAAAGAGGTTCTCAAAAAAACTAACAAATCAATCCTTGGTTGTACCTGACTTGTCATTTCGCTGCATGTCTGGTTTAACTACTTTTGACTTTGAAAAAGTGCCTCATTCTGCCAATGTGGTAAAATTGATAGTTGTCCTGTACTTTAAGTCCCATATAGCATGCAACCATAGGGTTCCTGAAGTTATTAACTTCTTTCTCCATAGGCCGTTTTAGATGAGAAATCTTTTAAAACCTGCTAGTGAAAGCAGTTACGCAATTAATTGACGCAATTAATTTTTTACAATGTTTAACAGAAGAATTCCTGGTGAATATAATTACCACTGATGCATTTATACTGCACTTTCATTTATACTACTGTACAACCAAAGTGCTTCACAATCATATCAGGGGATATCTCCTCAACCGCCCTTGCCTCATTTAGCGCAGAACATAAAGGCTTCAGAATTTCCCCATCAATTGAATATTGGAAATGTAACTATCACAGAAAACTATATTAAATGCTTTTAACGCTCATTTTGAGAAGGCAGGTTATTTATTTGATCAACAGTTTACATCAATCTCAGTTGATCGTTCAAAATGTTTGATAGTACTTCAACCTCTGTCTTCTCATTTGATTTTGAAGCACAAGAAGTTCAAGATGTTCTGCAATTACTAAATTTAATAGACTCAAAAAAGGCACCTGGACCTAATGGTCTGGATCCCTGTTTGTTTAAGGTGGCTGCATTGGTCATAGCTGAGCCTGTTACTCATATTTTTAATATGATGTTTCTTAACCAGGGTCCAGCCATCTGGAAGCAAACTTACATTACACCCCTCTTCAAAGCTGGCAATCGTTATGACGTTGTAACAATCAGCTTAATCAAGGCAGGATACACAAAAAAACTACGGTTTATACCCTCTATATGATTTTCTTTGAATAGAAATGTTCTATTTGTTCACAACATAAACACAACAAACAAGATGGAATAATACCTTAAAGTGTATTCAATAGAAGCACCAAAAATAAATATATACATAATAGGCAATAAGTCCGGTGAGTGTTTGTGTATGTTCCAGTTCTGTGTAAGTGTGTGCGTTGAATCGGCCTCACCGGTCAGCCTTTCAAAGTCCATGCACAGGAAGAGGAACAGCGCTGTCCTGTGAAGCGATCTCCAAGGTGAAATAATCCACTGGTATATTTCCGCAAAGAGAGTCCAACAATCACAGTCAATGACAAGCAAAAACAAAAGGTGTAGTGCGATCGATCGCTAATCCCAAACGAGCAATAGTAGCGTTGCTCTCGAACGCCGATTTTCCGCCTCTTTTAAACGGAAGTGAAAGTCATAACTCCAGCTGATCAGACTGACGTCACGGGGATTCCCTGAAGCTCCGCGAACAAACTCTCGCGTGAGATAACAGGAACACAACCACATGGCCGGGCAATCAAACGAGGAAGAATAATTATAAAAGAACAGCTGTCTGGTAAGAATTATACAAATACTCCACAGCAATATAAAATATTCTTTCCTTATGTGGCCTAGCTACATATTCCCCCCCCCCCAGCCAGCGGCATGGGGGGAGAGCGTCCATAATAGCGCTTCAGGTTTACCACATTCAATATATCGACTCTAGGTGGGTTGCCCCAGCACACAGTGTAATTTATTGGCCCTGTTTTACTTTTAATTTCAGCTGGACCCTCCCACTTGGGCGCTAGCTTGGCAGAGAATTTGTTTGCTGAATTAGAGAGAGGATGGGTTTTAATCCAAACCAGGTCACCCGTATGAAACTGCGCATTTTTTCTACGGTAATTATAATACCTAGCTTGTTTGGCTTGGCTCATCCTCATTCTATTCCTCACTTCTTCCATCATGATGTTTTGTCGTTCTACCAGGGAATATGCAGCTTGATCAGGTGAAGGCGGTCGGTGGATAAGACGTTCCAGTGGTCCTAGAATTTGTCTACCCAGCATGAGCACAGTAGGTGTTTTTCCGGTGGTTTCTTGCTGGGCAGTGTTAATGGCATAGCGGAATTCTGGCAGCCACTGGTCCCAGTTCTGATGATGTTGACCCACGTATGCAGCAATCATAGTTTTTACTGTCCGGTTGATTCTCTCTGTTAGGTTTGACTGTGGGTGATAACTCGTTGTGAGTTTCTGAACACAACCCCATGTTTTGCACAAATCGCTCAGAAGACTGGACGTAAATTGGGGACCCCTATCGGACACCAGGTATTTGGGTACCCCCCATCGTGTAAAGATCTCCTCTCGTAGAATTTTCACTACTTTCTGGGTCTTGCAGTCTCTCAGGGGGAACATTTCCACCCACTTCGTGAAATAATCAACGATGACAAGGAGGTATGTGTTCTGTCGTTTACTGGCGGGGAAGGGTCCCATTAGATCCACCCCCAACGTGTGTCCAGGTTCAGTGATCTGTGTACTCTGCATCAATCCAGAAGGTTTTGTATTGCTAGGTTTGTATTTCTGACAGATCTCACAGCTTTTGACGTATTGGCACACGTCCTTCCTAACGGACGGCCACCATGCCACGTCTAAGATTTTCAGCAGAGACTTTAACTGTCCGAGATGACCTCCAAGCGGATTATCATGGTAGTAGTGCATGAAGTCAGCGGTTAATGATAGTGGTACTACCAACTGATACTTCTCTCCTTTATCCTTCATAGGAACTTTGCGGTACCACACCCCTTGGAGGTTTTCAAAGGTGATGGCTTGATCCTTGACTGATCGAGGGGGAATGTTAGATTGCAGGTCAGTGATGGTATTGTCCAATTGTTGAGCTTTAGTTATCTCCTCCAGAGAGTGCGGTAATGTAGACGCATGGTGTGATATGGATAGACAAGGGGCAACATCCGCATCAGGCGTACCCTGGACCCGGGATAAAGCGTCAGGTCCCATGTTGAGGCACCCTTTTCTGTGATGGACCTGAAAGTTGAACTGTTGCAGGCGGAGTGTCCATCGAGTTAGGCGTGAGGAGGTTTTAGGGCAGTTGAATGCCCAGGCTAGGGCCGCATGGTCAGTGAAGACGTTGAAGGCTCTTCCCTCCAAGTAATGTCTCCACTTTTCAACAGCCCAAACCACGGCTAGACATTCCTTTTCTGAAGTGCTGTAATTCTTCTCTGCTCCAGTTAAGGTCCGTGATGCATATGCCACCACCTTTTCTCCCTCCTCTGACTGTTGAGTGAGGATGGCGCCCAGTCCTACCTCACTAGCATCCGTGTGAACTTGGAAGTCTTTGGAGGTGTCGGGTTGTATTAACACCGGTGAGTTTTGTAAAGCTAGCTTCAGTGCATCCATACTTGCTTGACATTCTGTGGTCCACTCCCACTTGACTCCTTTCTTTTTCAGGTTGTTCAATGGTGCAGAAATGTCCGCGAAGTGTGCTATAAATTTATGATACCACCCTGCCAGGCCTAGAAACCGTTGCAAGGCTTTGAGGTCTTGTGGTGGAGGGAAATCTGCCACAGCACAGGTCTTCTCTCGGTCAATCTCAACTCCCCTCTCAGAGACTATATGGCCGAGGAACTTGAGTTGACGTTTGAAGAAGTGGCATTTTTTCATGTTCAACGTCAGGTTGGCTTGGGTAAGTCTATGGAGAACCATATTAAGATGGTGACTGTGTTCTTCTAGTGAGTTTGAATAAATGATGATGTCGTCAATATAAACGAAACAAATATTCCCTCTCAAATCAGACAGAACTCTCTCCATCAGACGCTGGAAGGTAGCAGCGGCGTTTCTGAGCCCATACGGCATCGACTTGAATTGAAATAGCCCCTTGGTGGAGATAAAAGCAGTTTTTTCCTTACTCTGTTCCTCCATCTCCACCTGCCAGTATCCAGACCGCAGATCCAAGGAACTAAACCAAGTGGCTCCTTCCAAGGATTCAAGGATGTCGTGAATCAACGGCATTGGATAAGCGTCAGCCACTGTCTTGCTGTTCAGCCTCCTATAATCCACGCAGAACCTGTGTGAACCATCAGGTTTGGGGACAAGGACCACAGGTGAAGACCACGGCGAGAAAGAAGGTTCAATGATATTGTCTCGCAGCATCTGATCTACTTGCTCCTCTATAATCTGCTTCTTAAGAGGAGAAACTCTGTATGCCCGGGATTTTAGGGGTATGTCATCAGATAATGTGATTTTGTGTTGTACTATTGAGGTTTTACCCAGGTTGTTGGAGGTGGTGCGTGGCCAGGCGGAGCTCAATTTCAACAACTCCTCCTGATTGTCAGAGTCCCACGTATTGCTCTCGGGGGAAATGGACAAGAGTTCTGGAAGTCTACCAGTGGATGGTAGTGCATAGTATAAATTCAGCTTTGCAGCCCTATGAGGAAGATCTTGACCAGCCGGGATCACAGGACCTGTTGGAATCTGCGATGGCAAGAAAGGGTAATAGTTGTTTCCTTTTTCAGATCTTAACCCATATCGGCCTCTTCCCACTTCTAGGACCGCTCCAGTGTCCCTCAGGAAATCCAGACCAGCAATAAGAGGAAAAGCGAGGTGAGTGTCTTTTAGGATATAAGTATCCAAACTGCAATCTTGATCATGCCATTGAATCTTAATCCTTTGCAGATCTCTGGACTGGTGAATCGTGCCGTCCGCCATTATGAACCTCTGTGGACTGGAGGTAACAACTGAGGGGATCTCACCTTTCAACTGTTTCCACAGGCTTTCTTGCATTAAAGTGTAAGTGCTACCTGTGTCTAATACAGCCTTCACTTCTTTGCCATTCACCCTTACAGGCACCATCAGGAGAGATGACATGGGATGGGGTTGTGCTAGGGTTACTCCAGCCAGGTTTTTTTGAAAGGTACGTTCAGCAGATTTTTTGTTGGTCTTTTCTTTGCTGCTCTGAGTACTGACTTTTTGCCAGTAGTCTTTGGCTCCCATGTGATCCTTTTCCACCATAGATCCAACCTTCACCAGCTGCTCAACCGAGTTGACGGTTCCCCTCATACATCCCGCAACCCTGGGGTTGATGTTGTTAAGTATACGATTTACTAAGTCATCCTCAGATATCTCTGGCTTCCATTTCAGACATAGGGCCCGGTAGTCATATGCAAAGTCCCTCAGGCGCTGTTGTGGCTGCTGAACCATTGTCCTCAGCTTTTCCTCCACTTCTGAGAGGTAATCATCTGAAAGAAAAGCAGCCATGAATGCCTTTTTGAAGGATTTCCAATCCGTTACCTTGACCTTCTCTGCTTTCCACCAGCTCAGAGCAGGTCCCTTCAGCACCGTGCTCAAGGTTCCTAGGAGTTCAGTACTGGGAAGGGGCCGGATCTCCAGGAAGTTCTCACATTGTTCGATAAAGTTGAGCACCTCCGCCGTATCACAGGAGTCACCAAACGAGGGGAATTCGATGCGGATAGGAGGTCGGGCACAGAATGAGGATGAACCTGCCACTACTGAGGAGGTAAGCACATTAGAGTGTCTATCATACGTCGGATGTTGAACGTCATAAGTATCATTGAGGGGTTTATGAGTGGTAATTTTCTCTCTAGATACTAGAGTTGGGGTAAGTGGTTGATGGACAGTGGAAAATCGGGAGGAATCTGGAGAATAGGCCTGTAATCTGGTGAGTGTGGGGGTGCTAGTGAGCCTCATTTTTCTCATTTGACTTTCCCATTTCGCATCTCTCCTCAGAAAACAATTTGTCACAGCCTTTTCTAATTTTTCCAGCGCATCTGCAAAGTAATCCTCCAACCTTGCCAAGCTAGTATCTACGGCCTGTCTGAAACTGGTTTCCCGATTCAATGTACTGTCCATTGACTGTTTGAAATCTTGTTCTAAAGTATGTACTTTGTTATCAAGGGCCAATAAATCAACTTTACATTGAGTCAGTTCTGATTGCAATGATTGTACCCTCTCAACATTTTGTGTACAACTCTCATCATCATCATCATCATCATCAGATTGTTCAGCATCAGAAATGTACAATGAACTAAGCATTGAAGTTATTTCAGCAGTAGGATTACGTCTAGTCACAAAAGACCTGGGAATCTCTTGAACATTTGTTAGTTCCATATCATTCTGGCCATCTTCAAAAGTAACTAGGTCATCAGCAGTATTAACAACTTCTGTCACTGTATCAGTATTCCTTACATCCATCGTAAAAAAAACACACAAAGAACAATAATAAAGGGTCCCCGTACGGGCCACCAATATGTAACAATCAGCTTAATCAAGGCAGGATACACAAAAAAACTACGGTTTATACCCTCTATATGATTTTCTTTGAATAGAAATGTTCTATTTGTTCACAACATAAACACAACAAACAAGATGGAATAATACCTTAAAGTGTATTCAATAGAAGCACCAAAAATAAATATATACATAATAGGCAATAAGTCCGGTGAGTGTTTGTGTATGTTCCAGTTCTGTGTAAGTGTGTGCGTTGAATCGGCCTCACCGGTCAGCCTTTCAAAGTCCATGCACAGGAAGAGGAACAGCGCTGTCCTGTGAAGCGATCTCCAAGGTGAAATAATCCACTGGTATATTTCCGCAAAGAGAGTCCAACAATCACAGTCAATGACAAGCAAAAACAAAAGGTGTAGTGCGATCGATCGCTAATCCCAAACGAGCAATAGTAGCGTTGCTCTCGAACGCCGATTTTCCGCCTCTTTTAAACGGAAGTGAAAGTCATAACTCCAGCTGATCAGACTGACGTCACGGGGATTCCCTGAAGCTCCGCGAACAAACTCTCGCGTGAGATAACAGGAACACAACCACATGGCCGGGCAATCAAACGAGGAAGAATAATTATAAAAGAACAGCTGTCTGGTAAGAATTATACAAATACTCCACAGCAATATAAAATATTCTTTCCTTATGTGGCCTAGCTACAACGTAACCAATTTTAGACCAATCTCCCTGTTCTTTCAAAAATTGGAATCATTAGTTGCTACCTAACTTAAATCATATTTGCATTCGCATAATATTTTAAATGAAGTGCAATCTGGGTTCCGGTCAGGGCATAGTACAATAACTGCCCCTATAATAGTCATGGATGATCTCAAAGAGGCTATAGATAAATGTACTTGTGTTTCTGTTCATAGACTTCACAAAGGCTTTTGATACTGTGGATCATCCATTACTTGTTAATACCCTGCTGAGAGCAGGCATTGGATGTAATGCGGTCAAATGGTTCCATAGCTATTTGACCAATCGTTCACAAATGGTCAAATATGGTAACGATATGTCAAACCCAGTCTTTGTTACGAAGGGTGTTCCACAAGGTTCAGTTGGGACCTTTGCTTTTCCTAGTTTATATTAATAATATTTGTGCCAATTAAATTTTGTGAGCATCATCTGAATGCAGATACAGTCCTGTACTCCTCCACAGCTGAGATGGCCTATTCAAATGTGCAAGCAGACTTTGACACCCTGCAATATGCTTTATTAGATTTGAAGCTGCTGTTAAACCCACATAAAACTAAAGTTATGGTTTTTACTACTGGACGATTAAGGTTACCATTTCTCTCCATCACATTACTGGATGGAGTTTGTATCCAGTCTGTAGATGATTACAAATATCTGGGAATATGGATGGACAAAAACCAAAATTTTAAATATGTTGATTATCTTGCAAAGAAATAAAAAAAAAATTATTTTTATTTTATGTATAGGCTAATGTCCTGTTTCTCCTTGGCTTTACGAAAATGCTTAGTTAACTTACTGGCCTATTTCTGTCACAGATTGATTATGGGGATACTATCTATAGGTTAGCCTCTGTCCACCTTGTCCAAACATGCCTCCTCGCAGAGAACATTCTTACACAAAACATGTCTTACACATTTTAAATCGATGTATTTTATGGCAGAATGATTTTCACACCGTTTTGAAACAAAAACTCTAGGCTACGTGATACGATTTTTTCGAAAGTCTTGTGAACAAATAGTCGGTATGTGTTTTTTTTTTGGCCTTATTTCAGTGACAATTTTTTGTTTTGTTTTTTTTCCCCCACAAACCATGCATGAAAGCAATTTTCTCAAAACTACAAACTTTTACATACAGTTGTGGTCAGAATAAAGTGCACCCCTGGTAAATATGATCAAAAATGGCTGTAAAAATAAAACTGCCTTGTTTATCCTTTTGATCTTTCATTCAAACAAATTCGCAAATATCTGGTGTCTTGGTATCTGAACAAGATGTTCAGGACCTCCATCAAAAAAATAGGCCCACAACATATAATATCCAGCAGTATTTGTAACGTATGCGTGGGGTACTTTTTATGCCTGTCTGCACCAAACACATCTGGTGGGTTTGCTGGCAAAAAGCCCTTTTTTTGTTTCATCTGATCATAGAATTGAAGTTCCAGTCATGTCTGACAACTGAATTGCTGGAGTTTATTTTTGGAGGAGCGAGGAGGATTTTTCTTGAAACCCTCCTAAACAACATGTGGTGATGTAGGGGGTGTTTGATATATTTGTTTAGGCTTTCTAACCTAACCCTTCCCTTAAATCCTGATGTACTCGTTACATCATAAGAAGAATGGCGTCTAACGCTAATTTGAGTGTCTTTGTTTATCCCGAGGTTTTCCCGCAGCCTGCCGGATCCAGGCCGTATCCAGATCTGACGAGGAGCTTCGCCTGGACCCGATGACAATGCAGTGCTGAAGGGCCAACAAGCCTCTCCCTATGGAGGATCCCTTTCCCACTCTACAGATAAAGCGTTGTGAATTTCGTTTCGCGTACCTACCCCGAAGTGATAAAATGAAACAAAATTCTGTATCAAATTTATAGACAAGACAAGTAGTTTGTTCAGGCATGGTTTTGTAGGGAACTACAAACCTGCGCACATATATTCAAACGCACATAACTATAGAATCAATTCTTAATGCGCATGTGAACGCCATCAGCGTTTATCACAGGTTCACGTTTAAAGTCTGTTTAGAGACATTCAAATACATTTTTAACTTACAGTTACTGTAAATCTGGCCTCTAGTTCATAAACGCTAGAGGAGAACTGGCCCCTGACTGAGCCTGGGTTCTTTCAAGGTTTTTTTTTTTCTCCATTAGGTCACCTGATGGAGTTTTTGGACACCATTAGGTCACTTGATCGAGTTTTTCGGTTCCGTGCCACTGTTGCCTTTGGCTGTAAAAATTAAACTGCCTTGTTTTACCTTTTGATCTTTCATTCAAACAAATTCGCAAATATCTGGTGTCTTGGTATCTGAACAAGATGTCCAGGACCTCCATCAAAAAAATAGGCCCACAACATATAATATCCAGCAGTATTTGTAACGTATGCGTGGGGTACTTTTTATGCCTGTCTGCACCAAACACATCTGGTGGGTTTGCTGGCAAAAAGCCCTTTTTTTGTTTCATCTGATCATAGAATTGAAGTTCTAGTCATGTCTGACAACTGAATTGCTGGAGTTTATTTTTGGAGGAGGATTTTTCTTGAAACCCTCAGGGTTGCCTCAGGATGCTTAGAACACATCAATGTTATCTGGCAACGAATTCAGTCAGCTAAAAAGGAGAGGAAGGAGCTCCATGTGACATTCCTAGATTTGGCTAATGCATGTGGTTCAGTGCCACATGAGCTTCTTTGGGCAGCATTTGATTTTTTCAGAGTACCAATGTCAATAACAAATTTAGTGAAAGCCTATTTTGGAGATTTGCAATTTAGTTTCTCAACTCCAAAATTCAGCACTGCATGGCAATGCTTAGAGGTTGGAATAATGGCAGGATGCACCATTTCGCCACTGGCTTTTACTATTGGGGAAGTTAACAGATAATATTGAATGGGCACGAATGCAATTTAAGCCCTCTAAATCAAGGAGCATCTCGATTTGGTTGTAGATAAAACATTCTTCATTAATGGTGAGGCAATACCAACAGTTTCTGAGAAGCCAGTGAAGAGTCTTGGGAGATGGTACGATGGAGATCTAAAGGACACAGTTCGAGTGGGAGAAGTTAGACGACAAGCAGTGGAAGGGTTGAAGAGCATAAACAGCTGTGCTCTACCAGGCAAACTAAAACTCTGGTGCTTTCAGTTTGGTCTACTGCCGAGGTTGCTGTGGCCACTGACTGTGTACGAGGTTTCTTTGACAACAGTGGATAAGCTGGAAGCGTTAATAAGTTCATACATCAGGAAATGGTTGGGAGTTCCACGCTGCCTCAGCAGAGTGGGACTTTATAGTAAAGGAATATTGCAGCTGCCAGTCTCTGCTTTAACCGAGGAGTTTAAGTGTGCCAAGGTCAGACTGGAAATGACATTAGTAGAGTCACGTGACAAATGTGTAAGGGAGGCAGCCCCTGTGTTAAAAACTGGTAGAAAGTGGTCAGCAAAGAAATCTGTAGTAGAGGCAAAGGCTGACCTTCAAATTGGGGATATCGTGGGACAGGTACAGCATGGAAGAGGGGGTTTTGGGCTCAGTTTAGCTCCTCCTAAATGGCACAAGGCAGGCCCAGCTTAAAGGAGGAAGCTGGTAGTCAACGAGGTGCGAAAGCAGGAGGAGAGGATGAGGTGTATAAAGGCCATTTCCCAGGCCAAGCAGGGAGAGTGGATGAGATGGGAGAGTGTGAGAACAACACAAGATGGGCTGGCAAGACCTTTGGTCAATGGAAGAGAGTAGCATCAGTTTCCTTATTAGGTCAACATATGATGTTCTCCCATCACCGCAGAACCTAAACCTCTGGGTAGGAGAGGATCCCTCTTGTCCTTTGTGTTCATCACCTGCCACATTAAGGCACATTTTGACAGGATGTAAGGTGGCTCTTAGCCAAGGTCGGTTTACTTGGCGCCATGACCAAGTACTGCGATGTTTGGCTTTAGCATTGGAAGGCAAGCGTAGTATGACCAATAAGTTGCCGCCTGTTCTAGTAAAACATTACACGCAGAAGACAATATTCCTCCGCCCAGGCGAGCAACCACCAAGAAAAGGTGTTAACACCAATTCTCGCCCAGGACAACTGGAAGCTGCTAGGGACTGGAAGATGCTGGCTGATCTTGATCAACGGCTTATTTTTCCACCTGAGATTGCCACCACTAACCTACGACCAGACATTGTTTTGTGGTCTGGATCAGCACGCATTGTTCAACTGATAGAGTTAACAGTGCCATGGGAGGATGCTGTAGATGAGGCATATGAGAGGAAGAAACTGCGGTATGCTCATCTGGCCACTGAAGCAGAACAGCGAGGATGGAGAGTCCAGGTTTATCCAGTGGAAGTGGGTTGTCGAGGTTTTGTGGCACACTCTACAACCCGGTTCCTCAGAGACGTCGGATTCAGCGGCCAAGAGTTGCGTCGCACAGTAAAGAACTTATCTGAAGCAGCAGAAAGGAGCAGCAACTGGCTGTGGTTGAGACGGAAAGATTCTAGCTGTCTGTGTACAGGCCGCCACGCTACGGTTTTGTAGAATTCTTGAAAAACTTGAAGAGTCTGTTGGTTTATTTGTATAGGTTGTATAGTATTTACAGTAATTACGTTCCTGTGTATATTGCGTGAATGACGGGTGGTTGGGCAGATATCGTGTTTTGCGGTAGGTGGTATGCCATACGGAACCGTTGCCACTGAAATTGCTTTAACGCACCAGTGGAGCTTGACAGCCTTAGTCAAACGGGTTGGCGCGTATGGTTGGGTTGCGGAGAGATTGTGAGATTGTGGTTAGGTCATTACGTTCGTCATTACGTTAGTTATTACGTTCCTGTGTATATTGCGTGAATGACGGGTGGTTGGGCAGATATCGTGTTTTGCGGTAGGTGGTATGCCATACGGAACCGTTGCCACTGAAATTGCTTTAACGCACCAGTGGGGCTTGACAGCCTTAGTCAAACGGGTTGGCGCGTATGGTTGGGTTGCGGAGAGATTGTGAGATTGTGGTTAGGTCTCAGCAGCAGGAGGGAAGTAGAGGTCAGTAAGCTGGGCTGAGTTGAGTGGGGGACGGAGGGGGGTGACTCTGGGACGCCAGAGTCACTGTCGAGTCCTCTTGAGGTGTCGTGGGCTAGTCGACGAAACACTGAGGACGGAAGGTGCCCACTTGAAGACCCTAGAGATGTCCCCTACTCGGCTCAATCCAGACGGTTGTCGTGCTGGTCCACTAGGGAGACCACACTGTAGTTGCAGCCGTCGTGTGTGCTGACGCGCCAAGTACACTGCAGCCGTTAACGCCGGACAGAAGGGGAGTCACACCCTCATATGGAAAGAAGCGTAAATGGATGGAGAAGCATAGTTTACTGTAAAGCTACGTCTTAGTGTTGCTTAACTTGGCGAAAGCCGAGTACAAATCAGCATGAAGTTTTAACATCTAATCTCGTGTAATGGAAATCATGGCTTGCTCAGTTGGGGATATTCAAATTAATTAACCAATCATTAATACCCTTTATCAGCCCTACCAAACGTGGAGGTTGAACATTGTTTTGTTGTTTTGATTGATACTGTGCAGCTGCTTTGGTGCAATCTGTGTTGCGAAAAGCGCTATATATATACTTGACTTGACTTTCTGACCCCCAAGACTCAAGTAATCTTCGCAATTCTCCATCTGTGATCCTTGGAGAGTCTTTGGCCACTCAAACCTTCCTCCTCACCGTGCATTAAGACAATATAGACACACGTCCTCTTCATGGCAGATTCGTAACATCTTTAGTTGATTGGAACTTTGTAATTATTGCCCTGATGGTCAAAATGGGGATTTTCAATTCTTTAGCTATTTTCTTACAGCCACTTTCTATTTTGTGATGCTCAACAATCTTTTGATGCACATCAGAACTATATTCTTTGGTCTTACTCAATGTGATGGATGATTAAGGGAATTTGGCCTTTGTGTTTCATCATATTTAAACTCCCATGAAACAAGAAGTCATAGCTACACAATTTCATTTTCCTAGTCATCCTGGTGTGCTAAAAAGGTAATTATTAATGGGAATATACTTCAGAAATATTTTTGGTCATATTTACCAGGGGTGCCATTAATTCTGACCACAACTGTACATGCTGCTCACATATTATTGTAGCAGAGTTCGTGCTGAATACAGCATAATCAGACTTTAGCCATGCAAATGTTACAAGTAACAGAAATAAGCACAAATGTCAGAACACCTCCAGAAAACAAAAAAGAAATTTAAAATGCAAAATACCTGAAATCAAAATGTGTAAATAAAGCTCTGTAAACTTGCATGTTTGTAAAAATAAAAGTGTGTCCCATTGGGTAATCAAACGTTCTACACACACTTGGCGTCTTCAAGCCCACTTGAAAACATGGATCAAAGATCGGAAATACTGTAGGTCATGTAAGTAGACAAGTGATCAAGTACAAAGACGGCAAGTGTGGGTATTTGGACAGGCGCATTAAAAAGCGACAGAGTGGTGCGTCCCCAAAATGCATACACTCTACAGGTCCAGAGGAGAATCAATGAGAATTAATTAAGGTAAAAGGGGTGGAGCCACCTTAACTCAAAGCTGTACAAAATGGCGAAGCCATGCAGTGGTGTTTATGTCAAAATTTGTTAGGATGGGGTTCCTGAAAGTTGTCTTAGTGGTGGTTGTGATCATTGCATTTGATCTGCCTGATGTCTTGGGAAGTTTGATGTCCAGTCATAGTCCAAGAAGCATGGGGCCAAAATCAGATCCAGCTTCCAGAAGTCCTGCCCTTTCTCCTCTAGGGCTCTGGAACCCTTTGCAAGTGTCTTCTCAGTTTCAGAGTCCTTTGGGTCCTGACTCCAAAAGCCATGCGCAGGACCCTTTTGGCATGCAGGAGAAGCAGCTGTTGCAGGGTCCAGTGAAGCCTTTGGATTGGAGGTATCCCATCGTTCCTGAGGAGCAGAGCGAGTTGGCAGTGGATTTCCAGTTGAGGCAACCCGTGACTCCCAGCAGTGTGGCGGTTCAATGTGGCGAGAACCGGGTTCAAAATGTTCAATTTTGTGCATGTCTCCAAAACATTGACTATCTCTGGCAACACCTGAGCTTCTGAGGGCAGCTGTGGTGATGTGAAGAATTTTACTAATTGGTTTTTTTTTTTTTTTTTGCTCTTTAGAATTCCACCATATTAAAGTGCACCTTCTCCCATACATCGCAATATATGAGGGCATGGTCTTGGTGTATGTAAAGTCTTTGGGATGACCGTCTTGGTAACCACAATCTTTTTACAGATGAATGAGGATGAGCTTGTCTACACCTTCTCTCTTACCTACACCCCTGAGGCGCTTGCAGGTACTCCGATTACCCGCACAGATGGTGCAATTGTTGGTGTTCAATGCCATTATCAGAGGTAAGTCTCTGTGACTTTCTGCACTTTCTCGTGCAACTGGGAGACCATTTAATGGGTACTTTCATGAACCGCAGGCTCCAAAATGTAAGCAGTGATGCCTTGAGGCCAGCATGGGTCCCTTATGCCTCAACAGAGGCTGGTGAAGAAGTCTTGCTGTTCTCCCTGAAGATCATGATGGGTTGGTACATATTTATTTTCAATAAAATAAACCTTTACCCTTGCTATTGTGGCTGTGCCTTATTTATTTTTTTGTGTAGATGACTGGTCCTATCAGAGGCCTTCATACACCTATTTCCTGGGTGGCGTTATTAACATCGAGGCATCTGTGAAGCAGTACAATCATGTGCCTCTGCGTGTGTTTGTGGACCGCTGCGTGGCCACTCAAGTACCTGATGTGAACTCCCTTCCGAGATATTCCTTCATTGAGAATCACGGGTAAGGTCATGGCCCTTGATGCGGTAGGACTGTTTAAGTTGCCTTTTGTAACCACTTTGTCACAGAGTCATGGGTAAGGTCTAGTTGCTTGATGCTCTACAGTTGACATTCATGAGTTGCTCTTTGTGATTTGTCGTCAGGTGCTTTGTGGATGCCAAAACTACAGCTTCTAGCTCCCACTTCATGCCTCGGTCCCAGGTTGACAAGATCCAGTTCCAGCTGGAGGCGTTTATGTTCCAGGAGGGCAACAGTCCTTCTGTATGTACTAGGAATATCATGAGTTAACTTTGACTTCTCCTCCCGTCTGCTTTGGTTTTGTGACTTGTCTGTCATCCGTTGCAGATCTACATAACATGTATTCTGAAGGCAACTATTGCTTCTGCACCCAGTGACGCTCAGCGCAAATCCTGTTCTTTTGCCAATGGGTGAGATGGATTTTTTTTTTTGGAGGGGGCATTAAGGTCACTTTTCTCATGGTTAAGGTTCCATGTCTGTTTTGGTGCAGGTGGTATGCTGCTGATGGAAACGACCAAGTTTGTGGTTGCTGTGACTCAACATGTGGTCCTGATGGTGAATTTGCTGCTTCTCCCTATGGAGGTTGGTAGCGTTTGCTCTTTCTAAGGATGCTTTTGATTCAAGTGCTTTAACTTGGCTTTTTTTCCTTCTCTAGGCATTCAGTGGGAAGGCAAGGCCTCACTTGGTCCTGTAATGGTTCAAGGGGAAAAGAGAGGTTCTCAATAAAACTGACAAATCAATCCTTGGTTGTACCTGACTTGTCATTTTGCTGCATTTCTGGTTTAACTACTTTTGGCTTTGGCAGAATGAGGCACTTTTTTTTAATGTGGTGAAACTGATAGTTGTCCTGTACTTTAAGTCCCATATAGCATGCAACCATAGGGTTCCCGAAGTTATTAACTTTCTTCTCCATAGGGAGTTTTAAATGATGAACCTTTTTAAAGACCGCTAGTGAAAGCTCAAGGTTATGCTTTTGAAGCAATTAGTTTGTTACAATGTGTTTAACAGAAGAATACCTGGTGACTATCATTACCACGGAGGCATTTTTATAGTGCTTTCTTTTTTAATGCTGTGCACCCAAAGTGCTTCACAATCATATCAGGGGATATCTCCTTAACCGCCCTTGCCTCGTTTAGTATACGTGATTCTATGACTGTGCAAATGACCATCAAAATAGTGTTTTCCTTAACATCTTGTGGATTCGGGTCATGCAAGTTTCCAAAAATGATGCATGATGGGATATGCTTGAATACCACTCTGAAGCAGTGTTCGAGATGGTGTGGGTTTAGTGGACATTAAGGGCAATGAGCTTTGGCAATGGACAGTCTTGGCACTTCCTGTCACATGCACGTGTGGATTTTTGCACAGGCACTTTGGCTCTTTTATCTGATACATTGAGGGCATTTAAGTGAGACATTTTTCAAAAAACGTTCATTTACATAAGTGTTTTGGGGCGTAAAGGAAACTTTTGAAAAATATTCCATATTTCAACATGTTTCTGTCAATTTCATACATTTTAGTGTGACACCAGTTCTAATAGTACATTATGACATTTATGCAACATGCTATTATAAGTGACAATGCATGTCTTACCTTAAATCATATCTTCAAATCGCCGCCTTCTGAGGTAAATCCAGTGCAAACTCGCAGCGTGTCTTCCAAACTCGATGAAAAGCAAAGGAATGACGTTTGATCCTTTGTTTTGAGGTAATGAGGGCGTTTGCATGTGAATCCCTCGTGCACAAGTGGTGTGGTCAAAAAACCTTATCCCGCGTTCCAGGCAACCTGTAACCTGTGTTTTTCCAACCTTATACCCGTGAAAGTGCACTGGAACAGCAGTCAAACCCGTGACTTCCCACCCGTGAACTCATACTAGATCGATGTACTCCAAGTTACGAGTTCTGACGTCACATAGCCCGCGAAACCATACAAAACAACAATGGTAGCCCCTACGGGTGCAGTGTTTCTGCAGGCGGTACACGGTGAGAATACATTTCTGGCCTGGAACGCTACAAAGTCGTGAGTCGTGGTTTGAAGTCGGGATTTACGTGCTCAAAAACCTGCCTGGAACGCACCATTACAATGAGAGAAATAGCAGAACGCAGGTCTTGTTTATTTTCTTTATTTGATGAAAAGCAGAACATTTTGCTTTTATCATGAGTGTACACAAATGAAAGTAGACATTTAACAGTTTGGAATAATGTATAAAACTTGCCTGTATGACAAAAATAGCCAGTTATTTGAGTTTCTTTTGAACTGAATGGGCACAAAGGTGTGTGATTGTTCACGTCTCTCTGTTTAGATCAGTGTGCTCAATAATGTGCCCTTTTGTATTTAAGGACTATGTTGTGTTGTAAATAAATCCAAACAATCAAAAAGCCATTCTTTTTTAAATTTCTCATTCTTTGTTTATAGTTCCCTCACAGTCCCACCTGATAGGGCCATTATGGGAGGGTCTTTGTCTTCCCAGGCGGGAAACACATACAAATTTATGATGATTCACGCCTCCTCGCAGAGAGCTTTCTTACGCAAAACATGTCTTGCACATTTTATATCGATATATTATTTTATCTGAATGAGTGGGCAGAATGATTTTCACATCGTTTTGAAACAAAAACTCTAGGCTGCGTGATACAATTTTCAAAAGTCTTGAGAACAAATAGTCAGTATGTTTTTTGGCCTTATTTCAGTGACAATTTTTTGTTTTGTTTTGTTTTTTTCCCCCACAAACCATGCATAAATTTAATTTTCTCAAAACTACAAACTTTTACATACAGTTGTGGTCAGAATAAAGTGCACCCCTGGTAAATATGGTCAAAAATGGCTGTAAAAATAAAACTGCATTGTTCATCCTTTTGATCTTTGATTCAAACCAAATTCGCAAAAATCTAACCTTTCATTGAAGTAAAAGAATTGAAAGCTGTGGGTAAATCACATTATGTAATAAATGCTTTTCTCCAAAACACGCTGGCCATAATTATTGGCTCCCTGTTATTAAATACTTTTTGCAATCTCCTTTTGCCCAGATAACAGCTCAGAGTTTTCTTCTATAATGCCTGATGAGTTTGGAGAACAACTGATAAGAGATCAGAGACCATTCCTCCATACAGAATCTCTCCAGATCCTTCAGATTCACAAGTTCATGTTGACGCTTCTTCTCTTCAGTTCACCCCATTCATTTTCTATAGGGTTCAGTTTAGGTGACTGGGACGGTCATGACAGAAGAGCCATTTTGTATTCAGTTACTCAGTTGTTGATTTTGGTGTTTGTTTTGGACCGTTGTTCTGATGGAAGATCCAAACACGGCCCATTATAAGATTTCCAGCAGAGGCAGTCAGGTTCAGATTTTTTATCTGTTGGTATTTGCTAGAATCCATAATGCCATGTATCTGAACAAGATGTCCAGGACCTCCATCAAAAAAATAGGCCCACAACATATAAGATCCAGCAGTATTTGTAACCGTATGCGTGGGGTACTTTTTAATGCCTGTCTGCACTAAACACATCTGGTGGGTTTGCTGGCAAAAAGCCCTTTTTTTGTTTCATCTGACCATAGAATCCGGTCCCTTTTGAAGTTCCAGTCACGTCTGACAACTGAATTGCTGGAGTTTATTTTTGGAGGAGCGAGGAGGATTTTTCATGAAACCCTCCCAAACAACATGTGGTGATGTAGGGGGTGTTTGATACATTTGTTTAGGCTTTCTGACCCCCAAGACTCAAGTAATCTTCACAATTCTCCATCTGTGATCCTTGGAGAGTCTTTGGCCACTCAAACCTTCCTCCTCACCGTGCATTAAGACAATATAGACACACGTTCTCTTCCTGGCAGATTCGTAACATCTTTAGTTGATTGGAGCTGCGTAATTATTGCCCTGATGGTCAAAATGGGGATTTTCAATTCTTTAGCTATTTTCTTACAGCCACTTTCTATTTTGTGATGCTCAATCTTTTGATGCACATCAGAACTATATTCTTTGGTTTTCCTCATTGTGATGGATGATTAAGGGAATTTGGCCTTTTTCCTCATAGTTAAACTCCTGTCAAACAAGAAGTCATTGCTAGACAATTTTGTGTTCCTAGTCATCCTGGTGTGCTAAAAAAGGTAATTATTAATGGGAATATACTTCAGAAATATTTTTTATCATATTTACGATGGATGCCAATAATTTTGACCACAACTGTACATGCTGCTCACATATTATTGTAGCAGAGTTTGTGCTGAATACAGTGTAATCAGACTTTAGCCATGAAAATGTTCCAAGTAACAGAAATTGCAAAGTACTTGAAATCAAAATGTGTAAATAAAGCTCTGTAAACTTGCATGTATGCAAAAACTAAAAGTGTGTCTATCATTGGGTAATCAAACGTTCTACACACACTTGCAGTCTTCAAGCCCACTTGAACACATGGATCAAAGATCGGAAATAAGTACAAAGACGGCAAGTGTGGGTATTTGGACAGGCGCATAAAAAAGGGGCAGAGTGGTGCGTCCCCAAAATGCATACACTCTACAGGTCCAGAGGAGAATCAAGGAGAATCAATTAAGGTAAAAGGGGTGGAGCCACCTTAACTCAAAGCTGTACAAAATGGCGAAGCCATGCAGTGGTGTTTATGTCAAAATTTGTTAGGATGGGGTTCCTGAAAGTTGTCTTAGTGGTGGTTGTGATCATTGCATTTGATCTGCCTGATGTCTTGGGAAGTTTGATGTCCAGTCATAGTCCAAGAAGCATGGGGCCAAAATCAGATCCAGCTTCCAGAAGTCCTGCCCTTTCTCCTCTAGGGCTCTGGAACCCTTTGCAAGTGTCTTCTCAGTTTCAGAGTCCTTTGGGTCCTGACTCCAAAAGCCATGCGCAGGACCCTTTTGGCATGCAGGAGAAGCAGCTGTTGCAGGGTCCAGTGAAGCCTTTGGATTGGAGGTATCCCATCGTTCCTGAGGAGCAGAGCGAGTTGGCAGTGGATTTCCAGTTGAGGCAACCCGTGACTCCCAGCAGCGTGGCGGTTCAATGTGGCGAGAACCGGGTTCTCGTAGAGGTCCAGCAGGACTTTTTCAGCAATGGTCAGTTGATCCAGCCAACTGGTCTGTCTTTAGGTGGATGTCCTGTTGCTGGTCAGGATCCTGGGTCAAGAGTGCTCATCTTTGAGTATGAATTACAGGACTGCAACAGTGTGCTGATGGTAAGAACAGATACATCTTAATGGGTTATTTGTTGCGGAAGAGGACCTTTTCAAGGAAAGTCTGTTCACTTTGTTTTCCAATGCCAGGGCAGCTAAGACCTATTTGAATGGGTAAATCCTGAATTTTTTAGCTACTTGCCTTCAAATAACCCTTCAAACCAGCATCTGATGTAAACCATCCCATAAATGGTATAAAAGGAGCTTAAGAAACCAGAACAAATCTTGTACATGTAATAGTGTTAAAGCTAGTTTTTACCCTGGAGCAGCAAAATGTTCAATTTTGTGCATGTCTCCAAAACATTGACTATCTCTGGCAACACCTGAGCTTCTGAGGGCAGCTGTGGTGATGTGAAGAATTTTACTAATTTTTTTTTTATTTTTACTTTTTTTTGCTCTTTAGAATTCCACCATATTAAAGTGCACCTTCTCCCATACATCGCAATATATGAGGGCATGGTCTTGGTGTATGTAAAGTCTTTGGGATGACCGTCTTGGTAACCACAATCTTTTTACAGATGAATGAGGATGAGCTTGTCTACACCTTCTCTCTTACCTACACCCCTGAGGCGCTTGCAGGTACTCCGATTACCCGCACAGATGGTGCAATTGTTGGTGTTCAATGCCATTATCAGAGGTAAGTCTCTGTGACTTTCTGCACTTTCTCGTGCAACTGGGAGACCATTTAATGGGTACTTTCATGAACCGCAGGCTCCAAAATGTAAGCAGTGATGCCTTGAGGCCAGCATGGGTCCCTTATGCCTCAACAGAGGCTGGTGAAGAAGTCTTGCTGTTCTCCCTGAAGATCATGATGGGTTGGTACATATTTATTTTCAATAAAATAAACCTTTACCCTTGCTATTGTGGCTGTGCCTTATTTATTTTTTTGTGTAGATGACTGGTCCTATCAGAGGCCTTCATACACCTATTTCCTGGGTGGCGTTATTAACATCGAGGCATCTGTGAAGCAGTACAATCATGTGCCTCTGCGTGTGTTTGTGGACCGCTGCGTGGCCACTCAAGTACCTGATGTGAACTCCCTTCCGAGATATTCCTTCATTGAGAATCACGGGTAAGGTCATGGCCCTTGATGCGGTAGGACTGTTTAAGTTGCCTTTTGTAACCACTTTGTCACAGAGTCATGGGTAAGGTCTAGTTGCTTGATGCTCTACAGTTGACATTCATGAGTTGCTCTTTGTGATTTGTCGTCAGGTGCTTTGTGGATGCCAAAACTACAGCTTCTAGCTCCCACTTCATGCCTCGGTCCCAGGTTGACAAGATCCAGTTCCAGCTGGAGGCGTTTATGTTCCAGGAGGGCAACAGTCCTTCTGTATGTACTAGGAATATCATGAGTTAACTTTGACTTCTCATCCCGTCTGCTTTGGTTTTGTGACTTGTCTGTCATCCGTTGCAGATCTACATAACATGTATTCTGAAGGCAACTATTGCTTCTGCACCCAGTGACGCTCAGCGCAAATCCTGTTCTTTTGCCAATGGGTGAGATGGATTTTTTTTTTTTGGAGGGGGCATTAAGGTCACTTTTCTCATGGTTAAGGTTCCATGTCTGTTTTGGTGCAGGTGGTATGCTGCTGATGGAAACGACCAAGTTTGTGGTTGCTGTGACTCAACATGTGGTCCTGATGGTGAATTTGCTGCTTCTCCCTATGGAGGTTGGTAGCGTTTGCTCTTTCGAAGGATGCTTTTGATTCAAGTGCTTTAACTTGGCTTTTTTTCCTTCTCTAGGCATTCAGTGGGAAGGCAAGGCCTCACTTGGTCCTGTAATGGTTCAAGGGGAAAAGAGAGGTTCTCAATAAAACTGACAAATCAATCCTTGGTTGTACCTGACTTGTCATTTTGCTGCATTTCTGGTTTAACTACTTTTGGCTTTGGCAGAATGAGGCACTTTTTTTTAATGTGGTGAAACTGATAGTTGTCCTGTACTTTAAGTCCCATATAGCATGCAACCATAGGGTTCCCGAAGTTATTAACTTTCTTCTCCATAGGGAGTTTTAAATGATGAACCTTTTTAAAGACCGCTAGTGAAAGCTCAAGGTTATGCTTTTGAAGCAATTAGTTTGTTACAATGTGTTTAACAGAAGAATACCTGGTGACTATCATTACCACGGAGGCATTTTTATAGTGCTTTCTTTTTTAATGCTGTGCACCCAAAGTGCTTCACAATCATATCAGGGGATATCTCCTTAACCGCCCTTGCCTCGTTTAGTATACGTGATTCTATGACTGTGCAAATGACCATCAAAATAGTGTTTTCCTTAACATCTTGTGGATTCGGGTCATGCAAGTTTCCAAAAATGATGCATGATGGGATATGCTTGAATACCACTCTGAAGCAGTGTTCGAGATGGTGTGGGTTTAGTGGACATTAAGGGCAATGAGCTTTGGCAATGGACAGTCTTGGCACTTCCTGTCACATGCACGTGTGGATTTTTGCACAGGCACTTTGGCTCTTTTATCTGATACATTGAGGGCATTTAAGTGAGACATTTTTCAAAAAACGTTCATTTACATAAGTGTTTTGGGGCGTAAAGGAAACTTTTGAAAAATATTCCATATTTCAACATGTTTCTGTCAATTTCATACATTTTAGTGTGACACCAGTTCTAATAGTACATTATGACATTTATGCAACATGCTATTATAAGTGACAATGCATGTCTTACCTTAAATCATATCTTCAAATCGCCGCCTTCTGAGGTAAATCCAGTGCAAACTCGCAGCGTGTCTTCCAAACTCGATGAAAAGCAAAGGAATGACGTTTGATCCTTTGTTTTGAGGTAATGAGGGCGTTTGCATGTGAATCCCTCGTGCACAAGTGGTGTGGTCAAAAAACCTTATCCCGCGTTCCAGGCAACCTGTAACCTGTGTTTTTCCAACCTTATACCCGTGAAAGTGCACTGGAACAGCAGTCAAACCCGTGACTTCCCACCCGTGAACTCATACTAGATCGATGTACTCCAAGTTACGAGTTCTGACGTCACATAGCCCGCGAAACCATACAAAACAACAATGGTAGCCCCTACGGGTGCAGTGTTTCTGCAGGCGGTACACGGTGAGAATACATTTCTGGCCTGGAACGCTACAAAGTCGTGAGTCGTGGTTTGAAGTCGGGATTTACGTGCTCAAAAACCTGCCTGGAACGCACCATTACAATGAGAGAAATAGCAGAACGCAGGTCTTGTTTATTTTCTTTATTTGATGAAAAGCAGAACATTTTGCTTTTATCATGAGTGTACACAAATGAAAGTAGACATTTAACAGTTTGGAATAATGTATAAAACTTGCCTGTATGACAAAAATAGCCAGTTATTTGAGTTTCTTTTGAACTGAATGGGCACAAAGGTGTGTGATTGTTCACGTCTCTCTGTTTAGATCAGTGTGCTCAATAATGTGCCCTTTTGTATTTAAGGACTATGTTGTGTTGTAAATAAATCCAAACAATCAAAAAGCCATTCTTTTTTAAATTTCTCATTCTTTGTTTATAGTTCCCTCACAGTCCCACCTGATAGGGCCATTATGGGAGGGTCTTTGTCTTCCCAGGCGGGAAACACATACAAATTTATGATGATTCACGCCTCCTCGCAGAGAGCTTTCTTACGCAAAACATGTCTTGCACATTTTATATCGATATATTATTTTATCTGAATGAGTGGGCAGAATGATTTTCACATCGTTTTGAAACAAAAACTCTAGGCTGCGTGATACAATTTTCAAAAGTCTTGAGAACAAATAGTCAGTATGTTTTTTGGCCTTATTTCAGTGACAATTTTTTGTTTTGTTTTGTTTTTTTCCCCCACAAACCATGCATAAATTTAATTTTCTCAAAACTACAAACTTTTACATACAGTTGTGGTCAGAATAAAGTGCACCCCTGGTAAATATGGTCAAAAATGGCTGTAAAAATAAAACTGCATTGTTCATCCTTTTGATCTTTGATTCAAACCAAATTCGCAAAAATCTAACCTTTCATTGAAGTAAAAGAATTGAAAGCTGTGGGTAAATCACATTATGTAATAAATGCTTTTCTCCAAAACACGCTGGCCATAATTATTGGCTCCCTGTTATTAAATACTTTTTGCAATCTCCTTTTGCCCAGATAACAGCTCAGAGTTTTCTTCTATAATGCCTGATGAGTTTGGAGAACAACTGATAAGAGATCAGAGACCATTCCTCCATACAGAATCTCTCCAGATCCTTCAGATTCACAAGTTCATGTTGACGCTTCTTCTCTTCAGTTCACCCCATTCATTTTCTATAGGGTTCAGTTTAGGTGACTGGGACGGTCATGACAGAAGAGCCATTTTGTATTCAGTTACTCAGTTGTTGATTTTGGTGTTTGTTTTGGACCGTTGTTCTGATGGAAGATCCAAACACGGCCCATTATAAGATTTCCAGCAGAGGCAGTCAGGTTCAGATTTTTTATCTGTTGGTATTTGCTAGAATCCATAATGCCATGTATCTGAACAAGATGTCCAGGACCTCCATCAAAAAAATAGGCCCACAACATATAAGATCCAGCAGTATTTGTAACCGTATGCGTGGGGTACTTTTTAATGCCTGTCTGCACTAAACACATCTGGTGGGTTTGCTGGCAAAAAGCCCTTTTTTTGTTTCATCTGACCATAGAATCCGGTCCCTTTTGAAGTTCCAGTCACGTCTGACAACTGAATTGCTGGAGTTTATTTTTGGAGGAGCGAGGAGGATTTTTCATGAAACCCTCCCAAACAACATGTGGTGATGTAGGGGGTGTTTGATACATTTGTTTAGGCTTTCTGACCCCCAAGACTCAAGTAATCTTCACAATTCTCCATCTGTGATCCTTGGAGAGTCTTTGGCCACTCAAACCTTCCTCCTCACCGTGCATTAAGACAATATAGACACACGTTCTCTTCCTGGCAGATTCGTAACATCTTTAGTTGATTGGAGCTGCGTAATTATTGCCCTGATGGTCAAAATGGGGATTTTCAATTCTTTAGCTATTTTCTTACAGCCACTTTCTATTTTGTGATGCTCAATCTTTTGATGCACATCAGAACTATATTCTTTGGTTTTCCTCATTGTGATGGATGATTAAGGGAATTTGGCCTTTTTCCTCATAGTTAAACTCCTGTCAAACAAGAAGTCATTGCTAGACAATTTTGTGTTCCTAGTCATCCTGGTGTGCTAAAAAAGGTAATTATTAATGGGAATATACTTCAGAAATATTTTTTATCATATTTACGATGGATGCCAATAATTTTGACCACAACTGTACATGCTGCTCACATATTATTGTAGCAGAGTTTGTGCTGAATACAGTGTAATCAGACTTTAGCCATGAAAATGTTCCAAGTAACAGAAATTGCAAAGTACTTGAAATCAAAATGTGTAAATAAAGCTCTGTAAACTTGCATGTATGCAAAAACTAAAAGTGTGTCTATCATTGGGTAATCAAACGTTCTACACACACTTGCAGTCTTCAAGCCCACTTGAACACATGGATCAAAGATCGGAAATAAGTACAAAGACGGCAAGTGTGGGTATTTGGACAGGCGCATAAAAAAGGGGCAGAGTGGTGCGTCCCCAAAATGCATACACTCTACAGGTCCAGAGGAGAATCAAGGAGAATCAATTAAGGTAAAAGGGGTGGAGCCACCTTAACTCAAAGCTGTACAAAATGGCGAAGCCATGCAGTGGTGTTTATGTCAAAATTTGTTAGGATGGGGTTCCTGAAAGTTGTCTTAGTGGTGGTTGTGATCATTGCATTTGATCTGCCTGATGTCTTGGGAAGTTTGATGTCCAGTCATAGTCCAAGAAGCATGGGGCCAAAATCAGATCCAGCTTCCAGAAGTCCTGCCCTTTCTCCTCTAGGGCTCTGGAACCCTTTGCAAGTGTCTTCTCAGTTTCAGAGTCCTTTGGGTCCTGACTCCAAAAGCCATGCGCAGGACCCTTTTGGCATGCAGGAGAAGCAGCTGTTGCAGGGTCCAGTGAAGCCTTTGGATTGGAGGTATCCCATCGTTCCTGAGGAGCAGAGCGAGTTGGCAGTGGATTTCCAGTTGAGGCAACCCGTGACTCCCAGCAGCGTGGCGGTTCAATGTGGCGAGAACCGGGTTCTCGTAGAGGTCCAGCAGGACTTTTTCAGCAATGGTCAGTTGATCCAGCCAACTGGTCTGTCTTTAGGTGGATGTCCTGTTGCTGGTCAGGATCCTGGGTCAAGAGTGCTCATCTTTGAGTATGAATTACAGGACTGCAACAGTGTGCTGATGGTAAGAACAGATACATCTTAATGGGTTATTTGTTGCGGAAGAGGACCTTTTCAAGGAAAGTCTGTTCACTTTGTTTTCCAATGCCAGGGCAGCTAAGACCTATTTGAATGGGTAAATCCTGAATTTTTTAGCTACTTGCCTTCAAATAACCCTTCAAACCAGCATCTGATGTAAACCATCCCATAAATGGTATAAAAGGAGCTTAAGAAACCAGAACAAATCTTGTACATGTAATAGTGTTAAAGCTAGTTTTTACCCTGGAGCAGCAAAATGTTCAATTTTGTGCATGTCTCCAAAACATTGACTATCTCTGGCAACACCTGAGCTTCTGAGGGCAGCTGTGGTGATGTGAAGAATTTTACTAATTTTTTTTTTATTTTTACTTTTTTTTGCTCTTTAGAATTCCACCATATTAAAGTGCACCTTCTCCCATACATCGCAATATATGAGGGCATGGTCTTGGTGTATGTAAAGTCTTTGGGATGACCGTCTTGGTAACCACAATCTTTTTACAGATGAATGAGGATGAGCTTGTCTACACCTTCTCTCTTACCTACACCCCTGAGGCGCTTGCAGGTACTCCGATTACCCGCACAGATGGTGCAATTGTTGGTGTTCAATGCCATTATCAGAGGTAAGTCTCTGTGACTTTCTGCACTTTCTCGTGCAACTGGGAGACCATTTAATGGGTACTTTCATGAACCGCAGGCTCCAAAATGTAAGCAGTGATGCCTTGAGGCCAGCATGGGTCCCTTATGCCTCAACAGAGGCTGGTGAAGAAGTCTTGCTGTTCTCCCTGAAGATCATGATGGGTTGGTACATATTTATTTTCAATAAAATAAACCTTTACCCTTGCTATTGTGGCTGTGCCTTATTTATTTTTTTGTGTAGATGACTGGTCCTATCAGAGGCCTTCATACACCTATTTCCTGGGTGGCGTTATTAACATCGAGGCATCTGTGAAGCAGTACAATCATGTGCCTCTGCGTGTGTTTGTGGACCGCTGCGTGGCCACTCAAGTACCTGATGTGAACTCCCTTCCGAGATATTCCTTCATTGAGAATCACGGGTAAGGTCATGGCCCTTGATGCGGTAGGACTGTTTAAGTTGCCTTTTGTAACCACTTTGTCACAGAGTCATGGGTAAGGTCTAGTTGCTTGATGCTCTACAGTTGACATTCATGAGTTGCTCTTTGTGATTTGTCGTCAGGTGCTTTGTGGATGCCAAAACTACAGCTTCTAGCTCCCACTTCATGCCTCGGTCCCAGGTTGACAAGATCCAGTTCCAGCTGGAGGCGTTTATGTTCCAGGAGGGCAACAGTCCTTCTGTATGTACTAGGAATATCATGAGTTAACTTTGACTTCTCATCCCGTCTGCTTTGGTTTTGTGACTTGTCTGTCATCCGTTGCAGATCTACATAACATGTATTCTGAAGGCAACTATTGCTTCTGCACCCAGTGACGCTCAGCGCAAATCCTGTTCTTTTGCCAATGGGTGAGATGGATTTTTTTTTTTTGGAGGGGGCATTAAGGTCACTTTTCTCATGGTTAAGGTTCCATGTCTGTTTTGGTGCAGGTGGTATGCTGCTGATGGAAACGACCAAGTTTGTGGTTGCTGTGACTCAACATGTGGTCCTGATGGTGAATTTGCTGCTTCTCCCTATGGAGGTTGGTAGCGTTTGCTCTTTCGAAGGATGCTTTTGATTCAAGTGCTTTAACTTGGCTTTTTTTCCTTCTCTAGGCATTCAGTGGGAAGGCAAGGCCTCACTTGGTCCTGTAATGGTTCAAGGGGAAAAGAGAGGTTCTCAATAAAACTGACAAATCAATCCTTGGTTGTACCTGACTTGTCATTTTGCTGCATTTCTGGTTTAACTACTTTTGGCTTTGGCAGAATGAGGCACTTTTTTTTAATGTGGTGAAACTGATAGTTGTCCTGTACTTTAAGTCCCATATAGCATGCAACCATAGGGTTCCCGAAGTTATTAACTTTCTTCTCCATAGGGAGTTTTAAATGATGAACCTTTTTAAAGACCGCTAGTGAAAGCTCAAGGTTATGCTTTTGAAGCAATTAGTTTGTTACAATGTGTTTAACAGAAGAATACCTGGTGACTATCATTACCACGGAGGCATTTTTATAGTGCTTTCTTTTTTAATGCTGTGCACCCAAAGTGCTTCACAATCATATCAGGGGATATCTCCTTAACCGCCCTTGCCTCGTTTAGTATACGTGATTCTATGACTGTGCAAATGACCATCAAAATAGTGTTTTCCTTAACATCTTGTGGATTCGGGTCATGCAAGTTTCCAAAAATGATGCATGATGGGATATGCTTGAATACCACTCTGAAGCAGTGTTCGAGATGGTGTGGGTTTAGTGGACATTAAGGGCAATGAGCTTTGGCAATGGACAGTCTTGGCACTTCCTGTCACATGCACGTGTGGATTTTTGCACAGGCACTTTGGCTCTTTTATCTGATACATTGAGGGCATTTAAGTGAGACATTTTTCAAAAAACGTTCATTTACATAAGTGTTTTGGGGCGTAAAGGAAACTTTTGAAAAATATTCCATATTTCAACATGTTTCTGTCAATTTCATACATTTTAGTGTGACACCAGTTCTAATAGTACATTATGACATTTATGCAACATGCTATTATAAGTGACAATGCATGTCTTACCTTAAATCATATCTTCAAATCGCCGCCTTCTGAGGTAAATCCAGTGCAAACTCGCAGCGTGTCTTCCAAACTCGATGAAAAGCAAAGGAATGACGTTTGATCCTTTGTTTTGAGGTAATGAGGGCGTTTGCATGTGAATCCCTCGTGCACAAGTGGTGTGGTCAAAAAACCTTATCCCGCGTTCCAGGCAACCTGTAACCTGTGTTTTTCCAACCTTATACCCGTGAAAGTGCACTGGAACAGCAGTCAAACCCGTGACTTCCCACCCGTGAACTCATACTAGATCGATGTACTCCAAGTTACGAGTTCTGACGTCACATAGCCCGCGAAACCATACAAAACAACAATGGTAGCCCCTACGGGTGCAGTGTTTCTGCAGGCGGTACACGGTGAGAATACATTTCTGGCCTGGAACGCTACAAAGTCGTGAGTCGTGGTTTGAAGTCGGGATTTACGTGCTCAAAAACCTGCCTGGAACGCACCATTACAATGAGAGAAATAGCAGAACGCAGGTCTTGTTTATTTTCTTTATTTGATGAAAAGCAGAACATTTTGCTTTTATCATGAGTGTACACAAATGAAAGTAGACATTTAACAGTTTGGAATAATGTATAAAACTTGCCTGTATGACAAAAATAGCCAGTTATTTGAGTTTCTTTTGAACTGAATGGGCACAAAGGTGTGTGATTGTTCACGTCTCTCTGTTTAGATCAGTGTGCTCAATAATGTGCCCTTTTGTATTTAAGGACTATGTTGTGTTGTAAATAAATCCAAACAATCAAAAAGCCATTCTTTTTTAAATTTCTCATTCTTTGTTTATAGTTCCCTCACAGTCCCACCTGATAGGGCCATTATGGGAGGGTCTTTGTCTTCCCAGGCGGGAAACACATACAAATTTATGATGATTCACGCCTCCTCGCAGAGAGCTTTCTTACGCAAAACATGTCTTGCACATTTTATATCGATATATTATTTTATCTGAATGAGTGGGCAGAATGATTTTCACATCGTTTTGAAACAAAAACTCTAGGCTGCGTGATACAATTTTCAAAAGTCTTGAGAACAAATAGTCAGTATGTTTTTTGGCCTTATTTCAGTGACAATTTTTTGTTTTGTTTTGTTTTTTTCCCCCACAAACCATGCATAAATTTAATTTTCTCAAAACTACAAACTTTTACATACAGTTGTGGTCAGAATAAAGTGCACCCCTGGTAAATATGGTCAAAAATGGCTGTAAAAATAAAACTGCATTGTTCATCCTTTTGATCTTTGATTCAAACCAAATTCGCAAAAATCTAACCTTTCATTGAAGTAAAAGAATTGAAAGCTGTGGGTAAATCACATTATGTAATAAATGCTTTTCTCCAAAACACGCTGGCCATAATTATTGGCTCCCTGTTATTAAATACTTTTTGCAATCTCCTTTTGCCCAGATAACAGCTCAGAGTTTTCTTCTATAATGCCTGATGAGTTTGGAGAACAACTGATAAGAGATCAGAGACCATTCCTCCATACAGAATCTCTCCAGATCCTTCAGATTCACAAGTTCATGTTGACGCTTCTTCTCTTCAGTTCACCCCATTCATTTTCTATAGGGTTCAGTTTAGGTGACTGGGACGGTCATGACAGAAGAGCCATTTTGTATTCAGTTACTCAGTTGTTGATTTTGGTGTTTGTTTTGGACCGTTGTTCTGATGGAAGATCCAAACACGGCCCATTATAAGATTTCCAGCAGAGGCAGTCAGGTTCAGATTTTTTATCTGTTGGTATTTGCTAGAATCCATAATGCCATGTATCTGAACAAGATGTCCAGGACCTCCATCAAAAAAATAGGCCCACAACATATAAGATCCAGCAGTATTTGTAACCGTATGCGTGGGGTACTTTTTAATGCCTGTCTGCACTAAACACATCTGGTGGGTTTGCTGGCAAAAAGCCCTTTTTTTGTTTCATCTGACCATAGAATCCGGTCCCTTTTGAAGTTCCAGTCACGTCTGACAACTGAATTGCTGGAGTTTATTTTTGGAGGAGCGAGGAGGATTTTTCATGAAACCCTCCCAAACAACATGTGGTGATGTAGGGGGTGTTTGATACATTTGTTTAGGCTTTCTGACCCCCAAGACTCAAGTAATCTTCACAATTCTCCATCTGTGATCCTTGGAGAGTCTTTGGCCACTCAAACCTTCCTCCTCACCGTGCATTAAGACAATATAGACACACGTTCTCTTCCTGGCAGATTCGTAACATCTTTAGTTGATTGGAGCTGCGTAATTATTGCCCTGATGGTCAAAATGGGGATTTTCAATTCTTTAGCTATTTTCTTACAGCCACTTTCTATTTTGTGATGCTCAATCTTTTGATGCACATCAGAACTATATTCTTTGGTTTTCCTCATTGTGATGGATGATTAAGGGAATTTGGCCTTTTTCCTCATAGTTAAACTCCTGTCAAACAAGAAGTCATTGCTAGACAATTTTGTGTTCCTAGTCATCCTGGTGTGCTAAAAAAGGTAATTATTAATGGGAATATACTTCAGAAATATTTTTTATCATATTTACGATGGATGCCAATAATTTTGACCACAACTGTACATGCTGCTCACATATTATTGTAGCAGAGTTTGTGCTGAATACAGTGTAATCAGACTTTAGCCATGAAAATGTTCCAAGTAACAGAAATTGCAAAGTACTTGAAATCAAAATGTGTAAATAAAGCTCTGTAAACTTGCATGTATGCAAAAACTAAAAGTGTGTCTATCATTGGGTAATCAAACGTTCTACACACACTTGCAGTCTTCAAGCCCACTTGAACACATGGATCAAAGATCGGAAATAAGTACAAAGACGGCAAGTGTGGGTATTTGGACAGGCGCATAAAAAAGGGGCAGAGTGGTGCGTCCCCAAAATGCATACACTCTACAGGTCCAGAGGAGAATCAATTAAGGTAAAAGGGGTGGAGCCACCTTAACTCAAAGCTGTACAAAATGGCGAAGCCATGCAGTGGTGTTTATGTCAAAATTTGTTAGGATGGGGTTCCTGAAAGTTGTCTTAGTGGTGGTTGTGATCATTGCATTTGATCTGCCTGATGTCTTGGGAAGTTTGATGTCCAGTCATAGTCCAAGAAGCATGGGGCCAAAATCAGATCCAGCTTCCAGAAGTCCTGCCCTTTCTCCTCTGGGGCTCTGGAACCCTTTGCAAGTGTCTTCTCAGTTTCAGAGTCCTTTGGGTCCTGACTCCAAAAGCCATGCGCAGGACCCTTTTGGCATGCAGGAGAAGCAGCTGTTGCAGGGTCCAGTGAAGCCTTTGGATTGGAGGTATCCCATCGTTCCTGAGGAGCAGAGCGAGTTGGCAGTGGATTTCCAGTTGAGGCAACCCGTGACTCCCAGCAGCGTGGCGGTTCAATGTGGCGAGAACCGGGTTCTCGTAGAGGTCCAGCAGGACTTTTTCAGCAATGGTCAGTTGATCCAGCCAACTGGTCTGTCTTTAGGTGGATGTCCTGTTGCTGGTCAGGATCCTGGGTCAAGAGTGCTCATCTTTGAGTATGAATTACAGGACTGCAACAGTGTGCTGATGGTAAGAACAGATACATCTTAATGGGTTATTTGTTGCGGAAGAGGACCTTTTCAAGGAAAGTCTGTTCACTTTGTTTTCCAATGCCAGGGCAGCTAAGACCTATTTGAATGGGTAAATCCTGAATTTTTTAGCTACTTGCCTTCAAATAACCCTTCAAACCAGCATCTGATGTAAACCATCCCATAAATGGTATAAAAGGAGCTTAAGAAACCAGAACAAATCTTGTACATGTAATAGTGTTAAAGCTAGTTTTTACCCTGGAGCAGCAAAATGTTCAATTTTGTGCATGTCTCCAAAACATTGACTATCTCTGGCAACACCTGAGCTTCTGAGGGCAGCTGTGGTGATGTGAAGAATTTTACTAATTTTTTTTTTATTTTTACTTTTTTTTGCTCTTTAGAATTCCACCATATTAAAGTGCACCTTCTCCCATACATCGCAATATATGAGGGCATGGTCTTGGTGTATGTAAAGTCTTTGGGATGACCGTCTTGGTAACCACAATCTTTTTACAGATGAATGAGGATGAGCTTGTCTACACCTTCTCTCTTACCTACACCCCTGAGGCGCTTGCAGGTACTCCGATTACCCGCACAGATGGTGCAATTGTTGGTGTTCAATGCCATTATCAGAGGTAAGTCTCTGTGACTTTCTGCACTTTCTCGTGCAACTGGGAGACCATTTAATGGGTACTTTCATGAACCGCAGGCTCCAAAATGTAAGCAGTGATGCCTTGAGGCCAGCATGGGTCCCTTATGCCTCAACAGAGGCTGGTGAAGAAGTCTTGCTGTTCTCCCTGAAGATCATGATGGGTTGGTACATATTTATTTTCAATAAAATAAACCTTTACCCTTGCTATTGTGGCTGTGCCTTATTTATTTTTTTGTGTAGATGACTGGTCCTATCAGAGGCCTTCATACACCTATTTCCTGGGTGGCGTTATTAACATCGAGGCATCTGTGAAGCAGTACAATCATGTGCCTCTGCGTGTGTTTGTGGACCGCTGCGTGGCCACTCAAGTACCTGATGTGAACTCCCTTCCGAGATATTCCTTCATTGAGAATCACGGGTAAGGTCATGGCCCTTGATGCGGTAGGACTGTTTAAGTTGCCTTTTGTAACCACTTTGTCACAGAGTCATGGGTAAGGTCTAGTTGCTTGATGCTCTACAGTTGACATTCATGAGTTGCTCTTTGTGATTTGTCGTCAGGTGCTTTGTGGATGCCAAAACTACAGCTTCTAGCTCCCACTTCATGCCTCGGTCCCAGGTTGACAAGATCCAGTTCCAGCTGGAGGCGTTTATGTTCCAGGAGGGCAACAGTCCTTCTGTATGTACTAGGAATATCATGAGTTAACTTTGACTTCTCCTCCCGTCTGCTTTGGTTTTGTGACTTGTCTGTCATCCGTTGCAGATCTACATAACATGTATTCTGAAGGCAACTATTGCTTCTGCACCCAGTGACGCTCAGCGCAAATCCTGTTCTTTTGCCAATGGGTGAGATGGATTTTTTTTTTTTGGAGGGGGCATTAAGGTCACTTTTCTCATGGTTAAGGTTCCATGTCTGTTTTGGTGCAGGTGGTATGCTGCTGATGGAAACGACCAAGTTTGTGGTTGCTGTGACTCAACATGTGGTCCTGATGGTGAATTTGCTGCTTCTCCCTATGGAGGTTGGTAGCGTTTGCTCTTTCGAAGGATGCTTTTGATTCAAGTGCTTTAACTTGGCTTTTTTTCCTTCTCTAGGCATTCAGTGGGAAGGCAAGGCCTCACTTGGTCCTGTAATGGTTCAAGGGGAAAAGAGAGGTTCTCAATAAAACTGACAAATCAATCCTTGGTTGTACCTGACTTGTCATTTTGCTGCATTTCTGGTTTAACTACTTTTGGCTTTGGCAGAATGAGGCACTTTTTTTTAATGTGGTGAAACTGATAGTTGTCCTGTACTTTAAGTCCCATATAGCATGCAACCATAGGGTTCCCGAAGTTATTAACTTTCTTCTCCATAGGGAGTTTTAAATGATGAACCTTTTTAAAGACCGCTAGTGAAAGCTCAAGGTTATGCTTTTGAAGCAATTAGTTTGTTACAATGTGTTTAACAGAAGAATACCTGGTGACTATCATTACCACGGAGGCATTTTTATAGTGCTTTCTTTTTTAATGCTGTGCACCCAAAGTGCTTCACAATCATATCAGGGGATATCTCCTTAACCGCCCTTGCCTCGTTTAGTATACGTGATTCTATGACTGTGCAAATGACCATCAAAATAGTGTTTTCCTTAACATCTTGTGGATTCGGGTCATGCAAGTTTCCAAAAATGATGCATGATGGGATATGCTTGAATACCACTCTGAAGCAGTGTTCGAGATGGTGTGGGTTTAGTGGACATTAAGGGCAATGAGCTTTGGCAATGGACAGTCTTGGCACTTCCTGTCACATGCACGTGTGGATTTTTGCACAGGCACTTTGGCTCTTTTATCTGATACATTGAGGGCATTTAAGTGAGACATTTTTCAAAAAACGTTCATTTACATAAGTGTTTTGGGGCGTAAAGGAAACTTTTGAAAAATATTCCATATTTCAACATGTTTCTGTCAATTTCATACATTTTAGTGTGACACCAGTTCTAATAGTACATTATGACATTTATGCAACATGCTATTATAAGTGACAATGCATGTCTTACCTTAAATCATATCTTCAAATCGCCGCCTTCTGAGGTAAATCCAGTGCAAACTCGCAGCGTGTCTTCCAAACTCGATGAAAAGCAAAGGAATGACGTTTGATCCTTTGTTTTGAGGTAATGAGGGCGTTTGCATGTGAATCCCTCGTGCACAAGTGGTGTGGTCAAAAAACCTTATCCCGCGTTCCAGGCAACCTGTAACCTGTGTTTTTCCAACCTTATACCCGTGAAAGTGCACTGGAACAGCAGTCAAACCCGTGACTTCCCACCCGTGAACTCATACTAGATCGATGTACTCCAAGTTACGAGTTCTGACGTCACATAGCCCGCGAAACCATACAAAACAACAATGGTAGCCCCTACGGGTGCAGTGTTTCTGCAGGCGGTACACGGTGAGAATACATTTCTGGCCTGGAACGCTACAAAGTCGTGAGTCGTGGTTTGAAGTCGGGATTTACGTGCTCAAAAACCTGCCTGGAACGCACCATTACAATGAGAGAAATAGCAGAACGCAGGTCTTGTTTATTTTCTTTATTTGATGAAAAGCAGAACATTTTGCTTTTATCATGAGTGTACACAAATGAAAGTAGACATTTAACAGTTTGGAATAATGTATAAAACTTGCCTGTATGACAAAAATAGCCAGTTATTTGAGTTTCTTTTGAACTGAATGGGCACAAAGGTGTGTGATTGTTCACGTCTCTCTGTTTAGATCAGTGTGCTCAATAATGTGCCTTTTTGTATTTAAGGACTATGTTGTGTTGTAAATAAATCCAAACAATCAAAAAGCCATTCTTTTTTAAATTTCTCATTCTTTGTTTATAGTTCCCTCACAGTCCCACCTGATAGGGCCATTATGGGAGGGTCTTTGTCTTCCCAGGCGGGAAACACATACAAATTTATGATGATTCACGCCTCCTCGCAGAGAGCTTTCTTACGCAAAACATGTCTTGCACATTTTATATCGATATATTATTTTATCTGAATGAGTGGGCAGAATGATTTTCACATCGTTTTGAAACAAAAACTCTAGGCTGCGTGATACAATTTTCAAAAGTCTTGAGAACAAATAGTCAGTATGTTTTTTGGCCTTATTTCAGTGACAATTTTTTGTTTTGTTTTGTTTTTTTCCCCCACAAACCATGCATAAATTTAATTTTCTCAAAACTACAAACTTTTACATACAGTTGTGGTCAGAATAAAGTGCACCCCTGGTAAATATGGTCAAAAATGGCTGTAAAAATAAAACTGCATTGTTCATCCTTTTGATCTTTGATTCAAACCAAATTCGCAAAAATCTAACCTTTCATTGAAGTAAAAGAATTGAAAGCTGTGGGTAAATCACATTATGTAATAAATGCTTTTCTCCAAAACACGCTGGCCATAATTATTGGCTCCCTGTTATTAAATACTTTTTGCAATCTCCTTTTGCCCAGATAACAGCTCAGAGTTTTCTTCTATAATGCCTGATGAGTTTGGAGAACAACTGATAAGAGATCAGAGACCATTCCTCCATACAGAATCTCTCCAGATCCTTCAGATTCACAAGTTCATGTTGACGCTTCTTCTCTTCAGTTCACCCCATTCATTTTCTATAGGGTTCAGTTTAGGTGACTGGGACGGTCATGACAGAAGAGCCATTTTGTATTCAGTTACTCAGTTGTTGATTTTGGTGTTTGTTTTGGACCGTTGTTCTGATGGAAGATCCAAACACGGCCCATTATAAGATTTCCAGCAGAGGCAGTCAGGTTCAGATTTTTTATCTGTTGGTATTTGCTAGAATCCATAATGCCATGTATCTGAACAAGATGTCCAGGACCTCCATCAAAAAAATAGGCCCACAACATATAAGATCCAGCAGTATTTGTAACCGTATGCGTGGGGTACTTTTTAATGCCTGTCTGCACTAAACACATCTGGTGGGTTTGCTGGCAAAAAGCCCTTTTTTTGTTTCATCTGACCATAGAATCCGGTCCCTTTTGAAGTTCCAGTCACGTCTGACAACTGAATTGCTGGAGTTTATTTTTGGAGGAGCGAGGAGGATTTTTCATGAAACCCTCCCAAACAACATGTGGTGATGTAGGGGGTGTTTGATACATTTGTTTAGGCTTTCTGACCCCCAAGACTCAAGTAATCTTCACAATTCTCCATCTGTGATCCTTGGAGAGTCTTTGGCCACTCAAACCTTCCTCCTCACCGTGCATTAAGACAATATAGACACACGTTCTCTTCCTGGCAGATTCGTAACATCTTTAGTTGATTGGAGCTGCGTAATTATTGCCCTGATGGTCAAAATGGGGATTTTCAATTCTTTAGCTATTTTCTTACAGCCACTTTCTATTTTGTGATGCTCAATCTTTTGATGCACATCAGAACTATATTCTTTGGTTTTCCTCATTGTGATGGATGATTAAGGGAATTTGGCCTTTTTCCTCATAGTTAAACTCCTGTCAAACAAGAAGTCATTGCTAGACAATTTTGTGTTCCTAGTCATCCTGGTGTGCTAAAAAAGGTAATTATTAATGGGAATATACTTCAGAAATATTTTTTATCATATTTACGATGGATGCCAATAATTTTGACCACAACTGTACATGCTGCTCACATATTATTGTAGCAGAGTTTGTGCTGAATACAGTGTAATCAGACTTTAGCCATGAAAATGTTCCAAGTAACAGAAATTGCAAAGTACTTGAAATCAAAATGTGTAAATAAAGCTCTGTAAACTTGCATGTATGCAAAAACTAAAAGTGTGTCTATCATTGGGTAATCAAACGTTCTACACACACTTGCAGTCTTCAAGCCCACTTGAACACATGGATCAAAGATCGGAAATAAGTACAAAGACGGCAAGTGTGGGTATTTGGACAGGCGCATAAAAAAGGGGCAGAGTGGTGCGTCCCCAAAATGCATACACTCTACAGGTCCAGAGGAGAATCAATTAAGGTAAAAGGGGTGGAGCCACCTTAACTCAAAGCTGTACAAAATGGCGAAGCCATGCAGTGGTGTTTATGTCAAAATTTGTTAGGATGGGGTTCCTGAAAGTTGTCTTAGTGGTGGTTGTGATCATTGCATTTGATCTGCCTGATGTCTTGGGAAGTTTGATGTCCAGTCATAGTCCAAGAAGCATGGGGCCAAAATCAGATCCAGCTTCCAGAAGTCCTGCCCTTTCTCCTCTAGGGCTCTGGAACCCTTTGCAAGTGTCTTCTCAGTTTCAGAGTCCTTTGGGTCCTGACTCCAAAAGCCATGCGCAGGACCCTTTTGGCATGCAGGAGAAGCAGCTGTTGCAGGGTCCAGTGAAGCCTTTGGATTGGAGGTATCCCATCGTTCCTGAGGAGCAGAGCGAGTTGGCAGTGGATTTCCAGTTGAGGCAACCCGTGACTCCCAGCAGCGTGGCGGTTCAATGTGGCGAGAACCGGGTTCTCGTAGAGGTCCAGCAGGACTTTTTCAGCAATGGTCAGTTGATCCAGCCAACTGGTCTGTCTTTAGGTGGATGTCCTGTTGCTGGTCAGGATCCTGGGTCAAGAGTGCTCATCTTTGAGTATGAATTACAGGACTGCAACAGTGTGCTGATGGTAAGAACAGATACATCTTAATGGGTTATTTGTTGCGGAAGAGGACCTTTTCAAGGAAAGTCTGTTCACTTTGTTTTCCAATGCCAGGGCAGCTAAGACCTATTTGAATGGGTAAATCCTGAATTTTTTAGCTACTTGCCTTCAAATAACCCTTCAAACCAGCATCTGATGTAAACCATCCCATAAATGGTATAAAAGGAGCTTAAGAAACCAGAACAAATCTTGTACATGTAATAGTGTTAAAGCTAGTTTTTACCCTGGAGCAGCAAAATGTTCAATTTTGTGCATGTCTCCAAAACATTGACTATCTCTGGCAACACCTGAGCTTCTGAGGGCAGCTGTGGTGATGTGAAGAATTTTACTAATTTTTTTTTTATTTTTACTTTTTTTTGCTCTTTAGAATTCCACCATATTAAAGTGCACCTTCTCCCATACATCGCAATATATGAGGGCATGGTCTTGGTGTATGTAAAGTCTTTGGGATGACCGTCTTGGTAACCACAATCTTTTTACAGATGAATGAGGATGAGCTTGTCTACACCTTCTCTCTTACCTACACCCCTGAGGCGCTTGCAGGTACTCCGATTACCCGCACAGATGGTGCAATTGTTGGTGTTCAATGCCATTATCAGAGGTAAGTCTCTGTGACTTTCTGCACTTTCTCGTGCAACTGGGAGACCATTTAATGGGTACTTTCATGAACCGCAGGCTCCAAAATGTAAGCAGTGATGCCTTGAGGCCAGCATGGGTCCCTTATGCCTCAACAGAGGCTGGTGAAGAAGTCTTGCTGTTCTCCCTGAAGATCATGATGGGTTGGTACATATTTATTTTCAATAAAATAAACCTTTACCCTTGCTATTGTGGCTGTGCCTTATTTATTTTTTTGTGTAGATGACTGGTCCTATCAGAGGCCTTCATACACCTATTTCCTGGGTGGCGTTATTAACATCGAGGCATCTGTGAAGCAGTACAATCATGTGCCTCTGCGTGTGTTTGTGGACCGCTGCGTGGCCACTCAAGTACCTGATGTGAACTCCCTTCCGAGATATTCCTTCATTGAGAATCACGGGTAAGGTCATGGCCCTTGATGCGGTAGGACTGTTTAAGTTGCCTTTTGTAACCACTTTGTCACAGAGTCATGGGTAAGGTCTAGTTGCTTGATGCTCTACAGTTGACATTCATGAGTTGCTCTTTGTGATTTGTCGTCAGGTGCTTTGTGGATGCCAAAACTACAGCTTCTAGCTCCCACTTCATGCCTCGGTCCCAGGTTGACAAGATCCAGTTCCAGCTGGAGGCGTTTATGTTCCAGGAGGGCAACAGTCCTTCTGTATGTACTAGGAATATCATGAGTTAACTTTGACTTCTCCTCCCGTCTGCTTTGGTTTTGTGACTTGTCTGTCATCCGTTGCAGATCTACATAACATGTATTCTGAAGGCAACTATTGCTTCTGCACCCAGTGACGCTCAGCGCAAATCCTGTTCTTTTGCCAATGGGTGAGATGGATTTTTTTTTTTTGGAGGGGGCATTAAGGTCACTTTTCTCATGGTTAAGGTTCCATGTCTGTTTTGGTGCAGGTGGTATGCTGCTGATGGAAACGACCAAGTTTGTGGTTGCTGTGACTCAACATGTGGTCCTGATGGTGAATTTGCTGCTTCTCCCTATGGAGGTTGGTAGCGTTTGCTCTTTCGAAGGATGCTTTTGATTCAAGTGCTTTAACTTGGCTTTTTTTCCTTCTCTAGGCATTCAGTGGGAAGGCAAGGCCTCACTTGGTCCTGTAATGGTTCAAGGGGAAAAGAGAGGTTCTCAATAAAACTGACAAATCAATCCTTGGTTGTACCTGACTTGTCATTTTGCTGCATTTCTGGTTTAACTACTTTTGGCTTTGGCAGAATGAGGCACTTTTTTTTAATGTGGTGAAACTGATAGTTGTCCTGTACTTTAAGTCCCATATAGCATGCAACCATAGGGTTCCCGAAGTTATTAACTTTCTTCTCCATAGGGAGTTTTAAATGATGAACCTTTTTAAAGACCGCTAGTGAAAGCTCAAGGTTATGCTTTTGAAGCAATTAGTTTGTTACAATGTGTTTAACAGAAGAATACCTGGTGACTATCATTACCACGGAGGCATTTTTATAGTGCTTTCTTTTTTAATGCTGTGCACCCAAAGTGCTTCACAATCATATCAGGGGATATCTCCTTAACCGCCCTTGCCTCGTTTAGTATACGTGATTCTATGACTGTGCAAATGACCATCAAAATAGTGTTTTCCTTAACATCTTGTGGATTCGGGTCATGCAAGTTTCCAAAAATGATGCATGATGGGATATGCTTGAATACCACTCTGAAGCAGTGTTCGAGATGGTGTGGGTTTAGTGGACATTAAGGGCAATGAGCTTTGGCAATGGACAGTCTTGGCACTTCCTGTCACATGCACGTGTGGATTTTTGCACAGGCACTTTGGCTCTTTTATCTGATACATTGAGGGCATTTAAGTGAGACATTTTTCAAAAAACGTTCATTTACATAAGTGTTTTGGGGCGTAAAGGAAACTTTTGAAAAATATTCCATATTTCAACATGTTTCTGTCAATTTCATACATTTTAGTGTGACACCAGTTCTAATAGTACATTATGACATTTATGCAACATGCTATTATAAGTGACAATGCATGTCTTACCTTAAATCATATCTTCAAATCGCCGCCTTCTGAGGTAAATCCAGTGCAAACTCGCAGCGTGTCTTCCAAACTCGATGAAAAGCAAAGGAATGACGTTTGATCCTTTGTTTTGAGGTAATGAGGGCGTTTGCATGTGAATCCCTCGTGCACAAGTGGTGTGGTCAAAAAACCTTATCCCGCGTTCCAGGCAACCTGTAACCTGTGTTTTTCCAACCTTATACCCGTGAAAGTGCACTGGAACAGCAGTCAAACCCGTGACTTCCCACCCGTGAACTCATACTAGATCGATGTACTCCAAGTTACGAGTTCTGACGTCACATAGCCCGCGAAACCATACAAAACAACAATGGTAGCCCCTACGGGTGCAGTGTTTCTGCAGGCGGTACACGGTGAGAATACATTTCTGGCCTGGAACGCTACAAAGTCGTGAGTCGTGGTTTGAAGTCGGGATTTACGTGCTCAAAAACCTGCCTGGAACGCACCATTACAATGAGAGAAATAGCAGAACGCAGGTCTTGTTTATTTTCTTTATTTGATGAAAAGCAGAACATTTTGCTTTTATCATGAGTGTACACAAATGAAAGTAGACATTTAACAGTTTGGAATAATGTATAAAACTTGCCTGTATGACAAAAATAGCCAGTTATTTGAGTTTCTTTTGAACTGAATGGGCACAAAGGTGTGTGATTGTTCACGTCTCTCTGTTTAGATCAGTGTGCTCAATAATGTGCCCTTTTGTATTTAAGGACTATGTTGTGTTGTAAATAAATCCAAACAATCAAAAAGCCATTCTTTTTTAAATTTCTCATTCTTTGTTTATAGTTCCCTCACAGTCCCACCTGATAGGGCCATTATGGGAGGGTCTTTGTCTTCCCAGGCGGGAAACACATACAAATTTATGATGATTCACGCCTCCTCGCAGAGAGCTTTCTTACGCAAAACATGTCTTGCACATTTTATATCGATATATTATTTTATCTGAATGAGTGGGCAGAATGATTTTCACATCGTTTTGAAACAAAAACTCTAGGCTGCGTGATACAATTTTCAAAAGTCTTGAGAACAAATAGTCAGTATGTTTTTTGGCCTTATTTCAGTGACAATTTTTTGTTTTGTTTTGTTTTTTTCCCCCACAAACCATGCATAAATTTAATTTTCTCAAAACTACAAACTTTTACATACAGTTGTGGTCAGAATAAAGTGCACCCCTGGTAAATATGGTCAAAAATGGCTGTAAAAATAAAACTGCATTGTTCATCCTTTTGATCTTTGATTCAAACCAAATTCGCAAAAATCTAACCTTTCATTGAAGTAAAAGAATTGAAAGCTGTGGGTAAATCACATTATGTAATAAATGCTTTTCTCCAAAACATGCTGGCCATAATTATTGGCTCCCTGTTATTAAATACTTTTTGCAATCTCCTTTTGCCCAGATAACAGCTCAGAGTTTTCTTCTATAATGCCTGATGAGTTTGGAGAACAACTGATAAGAGATCAGAGACCATTCCTCCATACAGAATCTCTCCAGATCCTTCAGATTCACAAGTTCATGTTGACGCTTCTTCTCTTCAGTTCACCCCATTCATTTTCTATAGGGTTCAGTTTAGGTGACTGGGACGGTCATGACAGAAGAGCCATTTTGTATTCAGTTACTCAGTTGTTGATTTTGGTGTTTGTTTTGGACCGTTGTTCTGATGGAAGATCCAAACACGGCCCATTATAAGATTTCCAGCAGAGGCAGTCAGGTTCAGATTTTTTATCTGTTGGTATTTGCTAGAATCCATAATGCCATGTATCTGAACAAGATGTCCAGGACCTCCATCAAAAAAATAGGCCCACAACATATAAGATCCAGCAGTATTTGTAACCGTATGCGTGGGGTACTTTTTAATGCCTGTCTGCACTAAACACATCTGGTGGGTTTGCTGGCAAAAAGCCCTTTTTTTGTTTCATCTGACCATAGAATCCGGTCCCTTTTGAAGTTCCAGTCACGTCTGACAACTGAATTGCTGGAGTTTATTTTTGGAGGAGCGAGGAGGATTTTTCATGAAACCCTCCCAAACAACATGTGGTGATGTAGGGGGTGTTTGATACATTTGTTTAGGCTTTCTGACCCCCAAGACTCAAGTAATCTTCACAATTCTCCATCTGTGATCCTTGGAGAGTCTTTGGCCACTCAAACCTTCCTCCTCACCGTGCATTAAGACAATATAGACACACGTTCTCTTCCTGGCAGATTCGTAACATCTTTAGTTGATTGGAGCTGCGTAATTATTGCCCTGATGGTCAAAATGGGGATTTTCAATTCTTTAGCTATTTTCTTACAGCCACTTTCTATTTTGTGATGCTCAATCTTTTGATGCACATCAGAACTATATTCTTTGGTTTTGCTCATTGTGATGGATGATTAAGGGAATTTGGCCTTTTTCCTCATAGTTAAACTCCTGTCAAACAAGAAGTCATTGCTAGACAATTTTGTGTTCCTAGTCATCCTGGTGTGCTAAAAAAGGTAATTATTAATGGGAATATACTTCAGAAATATTTTTTATCATATTTACGATGGATGCCAATAATTTTGACCACAACTGTACATGCTGCTCACATATTATTGTAGCAGAGTTTGTGCTGAATACAGTGTAATCAGACTTTAGCCATGAAAATGTTCCAAGTAACAGAAATTGCAAAGTACTTGAAATCAAAATGTGTAAATAAAGCTCTGTAAACTTGCATGTATGCAAAAACTAAAAGTGTGTCTATCATTGGGTAATCAAACGTTCTACACACACTTGCAGTCTTCAAGCCCACTTGAACACATGGATCAAAGATCGGAAATAAGTACAAAGACGGCAAGTGTGGGTATTTGGACAGGCGCATAAAAAAGGGGCAGAGTGGTGCGTCCCCAAAATGCATACACTCTACAGGTCCAGAGGAGAATCAAGGAGAATCAATTAAGGTAAAAGGGGTGGAGCCACCTTAACTCAAAGCTGTACAAAATGGCGAAGCCATGCAGTGGTGTTTATGTCAAAATTTGTTAGGATGGGGTTCCTGAAAGTTGTCTTAGTGGTGGTTGTGATCATTGCATTTGATCTGCCTGATGTCTTGGGAAGTTTGATGTCCAGTCATAGTCCAAGAAGCATGGGGCCAAAATCAGATCCAGCTTCCAGAAGTCCTGCCCTTTCTCCTCTAGGGCTCTGGAACCCTTTGCAAGTGTCTTCTCAGTTTCAGAGTCCTTTGGGTCCTGACTCCAAAAGCCATGCGCAGGACCCTTTTGGCATGCAGGAGAAGCAGCTGTTGCAGGGTCCAGTGAAGCCTTTGGATTGGAGGTATCCCATCGTTCCTGAGGAGCAGAGCGAGTTGGCAGTGGATTTCCAGTTGAGGCAACCCGTGACTCCCAGCAGCGTGGCGGTTCAATGTGGCGAGAACCGGGTTCTCGTAGAGGTCCAGCAGGACTTTTTCAGCAATGGTCAGTTGATCCAGCCAACTGGTCTGTCTTTAGGTGGATGTCCTGTTGCTGGTCAGGATCCTGGGTCAAGAGTGCTCATCTTTGAGTATGAATTACAGGACTGCAACAGTGTGCTGATGGTAAGAACAGATACATCTTAATGGGTTATTTGTTGCGGAAGAGGACCTTTTCAAGGAAAGTCTGTTCACTTTGTTTTCCAATGCCAGGGCAGCTAAGACCTATTTGAATGGGTAAATCCTGAATTTTTTAGCTACTTGCCTTCAAATAACCCTTCAAACCAGCATCTGATGTAAACCATCCCATAAATGGTATAAAAGGAGCTTAAGAAACCAGAACAAATCTTGTACATGTAATAGTGTTAAAGCTAGTTTTTACCCTGGAGCAGCAAAATGTTCAATTTTGTGCATGTCTCCAAAACATTGACTATCTCTGGCAACACCTGAGCTTCTGAGGGCAGCTGTGGTGATGTGAAGAATTTTACTAATTTTTTTTTTATTTTTACTTTTTTTTGCTCTTTAGAATTCCACCATATTAAAGTGCACCTTCTCCCATACATCGCAATATATGAGGGCATGGTCTTGGTGTATGTAAAGTCTTTGGGATGACCGTCTTGGTAACCACAATCTTTTTACAGATGAATGAGGATGAGCTTGTCTACACCTTCTCTCTTACCTACACCCCTGAGGCGCTTGCAGGTACTCCGATTACCCGCACAGATGGTGCAATTGTTGGTGTTCAATGCCATTATCAGAGGTAAGTCTCTGTGACTTTCTGCACTTTCTCGTGCAACTGGGAGACCATTTAATGGGTACTTTCATGAACCGCAGGCTCCAAAATGTAAGCAGTGATGCCTTGAGGCCAGCATGGGTCCCTTATGCCTCAACAGAGGCTGGTGAAGAAGTCTTGCTGTTCTCCCTGAAGATCATGATGGGTTGGTACATATTTATTTTCAATAAAATAAACCTTTACCCTTGCTATTGTGGCTGTGCCTTATTTATTTTTTTGTGTAGATGACTGGTCCTATCAGAGGCCTTCATACACCTATTTCCTGGGTGGCGTTATTAACATCGAGGCATCTGTGAAGCAGTACAATCATGTGCCTCTGCGTGTGTTTGTGGACCGCTGCGTGGCCACTCAAGTACCTGATGTGAACTCCCTTCCGAGATATTCCTTCATTGAGAATCACGGGTAAGGTCATGGCCCTTGATGCGGTAGGACTGTTTAAGTTGCCTTTTGTAACCACTTTGTCACAGAGTCATGGGTAAGGTCTAGTTGCTTGATGCTCTACAGTTGACATTCATGAGTTGCTCTTTGTGATTTGTCGTCAGGTGCTTTGTGGATGCCAAAACTACAGCTTCTAGCTCCCACTTCATGCCTCGGTCCCAGGTTGACAAGATCCAGTTCCAGCTGGAGGCGTTTATGTTCCAGGAGGGCAACAGTCCTTCTGTATGTACTAGGAATATCATGAGTTAACTTTGACTTCTCCTCCCGTCTGCTTTGGTTTTGTGACTTGTCTGTCATCCGTTGCAGATCTACATAACATGTATTCTGAAGGCAACTATTGCTTCTGCACCCAGTGACGCTCAGCGCAAATCCTGTTCTTTTGCCAATGGGTGAGATGGATTTTTTTTTTTGGAGGGGGCATTAAGGTCACTTTTCTCATGGTTAAGGTTCCATGTCTGTTTTGGTGCAGGTGGTATGCTGCTGATGGAAACGACCAAGTTTGTGGTTGCTGTGACTCAACATGTGGTCCTGATGGTGAATTTGCTGCTTCTCCCTATGGAGGTTGGTAGCGTTTGCTCTTTCTAAGGATGCTTTTGATTCAAGTGCTTTAACTTGGCTTTTTTTCCTTCTCTAGGCATTCAGTGGGAAGGCAAGGCCTCACTTGGTCCTGTAATGGTTCAAGGGGAAAAGAGAGGTTCTCAATAAAACTGACAAATCAATCCTTGGTTGTACCTGACTTGTCATTTTGCTGCATTTCTGGTTTAACTACTTTTGGCTTTGGCAGAATGAGGCACTTTTTTTTAATGTGGTGAAACTGATAGTTGTCCTGTACTTTAAGTCCCATATAGCATGCAACCATAGGGTTCCCGAAGTTATTAACTTTCTTCTCCATAGGGAGTTTTAAATGATGAACCTTTTTAAAGACCGCTAGTGAAAGCTCAAGGTTATGCTTTTGAAGCAATTAGTTTGTTACAATGTGTTTAACAGAAGAATACCTGGTGACTATCATTACCACGGAGGCATTTTTATAGTGCTTTCTTTTTTAATGCTGTGCACCCAAAGTGCTTCACAATCATATCAGGGGATATCTCCTTAACCGCCCTTGCCTCGTTTAGTATACGTGATTCTATGACTGTGCAAATGACCATCAAAATAGTGTTTTCCTTAACATCTTGTGGATTCGGGTCATGCAAGTTTCCAAAAATGATGCATGATGGGATATGCTTGAATACCACTCTGAAGCAGTGTTCGAGATGGTGTGGGTTTAGTGGACATTAAGGGCAATGAGCTTTGGCAATGGACAGTCTTGGCACTTCCTGTCACATGCACGTGTGGATTTTTGCACAGGCACTTTGGCTCTTTTATCTGATACATTGAGGGCATTTAAGTGAGACATTTTTCAAAAAACGTTCATTTACATAAGTGTTTTGGGGCGTAAAGGAAACTTTTGAAAAATATTCCATATTTCAACATGTTTCTGTCAATTTCATACATTTTAGTGTGACACCAGTTCTAATAGTACATTATGACATTTATGCAACATGCTATTATAAGTGACAATGCATGTCTTACCTTAAATCATATCTTCAAATCGCCGCCTTCTGAGGTAAATCCAGTGCAAACTCGCAGCGTGTCTTCCAAACTCGATGAAAAGCAAAGGAATGACGTTTGATCCTTTGTTTTGAGGTAATGAGGGCGTTTGCATGTGAATCCCTCGTGCACAAGTGGTGTGGTCAAAAAACCTTATCCCGCGTTCCAGGCAACCTGTAACCTGTGTTTTTCCAACCTTATACCCGTGAAAGTGCACTGGAACAGCAGTCAAACCCGTGACTTCCCACCCGTGAACTCATACTAGATCGATGTACTCCAAGTTACGAGTTCTGACGTCACATAGCCCGCGAAACCATACAAAACAACAATGGTAGCCCCTACAGGTGCAGTGTTTCTGCAGGCGGTACACGGTGAGAATACATTTCTGGCCTGGAACGCTACAAAGTCGTGAGTCGTGGTTTGAAGTCGGGATTTACGTGCTCAAAAACCTGCCTGGAACGCACCATTACAATGAGAGAAATAGCAGAACGCAGGTCTTGTTTATTTTCTTTATTTGATGAAAAGCAGAACATTTTGCTTTTATCATGAGTGTACACAAATGAAAGTAGACATTTAACAGTTTGGAATAATGTATAAAACTTGCCTGTATGACAAAAATAGCCAGTTATTTGAGTTTCTTTTGAACTGAATGGGCACAAAGGTGTGTGATTGTTCACGTCTCTCTGTTTAGATCAGTGTGCTCAATAATGTGCCCTTTTGTATTTAAGGACTATGTTGTGTTGTAAATAAATCCAAACAATCAAAAAGCCATTCTTTTTTAAATTTCTCATTCTTTGTTTATAGTTCCCTCACAGTCCCACCTGATAGGGCCATTATGGGAGGGTCTTTGTCTTCCCAGGCGGGAAACACATACAAATTTATGATGATTCACGCCTCCTCGCAGAGAGCTTTCTTACGCAAAACATGTCTTGCACATTTTATATCGATATATTATTTTATCTGAATGAGTGGGCAGAATGATTTTCACATCGTTTTGAAACAAAAACTCTAGCCTGCGTGATACAATTTTCAAAAGTCTTGAGAACAAATAGTCAGTATGTTTTTTGGCCTTATTTCAGTGACAATTTTTTGTTTTGTTTTGTTTTTTTCCCCCACAAACCATGCATAAATTTAATTTTCTCAAAACTACAAACTTTTACATACAGTTGTGGTCAGAATAAAGTGCACCCCTGGTAAATATGGTCAAAAATGGCTGTAAAAATAAAACTGCATTGTTCATCCTTTTGATCTTTGATTCAAACCAAATTCGCAAAAATCTAACCTTTCATTGAAGTAAAAGAATTGAAAGCTGTGGGTAAATCACATTATGTAATAAATGCTTTTCTCCAAAACACGCTGGCCATAATTATTGGCTCCCTGTTATTAAATACTTTTTGCAATCTCCTTTTGCCCAGATAACAGCTCAGAGTTTTCTTCTATAATGCCTGATGAGTTTGGAGAACAACTGATAAGAGATCAGAGACCATTCCTCCATACAGAATCTCTCCAGATCCTTCAGATTCACAAGTTCATGTTGACGCTTCTTCTCTTCAGTTCACCCCATTCATTTTCTATAGGGTTCAGTTTAGGTGACTGGGACGGTCATGACAGAAGAGCCATTTTGTATTCAGTTACTCAGTTGTTGATTTTGGTGTTTGTTTTGGACCGTTGTTCTGATGGAAGATCCAAACACGGCCCATTATAAGATTTCCAGCAGAGGCAGTCAGGTTCAGATTTTTTATCTGTTGGTATTTGCTAGAATCCATAATGCCATGTATCTGAACAAGATGTCCAGGACCTCCATAAAAAAAATAGGCCCACAACATATAAGATCCAGCAGTATTTGTAACCGTATGCGTGGGGTACTTTTTAATGCCTGTCTGCACTAAACACATCTGGTGGGTTTGCTGGCAAAAAGCCCTTTTTTTGTTTCATCTGACCATAGAATCCGGTCCCTTTTGAAGTTCCAGTCACGTCTGACAACTGAATTGCTGGAGTTTATTTTTGGAGGAGCGAGGAGGATTTTTCATGAAACCCTCCCAAACAACATGTGGTGATGTAGGGGGTGTTTGATACATTTGTTTAGGCTTTCTGACCCCCAAGACTCAAGTAATCTTCACAATTCTCCATCTGTGATCCTTGGAGAGTCTTTGGCCACTCAAACCTTCCTCCTCACCGTGCATTAAGACAATATAGACACACGTTCTCTTCCTGGCAGATTCGTAACATCTTTAGTTGATTGGAGCTGCGTAATTATTGCCCTGATGGTCAAAATGGGGATTTTCAATTCTTTAGCTATTTTCTTACAGCCACTTTCTATTTTGTGATGCTCAATCTTTTGATGCACATCAGAACTATATTCTTTGGTTTTCCTCATTGTGATGGATGATTAAGGGAATTTGGCCTTTTTCCTCATAGTTAAACTCCTGTCAAACAAGAAGTCATTGCTAGACAATTTTGTGTTCCTAGTCATCCTGGTGTGCTAAAAAAGGTAATTATTAATGGGAATATACTTCAGAAATATTTTTTATCATATTTACGATGGATGCCAATAATTTTGACCACAACTGTACATGCTGCTCACATATTATTGTAGCAGAGTTTGTGCTGAATACAGTGTAATCAGACTTTAGCCATGAAAATGTTCCAAGTAACAGAAATTGCAAAGTACTTGAAATCAAAATGTGTAAATAAAGCTCTGTAAACTTGCATGTATGCAAAAACTAAAAGTGTGTCTATCATTGGGTAATCAAACGTTCTACACACACTTGCAGTCTTCAAGCCCACTTGAACACATGGATCAAAGATCGGAAATAAGTACAAAGACGGCAAGTGTGGGTATTTGGACAGGCGCATAAAAAAGGGGCAGAGTGGTGCGTCCCCAAAATGCATACACTCTACAGGTCCAGAGGAGAATCAATTAAGGTAAAAGGGGTGGAGCCACCTTAACTCAAAGCTGTACAAAATGGCGAAGCCATGCAGTGGTGTTTATGTCAAAATTTGTTAGGATGGGGTTCCTGAAAGTTGTCTTAGTGGTGGTTGTGATCATTGCATTTGATCTGCCTGATGTCTTGGGAAGTTTGATGTCCAGTCATAGTCCAAGAAGCATGGGGCCAAAATCAGATCCAGCTTCCAGAAGTCCTGCCCTTTCTCCTCTAGGGCTCTGGAACCCTTTGCAAGTGTCTTCTCAGTTTCAGAGTCCTTTGGGTCCTGACTCCAAAAGCCATGCGCAGGACCCTTTTGGCATGCAGGAGAAGCAGCTGTTGCAGGGTCCAGTGAAGCCTTTGGATTGGAGGTATCCCATCGTTCCTGAGGAGCAGAGCGAGTTGGCAGTGGATTTCCAGTTGAGGCAACCCGTGACTCCCAGCAGCGTGGCGGTTCAATGTGGCGAGAACCGGGTTCTCGTAGAGGTCCAGCAGGACTTTTTCAGCAATGGTCAGTTGATCCAGCCAACTGGTCTGTCTTTAGGTGGATGTCCTGTTGCTGGTCAGGATCCTGGGTCAAGAGTGCTCATCTTTGAGTATGAATTACAGGACTGCAACAGTGTGCTGATGGTAAGAACAGATACATCTTAATGGGTTATTTGTTGCGGAAGAGGACCTTTTCAAGGAAAGTCTGTTCACTTTGTTTTCCAATGCCAGGGCAGCTAAGACCTATTTGAATGGGTAAATCCTGAATTTTTTAGCTACTTGCCTTCAAATAACCCTTCAAACCAGCATCTGATGTAAACCATCCCATAAATGGTATAAAAGGAGCTTAAGAAACCAGAACAAATCTTGTACATGTAATAGTGTTAAAGCTAGTTTTTACCCTGGAGCAGCAAAATGTTCAATTTTGTGCATGTCTCCAAAACATTGACTATCTCTGGCAACACCTGAGCTTCTGAGGGCAGCTGTGGTGATGTGAAGAATTTTACTAATTTTTTTTTTATTTTTACTTTTTTTTGCTCTTTAGAATTCCACCATATTAAAGTGCACCTTCTCCCATACATCGCAATATATGAGGGCATGGTCTTGGTGTATGTAAAGTCTTTGGGATGACCGTCTTGGTAACCACAATCTTTTTACAGATGAATGAGGATGAGCTTGTCTACACCTTCTCTCTTACCTACACCCCTGAGGCGCTTGCAGGTACTCCGATTACCCGCACAGATGGTGCAATTGTTGGTGTTCAATGCCATTATCAGAGGTAAGTCTCTGTGACTTTCTGCACTTTCTCGTGCAACTGGGAGACCATTTAATGGGTACTTTCATGAACCGCAGGCTCCAAAATGTAAGCAGTGATGCCTTGAGGCCAGCATGGGTCCCTTATGCCTCAACAGAGGCTGGTGAAGAAGTCTTGCTGTTCTCCCTGAAGATCATGATGGGTTGGTACATATTTATTTTCAATAAAATAAACCTTTACCCTTGCTATTGTGGCTGTGCCTTATTTATTTTTTTGTGTAGATGACTGGTCCTATCAGAGGCCTTCATACACCTATTTCCTGGGTGGCGTTATTAACATCGAGGCATCTGTGAAGCAGTACAATCATGTGCCTCTGCGTGTGTTTGTGGACCGCTGCGTGGCCACTCAAGTACCTGATGTGAACTCCCTTCCGAGATATTCCTTCATTGAGAATCACGGGTAAGGTCATGGCCCTTGATGCGGTAGGACTGTTTAAGTTGCCTTTTGTAACCACTTTGTCACAGAGTCATGGGTAAGGTCTAGTTGCTTGATGCTCTACAGTTGACATTCATGAGTTGCTCTTTGTGATTTGTCGTCAGGTGCTTTGTGGATGCCAAAACTACAGCTTCTAGCTCCCACTTCATGCCTCGGTCCCAGGTTGACAAGATCCAGTTCCAGCTGGAGGCGTTTATGTTCCAGGAGGGCAACAGTCCTTCTGTATGTACTAGGAATATCATGAGTTAACTTTGACTTCTCCTCCCGTCTGCTTTGGTTTTGTGACTTGTCTGTCATCCGTTGCAGATCTACATAACATGTATTCTGAAGGCAACTATTGCTTCTGCACCCAGTGACGCTCAGCGCAAATCCTGTTCTTTTGCCAATGGGTGAGATGGATTTTTTTTTTTTTGGAGGGGGCATTAAGGTCACTTTTCTCATGGTTAAGGTTCCATGTCTGTTTTGGTGCAGGTGGTATGCTGCTGATGGAAACGACCAAGTTTGTGGTTGCTGTGACTCAACATGTGGTCCTGATGGTGAATTTGCTGCTTCTCCCTATGGAGGTTGGTAGCGTTTGCTCTTTCGAAGGATGCTTTTGATTCAAGTGCTTTAACTTGGCTTTTTTTCCTTCTCTAGGCATTCAGTGGGAAGGCAAGGCCTCACTTGGTCCTGTAATGGTTCAAGGGGAAAAGAGAGGTTCTCAATAAAACTGACAAATCAATCCTTGGTTGTACCTGACTTGTCATTTTGCTGCATTTCTGGTTTAACTACTTTTGGCTTTGGCAGAATGAGGCACTTTTTTTTAATGTGGTGAAACTGATAGTTGTCCTGTACTTTAAGTCCCATATAGCATGCAACCATAGGGTTCCCGAAGTTATTAACTTTCTTCTCCATAGGGAGTTTTAAATGATGAACCTTTTTAAAGACCGCTAGTGAAAGCTCAAGGTTATGCTTTTGAAGCAATTAGTTTGTTACAATGTGTTTAACAGAAGAATACCTGGTGACTATCATTACCACGGAGGCATTTTTATAGTGCTTTCTTTTTTAATGCTGTGCACCCAAAGTGCTTCACAATCATATCAGGGGATATCTCCTTAACCGCCCTTGCCTCGTTTAGTATACGTGATTCTATGACTGTGCAAATGACCATCAAAATAGTGTTTTCCTTAACATCTTGTGGATTCGGGTCATGCAAGTTTCCAAAAATGATGCATGATGGGATATGCTTGAATACCACTCTGAAGCAGTGTTCGAGATGGTGTGGGTTTAGTGGACATTAAGGGCAATGAGCTTTGGCAATGGACAGTCTTGGCACTTCCTGTCACATGCACGTGTGGATTTTTGCACAGGCACTTTGGCTCTTTTATCTGATACATTGAGGGCATTTAAGTGAGACATTTTTCAAAAAACGTTCATTTACATAAGTGTTTTGGGGCGTAAAGGAAACTTTTGAAAAATATTCCATATTTCAACATGTTTCTGTCAATTTCATACATTTTAGTGTGACACCAGTTCTAATAGTACATTATGACATTTATGCAACATGCTATTATAAGTGACAATGCATGTCTTACCTTAAATCATATCTTCAAATCGCCGCCTTCTGAGGTAAATCCAGTGCAAACTCGCAGCGTGTCTTCCAAACTCGATGAAAAGCAAAGGAATGACGTTTGATCCTTTGTTTTGAGGTAATGAGGGCGTTTGCATGTGAATCCCTCGTGCACAAGTGGTGTGGTCAAAAAACCTTATCCCGCGTTCCAGGCAACCTGTAACCTGTGTTTTTCCAACCTTATACCCGTGAAAGTGCACTGGAACAGCAGTCAAACCCGTGACTTCCCACCCGTGAACTCATACTAGATCGATGTACTCCAAGTTACGAGTTCTGACTTCACATAGCCCGCGAAACCATACAAAACAACAATGGTAGCCCCTACGGGTGCAGTGTTTCTGCAGGCGGTACACGGTGAGAATACATTTCTGGCCTGGAACGCTACAAAGTCGTGAGTCGTGGTTTGAAGTCGGGATTTACGTGCTCAAAAACCTGCCTGGAACGCACCATTACAATGAGAGAAATAGCAGAACGCAGGTCTTGTTTATTTTCTTTATTTGATGAAAAGCAGAACATTTTGCTTTTATCATGAGTGTACACAAATGAAAGTAGACATTTAACAGTTTGGAATAATGTATAAAACTTGCCTGTATGACAAAAATAGCCAGTTATTTGAGTTTCTTTTGAACTGAATGGGCACAAAGGTGTGTGATTGTTCACGTCTCTCTGTTTAGATCAGTGTGCTCAATAATGTGCCCTTTTGTATTTAAGGACTATGTTGTGTTGTAAATAAATCCAAACAATCAAAAAGCCATTCTTTTTTAAATTTCTCATTCTTTGTTTATAGTTCCCTCACAGTCCCACCTGATAGGGCCATTATGGGAGGGTCTTTGTCTTCCCAGGCGGGAAACACATACAAATTTATGATGATTCACGCCTCCTCGCAGAGAGCTTTCTTACGCAAAACATGTCTTGCACATTTTATATCGATATATTATTTTATCTGAATGAGTGGGCAGAATGATTTTCACATCGTTTTGAAACAAAAACTCTAGGCTGCGTGATACAATTTTCAAAAGTCTTGAGAACAAATAGTCAGTATGTTTTTTGGCCTTATTTCAGTGACAATTTTTTGTTTTGTTTTGTTTTTTTCCCCCACAAACCATGCATAAATTTAATTTTCTCAAAACTACAAACTTTTACATACAGTTGTGGTCAGAATAAAGTGCACCCCTGGTAAATATGGTCAAAAATGGCTGTAAAAATAAAACTGCATTGTTCATCCTTTTGATCTTTGATTCAAACCAAATTCGCAAAAATCTAACCTTTCATTGAAGTAAAAGAATTGAAAGCTGTGGGTAAATCACATTATGTAATAAATGCTTTTCTCCAAAACACGCTGGCCATAATTATTGGCTCCCTGTTATTAAATACTTTTTGCAATCTCCTTTTGCCCAGATAACAGCTCAGAGTTTTCTTCTATAATGCCTGATGAGTTTGGAGAACAACTGATAAGAGATCAGAGACCATTCCTCCATACAGAATCTCTCCAGATCCTTCAGATTCACAAGTTCATGTTGACGCTTCTTCTCTTCAGTTCACCCCATTCATTTTCTATAGGGTTCAGTTTAGGTGACTGGGACGGTCATGACAGAAGAGCCATTTTGTATTCAGTTACTCAGTTGTTGATTTTGGTGTTTGTTTTGGACCGTTGTTCTGATGGAAGATCCAAACACGGCCCATTATAAGATTTCCAGCAGAGGCAGTCAGGTTCAGATTTTTTATCTGTTGGTATTTGCTAGAATCCATAATGCCATGTATCTGAACAAGATGTCCAGGACCTCCATCAAAAAAATAGGCCCACAACATATAAGATCCAGCAGTATTTGTAACCGTATGCGTGGGGTACTTTTTAATGCCTGTCTGCACTAAACACATCTGGTGGGTTTGCTGGCAAAAAGCCCTTTTTTTGTTTCATCTGACCATAGAATCCGGTCCCTTTTGAAGTTCCAGTCACGTCTGACAACTGAATTGCTGGAGTTTATTTTTGGAGGAGCGAGGAGGATTTTTCATGAAACCCTCCCAAACAACATGTGGTGATGTAGGGGGTGTTTGATACATTTGTTTAGGCTTTCTGACCCCCAAGACTCAAGTAATCTTCACAATTCTCCATCTGTGATCCTTGGAGAGTCTTTGGCCACTCAAACCTTCCTCCTCACCGTGCATTAAGACAATATAGACACACGTTCTCTTCCTGGCAGATTCGTAACATCTTTAGTTGATTGGAGCTGCGTAATTATTGCCCTGATGGTCAAAATGGGGATTTTCAATTCTTTAGCTATTTTCTTACAGCCACTTTCTATTTTGTGATGCTCAATCTTTTGATGCACATCAGAACTATATTCTTTGGTTTTCCTCATTGTGATGGATGATTAAGGGAATTTGGCCTTTTTCCTCATAGTTAAACTCCTGTCAAACAAGAAGTCATTGCTAGACAATTTTGTGTTCCTAGTCATCCTGGTGTGCTAAAAAAGGTAATTATTAATGGGAATATACTTCAGAAATATTTTTTATCATATTTACGATGGATGCCAATAATTTTGACCACAACTGTACATGCTGCTCACATATTATTGTAGCAGAGTTTGTGCTGAATACAGTGTAATCAGACTTTAGCCATGAAAATGTTCCAAGTAACAGAAATTGCAAAGTACTTGAAATCAAAATGTGTAAATAAAGCTCTGTAAACTTGCATGTATGCAAAAACTAAAAGTGTGTCTATCATTGGGTAATCAAACGTTCTACACACACTTGCAGTCTTCAAGCCCACTTGAACACATGGATCAAAGATCGGAAATAAGTACAAAGACGGCAAGTGTGGGTATTTGGACAGGCGCATAAAAAAGGGGCAGAGTGGTGCGTCCCCAAAATGCATACACTCTACAGGTCCAGAGGAGAATCAATTAAGGTAAAAGGGGTGGAGCCACCTTAACTCAAAGCTGTACAAAATGGCGAAGCCATGCAGTGGTGTTTATGTCAAAATTTGTTAGGATGGGGTTCCTGAAAGTTGTCTTAGTGGTGGTTGTGATCATTGCATTTGATCTGCCTGATGTCTTGGGAAGTTTGATGTCCAGTCATAGTCCAAGAAGCATGGGGCCAAAATCAGATCCAGCTTCCAGAAGTCCTGCCCTTTCTCCTCTGGGGCTCTGGAACCCTTTGCAAGTGTCTTCTCAGTTTCAGAGTCCTTTGGGTCCTGACTCCAAAAGCCATGCGCAGGACCCTTTTGGCATGCAGGAGAAGCAGCTGTTGCAGGGTCCAGTGAAGCCTTTGGATTGGAGGTATCCCATCGTTCCTGAGGAGCAGAGCGAGTTGGCAGTGGATTTCCAGTTGAGGCAACCCGTGACTCCCAGCAGCGTGGCGGTTCAATGTGGCGAGAACCGGGTTCTCGTAGAGGTCCAGCAGGACTTTTTCAGCAATGGTCAGTTGATCCAGCCAACTGGTCTGTCTTTAGGTGGATGTCCTGTTGCTGGTCAGGATCCTGGGTCAAGAGTGCTCATCTTTGAGTATGAATTACAGGACTGCAACAGTGTGCTGATGGTAAGAACAGATACATCTTAATGGGTTATTTGTTGCGGAAGAGGACCTTTTCAAGGAAAGTCTGTTCACTTTGTTTTCCAATGCCAGGGCAGCTAAGACCTATTTGAATGGGTAAATCCTGAATTTTTTAGCTACTTGCCTTCAAATAACCCTTCAAACCAGCATCTGATGTAAACCATCCCATAAATGGTATAAAAGGAGCTTAAGAAACCAGAACAAATCTTGTACATGTAATAGTGTTAAAGCTAGTTTTTACCCTGGAGCAGCAAAATGTTCAATTTTGTGCATGTCTCCAAAACATTGACTATCTCTGGCAACACCTGAGCTTCTGAGGGCAGCTGTGGTGATGTGAAGAATTTTACTAATTTTTTTTTTATTTTTACTTTTTTTTGCTCTTTAGAATTCCACCATATTAAAGTGCACCTTCTCCCATACATCGCAATATATGAGGGCATGGTCTTGGTGTATGTAAAGTCTTTGGGATGACCGTCTTGGTAACCACAATCTTTTTACAGATGAATGAGGATGAGCTTGTCTACACCTTCTCTCTTACCTACACCCCTGAGGCGCTTGCAGGTACTCCGATTACCCGCACAGATGGTGCAATTGTTGGTGTTCAATGCCATTATCAGAGGTAAGTCTCTGTGACTTTCTGCACTTTCTCGTGCAACTGGGAGACCATTTAATGGGTACTTTCATGAACCGCAGGCTCCAAAATGTAAGCAGTGATGCCTTGAGGCCAGCATGGGTCCCTTATGCCTCAACAGAGGCTGGTGAAGAAGTCTTGCTGTTCTCCCTGAAGATCATGATGGGTTGGTACATATTTATTTTCAATAAAATAAACCTTTACCCTTGCTATTGTGGCTGTGCCTTATTTATTTTTTTGTGTAGATGACTGGTCCTATCAGAGGCCTTCATACACCTATTTCCTGGGTGGCGTTATTAACATCGAGGCATCTGTGAAGCAGTACAATCATGTGCCTCTGCGTGTGTTTGTGGACCGCTGCGTGGCCACTCAAGTACCTGATGTGAACTCCCTTCCGAGATATTCCTTCATTGAGAATCACGGGTAAGGTCATGGCCCTTGATGCGGTAGGACTGTTTAAGTTGCCTTTTGTAACCACTTTGTCACAGAGTCATGGGTAAGGTCTAGTTGCTTGATGCTCTACAGTTGACATTCATGAGTTGCTCTTTGTGATTTGTCGTCAGGTGCTTTGTGGATGCCAAAACTACAGCTTCTAGCTCCCACTTCATGCCTCGGTCCCAGGTTGACAAGATCCAGTTCCAGCTGGAGGCGTTTATGTTCCAGGAGGGCAACAGTCCTTCTGTATGTACTAGGAATATCATGAGTTAACTTTGACTTCTCCTCCCGTCTGCTTTGGTTTTGTGACTTGTCTGTCATCCGTTGCAGATCTACATAACATGTATTCTGAAGGCAACTATTGCTTCTGCACCCAGTGACGCTCAGCGCAAATCCTGTTCTTTTGCCAATGGGTGAGATGGATTTTTTTTTTTTGGAGGGGGCATTAAGGTCACTTTTCTCATGGTTAAGGTTCCATGTCTGTTTTGGTGCAGGTGGTATGCTGCTGATGGAAACGACCAAGTTTGTGGTTGCTGTGACTCAACATGTGGTCCTGATGGTGAATTTGCTGCTTCTCCCTATGGAGGTTGGTAGCGTTTGCTCTTTCGAAGGATGCTTTTGATTCAAGTGCTTTAACTTGGCTTTTTTTCCTTCTCTAGGCATTCAGTGGGAAGGCAAGGCCTCACTTGGTCCTGTAATGGTTCAAGGGGAAAAGAGAGGTTCTCAATAAAACTGACAAATCAATCCTTGGTTGTACCTGACTTGTCATTTTGCTGCATTTCTGGTTTAACTACTTTTGGCTTTGGCAGAATGAGGCACTTTTTTTTAATGTGGTGAAACTGATAGTTGTCCTGTACTTTAAGTCCCATATAGCATGCAACCATAGGGTTCCCGAAGTTATTAACTTTCTTCTCCATAGGGAGTTTTAAATGATGAACCTTTTTAAAGACCGCTAGTGAAAGCTCAAGGTTATGCTTTTGAAGCAATTAGTTTGTTACAATGTGTTTAACAGAAGAATACCTGGTGACTATCATTACCACGGAGGCATTTTTATAGTGCTTTCTTTTTTAATGCTGTGCACCCAAAGTGCTTCACAATCATATCAGGGGATATCTCCTTAACCGCCCTTGCCTCGTTTAGTATACGTGATTCTATGACTGTGCAAATGACCATCAAAATAGTGTTTTCCTTAACATCTTGTGGATTCGGGTCATGCAAGTTTCCAAAAATGATGCATGATGGGATATGCTTGAATACCACTCTGAAGCAGTGTTCGAGATGGTGTGGGTTTAGTGGACATTAAGGGCAATGAGCTTTGGCAATGGACAGTCTTGGCACTTCCTGTCACATGCACGTGTGGATTTTTGCACAGGCACTTTGGCTCTTTTATCTGATACATTGAGGGCATTTAAGTGAGACATTTTTCAAAAAACGTTCATTTACATAAGTGTTTTGGGGCGTAAAGGAAACTTTTGAAAAATATTCCATATTTCAACATGTTTCTGTCAATTTCATACATTTTAGTGTGACACCAGTTCTAATAGTACATTATGACATTTATGCAACATGCTATTATAAGTGACAATGCATGTCTTACCTTAAATCATATCTTCAAATCGCCGCCTTCTGAGGTAAATCCAGTGCAAACTCGCAGCGTGTCTTCCAAACTCGATGAAAAGCAAAGGAATGACGTTTGATCCTTTGTTTTGAGGTAATGAGGGCGTTTGCATGTGAATCCCTCGTGCACAAGTGGTGTGGTCAAAAAACCTTATCCCGCGTTCCAGGCAACCTGTAACCTGTGTTTTTCCAACCTTATACCCGTGAAAGTGCACTGGAACAGCAGTCAAACCCGTGACTTCCCACCCGTGAACTCATACTAGATCGATGTACTCCAAGTTACGAGTTCTGACGTCACATAGCCCGCGAAACCATACAAAACAACAATGGTAGCCCCTACGGGTGCAGTGTTTCTGCAGGCGGTACACGGTGAGAATACATTTCTGGCCTGGAACGCTACAAAGTCGTGAGTCGTGGTTTGAAGTCGGGATTTACGTGCTCAAAAACCTGCCTGGAACGCACCATTACAATGAGAGAAATAGCAGAACGCAGGTCTTGTTTATTTTCTTTATTTGATGAAAAGCAGAACATTTTGCTTTTATCATGAGTGTACACAAATGAAAGTAGACATTTAACAGTTTGGAATAATGTATAAAACTTGCCTGTATGACAAAAATAGCCAGTTATTTGAGTTTCTTTTGAACTGAATGGGCACAAAGGTGTGTGATTGTTCACGTCTCTCTGTTTAGATCAGTGTGCTCAATAATGTGCCTTTTTGTATTTAAGGACTATGTTGTGTTGTAAATAAATCCAAACAATCAAAAAGCCATTCTTTTTTAAATTTCTCATTCTTTGTTTATAGTTCCCTCACAGTCCCACCTGATAGGGCCATTATGGGAGGGTCTTTGTCTTCCCAGGCGGGAAACACATACAAATTTATGATGATTCACGCCTCCTCGCAGAGAGCTTTCTTACGCAAAACATGTCTTGCACATTTTATATCGATATATTATTTTATCTGAATGAGTGGGCAGAATGATTTTCACATCGTTTTGAAACAAAAACTCTAGGCTGCGTGATACAATTTTCAAAAGTCTTGAGAACAAATAGTCAGTATGTTTTTTGGCCTTATTTCAGTGACAATTTTTTGTTTTGTTTTGTTTTTTTCCCCCACAAACCATGCATAAATTTAATTTTCTCAAAACTACAAACTTTTACATACAGTTGTGGTCAGAATAAAGTGCACCCCTGGTAAATATGGTCAAAAATGGCTGTAAAAATAAAACTGCATTGTTCATCCTTTTGATCTTTGATTCAAACCAAATTCGCAAAAATCTAACCTTTCATTGAAGTAAAAGAATTGAAAGCTGTGGGTAAATCACATTATGTAATAAATGCTTTTCTCCAAAACACGCTGGCCATAATTATTGGCTCCCTGTTATTAAATACTTTTTGCAATCTCCTTTTGCCCAGATAACAGCTCAGAGTTTTCTTCTATAATGCCTGATGAGTTTGGAGAACAACTGATAAGAGATCAGAGACCATTCCTCCATACAGAATCTCTCCAGATCCTTCAGATTCACAAGTTCATGTTGACGCTTCTTCTCTTCAGTTCACCCCATTCATTTTCTATAGGGTTCAGTTTAGGTGACTGGGACGGTCATGACAGAAGAGCCATTTTGTATTCAGTTACTCAGTTGTTGATTTTGGTGTTTGTTTTGGACCGTTGTTCTGATGGAAGATCCAAACACGGCCCATTATAAGATTTCCAGCAGAGGCAGTCAGGTTCAGATTTTTTATCTGTTGGTATTTGCTAGAATCCATAATGCCATGTATCTGAACAAGATGTCCAGGACCTCCATCAAAAAAATAGGCCCACAACATATAAGATCCAGCAGTATTTGTAACCGTATGCGTGGGGTACTTTTTAATGCCTGTCTGCACTAAACACATCTGGTGGGTTTGCTGGCAAAAAGCCCTTTTTTTGTTTCATCTGACCATAGAATCCGGTCCCTTTTGAAGTTCCAGTCACGTCTGACAACTGAATTGCTGGAGTTTATTTTTGGAGGAGCGAGGAGGATTTTTCATGAAACCCTCCCAAACAACATGTGGTGATGTAGGGGGTGTTTGATACATTTGTTTAGGCTTTCTGACCCCCAAGACTCAAGTAATCTTCACAATTCTCCATCTGTGATCCTTGGAGAGTCTTTGGCCACTCAAACCTTCCTCCTCACCGTGCATTAAGACAATATAGACACACGTTCTCTTCCTGGCAGATTCGTAACATCTTTAGTTGATTGGAGCTGCGTAATTATTGCCCTGATGGTCAAAATGGGGATTTTCAATTCTTTAGCTATTTTCTTACAGCCACTTTCTATTTTGTGATGCTCAATCTTTTGATGCACATCAGAACTATATTCTTTGGTTTTCCTCATTGTGATGGATGATTAAGGGAATTTGGCCTTTTTCCTCATAGTTAAACTCCTGTCAAACAAGAAGTCATTGCTAGACAATTTTGTGTTCCTAGTCATCCTGGTGTGCTAAAAAAGGTAATTATTAATGGGAATATACTTCAGAAATATTTTTTATCATATTTACGATGGATGCCAATAATTTTGACCACAACTGTACATGCTGCTCACATATTATTGTAGCAGAGTTTGTGCTGAATACAGTGTAATCAGACTTTAGCCATGAAAATGTTCCAAGTAACAGAAATTGCAAAGTACTTGAAATCAAAATGTGTAAATAAAGCTCTGTAAACTTGCATGTATGCAAAAACTAAAAGTGTGTCTATCATTGGGTAATCAAACGTTCTACACACACTTGCAGTCTTCAAGCCCACTTGAACACATGGATCAAAGATCGGAAATAAGTACAAAGACGGCAAGTGTGGGTATTTGGACAGGCGCATAAAAAAGGGGCAGAGTGGTGCGTCCCCAAAATGCATACACTCTACAGGTCCAGAGGAGAATCAATTAAGGTAAAAGGGGTGGAGCCACCTTAACTCAAAGCTGTACAAAATGGCGAAGCCATGCAGTGGTGTTTATGTCAAAATTTGTTAGGATGGGGTTCCTGAAAGTTGTCTTAGTGGTGGTTGTGATCATTGCATTTGATCTGCCTGATGTCTTGGGAAGTTTGATGTCCAGTCATAGTCCAAGAAGCATGGGGCCAAAATCAGATCCAGCTTCCAGAAGTCCTGCCCTTTCTCCTCTAGGGCTCTGGAACCCTTTGCAAGTGTCTTCTCAGTTTCAGAGTCCTTTGGGTCCTGACTCCAAAAGCCATGCGCAGGACCCTTTTGGCATGCAGGAGAAGCAGCTGTTGCAGGGTCCAGTGAAGCCTTTGGATTGGAGGTATCCCATCGTTCCTGAGGAGCAGAGCGAGTTGGCAGTGGATTTCCAGTTGAGGCAACCCGTGACTCCCAGCAGCGTGGCGGTTCAATGTGGCGAGAACCGGGTTCTCGTAGAGGTCCAGCAGGACTTTTTCAGCAATGGTCAGTTGATCCAGCCAACTGGTCTGTCTTTAGGTGGATGTCCTGTTGCTGGTCAGGATCCTGGGTCAAGAGTGCTCATCTTTGAGTATGAATTACAGGACTGCAACAGTGTGCTGATGGTAAGAACAGATACATCTTAATGGGTTATTTGTTGCGGAAGAGGACCTTTTCAAGGAAAGTCTGTTCACTTTGTTTTCCAATGCCAGGGCAGCTAAGACCTATTTGAATGGGTAAATCCTGAATTTTTTAGCTACTTGCCTTCAAATAACCCTTCAAACCAGCATCTGATGTAAACCATCCCATAAATGGTATAAAAGGAGCTTAAGAAACCAGAACAAATCTTGTACATGTAATAGTGTTAAAGCTAGTTTTTACCCTGGAGCAGCAAAATGTTCAATTTTGTGCATGTCTCCAAAACATTGACTATCTCTGGCAACACCTGAGCTTCTGAGGGCAGCTGTGGTGATGTGAAGAATTTTACTAATTTTTTTTTTATTTTTACTTTTTTTTGCTCTTTAGAATTCCACCATATTAAAGTGCACCTTCTCCCATACATCGCAATATATGAGGGCATGGTCTTGGTGTATGTAAAGTCTTTGGGATGACCGTCTTGGTAACCACAATCTTTTTACAGATGAATGAGGATGAGCTTGTCTACACCTTCTCTCTTACCTACACCCCTGAGGCGCTTGCAGGTACTCCGATTACCCGCACAGATGGTGCAATTGTTGGTGTTCAATGCCATTATCAGAGGTAAGTCTCTGTGACTTTCTGCACTTTCTCGTGCAACTGGGAGACCATTTAATGGGTACTTTCATGAACCGCAGGCTCCAAAATGTAAGCAGTGATGCCTTGAGGCCAGCATGGGTCCCTTATGCCTCAACAGAGGCTGGTGAAGAAGTCTTGCTGTTCTCCCTGAAGATCATGATGGGTTGGTACATATTTATTTTCAATAAAATAAACCTTTACCCTTGCTATTGTGGCTGTGCCTTATTTATTTTTTTGTGTAGATGACTGGTCCTATCAGAGGCCTTCATACACCTATTTCCTGGGTGGCGTTACTAACATCGAGGCATCTGTGAAGCAGTACAATCATGTGCCTCTGCGTGTGTTTGTGGACCGCTGCGTGGCCACTCAAGTACCTGATGTGAACTCCCTTCCGAGATATTCCTTCATTGAGAATCACGGGTAAGGTCATGGCCCTTGATGCGGTAGGACTGTTTAAGTTGCCTTTTGTAACCACTTTGTCACAGAGTCATGGGTAAGGTCTAGTTGCTTGATGCTCTACAGTTGACATTCATGAGTTGCTCTTTGTGATTTGTCGTCAGGTGCTTTGTGGATGCCAAAACTACAGCTTCTAGCTCCCACTTCATGCCTCGGTCCCAGGTTGACAAGATCCAGTTCCAGCTGGAGGCGTTTATGTTCCAGGAGGGCAACAGTCCTTCTGTATGTACTAGGAATATCATGAGTTAACTTTGACTTCTCCTCCCGTCTGCTTTGGTTTTGTGACTTGTCTGTCATCCGTTGCAGATCTACATAACATGTATTCTGAAGGCAACTATTGCTTCTGCACCCAGTGACGCTCAGCGCAAATCCTGTTCTTTTGCCAATGGGTGAGATGGATTTTTTTTTTTTGGAGGGGGCATTAAGGTCACTTTTCTCATGGTTAAGGTTCCATGTCTGTTTTGGTGCAGGTGGTATGCTGCTGATGGAAACGACCAAGTTTGTGGTTGCTGTGACTCAACATGTGGTCCTGATGGTGAATTTGCTGCTTCTCCCTATGGAGGTTGGTAGCGTTTGCTCTTTCGAAGGATGCTTTTGATTCAAGTGCTTTAACTTGGCTTTTTTTCCTTCTCTAGGCATTCAGTGGGAAGGCAAGGCCTCACTTGGTCCTGTAATGGTTCAAGGGGAAAAGAGAGGTTCTCAATAAAACTGACAAATCAATCCTTGGTTGTACCTGACTTGTCATTTTGCTGCATTTCTGGTTTAACTACTTTTGGCTTTGGCAGAATGAGGCACTTTTTTTTAATGTGGTGAAACTGATAGTTGTCCTGTACTTTAAGTCCCATATAGCATGCAACCATAGGGTTCCCGAAGTTATTAACTTTCTTCTCCATAGGGAGTTTTAAATGATGAACCTTTTTAAAGACCGCTAGTGAAAGCTCAAGGTTATGCTTTTGAAGCAATTAGTTTGTTACAATGTGTTTAACAGAAGAATACCTGGTGACTATCATTACCACGGAGGCATTTTTATAGTGCTTTCTTTTTTAATGCTGTGCACCCAAAGTGCTTCACAATCATATCAGGGGATATCTCCTTAACCGCCCTTGCCTCGTTTAGTATACGTGATTCTATGACTGTGCAAATGACCATCAAAATAGTGTTTTCCTTAACATCTTGTGGATTCGGGTCATGCAAGTTTCCAAAAATGATGCATGATGGGATATGCTTGAATACCACTCTGAAGCAGTGTTCGAGATGGTGTGGGTTTAGTGGACATTAAGGGCAATGAGCTTTGGCAATGGACAGTCTTGGCACTTCCTGTCACATGCACGTGTGGATTTTTGCACAGGCACTTTGGCTCTTTTATCTGATACATTGAGGGCATTTAAGTGAGACATTTTTCAAAAAACGTTCATTTACATAAGTGTTTTGGGGCGTAAAGGAAACTTTTGAAAAATATTCCATATTTCAACATGTTTCTGTCAATTTCATACATTTTAGTGTGACACCAGTTCTAATAGTACATTATGACATTTATGCAACATGCTATTATAAGTGACAATGCATGTCTTACCTTAAATCATATCTTCAAATCGCCGCCTTCTGAGGTAAATCCAGTGCAAACTCGCAGCGTGTCTTCCAAACTCGATGAAAAGCAAAGGAATGACGTTTGATCCTTTGTTTTGAGGTAATGAGGGCGTTTGCATGTGAATCCCTCGTGCACAAGTGGTGTGGTCAAAAAACCTTATCCCGCGTTCCAGGCAACCTGTAACCTGTGTTTTTCCAACCTTATACCCGTGAAAGTGCACTGGAACAGCAGTCAAACCCGTGACTTCCCACCCGTGAACTCATACTAGATCGATGTACTCCAAGTTACGAGTTCTGACGTCACATAGCCCGCGAAACCATACAAAACAACAATGGTAGCCCCTACGGGTGCAGTGTTTCTGCAGGCGGTACACGGTGAGAATACATTTCTGGCCTGGAACGCTACAAAGTCGTGAGTCGTGGTTTGAAGTCGGGATTTACGTGCTCAAAAACCTGCCTGGAACGCACCATTACAATGAGAGAAATAGCAGAACGCAGGTCTTGTTTATTTTCTTTATTTGATGAAAAGCAGAACATTTTGCTTTTATCATGAGTGTACACAAATGAAAGTAGACATTTAACAGTTTGGAATAATGTATAAAACTTGCCTGTATGACAAAAATAGCCAGTTATTTGAGTTTCTTTTGAACTGAATGGGCACAAAGGTGTGTGATTGTTCACGTCTCTCTGTTTAGATCAGTGTGCTCAATAATGTGCCCTTTTGTATTTAAGGACTATGTTGTGTTGTAAATAAATCCAAACAATCAAAAAGCCATTCTTTTTTAAATTTCTCATTCTTTGTTTATAGTTCCCTCACAGTCCCACCTGATAGGGCCATTATGGGAGGGTCTTTGTCTTCCCAGGCGGGAAACACATACAAATTTATGATGATTCACGCCTCCTCGCAGAGAGCTTTCTTACGCAAAACATGTCTTGCACATTTTATATCGATATATTATTTTATCTGAATGAGTGGGCAGAATGATTTTCACATCGTTTTGAAACAAAAACTCTAGGCTGCGTGATACAATTTTCAAAAGTCTTGAGAACAAATAGTCAGTATGTTTTTTGGCCTTATTTCAGTGACAATTTTTTGTTTTGTTTTGTTTTTTTCCCCCACAAACCATGCATAAATTTAATTTTCTCAAAACTACAAACTTTTACATACAGTTGTGGTCAGAATAAAGTGCACCCCTGGTAAATATGGTCAAAAATGGCTGTAAAAATAAAACTGCATTGTTCATCCTTTTGATCTTTGATTCAAACCAAATTCGCAAAAATCTAACCTTTCATTGAAGTAAAAGAATTGAAAGCTGTGGGTAAATCACATTATGTAATAAATGCTTTTCTCCAAAACACGCTGGCCATAATTATTGGCTCCCTGTTATTAAATACTTTTTGCAATCTCCTTTTGCCCAGATAACAGCTCAGAGTTTTCTTCTATAATGCCTGATGAGTTTGGAGAACAACTGATAAGAGATCAGAGACCATTCCTCCATACAGAATCTCTCCAGATCCTTCAGATTCACAAGTTCATGTTGACGCTTCTTCTCTTCAGTTCACCCCATTCATTTTCTATAGGGTTCAGTTTAGGTGACTGGGACGGTCATGACAGAAGAGCCATTTTGTATTCAGTTACTCAGTTGTTGATTTTGGTGTTTGTTTTGGACCGTTGTTCTGATGGAAGATCCAAACACGGCCCATTATAAGATTTCCAGCAGAGGCAGTCAGGTTCAGATTTTTTATCTGTTGGTATTTGCTAGAATCCATAATGCCATGTATCTGAACAAGATGTCCAGGACCTCCATCAAAAAAATAGGCCCACAACATATAAGATCCAGCAGTATTTGTAACCGTATGCGTGGGGTACTTTTTAATGCCTGTCTGCACTAAACACATCTGGTGGGTTTGCTGGCAAAAAGCCCTTTTTTTGTTTCATCTGACCATAGAATCCGGTCCCTTTTGAAGTTCCAGTCACGTCTGACAACTGAATTGCTGGAGTTTATTTTTGGAGGAGCGAGGAGGATTTTTCATGAAACCCTCCCAAACAACATGTGGTGATGTAGGGGGTGTTTGATACATTTGTTTAGGCTTTCTGACCCCCAAGACTCAAGTAATCTTCACAATTCTCCATCTGTGATCCTTGGAGAGTCTTTGGCCACTCAAACCTTCCTCCTCACCGTGCATTAAGACAATATAGACACACGTTCTCTTCCTGGCAGATTCGTAACATCTTTAGTTGATTGGAGCTGCGTAATTATTGCCCTGATGGTCAAAATGGGGATTTTCAATTCTTTAGCTATTTTCTTACAGCCACTTTCTATTTTGTGATGCTCAATCTTTTGATGCACATCAGAACTATATTCTTTGGTTTTCCTCATTGTGATGGATGATTAAGGGAATTTGGCCTTTTTCCTCATAGTTAAACTCCTGTCAAACAAGAAGTCATTGCTAGACAATTTTGTGTTCCTAGTCATCCTGGTGTGCTAAAAAAGGTAATTATTAATGGGAATATACTTCAGAAATATTTTTTATCATATTTACGATGGATGCCAATAATTTTGACCACAACTGTACATGCTGCTCACATATTATTGTAGCAGAGTTTGTGCTGAATACAGTGTAATCAGACTTTAGCCATGAAAATGTTCCAAGTAACAGAAATTGCAAAGTACTTGAAATCAAAATGTGTAAATAAAGCTCTGTAAACTTGCATGTATGCAAAAACTAAAAGTGTGTCTATCATTGGGTAATCAAACGTTCTACACACACTTGCAGTCTTCAAGCCCACTTGAACACATGGATCAAAGATCGGAAATAAGTACAAAGACGGCAAGTGTGGGTATTTGGACAGGCGCATAGAAAAGGGGCAGAGTGGTGCGTCCCCAAAATGCATACACTCTACAGGTCCAGAGGAGAATCAAGGAGAATCAATTAAGGTAAAAGGGGTGGAGCCACCTTAACTCAAAGCTGTACAAAATGGCGAAGCCATGCAGTGGTGTTTATGTCAAAATTTGTTAGGATGGGGTTCCTGAAAGTTGTCTTAGTGGTGGTTGTGATCATTGCATTTGATCTGCCTGATGTCTTGGGAAGTTTGATGTCCAGTCATAGTCCAAGAAGCATGGGGCCAAAATCAGATCCAGCTTCCAGAAGTCCTGCCCTTTCTCCTCTAGGGCTCTGGAACCCTTTGCAAGTGTCTTCTCAGTTTCAGAGTCCTTTGGGTCCTGACTCCAAAAGCCATGCGCAGGACCCTTTTGGCATGCAGGAGAAGCAGCTGTTGCAGGGTCCAGTGAAGCCTTTGGATTGGAGGTATCCCATCGTTCCTGAGGAGCAGAGCGAGTTGGCAGTGGATTTCCAGTTGAGGCAACCCGTGACTCCCAGCAGCGTGGCGGTTCAATGTGGCGAGAACCGGGTTCTCGTAGAGGTCCAGCAGGACTTTTTCAGCAATGGTCAGTTGATCCAGCCAACTGGTCTGTCTTTAGGTGGATGTCCTGTTGCTGGTCAGGATCCTGGGTCAAGAGTGCTCATCTTTGAGTATGAATTACAGGACTGCAACAGTGTGCTGATGGTAAGAACAGATACATCTTAATGGGTTATTTGTTGCGGAAGAGGACCTTTTCAAGGAAAGTCTGTTCACTTTGTTTTCCAATGCCAGGGCAGCTAAGACCTATTTGAATGGGTAAATCCTGAATTTTTTAGCTACTTGCCTTCAAATAACCCTTCAAACCAGCATCTGATGTAAACCATCCCATAAATGGTATAAAAGGAGCTTAAGAAACCAGAACAAATCTTGTACATGTAATAGTGTTAAAGCTAGTTTTTACCCTGGAGCAGCAAAATGTTCAATTTTGTGCATGTCTCCAAAACATTGACTATCTCTGGCAACACCTGAGCTTCTGAGGGCAGCTGTGGTGATGTGAAGAATTTTACTAATTTTTTTTTTATTTTTACTTTTTTTTGCTCTTTAGAATTCCACCATATTAAAGTGCACCTTCTCCCATACATCGCAATATATGAGGGCATGGTCTTGGTGTATGTAAAGTCTTTGGGATGACCGTCTTGGTAACCACAATCTTTTTACAGATGAATGAGGATGAGCTTGTCTACACCTTCTCTCTTACCTACACCCCTGAGGCGCTTGCAGGTACTCCGATTACCCGCACAGATGGTGCAATTGTTGGTGTTCAATGCCATTATCAGAGGTAAGTCTCTGTGACTTTCTGCACTTTCTCGTGCAACTGGGAGACCATTTAATGGGTACTTTCATGAACCGCAGGCTCCAAAATGTAAGCAGTGATGCCTTGAGGCCAGCATGGGTCCCTTATGCCTCAACAGAGGCTGGTGAAGAAGTCTTGCTGTTCTCCCTGAAGATCATGATGGGTTGGTACATATTTATTTTCAATAAAATAAACCTTTACCCTTGCTATTGTGGCTGTGCCTTATTTATTTTTTTGTGTAGATGACTGGTCCTATCAGAGGCCTTCATACACCTATTTCCTGGGTGGCGTTATTAACATCGAGGCATCTGTGAAGCAGTACAATCATGTGCCTCTGCGTGTGTTTGTGGACCGCTGCGTGGCCACTCAAGTACCTGATGTGAACTCCCTTCCGAGATATTCCTTCATTGAGAATCACGGGTAAGGTCATGGCCCTTGATGCGGTAGGACTGTTTAAGTTGCCTTTTGTAACCACTTTGTCACAGAGTCATGGGTAAGGTCTAGTTGCTTGATGCTCTACAGTTGACATTCATGAGTTGCTCTTTGTGATTTGTCGTCAGGTGCTTTGTGGATGCCAAAACTACAGCTTCTAGCTCCCACTTCATGCCTCGGTCCCAGGTTGACAAGATCCAGTTCCAGCTGGAGGCGTTTATGTTCCAGGAGGGCAACAGTCCTTCTGTATGTACTAGGAATATCATGAGTTAACTTTGACTTCTCATCCCGTCTGCTTTGGTTTTGTGACTTGTCTGTCATCCGTTGCAGATCTACATAACATGTATTCTGAAGGCAACTATTGCTTCTGCACCCAGTGACGCTCAGCGCAAATCCTGTTCTTTTGCCAATGGGTGAGATGGATTTTTTTTTTTTGGAGGGGGCATTAAGGTCACTTTTCTCATGGTTAAGGTTCCATGTCTGTTTTGGTGCAGGTGGTATGCTGCTGATGGAAACGACCAAGTTTGTGGTTGCTGTGACTCAACATGTGGTCCTGATGGTGAATTTGCTGCTTCTCCCTATGGAGGTTGGTAGCGTTTGCTCTTTCGAAGGATGCTTTTGATTCAAGTGCTTTAACTTGGCTTTTTTTCCTTCTCTAGGCATTCAGTGGGAAGGCAAGGCCTCACTTGGTCCTGTAATGGTTCAAGGGGAAAAGAGAGGTTCTCAATAAAACTGACAAATCAATCCTTGGTTGTACCTGACTTGTCATTTTGCTGCATTTCTGGTTTAACTACTTTTGGCTTTGGCAGAATGAGGCACTTTTTTTTAATGTGGTGAAACTGATAGTTGTCCTGTACTTTAAGTCCCATATAGCATGCAACCATAGGGTTCCCGAAGTTATTAACTTTCTTCTCCATAGGGAGTTTTAAATGATGAACCTTTTTAAAGACCGCTAGTGAAAGCTCAAGGTTATGCTTTTGAAGCAATTAGTTTGTTACAATGTGTTTAACAGAAGAATACCTGGTGACTATCATTACCACGGAGGCATTTTTATAGTGCTTTCTTTTTTAATGCTGTGCACCCAAAGTGCTTCACAATCATATCAGGGGATATCTCCTTAACCGCCCTTGCCTCGTTTAGTATACGTGATTCTATGACTGTGCAAATGACCATCAAAATAGTGTTTTCCTTAACATCTTGTGGATTCGGGTCATGCAAGTTTCCAAAAATGATGCATGATGGGATATGCTTGAATACCACTCTGAAGCAGTGTTCGAGATGGTGTGGGTTTAGTGGACATTAAGGGCAATGAGCTTTGGCAATGGACAGTCTTGGCACTTCCTGTCACATGCACGTGTGGATTTTTGCACAGGCACTTTGGCTCTTTTATCTGATACATTGAGGGCATTTAAGTGAGACATTTTTCAAAAAACGTTCATTTACATAAGTGTTTTGGGGCGTAAAGGAAACTTTTGAAAAATATTCCATATTTCAACATGTTTCTGTCAATTTCATACATTTTAGTGTGACACCAGTTCTAATAGTACATTATGACATTTATGCAACATGCTATTATAAGTGACAATGCATGTCTTACCTTAAATCATATCTTCAAATCGCCGCCTTCTGAGGTAAATCCAGTGCAAACTCGCAGCGTGTCTTCCAAACTCGATGAAAAGCAAAGGAATGACGTTTGATCCTTTGTTTTGAGGTAATGAGGGCGTTTGCATGTGAATCCCTCGTGCACAAGTGGTGTGGTCAAAAAACCTTATCCCGCGTTCCAGGCAACCTGTAACCTGTGTTTTTCCAACCTTATACCCGTGAAAGTGCACTGGAACAGCAGTCAAACCCGTGACTTCCCACCCGTGAACTCATACTAGATCGATGTACTCCAAGTTACGAGTTCTGACGTCACATAGCCCGCGAAACCATACAAAACAACAATGGTAGCCCCTACGGGTGCAGTGTTTCTGCAGGCGGTACACGGTGAGAATACATTTCTGGCCTGGAACGCTACAAAGTCGTGAGTCGTGGTTTGAAGTCGGGATTTACGTGCTCAAAAACCTGCCTGGAACGCACCATTACAATGAGAGAAATAGCAGAACGCAGGTCTTGTTTATTTTCTTTATTTGATGAAAAGCAGAACATTTTGCTTTTATCATGAGTGTACACAAATGAAAGTAGACATTTAACAGTTTGGAATAATGTATAAAACTTGCCTGTATGACAAAAATAGCCAGTTATTTGAGTTTCTTTTGAACTGAATGGGCACAAAGGTGTGTGATTGTTCACGTCTCTCTGTTTAGATCAGTGTGCTCAATAATGTGCCCTTTTGTATTTAAGGACTATGTTGTGTTGTAAATAAATCCAAACAATCAAAAAGCCATTCTTTTTTAAATTTCTCATTCTTTGTTTATAGTTCCCTCACAGTCCCACCTGATAGGGCCATTATGGGAGGGTCTTTGTCTTCCCAGGCGGGAAACACATACAAATTTATGATGATTCACGCCTCCTCGCAGAGAGCTTTCTTACGCAAAACATGTCTTGCACATTTTATATCGATATATTATTTTATCTGAATGAGTGGGCAGAATGATTTTCACATCGTTTTGAAACAAAAACTCTAGGCTGCGTGATACAATTTTCAAAAGTCTTGAGAACAAATAGTCAGTATGTTTTTTGGCCTTATTTCAGTGACAATTTTTTGTTTTGTTTTGTTTTTTTCCCCCACAAACCATGCATAAATTTAATTTTCTCAAAACTACAAACTTTTACATACAGTTGTGGTCAGAATAAAGTGCACCCCTGGTAAATATGGTCAAAAATGGCTGTAAAAATAAAACTGCATTGTTCATCCTTTTGATCTTTGATTCAAACCAAATTCGCAAAAATCTAACCTTTCATTGAAGTAAAAGAATTGAAAGCTGTGGGTAAATCACATTATGTAATAAATGCTTTTCTCCAAAACACGCTGGCCATAATTATTGGCTCCCTGTTATTAAATACTTTTTGCAATCTCCTTTTGCCCAGATAACAGCTCAGAGTTTTCTTCTATAATGCCTGATGAGTTTGGAGAACAACTGATAAGAGATCAGAGACCATTCCTCCATACAGAATCTCTCCAGATCCTTCAGATTCACAAGTTCATGTTGACGCTTCTTCTCTTCAGTTCACCCCATTCATTTTCTATAGGGTTCAGTTTAGGTGACTGGGACGGTCATGACAGAAGAGCCATTTTGTATTCAGTTACTCAGTTGTTGATTTTGGTGTTTGTTTTGGACCGTTGTTCTGATGGAAGATCCAAACACGGCCCATTATAAGATTTCCAGCAGAGGCAGTCAGGTTCAGATTTTTTATCTGTTGGTATTTGCTAGAATCCATAATGCCATGTATCTGAACAAGATGTCCAGGACCTCCATCAAAAAAATAGGCCCACAACATATAAGATCCAGCAGTATTTGTAACCGTATGCGTGGGGTACTTTTTAATGCCTGTCTGCACTAAACACATCTGGTGGGTTTGCTGGCAAAAAGCCCTTTTTTTGTTTCATCTGACCATAGAATCCGGTCCCTTTTGAAGTTCCAGTCACGTCTGACAACTGAATTGCTGGAGTTTATTTTTGGAGGAGCGAGGAGGATTTTTCATGAAACCCTCCCAAACAACATGTGGTGATGTAGGGGGTGTTTGATACATTTGTTTAGGCTTTCTGACCCCCAAGACTCAAGTAATCTTCACAATTCTCCATCTGTGATCCTTGGAGAGTCTTTGGCCACTCAAACCTTCCTCCTCACCGTGCATTAAGACAATATAGACACACGTTCTCTTCCTGGCAGATTCGTAACATCTTTAGTTGATTGGAGCTGCGTAATTATTGCCCTGATGGTCAAAATGGGGATTTTCAATTCTTTAGCTATTTTCTTACAGCCACTTTCTATTTTGTGATGCTCAATCTTTTGATGCACATCAGAACTATATTCTTTGGTTTTCCTCATTGTGATGGATGATTAAGGGAATTTGGCCTTTTTCCTCATAGTTAAACTCCTGTCAAACAAGAAGTCATTGCTAGACAATTTTGTGTTCCTAGTCATCCTGGTGTGCTAAAAAAGGTAATTATTAATGGGAATATACTTCAGAAATATTTTTTATCATATTTACGATGGATGCCAATAATTTTGACCACAACTGTACATGCTGCTCACATATTATTGTAGCAGAGTTTGTGCTGAATACAGTGTAATCAGACTTTAGCCATGAAAATGTTCCAAGTAACAGAAATTGCAAAGTACTTGAAATCAAAATGTGTAAATAAAGCTCTGTAAACTTGCATGTATGCAAAAACTAAAAGTGTGTCTATCATTGGGTAATCAAACGTTCTACACACACTTGCAGTCTTCAAGCCCACTTGAACACATGGATCAAAGATCGGAAATAAGTACAAAGACGGCAAGTGTGGGTATTTGGACAGGCGCATAAAAAAGGGGCAGAGTGGTGCGTCCCCAAAATGCATACACTCTACAGGTCCAGAGGAGAATCAAGGAGAATCAATTAAGGTAAAAGGGGTGGAGCCACCTTAACTCAAAGCTGTACAAAATGGCGAAGCCATGCAGTGGTGTTTATGTCAAAATTTGTTAGGATGGGGTTCCTGAAAGTTGTCTTAGTGGTGGTTGTGATCATTGCATTTGATCTGCCTGATGTCTTGGGAAGTTTGATGTCCAGTCATAGTCCAAGAAGCATGGGGCCAAAATCAGATCCAGCTTCCAGAAGTCCTGCCCTTTCTCCTCTAGGGCTCTGGAACCCTTTGCAAGTGTCTTCTCAGTTTCAGAGTCCTTTGGGTCCTGACTCCAAAAGCCATGCGCAGGACCCTTTTGGCATGCAGGAGAAGCAGCTGTTGCAGGGTCCAGTGAAGCCTTTGGATTGGAGGTATCCCATCGTTCCTGAGGAGCAGAGCGAGTTGGCAGTGGATTTCCAGTTGAGGCAACCCGTGACTCCCAGCAGCGTGGCGGTTCAATGTGGCGAGAACCGGGTTCTCGTAGAGGTCCAGCAGGACTTTTTCAGCAATGGTCAGTTGATCCAGCCAACTGGTCTGTCTTTAGGTGGATGTCCTGTTGCTGGTCAGGATCCTGGGTCAAGAGTGCTCATCTTTGAGTATGAATTACAGGACTGCAACAGTGTGCTGATGGTAAGAACAGATACATCTTAATGGGTTATTTGTTGCGGAAGAGGACCTTTTCAAGGAAAGTCTGTTCACTTTGTTTTCCAATGCCAGGGCAGCTAAGACCTATTTGAATGGGTAAATCCTGAATTTTTTAGCTACTTGCCTTCAAATAACCCTTCAAACCAGCATCTGATGTAAACCATCCCATAAATGGTATAAAAGGAGCTTAAGAAACCAGAACAAATCTTGTACATGTAATAGTGTTAAAGCTAGTTTTTACCCTGGAGCAGCAAAATGTTCAATTTTGTGCATGTCTCCAAAACATTGACTATCTCTGGCAACACCTGAGCTTCTGAGGGCAGCTGTGGTGATGTGAAGAATTTTACTAATTTTTTATTTTTACTTTTTTTTGCTCTTTAGAATTCCACCATATTAAAGTGCACCTTCTCCCATACATCGCAATATATGAGGGCATGGTCTTGGTGTATGTAAAGTCTTTGGGATGACCGTCTTGGTAACCACAATCTTTTTACAGATGAATGAGGATGAGCTTGTCTACACCTTCTCTCTTACCTACACCCCTGAGGCGCTTGCAGGTACTCCGATTACCCGCACAGATGGTGCAATTGTTGGTGTTCAATGCCATTATCAGAGGTAAGTCTCTGTGACTTTCTGCACTTTCTCGTGCAACTGGGAGACCATTTAATGGGTACTTTCATGAACCGCAGGCTCCAAAATGTAAGCAGTGATGCCTTGAGGCCAGCATGGGTCCCTTATGCCTCAACAGAGGCTGGTGAAGAAGTCTTGCTGTTCTCCCTGAAGATCATGATGGGTTGGTACATATTTATTTTCAATAAAATAAACCTTTACCCTTGCTATTGTGGCTGTGCCTTATTTATTTTTTTGTGTAGATGACTGGTCCTATCAGAGGCCTTCATACACCTATTTCCTGGGTGGCGTTATTAACATCGAGGCATCTGTGAAGCAGTACAATCATGTGCCTCTGCGTGTGTTTGTGGACCGCTGCGTGGCCACTCAAGTACCTGATGTGAACTCCCTTCCGAGATATTCCTTCATTGAGAATCACGGGTAAGGTCATGGCCCTTGATGCGGTAGGACTGTTTAAGTTGCCTTTTGTAACCACTTTGTCACAGAGTCATGGGTAAGGTCTAGTTGCTTGATGCTCTACAGTTGACATTCATGAGTTGCTCTTTGTGATTTGTCGTCAGGTGCTTTGTGGATGCCAAAACTACAGCTTCTAGCTCCCACTTCATGCCTCGGTCCCAGGTTGACAAGATCCAGTTCCAGCTGGAGGCGTTTATGTTCCAGGAGGGCAACAGTCCTTCTGTATGTACTAGGAATATCATGAGTTAACTTTGACTTCTCCTCCCGTCTGCTTTGGTTTTGTGACTTGTCTGTCATCCGTTGCAGATCTACATAACATGTATTCTGAAGGCAACTATTGCTTCTGCACCCAGTGACGCTCAGCGCAAATCCTGTTCTTTTGCCAATGGGTGAGATGGATTTTTTTTTTTGGAGGGGGCATTAAGGTCACTTTTCTCATGGTTAAGGTTCCATGTCTGTTTTGGTGCAGGTGGTATGCTGCTGATGGAAACGACCAAGTTTGTGGTTGCTGTGACTCAACATGTGGTCCTGATGGTGAATTTGCTGCTTCTCCCTATGGAGGTTGGTAGCATTTGCTCTTTCTAAGGATGCTTTTGATTCAAGTGCTTTAACTTGGCTTTTTTTCCTTCTCTAGGCATTCAGTGGGAAGGCAAGGCCTCACTTGGTCCTGTAATGGTTCAAGGGGAAAAGAGAGGTTCTCAATAAAACTGACAAATCAATCCTTGGTTGTACCTGACTTGTCATTTTGCTGCATTTCTGGTTTAACTACTTTTGGCTTTGGCAGAATGAGGCACTTTTTTTTAATGTGGTGAAACTGATAGTTGTCCTGTACTTTAAGTCCCATATAGCATGCAACCATAGGGTTCCCGAAGTTATTAACTTTCTTCTCCATAGGGAGTTTTAAATGATGAACCTTTTTAAAGACCGCTAGTGAAAGCTCAAGGTTATGCTTTTGAAGCAATTAGTTTGTTACAATGTGTTTAACAGAAGAATACCTGGTGACTATCATTACCACGGAGGCATTTTTATAGTGCTTTCTTTTTTAATGCTGTGCACCCAAAGTGCTTCACAATCATATCAGGGGATATCTCCTTAACCGCCCTTGCCTCGTTTAGTATACGTGATTCTATGACTGTGCAAATGACCATCAAAATAGTGTTTTCCTTAACATCTTGTGGATTCGGGTCATGCAAGTTTCCAAAAATGATGCATGATGGGATATGCTTGAATACCACTCTGAAGCAGTGTTCGAGATGGTGTGGGTTTAGTGGACATTAAGGGCAATGAGCTTTGGCAATGGACAGTCTTGGCACTTCCTGTCACATGCACGTGTGGATTTTTGCACAGGCACTTTGGCTCTTTTATCTGATACATTGAGGGCATTTAAGTGAGACATTTTTCAAAAAACGTTCATTTACATAAGTGTTTTGGGGCGTAAAGGAAACTTTTGAAAAATATTCCATATTTCAACATGTTTCTGTCAATTTCATACATTTTAGTGTGACACCAGTTCTAATAGTACATTATGACATTTATGCAACATGCTATTATAAGTGACAATGCATGTCTTACCTTAAATCATATCTTCAAATCGCCGCCTTCTGAGGTAAATCCAGTGCAAACTCGCTGCGTGTCTTCCAAACTCGATGAAAAGCAAAGGAATGACGTTTGATCCTTTGTTTTGAGGTAATGAGGGCGTTTGCATGTGAATCCCTCGTGCACAAGTGGTGTGGTCAAAAAACCTTATCCCGCGTTCCAGGCAACCTGTAACCTGTGTTTTTCCAACCTTATACCCGTGAAAGTGCACTGGAACAGCAGTCAAACCCGTGACTTCCCACCCGTGAACTCATACTAGATCGATGTACTCCAAGTTACGAGTTCTGACGTCACATAGCCCGCGAAACCATACAAAACAACAATGGTAGCCCCTACGGGTGCAGTGTTTCTGCAGGCGGTACACGGTGAGAATACATTTCTGGCCTGGAACGCTACAAAGTCGTGAGTCGTGGTTTGAAGTCGGGATTTACGTGCTCAAAAACCTGCCTGGAACGCACCATTACAATGAGAGAAATAGCAGAACGCAGGTCTTGTTTATTTTCTTTATTTGATGAAAAGCAGAACATTTTGCTTTTATCATGAGTGTACACAAATGAAAGTAGACATTTAACAGTTTGGAATAATGTATAAAACTTGCCTGTATGACAAAAATAGCCAGTTATTTGAGTTTCTTTTGAACTGAATGGGCACAAAGGTGTGTGATTGTTCACGTCTCTCTGTTTAGATCAGTGTGCTCAATAATGTGCCCTTTTGTATTTAAGGACTATGTTGTGTTGTAAATAAATCCAAACAATCAAAAAGCCATTCTTTTTTAAATTTCTCATTCTTTGTTTATAGTTCCCTCACAGTCCCACCTGATAGGGCCATTATGGGAGGGTCTTTGTCTTCCCAGGCGGGAAACACATACAAATTTATGATGATTCACGCCTCCTCGCAGAGAGCTTTCTTACGCAAAACATGTCTTGCACATTTTATATCGATATATTATTTTATCTGAATGAGTGGGCAGAATGATTTTCACATCGTTTTGAAACAAAAACTCTAGGCTGCGTGATACAATTTTCAAAAGTCTTGAGAACAAATAGTCAGTATGTTTTTTGGCCTTATTTCAGTGACAATTTTTTGTTTTGTTTTGTTTTTTTCCCCCACAAACCATGCATAAATTTAATTTTCTCAAAACTACAAACTTTTACATACAGTTGTGGTCAGAATAAAGTGCACCCCTGGTAAATATGGTCAAAAATGGCTGTAAAAATAAAACTGCATTGTTCATCCTTTTGATCTTTGATTCAAACCAAATTCGCAAAAATCTAACCTTTCATTGAAGTAAAAGAATTGAAAGCTGTGGGTAAATCACATTATGTAATAAATGCTTTTCTCCAAAACACGCTGGCCATAATTATTGGCTCCCTGTTATTAAATACTTTTTGCAATCTCCTTTTGCCCAGATAACAGCTCAGAGTTTTCTTCTATAATGCCTGATGAGTTTGGAGAACAACTGATAAGAGATCAGAGACCATTCCTCCATACAGAATCTCTCCAGATCCTTCAGATTCACAAGTTCATGTTGACGCTTCTTCTCTTCAGTTCACCCCATTCATTTTCTATAGGGTTCAGTTTAGGTGACTGGGACGGTCATGACAGAAGAGCCATTTTGTATTCAGTTACTCAGTTGTTGATTTTGGTGTTTGTTTTGGACCGTTGTTCTGATGGAAGATCCAAACACGGCCCATTATAAGATTTCCAGCAGAGGCAGTCAGGTTCAGATTTTTTATCTGTTGGTATTTGCTAGAATCCATAATGCCATGTATCTGAACAAGATGTCCAGGACCTCCATCAAAAAAATAGGCCCACAACATATAAGATCCAGCAGTATTTGTAACCGTATGCGTGGGGTACTTTTTAATGCCTGTCTGCACTAAACACATCTGGTGGGTTTGCTGGCAAAAAGCCCTTTTTTTGTTTCATCTGACCATAGAATCCGGTCCCTTTTGAAGTTCCAGTCACGTCTGACAACTGAATTGCTGGAGTTTATTTTTGGAGGAGCGAGGAGGATTTTTCATGAAACCCTCCCAAACAACATGTGGTGATGTAGGGGGTGTTTGATACATTTGTTTAGGCTTTCTGACCCCCAAGACTCAAGTAATCTTCACAATTCTCCATCTGTGATCCTTGGAGAGTCTTTGGCCACTCAAACCTTCCTCCTCACCGTGCATTAAGACAATATAGACACACGTTCTCTTCCTGGCAGATTCGTAACATCTTTAGTTGATTGGAGCTGCGTAATTATTGCCCTGATGGTCAAAATGGGGATTTTCAATTCTTTAGCTATTTTCTTACAGCCACTTTCTATTTTGTGATGCTCAATCTTTTGATGCACATCAGAACTATATTCTTTGGTTTTCCTCATTGTGATGGATGATTAAGGGAATTTGGCCTTTTTCCTCATAGTTAAACTCCTGTCAAACAAGAAGTCATTGCTAGACAATTTTGTGTTCCTAGTCATCCTGGTGTGCTAAAAAAGGTAATTATTAATGGGAATATACTTCAGAAATATTTTTTATCATATTTACGATGGATGCCAATAATTTTGACCACAACTGTACATGCTGCTCACGTATTATTGTAGCAGAGTTTGTGCTGAATACAGTGTAATCAGACTTTAGCCATGAAAATGTTCCAAGTAACAGAAATTGCAAAGTACTTGAAATCAAAATGTGTAAATAAAGCTCTGTAAACTTGCATGTATGCAAAAACTAAAAGTGTGTCTATCATTGGGTAATCAAACGTTCTACACACACTTGCAGTCTTCAAGCCCACTTGAACACATGGATCAAAGATCGGAAATAAGTACAAAGACGGCAAGTGTGGGTATTTGGACAGGCGCATAAAAAAGGGGCAGAGTGGTGCGTCCCCAAAATGCATACACTCTACAGGTCCAGAGGAGAATCAAGGAGAATCAATTAAGGTAAAAGGGGTGGAGCCACCTTAACTCAAAGCTGTACAAAATGGCGAAGCCATGCAGTGGTGTTTATGTCAAAATTTGTTAGGATGGGGTTCCTGAAAGTTGTCTTAGTGGTGGTTGTGATCATTGCATTTGATCTGCCTGATGTCTTGGGAAGTTTGATGTCCAGTCATAGTCCAAGAAGCATGGGGCCAAAATCAAATCCAGCTTCCAGAAGTCCTGCCCTTTCTCCTCTAGGGCTCTGGAACCCTTTGCAAGTGTCTTCTCAGTTTCAGAGTCCTTTGGGTCCTGACTCCAAAAGCCATGCGCAGGACCCTTTTGGCATGCAGGAGAAGCAGCTGTTGCAGGGTCCAGTGAAGCCTTTGGATTGGAGGTATCCCATCGTTCCTGAGGAGCAGAGCGAGTTGGCAGTGGATTTCCAGTTGAGGCAACCCGTGACTCCCAGCAGCGTGGCGGTTCAATGTGGCGAGAACCGGGTTCTCGTAGAGGTCCAGCAGGACTTTTTCAGCAATGGTCAGTTGATCCAGCCAACTGGTCTGTCTTTAGGTGGATGTCCTGTTGCTGGTCAGGATCCTGGGTCAAGAGTGCTCATCTTTGAGTATGAATTACAGGACTGCAACAGTGTGCTGATGGTAAGAACAGATACATCTTAATGGGTTATTTGTTGCGGAAGAGGACCTTTTCAAGGAAAGTCTGTTCACTTTGTTTTCCAATGCCAGGGCAGCTAAGACCTATTTGAATGGGTAAATCCTGAATTTTTTAGCTACTTGCCTTCAAATAACCCTTCAAACCAGCATCTGATGTAAACCATCCCATAAATGGTATAAAAGGAGCTTAAGAAACCAGAACAAATCTTGTACATGTAATAGTGTTAAAGCTAGTTTTTACCCTGGAGCAGCAAAATGTTCAATTTTGTGCATGTCTCCAAAACATTGACTATCTCTGGCAACACCTGAGCTTCTGAGGGCAGCTGTGGTGATGTGAAGAATTTTACTAATTTTTTATTTTTACTTTTTTTTGCTCTTTAGAATTCCACCATATTAAAGTGCACCTTCTCCCATACATCGCAATATATGAGGGCATGGTCTTGGTGTATGTAAAGTCTTTGGGATGACCGTCTTGGTAACCACAATCTTTTTACAGATGAATGAGGATGAGCTTGTCTACACCTTCTCTCTTACCTACACCCCTGAGGCGCTTGCAGGTACTCCGATTACCCGCACAGATGGTGCAATTGTTGGTGTTCAATGCCATTATCAGAGGTAAGTCTCTGTGACTTTCTGCACTTTCTCGTGCAACTGGGAGACCATTTAATGGGTACTTTCATGAACCGCAGGCTCCAAAATGTAAGCAGTGATGCCTTGAGGCCAGCATGGGTCCCTTATGCCTCAACAGAGGCTGGTGAAGAAGTCTTGCTGTTCTCCCTGAAGATCATGATGGGTTGGTACATATTTATTTTCAATAAAATAAACCTTTACCCTTGCTATTGTGGCTGTGCCTTATTTATTTTTTTGTGTAGATGACTGGTCCTATCAGAGGCCTTCATACACCTATTTCCTGGGTGGCGTTATTAACATCGAGGCATCTGTGAAGCAGTACAATCATGTGCCTCTGCGTGTGTTTGTGGACCGCTGCGTGGCCACTCAAGTACCTGATGTGAACTCCCTTCCGAGATATTCCTTCATTGAGAATCACGGGTAAGGTCATGGCCCTTGATGCGGTAGGACTGTTTAAGTTGCCTTTTGTAACCACTTTGTCACAGAGTCATGGGTAAGGTCTAGTTGCTTGATGCTCTACAGTTGACATTCATGAGTTGCTCTTTGTGATTTGTCGTCAGGTGCTTTGTGGATGCCAAAACTACAGCTTCTAGCTCCCACTTCATGCCTCGGTCCCAGGTTGACAAGATCCAGTTCCAGCTGGAGGCGTTTATGTTCCAGGAGGGCAACAGTCCTTCTGTATGTACTAGGAATATCATGAGTTAACTTTGACTTCTCCTCCCGTCTGCTTTGGTTTTGTGACTTGTCTGTCATCCGTTGCAGATCTACATAACATGTATTCTGAAGGCAACTATTGCTTCTGCACCCAGTGACGCTCAGCGCAAATCCTGTTCTTTTGCCAATGGGTGAGATGGATTTTTTTTTTGGAGGGGGCATTAAGGTCACTTTTCTCATGGTTAAGGTTCCATGTCTGTTTTGGTGCAGGTGGTATGCTGCTGATGGAAACGACCAAGTTTGTGGTTGCTGTGACTCAACATGTGGTCCTGATGGTGAATTTGCTGCTTCTCCCTATGGAGGTTGGTAGCATTTGCTCTTTCTAAGGATGCTTTTGATTCAAGTGCTTTAACTTGGCTTTTTTTTTCCTTCATAAGGCATTCAGTGGGAAGGCAAGGCCTCACTTGGTCCTGTAATGGTTCAAGGGGAAAAAAGTTCTCAATAAAACTGACAAATCCATCCTTGGTTGTACCTGACTTGTCATTTTGCTGCATGTCTGGTTTAACTACTTTTGGCTTTGGCAGAATGAGGCACTTTTTTTAATGTGGTGAAACTGATAGTTGTCCTGTACTTTAAGTCCCATATAGCATGCGACCATAGGGTTCCTGAAGTTATTAACTTCTCTTTCTCCATAGGGAGTTTTAAATGAACCTTTTTAAAGACCGCTAGTGAAAGCTCAAGGTTGCGTTGAAGGAATTAGTTTGTTACAATGTTTAACTGAAGAATACCTGGTGACTATCATTACCACTGAGGCATTTATATAGCACTTTCATTTGTACTACTGTACACCCAAAGCACTTCACAATCATATCAGGGGATTTCTCCAAAGAACTTTTTTTCATTTTTTTTTTTTTTTTTTTCAGAGAAAGTAGCTTAAGTCCTGAAATAACTCACATGAGTAGTTACTGGAGAGAAATCAGACTGAAGTGAATGTCCTCCCTGTACGGTCAGATCACTGGCAGAGTTTGGTCACTGCAATATTGTACATTTCTATTCCATCTTTAGAAACTACCCCAATCTCTACTTTAAGCCATAAGTTTTATGGTTTAAGCAAATACCTGGGAATATTTGACGTGTACAAATTTCAATCTCAGCATATACATGTTCTTTATAGAAATGTGTGTGTATATATACCCAGCTAACAATTTTTTTTGTTAACTTTCCCATGACGTTATGAAGACATTCTCTTATAGAATATTCTCTTATGCTTTTTAATTTTATAAACTTTAATGGAACGTTCTATTTATTATTGTTACTCTTGAATGTTCTAAAACTTTAGATGAGGTAAAATGTTTTAGAGAAAGGTTCCATGAACAATGTAGAAGTTTGAGACTTTTTCCTTGTAGTCAGGAGGGAGCTGACACAGACTCGTCCATACCCTGATGGACAGGCCTTTACGTTTCATAAATCTGAGACCCCACGATTGTCCACCTCTAAAATCCTCAAACTTCATTGCGGTGGCGATTTGTTTTGGCTTTCAGTCGTGTCTGCAGTTTAAACACCTCGGCCGTCTGCTCTCTGTGTTGACCCAGTCTTCGAGCTAATTTTCTAGTTCGGGCCATCTGCTTTTCTTCCCTATGAAAGCTTTAGTCGTATTTTTGCACTGAGTCAATTCCTCACACTGCTGTTTCCAACGTCTTATCGACTCCTTAAGACCAAGCTCCCGTGCAGCAGCTCTATTTCCTTTTCCAACAGCCAGATCAATCGCCTTCAACTTGAAAGCTGCATCATATGCATTTCTCCGTGTCTTTGCCATGATGAGGGTGACAAAATGACTACCGTTATCAGAATGATGGGAAGTAGTGATGTTACGTTCGTGAACGAATCGTTCTTTTTGAACGAATCTTTTAGGTGAACGAATCATTCTCGTTCACGTTATCCATTGACTCACATTTCTCGTTCACTGAAATTCCTCCCTCCACCACTGCGCGCCGCTATTGCGCGCATGCGCAGCTCAATGAAACGTGTTGCTCTGTGGACCGTTTCATCTGTCAAAGACAAAGGCCGTTTCTCAATATGCGTTCTTGTCTGTACTTGTGTTCTTGTGGACTTGTGAAACGTCATCAGTCGCTGCCCAAGTACTGTCCCAATTCAAAGTTCACATCTAGCCAAGTCCAGTTCAAATCCCCGGATGTGTTCTTGATCCGCCCCTTTTACCGAGGATGCATCGAGTGGTGACTTGTGCGGACTTGAGACAGCCATGTATCCCAGAATGCATCACGCACCAACCAGCAAGCGTCAATACCAGAGGAGAAAACCCGCGTAATATCAAAATACTACTGTTATTGTGTCATGAAATGTAATTTTAAGAGTGTTTCAGGCGAGAATGTAGTTGTTTAAAGCTCAAATATGTGGTTTGTTTATAAAGATAGCGCCTATTTGAAAAATTTATCTTACGCTTTCGGAGTTGTAAGATCCAGGTGATCACCGGGTGTTCAGCGCTCATTAACCCCGACTGGAACAGCTTTTCCCCGGCTAGTGCTTCTGGCGTGTGCCGCTGGCTCTGGTGTCTCTAGTGGATAAACATGACGTATATTCGTCTTGTGTCGATCTTTGGTCTCACTCATTAATCTATTTGTTCCATGGCAAATTGTTTTGACTGAGGGAAAAGTGAAGTTTCATAACTTTATATATTTAGGCTATTTAACTTTAACTTTGTAGCCTAATTGTTTGCTTAATTTCTCATTGTAAGTTAGCTTCTTATACCTTTACCTACTGGATATTATTGATCATTAAAAATTACATTTAACAAAAAAGAGACAGGGTTGTGTAATTTTATTTTATATACTAGATATATTTGTTATATTTATTTTAACATTCTCTTCACTATATGTAAAATAAAATTACACAACCCTGTCTCTCTTTGACAAATGTCAATAAAAATCAAGAATGTTTCATATTTTTCAAATGAAATAAAAAAGAAGCAGGTTTGTGTTTTAATATTTAATGTTGTTATAAATATGCAGTGAAGATAATTAATGTATGCGTTGCCTGAACCACAATTGTGTGGCCATTTAGGCTAATATGTTTAAGATTTTTTTTATTTATTTATTCATTTAAAGAGGCAGAATGGTGTTTTATAAAATATTTCGTTTTATTGTTGACGAAAAGAGGCAGAGTTGTAGCATATTTCGTTTGATTGTTGCCTAAATACACAATTTCGTATGCTATTTCATCACTAAATTCACTTCTGACAACATTTGATGCGAGAAATAACTGATTTCAAATATTGGCATTTTTACGAAAATATATGGCGAGTCGTAAATATTTGGGTTCTGCAGACGGCGTCTGTCCGGGCGTATTGCGCAATACCCGCAAGAACACATCGTCTCAAACTGTCAGCAGCGTTCTGTGAACTCGTCACCTTGTAAGTTCATTCTTCCAAGAACAACTAGCAAGAGCGTTCTCCCCAAGAACACAAGTCCGTTCTTTGCATTCTTGGTTTTGAGAAACACCCAAAGATACGAGGACGGAGCATGTGATTTGTTGAATCTAGTGAACGAATACGCCCTTTTATTGAGTTGCTTTGAGTTTGAACGAGTCAAATGAACTGTTACATCTCGTTCGTGAATGAAAGAACCAGTTGTTCGAACGTCAAGATAATAATGACGACGAAGTTAACAGTGCAAGCTGATGTTTTAATATGCACTTTTGTTTGTTTAAAAACTGTAAAACATAAAAAAGATTATTTGCGTCACGTGACTCACGTCAGCTAATAGCATTTCAGCTCGGGCTTAGAAGGGGCATGTAATTGGTTGGATCTACTCTGCTGAATGAATATCATATTGCTCTGTTTTGAGTCTGAACGAGAGAGAGATCTCCCGTTCGTGAACGAATTGAACGAACTGGTTGCTATACCCAGTTCGTGTACCAGGTCGGCCATTCTGTCAATCTAGTTAATCAATCAGCAGAAAGTGAATGCAAAGCGCATGTATCCATACTGTGCACGCGCAATTCATATCTTACATACAGAACATAACTCCTCGTTTAACTCGTTCTGACCAAACAAATAAAATGTTAACTAGCCTGCCTAGTATGCAAACAAATTAAAAAACACTTGTGATTTGGTCATCCGAAAAGAGTGTAATTTAAAAGATAAAAAGAGTGTAAAGACTTCGATCGCTTATTTAGACTTATTTTATCCATTTAATGAGTAGGGCACCATTTTTAATAAAGTCAAATCAGTTTTTATTTTGTAACAAGTAAATACGTTAGTTGAACAACACATTTTGCCGCACCTGCTGCTGACGTATGTGTAATATGAAAAAAAAAAAAACTGAACGAATCAGTGAACGAATCTGAACGAATCATTTTGGTGAACGAACTAAAAATGAACGAGTCTCTGGAAAGAATCAAAATTTCCACCACTAATGGGAAGTTTGAGCACGCTCGATATAATCTAAACAGTAAAAAAAAAATTGACCTTAACCCGTTCGGGAATTTCATATGTCTAATTAAAGCTTCAAAACTGAGCACGTCACAGAATGTGTTTTTTTTTGTTGTTTTTTTAGAAAAAAAAAATTGAAAGCGGGGAAAATCAATATATTAGCCGCGTCATTGTTTAAGCCACAAGGGTCAACGCGTGGGAAAAAAGTTGCGGCTTATTGTCCGGAAATTAAGTAGCCTACTTGCAGTAAGTACTTGCCGGCTTTTTTATCATTCAGATTTGGCTGGGTGGCTAATAACACATTTTTCTTTGGTGTGACAAACTCAGAACACATACTTAATTTTGACTTTACAGGGACTTTAACGACTATGAATTTTTTTTTTTTGTAAAGTCTCTTGTGTTGCCATAAGAATCCAAAAAGCATTCTGTCAACCTCTACACCAGTGTTTCCCAACCCTGTTCCTGGAGGCACACCGGGGCTGCGTTCAGCGCAGACAAAACGTTGCAGAACGGTTTTTTAAACAGAAACGGTGACGTGATGACGCAAGAGTTGCAACTACAGCAGCTGAGAAGGCTTTTTGTGTTCTTTGTGAAGAATTTTCGGAGCCTGATGAAGTTGGTATAAATATGTGTTTAATACTACAAAATATGCCCGATGTTACAGTTACTGCACTTGCCGCCCAGAACACAAGAGAACATCCCAATCAGGTGAAGGGATTTGTGGAAAATGAAATGGAAGCACACATCTTACCTACACACAAAAAAAAGTTGGTTCTTCAGCGGTTCTTTGGGCTGGTTGAGGTGCTATATAGCACCACTACCATAAAAAGAACCAGTTCAGCCCAGTATGGTTCTTTAGTGGTTCTTTGGTGGTTCTTTGTATAGTTGAGGTGCTATATAGCACCTCAAAGAACCTGTTAAGGCCCTGTACCCAGATAGCACACGTAGCCTATACGTCTGGCCGACATCGGCCCAACATCGAGCGTCGGCCTCCCTCCCTAACATCGCAGATTCGTTGGCCAGGCATAGGCAGATATCCTGTCAGTCAATGCTCTATTTCCCAGCTCCGTAGGCCTATACGTCGGCTTTGTGTCGGCCCAGGGAGGCCGATGTCGCGTTATTCGTGTTCATCTCTTTAGCATCCAAACAACAAAATGTATTTTTATAATTAACCATTTTGATAAAGGATGTGATAAAAATCTGAGAAATGGCTGGTCTTTTTAGACGTGTAGTAGGCTAGCTAGCCTACATGCCTAAGAGGCAGAGCTGTAGCCTGTGGGCTGCATTTAAAACTCTCCGTCTCAGACATCAGCAAATATCGTTCGTTTTTAAAGGGATGAAATGGCTGCACGCGATGAATTAAACTGACAGCGAATGGTTCGTGGTCAAAATTAACACAGATTGACACGAAAATTATCTCACCATAAATGCATTTAATTAAATTAAACTATTTTTCACAGACATCTTTTTACTTTAAGCCTGGGGTAAAAGCATTTAACATTACCAGGAGTAGGCCTACTTTAGAAAAAATAACTAATAGCCTAATGCGGACAAAAGTTTTTATTTTATTTTTATTTTGTGACCGCAGTATATTATGTGTGAGAATTGGCCATTACACCTATGAACAAGTCATAGATCTCCAAAATCAGTTTTGAAATTAATTTAATATGAATTCGATTTTTAAAGTGCTGCATCTCTATGCGTGATTTTGACGTGGTTCAATCAATGGCCGTGCGCGTGAACTTTCTCAAACACTGGAGCGGCCGCGGCGCGGAGTTGCCATGGAAACGGCGCAAGACCACTGCTACTGGCAAGCAGCAAAACTCCCTCTCTCGCTGTTGTTTTCACTGCTTTCAGGTGAGATTAGTCTCTAAAAGCACACGAATAATACACACAACTGTTTTTTACATTTTTCTTACTTGTAATTGACACGCTTCTGTTGAATATATTTACTTTATATACATGATTTAGCATCTCAACCGTTTTCAGAAGAGGTAACGTTAGCTGCTAAGCTAACGGTAACTCGGTTGAGCTTTTATTTATGAAAGTTTGGGCTTTTTAATCACCTTTTATGTGTATATGAGAGGTTTTGTAAAGGTTTTACTTGGAAGTGAGCTAATTTATTTAACACAAACGTAAACATAAACGTATGTAATCGGTAATGTTAACGTTACTTAAGTTACACGGAGCGAGAAAATTGGCTAAAACTAGCTCAATGGTAAACAAATATTGATAAAAAAAATGTTCTGTGATTCCAGTAGTAACAAAATAACTGTTACCAATAGGAGACAACTCCACGACTTCAACATTTCTGAAGAAAGCTGCTGCAGGAGAAGTAAGTTAACGTTAGGAAACACAGGTAAACCAAGGAAGCTCATTAAATAACCTCATATCCATTTTATCACAATATGTTTCACCTATATCTCCATGCATCTTTTTTTTTTTTTTTTAATTTACATGTTTTATTTGTTTAATTTATTTAAAGAAGGTTTTGACATCCAAACGTAAGTTACACTGTATGAGCAATATTAAATGAATAAGTAAACCCAAAAACAAATTCTGTTATCTTAATTAAGAAATAATTTTCTGTATATTCTTTCTCTTTTCTGCATTTCACCTCTGCTGTAGCTTCTTCTTTTCTTTTAATAAACCTGGCATTGTATAATAATATTGTTGGCTCTGTGTGACAAATGGTTTGTTGTGTTCCTAGATCCTTCAATGCTGATGCCCTGCACCGTAGCAGAGTTGAGCTGATCATCATCTCTAAAGCACTATTGATGAACCATAGTAAGTAAAACGTCAAACATACACTAATTGTGTTGGTACAAATGTTTGTCTCTTATGTAGTACAGTGTAAACTACTGTTTATATGTTTGGGGTCTTTTTAACAATGAGTCCTGGAGGGGTAAAAAATTGTTTAAACTGTTACAATGGTTTAGACAGCATTAAAAACAATAATATTGTGGAATAGTATACAAAATTTTAAATAACTGTTTTCTATGTGAATATATTGTAAAAATTTATTTAATTCCTGTGATCAAAGCTGAATTTTCAGCTTCACATCATCCTTCAAAAATCATTCTAATATGATAATTTGATGCTCAAGAAACATTTATGATTATTATCAGTGTTGAAAACAGTTGTGCTGCTTCATGTTTTTGTGTTTTTCAGGATTATTTGATGAATAGAAAGTAAAAAAAAAAAAAAACATTTATTTGAAACAGAAATCCTTACTCTCTCTTTGGGTCAATTTAATGCATCCTTGCAGAGTAAAAATATGAATTTATTTTTCTTTTTTTTCTTTTTTAAATCTTATTGACCCTAAATGTTTGAACATGAGTGTAAACTACTGTTTATATGTTTGGGGTCTTTTTAACAATGAGATTTCGATTTCGAATCGAATTGAAAACTGAAACGGGAAGGACTGCGCATATGCAATGATGTGCGGAACGAGCTGTTCCCAAGCTGTTCAGCAATCATCTGCCACAATCTGTCTTCAACTGTAACCGAAGTGTATCAACTTGTCAGACGCCATTCTGGATTTTGCCGTTCGCTTGTATGGTGGCTCTGAATTGTCAAAAAAACTGTTGTGTTTGCAGTCCAGTGCTGGTTGTTGTCCATGTTACCTGTTCCCTGCCTGTATTCATTCTTGGTTTCCCCCACGAGGGAGTTTGTTTTGTAGTTTTGTATGTTTTGTTGTTTAAATTATTTTCTGTTTTCTGCATTTGAGTCCTCACTCTAATTTCTACCCTCCCGTGACATAACGATCCAGCCCTGATGAGGACTCAGCGGAAAACTTCGTGTCAACCACCAGTCGTGCCTATTGACTGCCTACACTATGACCGGATCATGAAAGTCTCTGCATTGGTTTCCCTTCACCAGGAGGGGAGGAACGTGAGAGACTTTGGCCGGGAATTTTTCTCTGCCAGTGAGGGTCTGGAGTTGGGAAAGACGGCTTTTAAGGACCTCTTTAATTATGCCCTGGATAAGCCATTTGATGCTTTTATTAACGTTCTAGACCCACAAAAAAAGAAACCTCTGGTGTGGCAACATGCAGCACCTCCGGAGGCAGTTCATCCCACTCCATCACAGCCGAGTCTGCTGCGGAGGGAGCTGTCCCTGTGAACACTGGAGGAAGCTGTCCTTGAGTCTGCTGCGGAGGAAGCTGTCCCTGAGAATGCTGCCGAGGAAGCTGTCCCTGAGTCTGCTGCCGAGGAAGCTGTCCCTGAGAATGCTGCGGAGGAAGCTGTCCCTGAGTCTGCTGCCGAGGAAGCTGTCCCTGAGTCTGCTGCGGAGGAAGCTGTCCCTGAGTCTGCTGCCGAGGAAGCTGTCCCTGAGTCTGCTGCCGAGGAAGCTGTCCCTGAGTCTGCTGCCGAGGAAGCTGTCCCTGAGTCTGCTGCCGAGGAAGCTGTCCCTGAGTCTGCTGCCGAGGAAGCTGTCCCTGAGTCTGCTGCCGAGGAAGCTGTCCCTGAGTCTGCTGCGGAGGAAGCTGTCCCTGAGTCTGCTGCCGAGGAAGCTGTCCCTGAGTCTGCTGCCGAGGAAGCTGTCCCTGAGTCTGCTGCCGAGGAAGCTGTCCCTGAGTCTGCTGCCGAGGAAGCTGTCCCTGAGTCTGCTGCGGAGGAAGCTGTCCCTGAGTCTGCTGCGGAGGAAGCTGTCCCTGAGTCTGCTGCCGAGGAAGCTGTCCCTGAGTCTGCTGCCGAGGAAGCTGTCCCTGAGTCTGCTGCCGAGGAAGCTGTCCCTGAGTCTGCTGCCGAGGAAGCTGTCCCTGAGTCTGCTGCCGAGGAAGCTGTCCCTGAGTCTGCTGCCGAGGAAGCTGTCCCTGAGTCTGGCCACCCGAAGGATCTACTCCACACTGGTCGTCTTCGCCATGGCCGCCCGAAGGAATTGCTCCGCCCGGCCCGTCTGCACACCTGCTCCGCCCTGGTCGCCTGCACTACCTGGCTCAATCCCTCCCTTCCCTCCCTGTGTAGCGTTTTGAACTGTCTGTCTGCTTTGTTGCTGTGTTCTGTTTGGTGCCCCTGATTTGGGGATGCCAGGTGACGTCCCCTTAGGGGGGTGGGTGGGGGGGGTAATGTCAGGGTTCTGTCACGTCTATTTTGGATAGTAGTTCTCTGACATTCCTAGTTTGTCCCGTATATCTGTTAGTCTAGTTTAATGTGAGCACATGGCTTCTGTGTATTCCTGGGCCATGTGCTTTTCTGTCTAATTGTCAGCCCCTCCCATCTCATTATCTGTTTAGTGATTAACCTTCCTCACCTGGTTTGTCTCGTTAGTCTCCTGTGTTTGTTTCCTATAAAGTCTCCTTTGTGTTTGCAGTCCAGTGCTGGTTGTTGTCCATGTTACCTGTTCCTAGTGTTTTGTTCCCTGCCTGTATTTATTCTTGTTTTCCCCCACGAGGGAGTTTGTTTTGTAGTTTTGTTGTTTAATTAAATTCTTTTCTGTTTTCTGCATTTGAGTCCTCACTCTAATTTCTACCCTCCCGTGACAGGATGCGAAAAACTCAGAAAATCGAACCCGATCCGATTTTTTTTATTATGGACGAAAGTTTCGAAAGACAGTGTGCAAGTGTGATTGACATAACGTGAGGTTGTTTTTTTGTTTTGTTTTTTTACATGCGAAAATTTCAGATGCGAATTTCGGACTCAGTGTGCAATGGCCTTTACAGACCTAATTTCTACGCAGACATTAGGTTTTTGTTTGTTGCTCTCCACAAACTATGCTGTCAAAGAAAATTACATTTATTTTCAGTTAATGGACAAAAGTATTTGAGCAGTTGTATGACCGTAGTTACATTAATTTGTTTACTCATAACAGGTTTGCCTTCAAAAGTTCAAATAAATGTGAGAGAAGATGGTTAATGCTTGTGTCCTCTCTTCCCCAGGGCCATGCTCAGACCAGCACTCCTGGCATCTCAACACCCACGATGGTGCTTAAAGGCTGCAGGGAAGGTCATCCTATGCAGTATGACCACATTGTGCTCACTATGGATGGGCAGGTAATCACAGAAGAGAGCGAGGACATCTCGATGCCATTGGGTCTCCTCCTGTGTGTTTATTTTGTGTTTGGGATCCAGTATCCTAAAGGACTCAAGAAGACACTGACCTTTTTGGAGTGTTATATTGAACCTGAAAGATGCAGCCGGACTTCCTGTCACAATAAAAAGAGTCTACAACTCAATCTCTGAGTAGACTGTAGGACTCAATAATCTCTTTCTGCATGGCCAGTTCAAGAGAACAAGGACTTTTACACTGAACTGGGCCTCTTCTAGTTCTAGTTCCACTTTCTTTTGTTTTTGAAATCCTTATAAACATCTTATTGTGCTGTTGACTGAACAATACTTGAGGACGTCAACTGTATTAGCCAGTTTCACTTCTTTCATTAACTCGCTAATTTAATGTTAAAGAAATATAGATTTTTACAAATAATATATATATATATATAGTTAAGAAGTAGGCTTATGCCTGAATAAGCCACAAAGAGATCAGCTTACTGGGCTACAGTATAAGGTTTATTAACATTAAGGTTTTAACATATTTAAAATGTATACATATTACATATCTTGTTGGATTAATTTGTGTCTATAAAAGGGAAGTATATTGTGATTGTTTTAATACACTCACCTAAAGGATTATTAGGAACACCATACTAATACTGTGTTTGACCCCCTTTCGCCTTCAGAACTGCCTTAATTCTACGTGGCATTGGTTCAACAAGGTGCTGAAAGCATTCTTTAGAAATGTTGGCCCATATTGATAGGATCGCATCTTGAAGTCGATGGAGATTTGTGGGATGAACATCCAGGGCACGAAGCTCCCGTTCCACCACATCCCAAAGATACTCTATTGGGTTGAGATCTGGTGACTGTGGGGGCCATTTTAGTACAGTGAACTCATTGTCATGTTCAAGAAACCAATTTTAAATGATTCGAGCTTTGTGACATGGTGCATTATCCTGCTGGAAGTAGCCATCAGAGGATGGGTACATGGTGGCCATAAAGGGATGGACATGGTCAGAAACAATGCTCAGGTAGGCCGTGGCATTTAAACGATGCCCAATTGGCACTAAGGGGCCTAAAGTGTGCCAAGAAAACATCCCCCACACCATTACACCACCACCACCAGCCTGCACAGTGGTAACAAGGCATGATGGATCCATGTTCTCATTCTGTTTCAATTTTGGTGAGCTCTTGCAAATTGTAGCCTCTTTTTCCTATTTGTAGTGGAGATGAGTGGTACCCGGTGGGGTCTTCTGCTGTTGTAGCCCATCCGCCTCAAGGTTGTGCGTGTTGTGGCTTCACAAATGCTTTGCTGCATACCTCGGTTGTAACAAGTAGTTATTTCAGTCAAAGTTGCTCTTCTATCAGCTTGAATCAGTCGGCCCATTCTCCTCTGACCTCTAGCATCAACAAGGCATTTTCGCCCACAGGACTGCCGCATACTGGATGTTTTTCCCTTTTCACACCATTCTTTGTAAACCCTAGAAATGGTTGTGCGTGAAAATCCCAGTAACTGAGCAGATTGTGAAATACTCAGACCGGCCCATCTGGCACTAACAACCATGCCACGCTCAAAATTGCTTAAATCACCTTTCTTTCCCATTCTGACATTCAGTTTGGAGTTCAGGAGATTGTCTTGACCAGGACCACACCCCTAAATGCATTGAAGCAACTGCCATGTGATTGGTTGATTAGATAATTGCATTAATGAGAAATTGAACAGGTGTTCCTAATAATCCTTTAGGTGAGTGTATATAGATAGATGTGTGTGTATATATATATATATATATATATATATATATGTTTGTATATTATATAAATGTTTTTTTCTCTGACTTGTCAGCTCAGAATTTACTTGCTGTGGAAAAAATGAATAAAAAAGTTTTGTAAGGGTAATGCATCTTGTTTCTTTTAAGTATTTAGTACATGATTTAGGTTTTTTTTTGAGCCACTGTGTGGTAACAAATGACTATTATTCTCTTTTTAAGTAATTGCAGTTGCCATTTAGAAGCATATTAACTTGTCTATAGGATCTGCCATGATTTAAGAGTCCTACTAGGACAAAATGCAAAAACAATATATGGCACGTAATGGTTCTATAAAGTCCATTTGAAAAAGCTCTTTAAAAATAGGTGCCATATATCACCAAAACAAATTCCCCTATGATTACACCAAAGAACCACTGTTGGGTACTGTTAAGCACCATTTTTGTTGAAGCAATTCACCTATCTTTACAGGTGCTATATAGCACCTGTAAAGATGGGTGCTATATAGCACCTGTAAAAATGGGTGCTATATAGCACCTATAAAAATGGGTGCTATATAGCACCAAAACTGGTTCCCCTATGATTACGAGCCAATGAACCACTTTTAGTGCTGTTTAGCACCATTTTTTTTTAGTGTGTAATAAAGACTAAAACACATTTAGCCTCACATACTGACTTTATTTGTTGTTCATACTGTTTTATTAATACCCTGTATTTTCTTTCTCATTTTTAGGAAAAGCACTTTACATGCATTGTTTATTTCTATACTAAATGTCATACACTTGCAATGAAGCTAAAAAATATAAACAACTACATCATTATGTTGATATCCTATATTTTTACAATAATACTTACGACAAACATATCTTCTAATATCCTCAGTTGTTGCGTATCGAACACATTTGTAAATTACTTCCAGTGTGCGTGTTCACTTTAATACCGCGTGCTGTATATACATGTTGCTGCTGATTGGACTGCAGGTCTGATACGCCCACCAAACAAGAGAAAACGCATCTCAAACCCCGTTGCATTTCCAGGAAACATGACGTTCAACCCGGAAACCGTAGCAAAACGTTGTGCACCGTTGTGATCTTGAACGTGCCCCAGCACTACACATTTTCCAACTCTTCCTAATCAATCACACCTGAATCAACTCATCAGCTCGTTAGTAGACTCCAAGACCAGAAATATATGGGTCAGATAAGGGAGACATCCAAAATGTGTGCTGTTGGTGTGCCTCCAGGGGCAGGGTTGGGAAACACTGCTCTACACAACTAGATTTGCCTACATGCAAAGAAAGAGCAGGGTAGGTCGATCTAGACACCCTCATCTTAGCTGAGGAGAGCTCTTCATCTTAGAGATAAGTCTCTGGAGCCAGGAAATTAACTTTCTCTTTGCCTTAGCAATGGAAGGATGAACGTTTACTCTACCACTCGCAATGTCATCTATGCAAATAATTACACCCAAATAACTCAGTTGAGACTTTACAGGAATATTGTACAGGGATAGGGTAGAACAAGACTTTATAGAAAGCAGTTCACACAGACTGATAGAGATGGATAGACAGACAGACTGATAGAGAGAGATGGATAGACAGACTGATAGAGAGAGATAAAAGTTAGACCAGAAGTTTTAGAGAAAGCTTTGATATGATCAACAGTATCATCATCATTATGTGAATTTGTTTATCAGATAGGCTATATTAATCCCTTGTAAATGACTATTCAACAAAAAAGAGGTAAGAAGTTGAGCAGCTATTTAAAAACAAGTGCAACGATACTGGGCAACCCATGGTGAACCCCTAAACACACCAAACCATGGAGAGGTACCAGATTTAAGATTTAATGAACAGTTGCCATTTTTATATAACATTGAGACAGTTTTGCAAAAGAAATCACCTAGGCCAAATTTGTACATGGATTGTAAAATAAATTTGTGTTCAAGGGAATCAAAGGCTTTGAAAAATCTAAAAAAGGAATAAAGCTTTCCTCCTTAATCAGCTCAGCATAGTCTAGCACATCTAATACAAAGGCCTATATTGTTAACAATATGCCTCTTTGGGATGAATCCTGACCAAACCAATCTGTTATTGTGACATTTTTAAGTCTTTTAGCAGAGGAGAGTTTGCTGGCAAAAAGTAACAAAGCTTATCTTTATCTTATAATCATAGTTTAACAGACAAATTGGGTGGCAGCTGTCTATCAAAATAATGGCTTTCTTGGGTTCAGGTCTTAAAGTGTTTAAATGCCTTTAAAGACTGAAAAAATGACAACGCTGAGCCCATGCAATAATTAGATTTGTAAAGATTAGAATAAAAGTTTGCACAAAATGAACCTATTCTTTGAGATATTTTAGATCTGGTATACTAGAAAATTGCATACATACTGTGTCTCTCGTCATATCCGAGAATAGAGTAAAGTTGGTCCGGCTGCTTTAACGTGTGTCTGGTTAGAGAGTGAGTGTGTGTGTGTCAGGGGTTAGTTGTCACAGCGAGAGAGAAAAGTTTACTTGGAGCCGCTAAATATCCAACCTCCAGAGAATCACCGTTGTAAACAATGCCGAAGAAAGGAGAGTCTGCTGGAGAAAAGAGAACGAGACAGAGCTCGTAATAAAACAAGAATCAACATCGGCTTGGCTTTTCAGAGATGGCGAGAACTGAGGGATTAGAAATTTTGTAAAAGCTGTGAGACATATTCATCCACACAGAGCCAAAGTAGGGGAGAGCGGGGCACAACGTAACACTTTTTGACTTTTTCAGTTTGTGTAAATTTACTTAAGGTTTAGAGTATTTTTTTTTTCCCCCACATTAATTTCCCACATGTCTAGTACAATTATGTGGTTTTGTTTTATTATTACAGTGTATACTTTTTTCTTGATTTACCCCGAAAGAATGGAAGTGAAATGTGACAACTTGCCCCATAGGTGGGGTATATTGTAACATCACCATATGACAGCTTAAAATGCTATCTGATCTAATCAAAAAAATATACAAGTCAAACCAAAATATTTTCTTAATAAAATACAATTATTAACTTTTTCATATAAAATAATGACATTTTTTAATAATTAAAAATAAACTAATTTTTGAGTTTGACAACAAACACACTAGAAAACGCAGCTATACAGCATAGTTCAAAACAAAATAATAATTAATAATTTCTGAACATTGACTCTCAGTCTTTATTTACATGTTTCTCATGTTTTCTCAATAGAATTCATAAATGTATAGAATATAATAGCATATTTCTAATAGGGGCACATTGTAACGCAGTGTTACAACATGGACAACTGCACAACTGGGGTTTAAACCCTGCTAGTGTCTTCTGCTAGTTAGCGAAGCATTAAATAACTATATCAACTGTTAAACAACAGATTGGAGATTAAAATAATATCAGATTTGTCTAATTTTAAATAAACACAAAAAATAGAGATGAAAAATTAACTTAAGAAAGAAATGTATTTTGCTATGGTTAAATAAATGTTCAGTGATATCTTACAAAGCTTTCTGAATTTTGGCGCAATTTTTTCTCTATATGGTGTTGATATGGCAACTAGTAAATACACCAAGTTTCGTCATGCTGGCATGTGTGGAAATATTTAAAACAAGTGTGTTACATCTAGCCCCGTGTTACGTTGTGCCCCGCGCTCCCCTACAACCAAAACAATGTTATTCTGCAGTTTCCTTTTTTAAGTGCTAGAGGAATAAAAGTTACATATAATGTACCTGATGAACATGCAGGTTTTTTTTTATAGCGCCTTTTAAAGGTTCTTGTTTTGGTCCTAGTTAAAATTCTAACTGCAGAATTTTTTGACATACTGTAGATTATTTAGAGTATGCTTAGTAAGTAATAAACAAATTACAGTAATCAATTAGGGAAAAAACTAAATTATTTGAACTTTTCTGCTACCGAAAGGAATAGCATGGGACACAATTTAGCAAAATCTCTAAGATAGTGTCTCAAGTACAAAACCATCAATGATATAAAAGGGTTTGGCACGCCATATAGAGCCGATGAGGAGAACCAATGAGCATGACCTCAGTATTATCACCGTTTAAACAAAGAAAATTATTATCCATCCATGATTTTATCTCAGAAATACATTTAGTGAGCAATGAAACAGCCTTACTTTGACCATGTTTACAATGAATATACATCTGTGTGTCATCTGCATTAAAATTATACTTAATATCTAGAGTTTGTAAAAGTTGGCCAAGCGGGAATAAATAAAGATTAAAAAGTAAGGGTCCTGAAATTGAGCCCTGTGGGATACCAGTAGAAACTGGTCCAATCTCAGACCTACGTATAGACCCTTTCAGCAACAAACTGTCTGTGTCCAGTCAAATAAGATCTAAACCAGTTAAAAACTGTGCCAGAAATACCAAGGCAATTAAGAAAAATATTAGGATCACAGTGTCAAATGCGGCACTAATGTCTAAGAGAATAAGAATAGTAGGAGATCCAGCTTTAGAAGCCAAAGGTAAGGGCCCTTGTTTGGTCCAGACTTTCGGACTTTTCAGTTTGGTCCGAATCAAAATTACAGGTGTGAAACCTGCCCCGGACACGGTCCAGATCAAACAGATGAAATTTGGCCAGACGAAAAGAGGTCGTCCCGGTCCGGATCAAACTGAACAAAGGTTTGGTTCGTTTCTAGTGTGAAAGCTGTAAGGTTCGGACTTTCAGACCTTTTACAGGAGGTTCCGGTGGTTCCCGCATAGCCGAAAAAACTGAAGGTGGCAGGAAAAATTAGCCGTGGAAGCACATGGGGAGAAGAGGAGACGAGGTTTTTAATTGAAGTATGGTCTGATGACATAATAAGAATTAAACTGGAAAAAGCGATAAATGTTCACATGACGAGGACGTTCATTTGGCGAATTTGAACTAGCCTTGTGAATAGTTGGTGCTGCAGGTAATTATGCCATAAAAATAACAATATAGTTGCAACGATATGCGTCTCTTCATTCATGTTGTCAAAGTTACCCGCCGAATTGACAACACGCTGACGTCAGACGCACGTCCATTTACAAACCAATCAGTGTCAAGATGCAGCCCACATAGATGATGACGACAGGACGCAAGTATGTCACGTAAAGTTCTTTAGTGCGCTCGCAAAATTGCAGTGTAAAACCAAATCAAAACTTTCTGAAAGTATAAAATGTATCAAAATGTGAACTTTGGTTCGGACCTTGGTGAGGACTTTCAGGTGTGAAAACGCCCTAAGTCATTAGTCACTGTAACCAGGGACGTTTCAGTGCTATGACTTTTTCAAAAACCAAATTGAAACTGCTCAAAAAGAATATTAACATAAAGGTGATTATGCAATTATAAAGCAACAACACATTATAAAATGTTTGCATGGGATGGAAGATTTGACATAGGTCGGTAGTTATTTAAATTATTAAAATCTAAGTTTCACTACTTCAGTACAGGGGTAACAGCAGCAATTTTGAATGCAGCAGAAACAGCACCAGTACTTAAAGGTGCTATATGTAACTTTTCTACTAAAATGAATCCTTTTTTTATTGCCTGTGTGTGAAGGGGTTGTAATCACACATTACAATGATCCACTTGTCAGGTTTTGCTATTACCTCAGAAGGCCAGTATTCATATTTTTATGTGAAGGCTCCGGGTCGGATTTCCCATGAAATCCATCGGATGTGACGTGCGCTCCCGAGCCTCTATCGTTTATATACAGTCTATTGTAGACGGCCAGGGAGTTACGTCCGGTCAAAGGCGCACGTGTTTCGGCTTATATCTTAGTCAATCTTTGACAAATATTCCCAAGACTCAAATCGTTCGTAGTGCTGGACGGGGCCTTTCGAACGAGCCCACTCCTGAGGTCCAACTCGCCCGGGTCCCCGAGTTATAGCCGTTCGAAATCGGAGGTCCCAGCGAACGGCGATCAGGTAGGGGGCGTCCCCGGAGCCCGCCACTCTAGCGTTCGGCCAAGGGTCCCCCTGGGACCTCCTCTCCCGAATTTGAGCTCTCTGGGTCTTCGCGTTCCAGAGATACGAGCGGTTCTCTTCTGAGATCGTGGCGTCACCGGCGTCCGCCATTTTGCACCGCGCCCGATGGTTTCCGGCTAATATCTCCGCGAAAACACCACCAAAAATTATTAAACGTATATGGTTCTTTTCAGCTCGACTAGACGGTTCCAGTGAGCTACGTGCTCGCCGAATCCGTCGAGTATTCGCCGAGATATTTGTGTAATAGACGGTATTGTTTATGAGTTCGAGCTCTTGTAAAAATTGACTGCAATCTGAAACTTCACCGCTAGAGGCCGCTAAAAGTTACATAGAGCCCCTTTAAGGGTTCATTCATTATTTTAAGCACTGCTAGATTTAAACCAGTAGGAAGGGGATCAAGCATGCAAATGGTAGTTTTCCATTATAACAAAGTCAGGTTGCACAAAATTTGAAAACAGAGCACCCGAAAAACTGGACAAACTGGAGTAAGTGGTAGTTGTTGGAAAAATGTCAAAAAATAATAATTACAGCTGATGTGAGGCTGTCAGTGTACTAACATACTTTATTTCAGAAATTTTAAGAGGAACAAAAAAAATCCAGGTTTGTAGCCAACGCATTATTTAGCTGTTAAAGTTCATCATAAGGACGTTGGGCCCAATTCAGTGAAAGATGAAACAACAGCAGTTGCATATACGGTCTGATCAATTGATTTTCACTTTTGAAACTTAAAGGTGCCCTATAATGTGAAATTGAATTTATGTTGGCATAGTTAAATAACAAGAGTTCAGTACATGGACATGACATACAGTGAGTTTCAAACACCATTGTTTTCTCCTTCTTATTTAAATCTCGTTTTTAAAAAACACCCCTGAAAAACAGGCGAATCTCCACATAATACCGACTGTGACGCAACAGTCGGGGATCACGCCTCCAAAGATTTGCATATCCCAGCCCTCAATGACAAGCACTGCACAGCCGAGTCATCATCGGAACAAGCGAGGATCAGAGAGAAAATGGCAGATCATGGAATAAATGCTATGTTCCAGGCTGTGCAGGGGATGTGAGGTATTTTCATACCCTTCCCACAGAAAAGAAATGTCAACAGGCGTGGACGCGTGGTTGATGTTTATATTAATCGGATACCGCAACAGTTTAATTCGAAGTTGTTAGTTTGCTCTGCCCATTTCACCACGGACTTATTTTCGAACCTGGGACAATATCAAGCTTCTCTCAGCGTCTCAAACTGAAGAAGGGGGTAATTCCAACTATATTCCCGCAACCGGTAAGTAGTGATTTTATTAAAGATAATTTACACTGTGTTAGATCCAGCGCAAGATCCTAGTACAGTAATAGCAAACTCCAAGTAACGAGCATACATAACTAACGTTAAATAGGCTAATTCTCAGTGAAAAAAGTATACAGAAAGCGGTCAAAGAACAATCCACACAGCGCGAGTTTATCTCTCTTGCCAAACTCGTTATGAAATCAATGACGCTGTTACACTGCACAACGAAGCTCTCATAGAAGTAGGCTATGTCATCGTTTGCATTGGTGAAAGCATTAGAGAGAGAAACTGCGTTGTCTCGCGATCAACAGACTGTCATCTGCTTGCTCAATGCTCATCACAGCAACATTTTATGTGATGGAAATAGATTTAAATACTTTAAAAACATCTCACGATTCGTTAATCTCGATAGCTGTAATAGTTAAAACGTATATAACAGCTGTAATAAAAGTATTCGAGAGAGTTTCACATGTCATATTTCATATGCAAGCATGTCAGCCAATCACAGCAGTGGCCGGTTCTCACAGCAGACACGCCCCTTCAAACAGAGTGTTCAAATCAGAGACTAAAATCAGGCTAGGAAAAATGCCTTTTATTTCTAAATTATGACTATTTTTGATCTAAAAAACATACTAACATTATAAGGGCAACCCAGGAAACATTATAAAATAATAAAAAAAAACATTCTAGGGCACCTTTAACAGTGCAAGACTAGTTACACATGAAAAAAATAAATCCAAGTTGAAAAATACAGCTAAATGGTTAGAAAGAGCAATATCAACAGGAGAAGGCTGGGACACAACTCATTTGCAGTCACCAGGTCTAGTGTGTGACCTTTGCTGAGTAGAGCCCTTTACAAACTCAGGAAGACTGAAACATTCCAATAGCACCAAAATATCTTGGCCCATTGTGGAATTAGTTTGATCAGTGTGTATACTGAAATATCCCAGAGTATGTATTCTCTTAAACTTAAAACACAACAAAGACAATAAACTGGCAAATTCTCTACCCGAAAGACCAGGACAATCGGTCCGTACCCAGGGGAGTAATTGTATTAAAACAAAGTCCATTATTTTGTTTATGCCAAGTTTCTGTTAAAAACAGAAGTCCAGGTTGTTGTCTGTAATAATATCAGGCAAGTGAGAACCCTTTTTATTCACAGATCTTATGTTAAGTAAAGCTGTGTTTAAAGGGTTTTAAGTCACTGAAGAGGGAGATTTGGAATCCAAACAGGAGAGTGTTGATAGATTTTTTTAGATTAGCCCCAGTACAAGACTGTCTTCTGGCCTTTCACCAAAACATGGTAGCACTGTGGTCATTTTTTGGAGGTTTAGGCTGTGTCAGAAAGCTTAAAAATGGATGAATCACTAAATGTATTAAAAGAGAAATAGAATATAACTGCTGTATGTTTTGTTATTATAGCAGTTTTTGTTTATTTGTATTATACTAACTTGTCTTTAGACAAATGTTTTTCATAACAAATACCATAGAAACAATATAGTTACTTTTCACCATGGTAGTGAGGTGCAGAGCGTGGTTTTACCTGTGGATAATATGATCCAAATACTATGGAAGACTATAAATTTGACCATATACAAATGAGGTTAATTTTTTCAGATGCTCCTGTTCCCTTTTGAAGTGGAACTTTAACACTGTGTCTTGGATTGATGTTGTGGGGAACGCCATCAGCATGACAGGTGTCTGAAGCACGTGTGACAAACACGCCAATTTTATTGGCTCACTCACAAGCGGAGTGCCCATAAGTATAAAAGGGCACATGTAATGCACATCATCAGCTTTTTTGTCTTCAGGAGCTGCTTCTTTGTATGTTGGAACACATTTGACTCCAGAGAAAGCTGGATGCGCTCATTATGATACATTCGCGTCATCCCTGAAGTTATCTCTGTTCTTGTTGATTCTCTCCCGAGAGATAGGAATCTAGTGTTTGCTCTCGGTAGAGTTGGAGGCACTCATGGTGATGTATTCGCGGTAAGAGGCTCAGTTCTCTCTTGAGTCTTTGATAGTGATAAGAATGTAGCGTTTGCACAGAGTGCGTTGAGCTCTCGAAGGGAGTTTTCTGTGATGCGTTCGCTGTGAGAAGCTTCACCCATGCTTGACTCTCCTTTGAGGAATTAGTCGAGAGTCTACACCTTGCGGTTCGGGGCCCGTGGCAGGGTGGGATCGATTGTGAGGATTGTAGGTGGAGCGTGGGAGGAGCCTGATGGGAAGTTCTTCCCTTTTTGGGCCTTTTCTGGCTCTGTTGCTTTTATGTAGGTTCAGAATGCTGCTTCTGACTTGCCTAATTGACTCCTCCACTGTTTTTCTGATCTAGAGCACTGCAGGGGTTCAACATGCTCCTCTGGGGCGTAGGTCCAGGGTCGGATTGAAAGAATATAGAGGATCTTGCTAAATTTCATGGTCCCCTCCTGAACAACCAATGCCGAATCGACACAGAAATGGAGCAGGTTTTGGTTAAAAGAAAAACAGGAATTTGAAACCACTTTTTGAAACCACATGCATGCCGACACCTTTTTCTGCAAAGATACTTCAGATTAGGTGGTAGTGAAAGATTATCTGTATTTTCAGTTAACTTTAGTCAGAAGCCCATTATGTTTGTTGGTATAAGTATATTGTAGAGTCAATTTATAGTATGCCCATTATGTTTGTGCATATTCACAAAAAATCTGCCCTTAAGGAAAGATTTTACATTAATGTGATAATTATCGATATCGACTGCCATGAAAAAATTATTTTGATGATTTTTTGTCCATATCGCCCAGCCCTACCTTTATGCGGAAATTCTGCCTGCAAAGTCTTTGCCTGATAAGGCAGCGAGACAACAAGTCAGCCGCTTTCGGAAGCAGCCTTAGTGTATTTTGTTGTGTCCTGGCAGGTCTTAGTTCTCACTTGAAAGTTGGTCACCTTTATAATAACTACTGTTTTCCCTGCATATAACATGATGGATTCTTGACAGCAATCTACATGCTCTTGTCTGGAAGTTTGAGGATTCCTTCTCACTGGGAACATTTGTATATAACATTTCTATATCAGTAAATACAGTTGTAATCAAAATTATTCAACCCCCCATTTGAAAATTGTTTATTGGGAAAATGAACTGACTTTCAGCTGTTTGCAATGAACAAATCAAACAAAAGTAGTTGAAATAGCTCAACACAACAAATATTTCAAGTGGTTTCCGCAAATTCAACTGAAACTTTTAATGACTTCTGCAGTCTCAAAATGATTTCATCCCCTGAATAGTAAAACCCTCGAGTGACTGCTAAAGACCTGCAGCAAGACTTGGTGGCAACAAGTATAGTGTGCAAAGTTTCAGCTAAATGCAGAACTCCAGGACATACACCACTACTAACTCAAAAGCATTAGAAAAGTTGGCTCCAATTTGCTCAAAATCATATAAATAAGCCACAGAGGTTTTGGGATTCTGTTCTGTGGAGTGATAAAAACTTTTCAGCCCTATGGATCAGCGGTATGTCTGGAGGAAGAATGAAGGGTAACACTTTATTTCGATAGTCCACTTTAGACATTCTACTAACTATAAGAAACTTTTCAACTACATGTCAACTAACTGTCATTAGAGTATTAGTAAACTATCAGCTTAATATCTGCTGACACTTTATTTTGTTGGTCCCCCAACAGACATTCAACTGACTATAAGTAACTTGGCGACTACAAGTCAACTTATTCTCCTAACCCGAACCCTAACACCTAACCATAACCTACCAGTCTACTGACAGTCTACTATAATATACTAATACTCTAATGAGAGTTAGTTGACATGTAGTTGAAAAGTTACTTATAATTAGTAGAACGTCTAAAGTGACTATCGAAATAAAGTGTAACCGAATGAAGCATATGTGTGAATGAAGTTCAGCATGGTGGAGCTCGTGATGCTCTGCGGCTGATTTACATCCTCTGGCACTGGAAACCTGTGAAAGGCAAGATGGATTTATTGAAGTATCAGGAAATCCTACGAGAAAACGTCATGACGTCAATAAGGAAGCTGATGCTTGGGCGTCATTGGACCTTCCAACAGGACAATGATCTTAAGCATAACTTAAATTCCCCCAAGGCTTGGTTGCAGAAGTAGTCCTGGAAGAGTCTACAGTGGGATCCCAGTCATCTGACTTGAACCCCATAGAAAATCTCTGGTGGGATTTGAAGGCGGCGGCGGCAGCAGCGAACCCAAGAATATCCCTGAACTGGAGGCCACTGCTCATGAGGAACGGGCTGATTCCTCAGAACCGCTGCCAGAAACTGGTGTCTGGTTATACATCTCGTTTGCAGCAGGGCATAACAGCAAAAGACTGTTCTACTAAGTACTAGAGATGTTTGATATTAAGGGGTTGAATAATTTTGAGATGGCAGAAGTCATAAAAATTGCATTTTGAGTTGAATTTGGGGAAAACATTTGTTGTGTTGAGCCATTTCAATTTCTTTTCTTTGATTTGTTAATTGCAAACAGCTAAAAGTCTGTACATTGTTTGCCAATAAGCCTAATTTGCAAAGCGAGGTTGAATTTTTTAGATTACAACTATGTTCTTAATATCTAGAAATATCTGTTTGTACTATGCATCTATATATAGACCAATCTACCCAGGTAACAACATATTTTTTTAAGTACATTTTGCTAAAGTTTCAATTAAGTTATGAAAACATTTACCTATTTCTGAACGATTTTAAAACATTCAATTTTAAAATGTTGCAAACATTATGGGAACATTACATTTGAATGTTCTCTGAACATTCTGAACAATGTAATGTTTTTGTGCTAACGTTTTTGAAGCCATTCACCACTACATCCTGTGGTGGAGAGTTAGTGGCAAGATTAAGTTATTTTAGCAACTTCCCTGTACGCTCAGGTTTCACTGCGACGGTACCCTTTAAAAAAGGTCCCAATGTACCATGTAGACCTAAACTGCACACTTGTGGTACCAGTATGTACCTTTAAGGTACTAATATGCTCTCTTTGGGTACAAATGTGTACCTTTTGAAAGGTACCGCCCCAGTGACCGCTTTTGTCCCTTTTTTCCTGAGAGTGTTATTTAGGTTATGTCTCTGTGTAAATACAGTGGTATTTGCAGTGCTGGCTCTGAGACTGAATGGTTTTGTGAACCAAGATAGACCAGCGGTTGTGCTTTTGCCACAGATAATATAACAACAATGACAAAAAGCACCCGATGTTTCTCGTTAATCTTTAATATTAAGCATCTTATGTACTGATTCCGAAGTATTTTCCCTTAAAAACGGATTCGGTGTCTACAACATGAAATAACATGCGTTAATGTCATTAATAAACGTTAGTGACCTCACGGCGTCCACTGGAGACATGCTGATCCTGTTCTCAGCAGGATTTCTTTGTCATTTTGTCCGGCTCAATCAGACAATGGTGGGAGACGTCAGTGTAAACGGCCTCTGCCAACACAGCGGACTATTTGCACTCGTTGTAAGTAGAGTAGACACAATGTTATAATAACTGCTCATTAATATTGCTAGATTAAAGGGATAGTTCATTTTGAAATGAATTTTTGGTATGTTTTAGCTTACCTCAAGGCCATCCAAGATGTAGGTGTCTGTGTTTCCGCAGTAGTTTCAATTTTGATAGTTTTAGGTCAAACCGTTCTTGTCTGTCAGTCATATAATGCAGGTCTATGGTCACCACCTCAAAGAGCATCACAGAGAAGTCCAAATTAAACATGATTTAATGACTCGTAAATGTAAGTACACATTGATGGCCTAAGACACGAAACAAGCGTTTGTGTGAGAAAACGAACAGTATTTATATCGTTTTTACCTCTTGTAACGACAGCCACGTCCAAGTGATCTGAGGGCGCGGCCGGAAGTGATCTCTCGCGCGTGTACGTCACTCACTGTTTACACAGAACAGAGATTGTAGGTAAGACTGCTAATTAAAATGGTACTAATTTGCGCTTTTCCGGGATGTTTAAACCATCGTAAAAGAAAACAACTATGTATGTTCGCGCGAGAGATCACTTCCGGCGCTTGTGCAGACCGAAGCGCCCGCGCCCTCAAATCACTTGGACGTGGACGTGGCTGTGGTTACAAGAGGTAAAAACTATATAAATACTGTTCGTTTTCTCACACAAAGCGCTCGTTTCGTGTCTTAGGCCATCAATGTGTACTTACATTTACGAGTCATTAAATCATGTTTAATTTGGACTTCTCTGTGATGCTCTTTGAGGTGGTGACCATAGACCTGCATTATATGACTGACAGACAAGAACGGTTTGACCTAAAAATATCAAAATTGAAACTACTGCGGAAACAAAGACACCTACATCTTGGATGCCCTTGAGGTAAGATAAAACATACCAAAAATGAATTTCAAAAAGTGAACTATCCCTTTAATAAGGATTCATTTATTTACTGTGTTTTCTATTATTATTCCAATTTGTATTTTGATTGCATTTATTTGTACTGTCAGCAATAAGTTATTTATTATAGTAGAAATCAGCTTTCAATATTCAAATATTCAAGTTTCAAAAACCTTAACTCAAACAATGGCACAGATTTATCTCCAAATAAAAATCACTTTATTGGTATTGTGTCTGTTAACCCTTTTCCTGTATTAATAGGTCTGTGATACACCTCATTAATTCTCTCTTCTGTATTAATAGCAAATGTTATCTTGTACGTTGGCTGGGTCTGTACCTGCACCAAAGGCATCAATTAACAGCATGACATTGTTTATCAGGGAAGGATCACAGTTAATGCAAGATATTATCACTTATCCAACTAAACTGGACACTGACTGAGAGAATGGCTTGTTTATTAACAGCAATAACTGATAAGGATATATTAAAGACAAATCAATGTTACACAAGTATTGATTTCCTGCAGTTCTATGCTAGTGGTTCAACTTTAACACACTTAAATGACAAAGTAACAGTCAGCTAGATTAAGAAAATTGTTCAAACAAAAAGGAGAAAATAACCGCTGCTCGAGGATGTGTGGAATGCTGGCACAGAGAGCGCTAACCTGTCGAAACATGTCGATTTCACGGTTTCAGTGACTCAAGACAGGACAGGCGGAGTTGTGCTCATTTCCTTCACGAACTGACACATATTTTTTCACACAGCCTCACAGGAACGCGTCTCAGAGATAATGCATGTGCTGTCATTACAGTGTAAGCAGTTTGTTCACTAAAGCGACATGCTGAAAATAAAAAGTAATCTATTCACAGCTTCTCTTTTGCAGCCAAACAGAAGAGACATTAGACTGACACTGAGGTCTGCAGACGCGTTCGTTGCCAACATCAGTTTCATATACAACAAACAAGTATATATTAGTGATCTGATTTATTTATTTTATACATGTATCGCTGCATGCACAGGACTGCTTGGATCGATCTCAATGCCTGGGTAATATTTCACTCCTAAATCTACAACTATTAAAGTTGTGACCGTTTATGAAATTTTACCACATTTGGGAAGGGAGAGAATCTGTTACACTTTACAATAAGGTCCCGTTATTAATGCATTAACTAACAAACGTATTGCTCATTGCTACAGTATTTCTTCATCAAACATACAACTGTTCATTTTAGCTCAGGTCCAGTAAATAATATTAACAGATACAACTTTGGATTTGAATAATGATTTAGTGAATGTTGAAAATGAGCATTAGCTAAGATTAATAAATGCTTTAAAAGTTCATGTTATCTAATGTAGTTAACTACTGTAACCTTATTGTAAAATGTAACCAAATAATCTTAGTCATTACAGTAATGGAAACAAATGTTACAGTAAAACCTTTACGGTAATACTTAGAAAAAAATGGGATGGGAATAGTGAGAAATACACCAAAAATGTGTAAGTTGGAATGAAATGGATATGTTTTAATGAGATTCCCCTATCCAGTACAGCGCTAACAAACTATGCTAAATCAGTGTTAACATTAAATAAACAGTCCATTTTCTTTTGTTAACTTACTGTAATTCACTAAACAATCAATTAACAGTCAATAAAACTGATTATCTTCCATAATTTCTCCTGACTGTTTCGTAATCTCATCTATTGACAGTAAGATCATCTGTCTGTACTGTAAAGACACATTGCATAGGCTATAAGTGTGTATTCAGCTCTAGAAGTGTGGCATACCGCTGTATATTTGGTCAACTCTATGTCTACAAACAAGTTTAGTGAAAACACCAGTGCAAATGAGTACAGTAATAAGGTTAGCCATCTTTATATTTCAAGAAAAATATACGAAAAACAAAAATACTCTAAACGCCTGAGACGTACTAACTTGGACCCTAATTGTATCTCTCTGTTCCTAATTTTTTGGATTCAATATGAATAACATGAGGTTGCAGTGTGCAAACATGTAAGGAGTCTCTTAAGGATTAAATGGCTTTAGCGCGGTAAGATGATACACATACATGTAGCTCTTCTACTGCGTTGATATCAGGAACAGGGACTGTCAATCTGCGCGTGCTTTTCTGTATTTAACCTTCTCGTTGGATGTTACGCCATTAGTGTGGCCGTTTATTGATCCGTTCGGGTGATCGGTCTTCCGAGATCCCGCGTGTCTCTTATAGGTCTGTGGAGAAAAGAAAGTTTTACTTTCGCTCCATTATAGTCTTTCTTTATGCCAAAATGAGAATGTGTTTACCTGTATGTAGAAGTTTGAGAAGAGTAAGATAAGAGTCATGCAATATGAGATTTGGAAATACAGCCAGCCCATTGGGAAACCACATGGCCAAACCACAGCACAAGAAGTCTGGAACATGGTCAGGACGAACTGGACCTGAGAGAAAACAGCCATCAGTCATCGGTTCCTCCATTAGGTTAGGTTAGCTAAACTAAGAATGCATGCATTCAGTTCATTTTTAAAAAGTCCAAATTCTGGCAAATGCAACCATTATAATCTCTACACTACCGTTCAAAAGTTTGGGGTCTGTTTTATTTTTTTTACTTTTATTCAGCAAGGATGCAGGACAGCGGCCCTCTAGGAAAGAGTTTGAGGAACCCTGCATTAAAGTGATCAAAAGACATTTATAATGTCTCAAGAGATTTCCATTTTAACTCTTTCCCCGCCTTTTCCAGCTATCCGTGTTTTCACTGTTATACTGTAGGGGGCGCTATTACACATCTACTGAAAGAGTGCAGAAGAAGCAGAAACAACCGATAGCATATGTAATCATATGCATATGTAAAATGACACGATCATAAACATTAAACAGCAAATTCATAAAACAAAATATTCTGAGGGTAATTTTGTGAAAATGGCCAAAAACGCTGGTGGTGGCTGGAAACTTTTTTAAAAAACACTGGCGATTAAAGAGTTAAATAAATGCTGCTCCTTTGAACTTTCTACTTATCAAAAAAATCTTGGAAAAAAAGAGTCACGTTTTTCACACAAATATGAAGCAGAACAACTGCTTTCAACATTGATAATAATCATAAATGTTTCTTGAGCATCAAATGATTTCTGAAGGATCATGTGACACTGAAGACTGGAGTAATGATGCTGAAAATATTATACATTCACATAGAAAACAGCTGTTATAAATTGTAATAATTTTTCACAATATTGCTGTATTTTTTATTCATCTTGACCCATTTGAAACCTTTGTGCGGTAGAGTATTATTTTTAAAGCATTTTTTCTTTAAAATCATACTAGGACATCTTACCAGTGAACAGTTACACATAAATTATGTGAAGTCAACGACTCTGAAAAAGCTGAAACTTTGTATCCCATTTATTATAAACTGATTGAAGATGATTGGTTCAGCTATTAGACTGATAGCACTGACCACATATTCCATTACAACAAAGCACTGGTTATTTTAATGAAGTGAAAGGAAGAGAGAGATGAATGTAAAAGCGTGCACTTGCCAGCTGGCCTTGAGTGATGTACTTCTTCCACCACAGATACGGTCTGATGGCCGGGACGGCAGAGAGCCCGTAATACGAGTACATCAGCACATGGATGAAGCTGTTAAACGAGGCGCCGAAATACGCTGATGAAGAAAGAAGTGACATCAGCATTAGTTCATGCATTACCTTCAAATACATTCAACACTAGATTTATTCTAATGGTGCGTTCAACCATGTTTGCAGGGCTGCTCGATTAATCACAATTTACATGTAATCGCACTTAAATCAAGATGGCTTATTGCAATTTTAAAATCGCAAAGACTGATTATCTTTTATGTGCAGCTTGTCAGAGACGTACGGCTCAGTAAACGCTGCTCACTCTGAAAGCACTGTGAGTTTGAGTCTCTTATAACATGAGTTTGAAAAAGCAAGACGTCAAACATTTTTCCAAACATGAGAAGCATTTATGAACCTCTTGTCCAACAAAAGACAACATTTAATAACATGCATTTACTCCAAACTCACTACATAGTGACAGATGAGCATAATTTGTGAAATGATGTGTTTCTTACACAGAATAATGCATTTATAAGTCATGTTTAATCAAAGCATTTCAATCTTCTGTGTATTCAGCTACAGCGATAGGGATTTCCTGGAATGATGCGTGTTATTGTACTTCTGCGGCGGGGGATATTTATCATGTCTGCGTGAAAGCGCCCTCTGGTGTTCAAATGGAGCAGCATTTACTACCGGTCAGCCACTGAACTGAGAAGCTGCTCATAAAATAATCACAGCCTTTGCCAAATCACATGCAGTTTAATTGTAATTAATCGTTCAGCCCTAATTAATAGCCAGCATTACGCACCTCAATCCACGATCAATAACCACAATAACCACCCTGATCTGTTTCTGTTTTGACAAGGACTCTTAGGGCCCTATTTTAACGATCTGAAACGCAAGTATCAAACGCGAAACGCAAGTAATTTTGTGGGCAGATCTCAAATGTGTTGGTCTGAAGTCGCTACATTAGTCATAGCTGTGGTTTGGGCGTAACGTGAAATAAACCAATTATAACGGCGGATTGCTATTATAAGGGCGGATTGCTATTATAACGGCGGATTGCTATTATAACGGCGGGTTTGTAGGAGCGGCGACCAGCGTAGAGACCAGCGTTCTCGTCAGAGCAGTAAAACACAGAGATGTGACATTGTATGTGGATGGAGAAACACACACAAATTAGCTTCGGTTAAACAGGCGTAGAATAATGTGAGTAAATGTGTAAGCTAGATTTATGCTTTTTTCCACATCTTCATGGACACCACAATGATTTCCCTCGTGTGGTAATATTTTTCCTTTCCTATTATCCAAGCATGCGCCCTTAAAATATCATCTGAATATCGCCACTGACTTTAGACTCGGTTTTTCCTGGTCAGTGGAGGATTGTTTTCTGGAACTGTAAAATATCACCAGGGAACGTTTGCGCTGGAACACGCCTCTTTTCCTGAACCGCCCCGCGAGCGCAAGTTCATTCCCTTATTTACTGATGTGTGTCTGTGGAGGGAAAAGTCCCTGTGCGTCGGGGGCAAAATAGGAATGAGACATGCGACGCTGTACAAAGTCAATAGCGCTGGGTGTCAGATAGGGCCCTCAGTGTGTATTCACACTTGGCATGTTTAGTTCGATTAAACCGAACTCTGGTGTGATTATATGGACGAGTGCGAGCTGGAAATTATTTTTACTGCATTAAACAGGGAGAAACGGTCTCAGTAGCCACGTTTCCATTACCCTTCAAATTACGCAAATTGAAAATTGAAAATACGCCCAGTGGAAACACGTCAATTTCACAAAAACTCCCATTTATCGCAAAAAAGTTTACGTGTGTGTGTGTGTGTGAGACGGAGGGATTCCTGACACTGTTTTGACTCCTTTACACACTTTATAAGGTCTTCATGAGTTCTCAGCTGGTCAATATACCATCATATGTAGCTACGCACATACAGCTAGGGCATTTATCCCAGAACACAGCATTGTTTTGGATGTTCGGTCAGTTCTGTAGCGAAATATACGTCATAAAACGACCAATCAGGTTGCGAACGGTGAAGGTTCGGTATTAAAATGCCAATGTGAACGCTAAACGGACCAGAACTAAATGTTTTTGTTTTTTCATGACAAATCAGGTCCTTCTGCGAAATCGGACCTCCATCAACTATCAGTTAATGAAAGTACATAAGAACGATAATACTAATTTTAAATATGTATAGCTTACTATATAGTGCACAATAAAACAAATTGTATGTAATTTCTTTCACCGATTAAACTGTTAATACATTATGTAATGATCAATTATTCACTTTTTTTATAACTGAAATATTTGGACATTTAACACAAATTTAACTCGTACTTACATTAAAGATGATTGTGAAAGCATGTAGGGCAAGTGCAACTGTGTGTATAATCTGTATGCTATGCTAGTACATAAGATGACTAATACAGACATTACTGGTCATAGTTAACTTATCATTATATATTTTCGTAGGAATTGTAATCAGGAAATAAAGTGAGTACAGATTAAAAGTAATATGATCCAATGGGATCACTTTTATTTCTTAACGGAGTCACGATTTACGGGAAGACCCAGTTTGTCACCACACCGGACAAGCGCAGTGTGAACACACCCTAAGTGTGTTCGTTTCATGGTTCTTAGTTCCTGTTTCCTGAGTTCTCGTTTCTATGGTTGTCTGTGTCTTTAGTTCTCATTTTCATGGTGTATTTAAGCCCTCAGTTTGAGTTTGTGCCCTGTCCTCTATGGTCTACGTTTACGCTTGCATATTGTTCTGTTCTGCTAAGTGGATGTTCTTGTTCACCTCAGAGCTGTTGCCTCTTCAGAGGCGTTTCTGTGCCACATTTGCATTGTAAATATGGGATAAAGAGAGTTCAACCACGTTTTTGCATGAATAACCAGCACTATGCACGCGTATATGACATCAGATGAATACAATCTACAGTGAAGAAAATAAGTATTTGAACACCCTGCTATTTTGCAAGTTCTCCCACTTAGAAATCATGGAGGGGTCTGAAATTGTCATCGTAGGTGCATGTCCACTGTGAGAGACATAATCTAAAAAAAAAAATCCAGAAATCACAATGTATGCTTTTTTAAACTATTTATTTGTAAGATACAGCTGCAAATAAGTATTTGAACACCTGTCTACCAGCTAGAATTCTGACCCTCAAAGACCTGTTAGTCTGCCTTTAAAATGTCCACCTCCACTCCATTTATTATCCTAAATTAGAGATGCACCTGTTTGAGGTCGTTAGCAGCATAAAGACCCCTGTCCACCCCATACAATCAGTGAGAATCCAACTACTAACATGGCCAAGACCAAAGAGCTGTCCAAAGACACTAGAGACAAAATTGTACACCTCCACAAGGCTGGAAAGGGCTACGGGGAAATTGCCAAGCAGCTTGGTGAAAAAAGGTCCACTGTTGGAGCAATCATTAGAAAATGGAAGAAGCTAAACATGACTGTTAATCTCCCTCGGACTGGGGCTCCATGCAAGATCTCACCTCGTGGGGTCTCAATGATCCTAAGAAAGGTGAGAAATCAGCCCAGAACTACACAGGAGGAGCTGGTCAATGACCTGAAAAGAGCTGGGACCACCGTTTCCAAGGTTACTGTTGGTAATACACTAAGACGTCATGGTTTGAAATCATGCATGGCACGGAAGGTTCCCCTGCTTAAACCAGCACATGTCAAGGCCCGTCTTAAGTTTGCCAATGACCATTTGGATGATCCAGAGGAGTCATGGGAGAAAGTCATGTGGTCAGATGAGACCAAAATAGAACTTTTTGGTCATAATTCCACTAACCGTGTTTGGAGGAAGAAGAATGATAAGTACCATCCCAAGAACACCATCCCTACTGTGAAGCATGGGGGTGGTAGCATCATGCTTTGGGGGTGTTTTTCTGTACATGGGACAGGGCGACTGCACTGTATTAAGGAGAGGATGACCGGGGCCATGTATTGCGAGATTTTGGGGAACAACCTCCTTCCCTCAGTTAGAGCATTGAAGATGGGTCGAGGCTGGGTCTTCCAACATGACAATGACCCGAAGCACACAGTCAGGATAACCAAGGAGTGGCTCTGTAAGAAGCATATCAAGGTTCTGGCGTGGCCTAGCCAGTCTCCAGACCTAAACCCAATAGAGAATCTTTGGAGGAGCTCAAACTCCGTGTTTCTCAGCGACAGCCCAGAAACCTGACTGATCTAGAGAAGATCTGTGTGGAGGAGTGGGCCAAAATCCCTCCTGCAGTGTGTGCAAACCTGGTGAAAAACTACAGGAAACGTTTGACCTCTGTAATTGCAAACAAAGGCTACTGTACCAAATATTAACATTGATTTTCTCAGGTGTTCAAATACTTATTTGCAGCTGTATCATACAAATAAATAATCTAAAAAAAAAAACATCCAGAACTCACAATGTAAGATTTTTTAGATTATGTCTCTCACAGTGGACATGCACCTACGATGACAATTTCAATAGCAGGGTGTTCAAATACTTATTTTCTTCACTGTATGTTCAATCTATATACAATCAGATGAATATATATAAAAAATGTCCTGGCTCTTCCAAGCTTTATAATGGCAAGTGAATGGCCATTTCTGTTTTGAAGTCCTTAAAAGTGCATCTGTCCATCATAAAAGTCCATCTGTCCATCATTAAACTGCATCTGTCATTAAACTGCATCTGTCCATTATTAAACTGCATCTATCCACCATCTGTCCATCATTAAACTGCATCTGTCCATTATTAAACTGCATCTATCCACCATCTGTCCATCATAAACTGCATCTGTCCATCATTAAACTTATAAATCATGGGCTAATTCTCATTATTGGGTGAACTATCCCTTTAATGCCAGAGATCGAGTGAATACACTTCTTTAAATACCATGTTATATAATGCAAGCAGTTATTTAAAGACAAGCACTTTTACCCTGTCCTGTGTGGGTTTGTTTTTATGCATCTGAATAATTCAGCATATAATATGCAGCATAAGCGTCTGAGTCTGAGGAACTCACAGTGTCCACACGGCACCCAGTTCATGACGAACCACCAGATGTTGAGCATGCTGGCGTGATGGTACACGTGCAGGAACGTGATCTGGTGGTTGTTCTTCCTCAGGATGAAGAAGAACGTGTCCATGAACTCTATGAGTTTGGAGAAGTAATACCACCAGAGGACATGGATCATCTGAGGAGGGAATGAAAGACAACTTACACAGGAACTGGAAACACTTCACAATAAGGTTCATTAGTTAACATGAACTAAGAATGTACAATACTTCAGCATTTATTAATCTTACATAATATTAATTTCAACATTTACTAATACGTTGTATTTGTTAACATTAGTTAATACACAGTGAACTAACATGAACAAACAATGAACAGCTGTATTTTTATTAACTAACTTTAACAAATATTAATAAATACTATAACAGATGTTTTGCTCATTGTTAGCTCATGTTAGTTAATGAATTAACTAATGAACCTTATTGTAAAGTTGAAATTCATTGATTCTCAGTCCACTTCTGATTTTCACTTAAAGGTTAGGTTACATTAATTTTATTGGTCTCTAAACACTCTTAACATCAAACAAATATACAATGGTGTTAAAATGAAAGTTAATAGGGCAGAGCAACGATTAAATCACCAAAAATAAAAGTTTGTTTACACATAATAAATGTGTGTGTACTGTATATAATTATTTTGTGTATATATATATATATATATATATATATATATATATTTAATTACACACACATGCATGTATATATTTTAAGACATATTTGCATGAATATACTGATTGGGATATACATGTAATTGATATTATATAAATATTTTATATATAAATGACACATTTTTAATAAATGTATACATGCATGTGTGTGTATTTATATAAACAAAATAATTATACACAGTACACACACATTTATTATGTAAACACACACTTTTATTTTTGGATGCGATTAATCATTGCACTGTCCTACTTTTTATAATAGCATAACATCATGAAATTTGCCTCGTGAATTGTATTAAATGTGCACTAAACATAAGTGTACGTGCAGATAATATAACATTGAAATAAATGAACTTAAGTGTATTCTGTAACGTCAAATCACATGCAAAGTACTTGATTATAATTTTAACTTAAGGGGTTCATTCAGTATTTATGTTCATCATTACAACCACACGACAAATATATTTAAAGTATTTTTCTGACATTTAAAAAAAAATCTATTTACCATAAATGCTTGTCAGAACACACTTAGATAATGAAATGCATATAAAGTAAAAAAGTCAGCTAATTGCATATAATATAACTTTATACTACATTTTAATTTAATTTCACGTCTTCAAAAGTTTGTTTTTTTCAGTTTGTACTTTTTTCAAAAGTAAACTCAGTTTGCACTTAGGTGTGTTATTTGAAAGTACAATATTTCCCTCTTTTTAAAAGCATGCTGAAGTGTGTGTTTTGGTCTGCGTTGCTGTATTGAGTTCCTGTGTTCTTTGTTCCACTGGTTTCCTCTTCCAATGATCTGTTAACTGGTTTGCTCACCTGTATCTGGGCTAGATCCTCATTTTCCTTTGTATGTACCGCCCTCGGTATCCGCAGTTCCTTTGTCAAGTATTGTCTTTGGTTTTCAAAGCCTTTACGTTTGTTTTTTCTCCACTTTGGTTTGTAAATATAAATAAACGTTTGCTGCTACAGATCCTCCTGTCCTCGCCTGACCAGCACCGTCACATGTTTGAGAAATGACACTGACCAATTCACAACTGTGAACCCATCACATCATCAGACCAGCGTTTGCTCTCGGTATATCTTAATAAACCCTCACAGTCTGATGCTGTGGATCATGAGGCGACTCATGCAGTGTCGAACCAGATGATCCAGAGTATTCAGGAATCACTCCAATATCGGCCCCGTCCCAAATGGCACACTTCACGTGCTCTTACGGTCTTGTGGACTCAAAAGTGCCCGTTAAGTCCACCGCTGGCTCACACAACGAGAGCAGTGATAGTCCGCAATAATTTTACAAACTAGTCACATTAAACTGAGATTATATTATTATTATTATTATTCATATTATTGTCGGTATTAGTGCTGTTAATATTACTGCTGCTACTACGGCCAGTAATATTATTACTACAAATATTATCATGATGATGGTTTCATTATTTATATCTTAGATCTACTTTAAAAAAAAATAAAATTATCCAGGGTGTCTACAGATATAAACAAGTTAAAGACTTTTAAGACCTTTTTAACGCCATTTTGAATTCAATTTAAGACCAAACCTGTGATGGAAATACACATTATATTTCATACGTGTATAAGTAATTGAAGTAATTTAATATTAACTACTTGTTTATTGAACTAAAACCAATGTAACATTTGCAATCGTGAGAATATTCAGCAAAATAGCTCCCGTCATGTTATGCTACTTAACTATATCATGTTATAAACAAAAAACTCAATTTTTAATTTTGACCTCAGTATGTTTCTTCTGTGAGTTTATGTGTGCTGTTATGCTCATTTGTTTTGATTTCTCACTAGAAAATCTCTCACAGCGATATCATTATCAATCGCCGTTTATTTAATAAAATCAGAATCATTCTCGCGATGCGATGCTCCACTGGTTATTTGACGGACATTTGGTCCCATCACTAAATAAAAAAATTATATAATCGAAAATTATCACACAATGGAATAACCTATTCATTAAAAGTATTACTGTACCTGTATATACACTATTATATCTATATAGATTAATTACCTAGATGTGTTTTTCTCCTCTCTGTGTGTACTTGTGTGTATGTCATTGGTCTATTACTTTGTATATGCAGCTATGTCTTGCATATTATTAAGAAATTATAATAAAAAAAGTCCACGAGACCGTAGGGAGTCCCATTTGTGGTTTTAAGTTTCTCTGAGGAAGATGGCGAGGGTTTCGGGTCCCGGTTGGGACAGGGCCATTCTCTAACAGAACGGAGAATATCGTGTGTATCCTTTCTTTTGTGTGTGAAATAATGTTTTCTATAATATTCCTGAATCTTTGAATTGTGGGGTCTCATGCATGCGAGTTGCTTTACCCTGGTGTCGGCCTCTCCTGCACTGTGTGTGTCCTGGCAGAAGAAGTTGTATCCGCCTTGATACACTGACATTACCAGCTGTAGACAGAAGAACAGAGTAAAGGATAAACTCAACACCACGATACCAAACACACGTGTGGAATTAGGTGTGGAGCCGAGAGGATCAGTTTACACTAACAAAACACACAATGTACCCAGTGAACAACAACATGCTCCGAGAACATTCTGCTGTAACTCGACACCCTTGCCTCATTTAGTATGCGCGGCTCTATGAATATGCAAATGAGCCCCGCCTCCACTCCCTCACTCAGAGATCCACTGGTTGGATCTTACACAGACTTACACATCTACTGAAAGAATGCAGAGTCTCCTGATCAAAACACAGGAGAAGCAGAAACAAGCATTTCTTACACACAAGGAAAATAATCTGATGATCAAACATTCAACAGAATATTGTTTTTTTAATGAAACTTACCAACATTCAAGTGTTGATAAAAAAAAAGAATGCATGGTAGCATAAAAAGTTTTGGCTTTTTTTGTTTTGTTTTTGTTCTTTCTTTTGATATATTTAATGTTCAGTGGCCGTATTCACAAAGAATGTTATCTTATCACTAGGAGTACTCCTAAATCGCACTAAAATATTTTAGCTAGGAGTTTTCTCTTAAAAGTTATTCACAACGCCTTTCAGACCTACTCTTAGTAAGGAAAAATGACAACTCCTAAACTAAGAGAGAGTCTTCGTTGCTATAGATGACGTCAATTCTCATGACGAGCTTCCTCGCCATGATCACGTGATTGGTTGTTAGATGACAGGGCCATCACGCGGAACACAACACAGACGCAACAAATCATGGAATTAATCATCTAAATATGTTTGTGTCCTACACAAAATAATAATAGTAGGCTAATGTCATCAAAATGCATATATAATGACATGTTTGTGCAGGCCCGGTGAAGTGTAATTCTAAAAAGGCAGAGAGAGAGAGAAAAGTCGTGAATTAAATTAAATTAAATTAAGGTAGCCTAATACCGTAATGAAAACCGCCACTTGCCTAATAATGAAAAACGACACTTGCATTAACACTTGCTTGGTTAATTGACATCCTATTAGCCTACTTAAAGCAAGGAAATGTGTCTCCTATTGAAGTAATGTAATAGTTGAATGACGGTGGATTATGAACTCGCCAAAACGGAAAAGAAGGCCGACCGGACGCAGGATCAGTTACTGCTGCTGGTCCATTTGGTGTTGGAAGAAAAAAAACTAAATAAAAGAGAAATTCGGCACTGGGATATCAAGCAAAACTAAGCGTGAGACATGGGAGAGGATTTGTTTGCAGATCCAGCATTCCCGCTCGTGTCGCGGACCCCAGACCTGAAGATCCTCTGTGAACCGGTCTGAGTGAGTTAGGAGTCCTCGCGACCTCTTTTAAGCCGTCCCAGACTTAGGTGCTACTTTTAGGGCTAAAATGCTTTGTGAATTACTCTTAGTGAAAAACATTAGGAGTCCTAAAGTTAGGAGTGACACGCCCATTATTTTTAGGAGTTGCTCCTAAATTCGCCAGTTAGGAGCTACTTTTAGCCTTAAAATTCTTTGTGAATACGGCCCCAGATATTAATACAACAAAATATTTTGGGGTCATGAACGTTTTGTGAAAATGATAAAAAACGCTGGCGGGGAAAATAGTTAAAGACCAGGGGCCTCATTCATAACCGTTGCGTACGCACAAAACAGGCCCTGAAAGATGCGTACAAATATATATTATATAATAATATATAATATATAATACAAATATAATTTGACTCACCAAGCCTATCACTTGAAGCAAATATCCATCCCTTCTTAAATGTCCGCGCCAGCGAGCGCGTTAAGGGCCCGTTAGTGAAACTGACGCATATATTGCCTATCTAACGACATGATGAAGTAAAACCGTAAATCTTCATTATCAGTCCTAATCATAAATACAGTGCATGTTCACAATAACAGTTTAAATAAATAAAATAATGATTTAAACTATATTTTACGCCATTCTCGTTAATGGAGTTATAGGCTACATTTAAACTAGCCTACATGAAATCATAGGCTACTGAGAAGTTAAAATTTTTTTTTATATATTCAATAAATTAAAATATTTGTTGTGGATGCAATGCTTTTCAACACTTTTCCTCTAGCATGCTGTGTTTTAATGTTTTAACTACAGAGATAATTTGCTTATCATGATAATAGATTGTCTGAGAAAATATTTTCGTGCAAATAATGCACAACAAGGTCTATCTGTTTCCATTAAAAAATACAAAATCAATTAAAAATACTATTTGGCCAGTGAAAAAAGATTGAGAAAAACTTTCTCTGAAATGTATTTTACACTATTTGATTTATTTATTCAAAAACAAGTCAAGGATAGGCTACTAAATGATTTTTATTAATGTAATGTGACGGCACATCCATATTTCATATTTTCCTAATGTCTTGTACCGTTAAACATGTCATCACGTGGATGAATAATCATATGCAAATGATATGCAGATGAGGATATGCATAGTAAAACGAGGCGTTGTAAGCTCCATATATGGTTATTTCGGGGTGGAGACGCTTGTGCGCACATCTTCCGTTGACTGGGATTTATAAAGTGAATTCTGCGCAGGTTCTGGCGCATGAACGGTTTTATTAGTCTGAATATTTTTTTGCGTACGCCATTTTTGGCTTTTCGGTGTACGTACACTTTTAGTAAGAATCCTACGCACAGTTTTATAAATAAGGCCCCAGATAACTCTAAACAAACGTTCTATTAGCGTTACTGGAAGAACATTTCTTCATACCGCTGAGAGAACCTTAAAACAACGTTAGCTCGAGTTCTGAGAGCGTTCCCTGTTAGCATAACGGATGTAACATTCGTTGCTGAAAACTGATGGCATACGGTTCAAGACATTTGATGCTTGCTATCAATCAAAAATCTCTCTTCAAGCCATCAAATGAATCTAAACTCCCAAGGGTCATCCTTCTTTAAGTTAGTTTGTGTGTGTACACACACACACACACACAGGACCTGAGCAGCTCACAGGTGTAACGCTGACACATGGACAGATTTACTGAGGACCTCCACAGAAAGTGGAACAAAAGTGCTTCATTTTTGTAATTTTAAACCCTCTTTCATGATCTTGTTCTCACCTCTCCGACCTCAGTAAAATCTCCCATGAGCCTCTAATGTGTCATTGTTCATTGTCTCATTCTGAATAATGTCCTTGTTCTTTCTGCTAAAGTTTTTTTTAGCAAATGCAGAATGAAAGCTGCACATCTGTCCCCTATATACTGTATAAATCCTACAAAACCTCAAAATGTTCTCATTATTGCCTGACCTCGTGTGGCAGGTGACCGTGTCCTCAGAGGACATCTCTCTTTAAAAGGACATTCAGGGACTAAAACGGTCCAGTACAGCCGTACTGCGTGCTCCTGGAGCGTCTCGGGTCAGCGGGTTGGTGCTGCTGTTAGACGTAGGGCTGTCACTTTTGTGAAAAAATCCTGTTTGATTTGAGGCATAAGTGTTCATCGAATCGATTGTAAAATCGGTGTCTAAAGACGTTTCCATTTTCAACACCAAATATAGGCAAATCCACGGACAACTAACAGGCGTTAGGACGAGCGTAAAGAGGGCGCTCGAGACGTGCAAGTCAGCAATATTGAATATTTCTAATGATTTATTGGCGTGAAGTTTCATGCACAATGACTAACAGGAGTGCAACATTCAGGGATTAATATTAACATCCGCCAAATGCGGGTAAAAATGAACTTTGGAGGGAAACGCTGTCAAATCACGAGCCAATTTGGCATTTCTAGGTTAATTCACTTTGCTGGGAAGTTCGTGTGGCCAAAGCTGTGCGGATTAAGTGCAAATACGCAACTCGTGAGTCCTAAATTAAATACAGCGTATTGTGCAGAATCTGCTCATTTCTGGCTCACATGAACACACACGTCACTGAGCAACAAATAACGGCGCGCTTGTTCACTTGCATTGAAGTAATAGCGAATATTAAAAAGCGTTTTGTTAACAAAAAAGACATTGTTATTTTCCCACATCCTACATGTTCTGTGTACTATTGATCTGTCCACCTAAAACACATTTTCGAAACTTTTCGAAACACATTTTCGAAACTTGTGTTGGTTGGACCGATTGTGCAATCGATTTTCGAACGTAAAGTGACAGCCCTATTAGAGACTGAAATGCCTCTCTCTAAACTCCTCAAACACAGTCCCAGCTCTTACTCTGGGACACGCCTCATTTCTCATTCAATCTGATAACGTATAGACGCTCCAGCGTTCCCACAACACACACCAGGATGAGCAGATGGGATGGATATTAACAGGCTTTGTACAGATACTGTAAAATTCAATTCCAGGGCCCGTATTCATAAAGAATCTAAATGCAAAGAGTAGCTCTTAGTGACAAAATGCTACAAAAATTCTTAGAAATGTGGGCGTTTACTCTTAAAATTAAAGAAAAAAATCCTAGTAAAGAAAGTAATTCAGAAAGCATCTTAACCCTTAAAAGAGGTCTGAAGGGCAAAATTGTTCGGAGCACGGACGAGGACTTTAAAGAGTTTCTTTATCAGAGGAGAAAATGGAGGAAAGACGAAGAGGGAGGAGAAATGTGTTTCAGACGATGGAGGACAGTGAGTTTGGTACATTAAAACCAACATTCAAACCAACACTTTAATAGACACGCAGCAATCAGTGTAACTGGGAAGAGTGGAACAAATTATCATTCTAGGCCAATCAAATACCTTATAGGAAATTACCAGCATGGTAAGTTAAAAAAGGATTTATATACACATATATATACTGTGTGTGTGAGAGAGAACGGTCAAACAGGAAAGATTACGCATGTAATTTCAAAGTGAAGGCTTAGAATAGACCCTATACTTAAAATAACTTTTTTTCCTTCTTGAAGAACCAACACACAGTCTTCAAAAGATTGTATCACACATAGCAACGGGGTCGGCCCCGCCTCCTCACGAAGATGAACTTTGTCTTTTCCTTCCTGACTCAGAGATGCTCTCAGATCGGTCTCGAACTGCTCTTAAGCGAAGACTCCTACTTAAGAGTTTTCTGAGAGGATTATCAGAATCTCTATGAATACGGGCCCAGGACTTTAAGCACTACTTTTTTTGTTTTTAAGGACTTCAATCCAAGATCTCACTTATCAAACAATATATTTAGTATCTTTCAAATTCTAAAAAAGGTAAATAAAAAAAACGAATAAAATGGTACAAATAAAGTGTACTGTGGAAACTTTAACTTTAAAAGGATACTATGACAAAGATATCGCTTTCCTTATTCAAACCGATTGCTTTGTCACTGAATAAATCTGCCGTTTTAAATCGCTTGACTAATAAAAAAAATAAAAACTAATATATCTCACTCGTTAAGAAAATGATTAGCAGCCACCTAATGGTGGTTTTGGTTTCATATAAAAATAAATAAATCATAGAATGGATATAACGCATGCATATAGTGTAGAGCCCTGCATTTCAGCCCGAGCCCGACGGGCCCCGACTTATTTACCCCCATAGGGCCGGGCTTCGGGCCAATTTTCACGTCATAGTTCACACGCGGGCCGGGCCGGGCCGGGCCTCTGGCCTGCTTTAGGCTTATCTTTTTTATAGCCTATTTTAGACATTAATTAAAATAATGACGATTGAAAAGCAAACATAGAAAGACGTTTTATAACCTGACACATGACAGTCTGCACACGCACACAGGTTTCCCGGCGGCGCGATCAGAGATTCGCGCGACCGGTGTTCTGTCAATGTAGCATACTTTGTCAGAATAGCATACCGGAAGTTGAGTTTTAACACGGTGTCTCGTTCTGTGTTTAGTGTCCGCCAGCAGAAGTAGCGAGCTTGACTTCAGCGCAGCTGGAAAAAGTGCGACTGGATTAAAACCTTCCACTGTGCGGATGCTGTCCTTTTTCTTCACGATGCTCTGTAAGAGACTTCTTATGTTAGGAGGCTGTCTTGTTGGTTTTCGTTTGATTGGACTTTATTTGTAGGCATTATTAACTTAGTCTGTTGGAAACTATTGGAAATAAGAATGGCCATGTTCTTTAATGAAGACTTGATTTGACTTGACTTTGAGGTAAGATAACCTGCATGTTTGTTTTTAATCTAATTTAATGTAATTTATTTTATGTGTTTATTGTATTTAGCTAATTTAGTTTGCGAACGCTGTTGCGACTGAGCAGCAGAGAAGTTTGCCTCAGCTTTTCAAAAATGATAATAAACGTTTAAACTAACGTTAACTGTCTGTGTGATATGCTTAAATTGTTTTATATCTATGGATTTTATTGTAGCCAAGTAAAGTGTTGATTTGAAATTGAGAGGCTAAATGGATCAAACATGTTTAACTCGCTGTCGGCTGCTTGGTCGTTATATATAGGCTAATATATATAAATAAATAAAAACATTTGTCCAAATAAACTTAATAAAGAAATGAAAATAAACTTAACGGTAACTATTTTGCCATTGAGAACATAACAGAGCTGGTTTAATGACTGCAACATAGTCAGGCTGTGACATGTTACGCAGGCTGTTTTTTTTTTTTTTTTATTTTTTTAAACGGGCTCGGGTCGGACTCGGGCTGATAATTCTGATGAGCTGTCGGACACGGGCCGGGCTAGGGCCTGAGCGTCTCGGGCCAGGGCCGGGCTAGGGCCTAGATTTGAGGCCCGTGCAGGGCTCTAATATAGTGGTAGATAGACTGCATTTATAAACAGACTTAAGAGTGAAATATGAGATAACTTTGTTAAATCTAATAAAGTAAAACAAAGATAATAAAACGGGCCTCCAAATTTGCAAAAGCCACCTCTAATTAAGAGGCAGATGAATTAAAAACAATATTGATGTGCACAGATAAATCATTTATAATAAACACTGGAATCCATTAAAAAAAAAAATGGTTCAATTGGATTTCATACTGACTTTAATGTATTAGGTATTATGATTAATACTGTATTTGTTGATGTTAATTCATAAACACACTTGAGCTAACTTGTGTTATTGCATACTTGAAATGTTAAGGAATGAAATGTGTACATTAACATTATTGTGAAACCAAATCACCAAACTGATTGGACAAACACTGAACTTTAAACGGATAGAAATCGGTCAAGCGAGGTTTGTTCTCGTTTCAGCTTTGATGAGCTCCATGTATGTGTGTTGATCACTGATATTATGTGAATAATAGCCTAAATCTGTTCACATAAAGCAATTGTGACTTCAGAAAACTTGGATTAAACCCCTTGATTCATACGGGTTACTTTTACGATCCGTTTTTGAACTCTTTGAAGCATCACTTTCAATGGAGAGACAGAAATTCATTAATGTCTGTATTTATGTCCATTAATGATTTGCAGTATGTGTTTGGGGTGAAATTATGGTGAGTAGACTCGTTTTTAGCGAACTATCCCTTTAAGAGAAGACACGGACATCTGCAGCCGAGAGGTTTTGCTCGTTCTCCAATGATGCTGCAGTAAAACAGCTCTAAGGTCACTGACGACTGTGATATAAGAGCCGGTAGCTGATATATGCGTGTGCGTATTTGGAAAGCCAGACAGTGTGTCAGTTTTGCAACGCAGACGGCTTGAGAGAGCGCGTGAGGCAAGACAGGACTCTGAACTTTCAGGTGCACATGGACTGTGACATCAAACCTGCTCAGCTCCCAAAAAGTCAAATTGTCAGTATCAAAGTGCATGCAAGGACCTGAACACAATCAAATATCTTGATTGTGTAACCTCTATTACAGCATAAAATCAATGGCAATGCAAGCTTTCAGGAGTGAAGGCATTTGAAAGCAGAACAGAAGGATGATTAACATAAAAAACGAGTTAGCAGGACAAGGCAGTTTTATTTTAGTATCATTAAGATATTATTATAGTTTTTCTGTGATATTTAGAGTTTTTACTTTTGTCCTATTCATTCAAGGAGAATCATTCAAGGGGAAAACTTTACAATATTCTGCATACTGTGAGGAAATTATGTATTTGTGTGTCTAAGCACTCATATTTTCTTTTTCATGTCTGATTTTAGATTTTAAACAAGCCTTTTTGTTTTACTGCTGCATGAAAATGCCGTTACATGTGAAATATCAGAGACGGACTGACAGATTCATAAAATAATCTGCACTGCTTGTTTTCTGGTGTTTAGGAATAACATTACCTCCCAATGACTGGAAATGGAAAAAAGTTTCTGATGACTCAATGGACGTCGTTGACTTCTGAAAGTTACAGTATGTTCTCACAGTACAGTACAGTACAGTCAAACCAAAAAAAAATTCAGACACCTTCAACATTTCTCACATTATCACAGTTAATTATTCACTATAGTTTAGAAAATAACAACATGACAAGAACTCAGTTCTCAGATCAGCTGATATTTCACTGGTTTTGTCCGTCCTTCTGTTAGACTCTCACACATGAATTATGTTGAATATCTGTCAGCTGTTAAATTTATCTACACAATTACATAATACCAGTTTAGCTCAACCAGTGACCAAGCAATGCTTCATGTTGTTCAGTCTGTGTGTAAAAAGAGCATTAGCAATTACAGAAAAAACACGCTCAGGTCAAAGTGTCAATCATTTTTGGTCCCAAATTTTTATAAATGTTACTGGTCGTCACTGTATGAAAAATATTGGGGTATAATGTCGTCATAGTTTACTTTATTTTGCTCTCCTCACTTACATATGAACTATAGTGTCCTGCACACACACTAGTAACATTATATCTGGTGTCTGAATCGGTTTTGGTTTGACTGTATATGAAGCGTGATCGCTCGTGATGTGACGGCTTCATATAAAGCGTGTGTTGCTGATTGGGAACGCACCTCGTAGAACATGTAGAGCGACAGGAGCGTCAGGCACAGGTTATACGGCACGAGCACAGCCCTGCACGAGTACGGCTTTCGGTTCTTCATGTATTTCGGTCCCATCCACACAATCAGAAGGTACATAACCGTGAAGGTAACAGTGGGGATGTAGTTTCCCAGCAGAAGCCATCCTTTAACCCGGGGATCTGTAAATGAGAGAGCACAAGAATCCTCAATACGTGCTTTCACTGTTATACTGTAGGGGGCGCTGTTACACATCTACTGAGAGAGATCAAAACACAGGAGAAGAAGCAGCAGAAACAAGGATAGCATTATGCAAAATGACACGATCATAAACATTAAACAGCTGATATTCATACAAGAAAATATTCTCAGGGCGATGAGATTTTTGTGAAAATGGCCAAAAACGCTGGCGGTGGCTGGAAACTTTTTTTTTATAAACACTGGCGGGGAAAAGGTTAAATAAACGCTGCTCGTTTGAACTTTCTATTTATCAAAAAATCTTGAAAACATTTTCTACACAAATATGAAGCAAGCAGCAAAACTTATAATCAGAAATGCTTATTAGAAACTAATAATCATAAGCATTGCTTATGCACATATAAAATATTGTGATCATCACAAATTCAACAGCATATAAATTATAAACTGCATAATGTTTCTGAATGAAATATCATCCCAGGACGAGCTCTAGAGGTGTTGATGGACTCAATCTGTGTTTTAATCATCGTTCTGAATCCAATCCGGCACAAAAACACTTTTCTTAGCTTTTTTATGACACTTATCCACATTCAAGTGTAGATAAAAAAAAGAATGCATGAAGCTAAGTAGTCAACATTAGAAGTGGATCAAAACCTTTCATCAAAGTTATACATTCATTTTGAACATAGCCTACCCGTTCTTGTCTTAGGACAACTTTGATCCACTTCAAATGTTGACTAGTGTGTGTGTGTGTATATACACCTGTTGGGTGCTTTCATCGATTACCCTTATGCCTGGTTTACACTGTCAGTGAAATGTGATGTGACCCAATTCCGAAGTTTAGCTCATATGTGACACAGATCGGATGTGTATGACCGTGTAAACAGGAAAAAATAAAACGGATGCATTCGGATATTTCGAGATCGGTTTCAGGCCTCGTTCACATGTGGAAATAAATCAGATATAAATCAGCTATGTGCCAATGTATGTAAATGTAAATGTATGCATTACATGACTGTCCTGTAAACAATCAGAGCAGATTTGAGGCACTAGGCTACGTTTAATGACGAGAGAAACCCTGACGCGCATCGAAACATCTGTCGTCGTAGGAGAGGAATGTGGACACACGTCGACAACACAAAGGTTGGCTTGCTCATCCTACAACCTCGGACACACTGCTCCTCCATAAAGCCCGCCACGATCTCAGGAAAGTGCGTATCTAGAGCACAAATTTTATTTCTCGTCCCATTTACGCCCAAAATAGTTTTTGCGTGCATATGATACGCACTTTATGGCGTGTAATACACACGCACCCCACACCCCTGATCCTACCCAAGGGGTTTACAGTGCGTATCATGCACGCAAAAACTATTTTTGGCGTATAAATGGCACGAGAAAAAAAATTAGTGGTATAGATACGCACTTTCATGAGATCGTGAGCACACAATAACTGAAGCGCTGCTGCAATGATGGACCTTTTCGTCCTCCGCCTCAAAATCACGCTGATGTTTGGCGTACTGCGCATATATCGCAGAGCTAGCATCAAGCATATGTCGCGTTCGTCCATCTGCGCAAAAAAAACCTTTAAGCATGCGCGATGTTTCAGAGAGCATGTCAAGTGTAAACGCATGAATCAGATATGGGTCACTCCCAATTGAAAGAACGCGTTTAAAAAAAAATTTATTAATAAAAAAACAACAAAAAACGGATAAAGGCAACAAATCAGAATTGGGCATCAAGACCTGCAGTGTTTCCCCCGACATGCATCTTCTTTGAAAATGCTGGATTCAGTATATCATGCATATCTAATTTTCGTACTCATCGTTGTAGCTTGTATGAGTGTTGGTTGGCCATCGTTGTAGCTTGTATGAGTGTTGGTTGGCCATCGTTGTAGCTTGTATGAGTGTTGGTTGGCCATTTTTGCACAATGGTATATTTTTCTTTTCAAGGCCATACTTTGTAAACTGCCTTGTGTTTCCTTCTGACTCCTAACGTCACTACCAGGAAATGTAATCTTCGATCATATGGGCAAATCATGCATGATATCCCACGGACACGAACCGTCTTCGGTGAAAGTGCCTTTTAAAGTTTTTGCACCCGTTTCCTGATATAAATTGCAGAATCAGCTTAAATTTGACGATTTACCGACAATTAATTTGAAATGAAAACCGACATGTGCGGTTACTGAGCTATGGAAGCTTGTTTCTTCTCCCGACAATAAAAGTAATTTAGGCCACATCCACACGAAGCCAGAGCTTTCCCTATCCGATCTTTTTTTTGGCCTCGTTCTATACAATTTTTCGTAAACATCATCTCAAGAAATATATGCATACACACGAAACCACTGAAACCGATGTGGTATACATGCCAGACCAGTATGTGGCGCTGTAATTCTGCCACAGAGATACACTAAACAAAGAGAAGATGACTTGGAGCGTGCGCAAAACCTTTCGCGCTCTATGTGAAGACGAAGATGGCGAACACAACAACATCGTAGAAGCATAGGAGCAGAAGATTTTGCTATAGTAAAGCTAATAGGCTCAGTAGCTTCTGCACGAAAACAAGCATATAGTCCGCCATTGTTGTTGCTGTTACGTGTGACGTAGCGGTGTGTGACTAATGCTGACACGTACGTGTGATGACATCATCGTTTCACAAAATGTACGGATTGGCCGTACACACGAAAACGCGATGGGTGTCGTTTTCAGATTTATCCACCCTGGGACCCGGTTTCAGTGTCTCAAAACGCCGGATCCGTCTGGACTTAGACTTTTTATCTCACAATGCCAGTTTTTTTCTCTCACAATTGCTAGATGATATCTCATCATTTGGACGTACAGTAAAAAATGCGCAATTGCAATTCTGATAAAAGGTCGCAATTACCTTTGTAAATGGAAACACGCTTTCATTTACAGCCTGAAACTATAATTGCTTCCAATCTGATTGATTCAAACAGTTTTCAATAATTGAGTGGTATGCAGAGTATGTGTTGTTTTCATTATTATTTTCAGTCTGGAACACAACTTTACAAGATACTGGGTTGATACAATGAGCACTTTTAGGATAAAATAATCAGTGGATTTGTCAGATTAGCAAAACATACCTATTAGAACCACTTGCTTGGCTGTGCGAGACATTATTAAAATCATCAGCGTGCACTAATATGGTTTCAGCTATGAAAATAAAGTTGAAATGTGTTCTGTTTGTAGGATTCAGGGACACAACATAAAGGAAAACGAGTTGTAAAGATCAGTATTTGTCTTACCCCGGGGTCCCATCCAAGACTCGATGTAAGTGTTAACTCTGTGGTTAATGGCCTCCATCTTCAACCTTCGAGACAAAATCATATAAACATTATTTTCACACACGCATTCAAGACGTCCGTGAAAGTCCTAGAACACAATAAAACTCGTTAAAAGTCAATTGAAGCTAACTTAATAAATCCTTGTAGGAACACTTATTGATTACAGCAATAAAAATGGCCGCCTACAGCAAGGACTACCATCCATCACGTTTAATTCTCTTTAATCGCTCGTTTGTGGCTCAGTAGAGGTCAAGAAATGGTGCTTAGAAAGATCCTTAAACCAGAAACCCTTTTCCAGCAGGACTAACCATGAGAAGACACGAGCACAGAGGAACGGAGATTAATATCAGGCATGTTTCACTCGAGTGTTGCCATCAGATCTGCACAAGAGGACTTGCAAGAAAAAGCTTTTTTGTAACCAAGAGCTCTTTACAAAATACAAATGGCTCAAACCCACACAGAAAGTGTATAACAGCTCAGACACACTATTTAATTCAAATATAAGAAATTAGACAACATTTCACAGCATGTGTTAGAGGAAGGAAATTGTGGTAAAGCAAAAAAAAAAAAACAAAAAAAAAAGAAAGTAGGCGAATGGTCCGACAAACAGGCTTCATTTTCTTTCTTTTGATGTTGGGGTTCTTGAAATGTTTCATCAAAACATTATGATGTATAAACATGGTAACATACATTTACTGATGTCAATCTGGCAGAATTACCACACAATTATGAAGTTTTAATGTTTACTTGTGTATGAGGACTATGATTGCAATTTGGAGATATAATACACTCAGAAACCAATATTCAATGATTGCTTACAAATGACAATATATTAAAATGTGATGAATAATAGCTGTCATTGATTCGCATGTTCCTTTTACAACATATCCAAAATTACACTCGCACACTTCAAGACCATTCAGAACCGCGAATTAAAGTCTTCCTCATAAGATCAACTAAAGATCGGCTTCACATGACATCATCAAATCATAGCGCTTCTAATCTTTAATAAAGTCATAATGATGCTCGACACATCCGCGTTCGCGATGTCACGCGCGTCTTTCGGCCCCAGAACGCGCACTTTCAGATGGCATTTGTATGTTTAGCACTAAATCTCTTTAGCGTTATGAATCTTACCTTTAGTCTTCTCAGATATTGGTTATGATTTCTTCAGGGCTCAGTGCTGTACGGGTGGTGTCGTCAGTGTGAACGCTTGGAAAGACCTCGTGAAGTAAAGAGCGTCATGAGTGTCGGTAGTCCGCCTTTAAACTGATGCGTGTAACGGAACGCGTTTGAACGCGCTCTTATACTGACGCGCGAGGGCAAAGTCTGCGCGCACTTCACTTTATCTGCAGATTTAAGAGTTCAGAAACGCTTTCTTCAGAGAACAACAGCAACAGCGTGTGTTCGGAACGTATATAACAGGTTAAAATATCAGGAAAACAAACTTTTCGATTAGTGACGTATTCACATTCGAAATGTCGTCACTTGTGTTTCAACTGGATTAAGAACAAATGTATCAGTTCTGAATTCCATTATGGCGTTCTAAGAGAAAAGCGCGCATTCTGACAGCTTGTTTTAAGAAATATAATTTTTTTACAAGGCGTGAACTGTTGCAGGAACTGAAGTCACCCCATTCATCTGAAGTTAGAACGGACCAATCACAGTGCTGCTCTCACGTGGAACCAGATCTGGCCAATCACAGCGCTGCTCTCATGCATCGAGCGCATCACGTGGTCCACGTTGAAGGGAACAATCACAGCGAAAGTGTTAAGTGTCACAGCTTCCACCAAAAGTGCTCACGCGGCCCACACAAGCATGTCTCTTTTTGTTTTAAAGCTTGGTTAATAATTATTCTTTTTATATAGATATTGTAATTTCCCCCAAAGCTCTTGTGAATGTTTATGTGGTATTTTGTTGAACAAAAATGTCAGTAAGCATTAAAAGACTGTCATACGTGATCTCTATGGTCTATCTGGCCATAGTTCAGCTTCAGTGTGGTGATTCTTTATGATGCAGTGATACAAAGGCCTATTATTTAGCATATCATAATATTTTAAACATCCACTTAAAGTCCCAGTGAAGTGCCTTGAAACTGAGAGCATTATTCAGTAACAGGAAGAGGGGCGGGGCATATCAAACAGCTCCTCCCCTTTTTTAAACAGCCAATAGCGTTTAGTTTATATCACAGCTCAGAGCCGTTGAGTTCGTTAAAGCCGCAGTTTCCTCCTAATCTCCTCCATATCACTTTATAATACAGCATTCTGTGCAGAACTCAAATGATCCGATATGTTTTCTGTTCTGTCGACTCGATCACATGATCCGCTCTGTGGCGTGTCTCTGGACCGAATCTGTGGCGGTTCTTGTGACACTAACGTAAAAAGAAAACAGACTTCATTCGGGCCAATGGAAAGCATCTAAATCGTTCCCTATCCCCTATATAGTGCACTCTATGATATTCACCATGTAAATATGTGAACAAGTGACTGATTTCAGCCACAGCTTCAGCATCTGTTTATAATGAAGGGGGTGGAGCTTCAGATTCTAGAGAGCATTTGATTGGACCAAAAAATCTGATGAGTAGCTAAAGTGCAGAGTGATGTCATCAAAATCATTGACCCATATTGGCAGAAAGGGAGACTAAGTTCTGAATAAATCTTCTAAATATGATTTCTGTCATTGTTTTTGAACAAACTAGTGTACAGACAACAGTAAGGCTAACATATTCATACTAAAAGCCAAAAAACAAAAAAAATGTGTCTCGTAGCCTATTTAGTAGAAACTGGGTTATCCTGCAGTTGTGGTCTGATGTGTGATTAAGTATTCCTCGAACACTGGCTAAGTGAAGTGTAAGTTGTAAGTGCACTCTGCCTCTTATTTATTGCTTATCACTTTTGCAAACGCTATTCATCATTGCACAATCTACAACAGTCAATATACTCACGATCAACATCCTGACACGGGCCGTTATTAAGAGAGCTTATATAACACAGCCTTCCTTCAGGACCGTCCATCAGGATTTTGTTCAAAGATTATTATAAGAGCCAGATATACATTTGACTGAAATGTAATAGTGTGAACAGTAACTGGCTATTGCAATGCTTGTAAAAGTGTAAATGAAACCGACATCAGTACGCAGTGTTTTACACAATGTTTAATTTGTTCATTGATAAGTTGCACAGCAAAAGTCTTAATATATCTAATTTATACTATACGGTATGTTATAGCTTTTATTGCTTCCATGGCATCAATAGCTGGCAGAAACTGTCAGCGACTACTAATGATTTAATGTATTGAATTAAAATCCATTTAAAGCATTTAAAGTATTGCAGATACAAGGCTTGAATGATAGGTCTAGAAAAGGCATTGTTGGCCACTCAATAAGCTGAAATATGTACATAAATCACTTTATTTTAAGCCATATACAGATGTTAAAGCTAACAAACTACAGCATAATGTTATATAATTCATTTATCCATGATTATTGTATTAAAAAGAGCCTCATCGCCCTCTAGTGGTGAACAAAGCTTAACACCCGCAAAACCTCAACTACGATGATATAAATGTAGCCGTCCTTCAAACAATAAAATGATTCAACATAATGTGTTAGTGAAAAACACAACGCACTGCACACTTCTATGGTCTTCTGCATTTAAATTTAAAAGAAAAAGAAAAAAGTAAAAGAAGAATCAGCCGTTTCATCCATAAAAAAAGAAAGTACACTTGTTAATGCCTGATGAAGTACAGTATTTACATTTCGACAATGAAAATATTACTAATGTACAATTTAGTGTTTGCTACATTTACATAATCTCTCACACACTCAGACCGGAGTGAAATATGTACACATTCGGGTACAATTGCATCATGGATCTGTTTAAGCTATTAAAATAATTTGCGAATAATAAAAAAATCTGCTATTTACAAATTCAACAAACCTTTGGCTGGCCTCAGCAATCAACACATGCTATTTTAAATAGAAGTTTTAGTTTTTTTCTGTCAGATACTTGGTCTTTCGCTCTCATGCAAAGGAGCTTTTTTTTTTAACGTATATCTGGTTTGCGTTAGTTTGAAGCAGGCTTTATTTGCCCCTGTTGACCGGCTCCCCGATCAGCTCGGGACACTTGTCCTCCCCCTTGGCGATCCGGTCGCACTTGTGAAGCAGGTCGTAGTTGATCTTGTCTGTGATGACACTGTCCTGCTTGTACTGAGGATGTTTGGCCACAAATTCCCTCATCCACTTGGCCATGGTCATCAGCTCACCTGAGGAAAACACAAGAACGTCAAAGCAAATATGAACAAAATCATCCAAATAATCAATATGCAAAAAACGAAATCCCCCCCAAAAATCTGAAGTATGTCATTTTTACTGTCGGTAGTAGTGTTGTCAAACAAAAAATGACTCCGCTCTTGACTAAATAACTTTAATTGTAAGCATTAATCTCTATTTAACTTTTACAATAAAACCTGTCCAGTGTTACTTAACATTTTATTACTTTCATTTCTGTAGTTTTTCTCAGCTGAGTAGTTTATTTCAGCTTAATTTGGATGTATTTATTTGTGCTATCGTTTACAATTTGTTTATTTGTTCTTATTTTATTTATCTGGATTGTTCTATTTACTTAGTTTGTATTTTTTTGTTAGGAATTATTCAAATATAGCCTCCCTTGTTCTGTGCGTAAGCTATTACAACAAAAGTACCCAAATTATCAAAAACGTATGAGACGATAAATGCTCTGAATGGAGGTACAGTATTTATAACAGTTTTCCCTGTGGTATCGAATATCGATATTTTTCAAGATATCATATTAAAGTCGGAAATTTCAGTGTCGTGACAATGCTAGTCGCTAGTATATGGAAATTAACAATGTTCACTCGTTCTGTTAAATTCATTAAATTCAAATTCATATTTGTCAGCTAAAGTCCGCTGGATGATGCAAAACTCCAGGGCCCGTATTCATAAAGACTCTCAGAAAACTCTTAATTTAGCTTAAAAACGTCTACGTAGGAGTCTTCGCTTAAGAGCGATTCGGGACCGATCTGAGATCAACTCTGAGTCCGGAAGAGACACACGTTCATCTTCGTGAGGAGGCGGGGTTAGCGCCGTTGATGTGTGTGACACAATCTTCTGAAGACTGTGATTGGTTGGTTGTCCAAGAAGGAAAAAAGAGTGATTTTAAGTATAGGGTCTATTCTTAGCCTTCACTTTGAAATTAAATGCGTAATTTTTCCTATTTGACTGTTCTCTCTCTCTCACACACACACATGTCTGGTTTACTATCTTTGTGGGGACTCTCCATAGACTTAAAGGGACACTCCACCGGTTTTTCATATTAAACTATGTTATTCCCTTAACTAAGACGAGTTGATACACACCTCTCTCGTCTCAGTGCACTTAATCGCTCTGTCTTGCGGCGAAGCTTTGTTAGCACTTAGCTTAGCCCACTTCATTCAATAGGATCCAAGCAGAGAAGCGACCAAACACCTCCACGTTTTCCCTATTTAAATACAGTTACTCGAGTAGAGTAACTCGACCAAGAACGGTGAGACACAATAAAACGTTGCGCTTTTCTAAGCGTGTAAAATGGATAACTATATTGTATGGCGGAAAACCATAGCAAGTGCTTGGGAGCCCTTCGACTCGGCGCAGTAATATCGTCACTCGTGAAAAATCCTCTCCCTCTCATTTGCGTCAATATTACTACGCCGAGTCGAAGTGCTCCCAAGCACTTGCCCTACACTAACCCTACCCATCACACACACTAACCCTTACCCATCACACACACTAACCCTACCCATCACACACACTAACCCTACACATCACACACACTAACCCTACACATCACACACACTAACCCTCACACACACTAACCCTTACCCATCACACACACTAACCCTTACCCATCACACACACTAACCCTACCCATCACACACACTAACCCTTACCCATCACACACACTAACCCTTACCCATCACACACACTAACCCTACCCATCACACACACTAACCCTACACATCACACACACTAACCCTTACCCATCACACACACTAACCCTACCCATCACACACACTAACCCTTACCCATCACACACACTAATCCTACCCATCACACACACTAACCCTTACCCATCACACACACTAACCCTACCCATCACACACACTAACCCTTACCCATCACACACACTAACCCTTACCCATCACACACACTAACCCTACCCATCACACACACTAACCCTTACCCATCACACACACTAACCCTTACCCATCACACACACTAACCCTTACCCATCACACACACTAACCCTACCCATCACACACACTAACCCTTACCCATCACACACACTAACCCTTACCCATCACACACACTAACCCTACCCATCACACACACTAACCCTTACCCATCACACACACTAACCCTTACCCATCACACACAACTGTCTGCATTTATACATAATAAAAAAAACGAATTCTGTATGATTTATAAGCTTGTTTACCCATGAGGACCTCTATTTAGGTCCCCACTGTGACACAAGTCCCCATGAGTCTGTGGGCACGCACGCACACACGCACGCACGCACACACAAATCCTTTTTTAACTTACCATGCTGTTAATTTCCTATAAGGTATTTGATTGGCTTAGAATGATAATTTGTTCCACTCTTCCCAGTTACACTGATTGCTGCGTGTCTATTTAAGTGTTGGTTTGAATGTTGGTTTTAATGTACCAAACTCACTGTCCTCCATCGTCTGAAACACATTTCTCCTCCCTCTTCGTCTTTCCTCCATTTTCTCCTCTGATAAAGAAACTCTTTAAAGTCCTCGTCCGTGCTCCGAACAATTTTGCCCTTCAGACCTCTTTTAAGGGTTAAGATGCTTTCTGAATTACTTTCTTTACTAGGATTTTTGCTTTAATTTTAAGAGTAAACGTCCACATTTATAAGAATTTTCTTAGAATATTGTCACTAGGAGCGACTCTTACATTAAGATTCTTTATGAATACGGGCCCTGACTTTCATGATGGTTTCTTTCATTTGTTTTGCCCTCCGTTTGGTCTAAAACATTGTGTTCGTGATCATCCAGTTTGAAATGTTGACTAGATAGTTTTTTAAAAATGACTAAAAGTTTGCTACGTAGTATTTCCTACTAAAGCAAGGCGATATTTGACTGATTTGATTTGAAAAGAGGAAGACAAAAGCCTTTTCCCCATTTCTTCCACTTTTCTTCTCTAAAGGCAGCCACGTTTTATTGAAAGCTCATTATTCCAGCAGTTCAGTAGCACTTTAAAAGTTAGAAACTACACATGATTGTACAGAAAAAACTAAAACTGGTTGAAAAAGAAAATAAACGATCTAAAATAAATCAGCATAAGTTAAAAAATCTAAATAAATAGCACACAAAACTGAAACTATCTATAACACAATAAGTCAGTGTGGAAGTACTGCAGTCCTACCAGAGGCGCGCTTCTTGATGAGCTTCAGGTAGTTGAGGATCGTGCACCGCGTGTCGACGTCCACCTCCATGTTCTCCAGGTAACAGTTCAGCATCGGGATCAGGCCGTGAAACACCCCCTCCTGAACGATCACACACACACACACACACTCAATGGAGGGACGCAGTGTCGCTGAACACGTACAGCTACACCGTGTCAAGTTGATTCTTAGCCAAAAACACTTTGTTCTTTCAAAATGATATCCTCATTCATGTGTAATTACTTCCACCAACTAATCAAGTGTTCTCGTAAGCGTAGAATCTGCCATTCAGAATACACACGGGCGAGTCGCTTGAATAGCGGCGGCCATGTTGCGCATCCATTTGGGAACCTAATAGCTAATGATGTTAGCAATGAAATGGAACCAAAATAACGAACAGGAACACTCATGGACGAAGTTGAACTGGAAGCCATGCTAATCTGGGAATAATACGCCACCGTAGGAGTTAAAGCAACACAAGGGCACTTTTCCTCTTCGGTCCCCTTACTGGTTGGAAACTAAATTGTCCATTACCGCTGTCGTAAATAATGTAGCCTAGCGTCGCACGCACGCACGCTGTTTATCCAGCGCCGGCTTTAGAGTGAACGATGTCCACAGATGAGGGAGAGTATGTTACATGATTTCATGAAAGGATGATGTATTACGACATCAGAAACGAAGAAAAACTAAATGACTATTGTAACGCTTGACGTAAAGCAAGTCAAATCTGTAGTTTTCTTATGTCTCATTCGGACTACAGAAACATGACCCGGTCGTGTGGTTATAGCAGATAAAGGACCACAGAGCCAATCCAGAAGGGCCTTTCACCCTGTTACGACTCGATGAACCGCTCAGAAGATTTTGGAAACATTATTTTAAGGTAAAAACTGTTCCATAGTGTTGCTTTAAAACGCACTCAGGGTGGGAGGGGCTAGAAAGTAATTTTCAGTTTGTAGTCATATACACTTGGGATCCCACACAGTAAATCCCACACAGTGTAGCTTTAAGACGGCTGAAGAGCAGAGAAACACACACCTTCCCGTTGATGATGGTGTCGATGCTCATCAGTGTGAACTCTTCCCCGTCACTCGCGTCGCTCGCGTCGCTCTCCACGCCGTTCTGGGCCGCGGACGGCGGGTCCAACACGGGGTTACAGCCTGACAATAATAATAATCAAGCAAGAAATAAACACATATGAGTAACAGTAAATTAGGGGTCTTTAACTCAGACCTCACAAAAGGTGAACAAGGTGATTCTGAAGTTTCTGGGGGTTCAGGAGGAAATTATGTGATTATGATTCAGGTGAGTTGATTAAGACTGGTTTATTCACTATATGTGACCCTGGACCACAAAACCAGTCACATGGGTCACATTTTGGACATCATCTAAAAACTGAGCAAATAAGCTTTCCATTGATGTACGGTTGTTAGGATAGGATAATATTTGGCTGAGATACGACTACTAGAAAATCTGGAATCTGAGGATGAAAAAAACCTCAAATAAATCAAAACATTTAGAAAATCACTTTAAAGTTTTTTGTACTGCACTCACTCACAAAAATAAATGTTCTATATATTTACGATAGGAAATTGACCAAATATCTTCATGGAAATTAATCTTTACTTAATATCCTAATAATTGTTGGCATAAAAGAAAAAAAATCGATAATTTTGACCCATAAAATGTATTGTTGGCTGTTGTCTCAAATATACCCGTGCGACTCGTGACTGGTGTTGAGATCCAGGGTCACATGTATACATTAGACATGTAAAACATCAGCTTTTCACGTCATTATTAGGGGCTTTAATAACAGAACTGCATATGTGTGACAATTGTGTGATTATGTAAAACTGGTAAATAATTTTTTTTAACCGGTTCATTGAAACAAACTGTCCGAAAGAACCAGTTCACGGAAAAGCATCAGACTTCCCATCACTGATTAACACCCATCACCTCAGCAGTGGAGGCTTTCACAAATTCAGTGATATGAAATGTAATTTCCCAAAATCAAAACTGAGCCCAGTGAAAATCCCTCGCCACAGTGGCTGGTGGGCAGAAAAAGTTAGTCAAGTCCTGGTCAACGGTGGAATTATATATGGCATTACAGAAATTAATTACATGCAGTTATTGTTAAATACATGTTTTTATATTGTATGCATACTTGTATGTACACAAGTGTGCACTGTAGCAAATAATGTATAGTAGTTAAAGACACTTAATATACAGTAAATGTGGAGCCAGTGTCACAAATATCAGCTGTGCCTTTATAAAAATGTGTCACAGCTTAACACGGATATAAATGATGAAGACTTTACTGTCAACTGACCTTTAAAGACGTCCTTCCGGAAATAAAACATGCCCTCTTGCACGGCATTCCTCTTCTGAGCAACTTTCATATTTTCATCAACCTAAAGCAAGAGTTGCACAAATACAAATGTCTTGGATGCACATTTATACTTCGTCTTGCTTTTAAGAATATGCGCAGTGTTTCTGCCAATTAAAATCATTAAAATCACACACACACTCTTTCTCTCTGTCTCTCACACACACTTTTTCTCTCTCTCTCTCTCTCTCTCTCTCTCTCTCTCACACTCTTTCTTTCTTTCTTTCTCTCTCACACACACACCTTTGATAATGGAATGAGGAAATCCAGCTTATAGGACAAGATCACACGGGTGAGAAGAACGATAAACACGACATAAGCAGAGTTCTCAAAATCTGTCAGTTGGACCTGTAAAAAAAAAAAAATTATATCAGATTGATATGATGTATTTCATGTTTATGCAAAACAAACCCCAAAGTTTTGCATGCAATAGGGTGAATTTCACAATATCGGTCATGTCATATTTCTGGATGGATGGAGTCTATGTTGACAGCATGTTGTACTATTGCATTTTGTGATTATTTTGTATAAAATATTGAAGTTTATAAATGAGTGTTTTGGCGATATGCATTGTTCCATAATCGGGGTTTAATATTGGCATGTTCAATTATCCTTCGACGAACACGCTGGGATTGTTTTCCTCATAACAGTGGAAAGAAATACTCCGTCGTTTTTTGTCGTACTTATTAGAGTAAGACATCATTAGAAACTGTAAAGGGTATCATTTTATTTTTATAGTCTCAATATAACAACAAAACGTGATGTTTTTGTAAAAATAAAGAAATAAAGAAAAAACAAGCACAAACAAACAGGATACGCTTTATGTTACCAAAACTTTCTGTATACATGCCTCATTCACGATAGGAATTATATCTATAGAAAGCTTGAAATGTGAATTTAAATCTAAATGAATGATGTAATCCAACACGAACCCAAGGAGGGGTGCCGAGGTCTCTGCTCAAACGCAGATGTGTATAATGTGTACGAGCGACTCACGGGGAGTGAAGGACAAGGCATTAGAGCGGTGTTTCCCAAACCTTTTTTTGCAAAGTAAAAAATCCAAATGGCACACTGTATAAAAATATAAAATAGCACAAACATGCATTGCTTCAAATGGCATATCAATCTAGATATTAGGCTATATTAAAAGTAGTACTCACATTTAATGTGAAACAATAAATATGATGTTGTTGGTGATTTATTTGTAGCATTTATTTTTAATAATTTTTTAGAATTTGATAATTTTCCCCGGCACACCTGACAACCTACTACCAAAATAGTGGTTGGTTTCAACTTAATTGTGTATTACGTGAGTCACGAACGCGCATCACAGAACAGAGCAAGGCCAGCATTTGTGCTTATAAAACTTCAACTGTTTTATTTATTTGTGAAATGCGGATGGTTTGTCTAGATAAGACCCTTATTCATCGTCTGGTGTCGTTTAAAGCCCTTTGAAGCTGCACTGAAACTGTCATTTGGACCTTGAACCGTTTGGGTCCTGTTGAAGTCCATTATATGGAGAAAAATCCTGGAATGTTTTCATCAAAAACCTTCATTTCTTTTCGACTGAAGAAAGAAAGACATGGACATCTTGGATGACATGGGGGGAGGAAATTATCAGCAAAAGTTTTTTTAAAAGTGAACTAATCCTTTAATTTGGTATATATAGAAACATGTCCCTTCATTCTCCCAGTGTCAAATTGTTGTACTAACCCTCCAGTGGCCGGAGGCGTCTGACCGGACACGTCCTCGACCTCGAGTCTCCAGGCGAGCCAGAGAATCAGTTTACTTCGTTTTTGAAAGTAAACATCTTTAAATGTATATATTATGTCTTTATATTTAGAGCACTGAGTGCACTTTTCTGTCCAGCCATACAACTAACCTGACTTCGCTTTCAATAGCATCATCTGTAATTCATGATATTTCCACAACAGCATATGGATGATGATGGCAGGGCTAGTTGATAACGGACATACACTAAAGCCCTATTCACACGGGATCAGTAATACCTGGTGTCCTCTAGTCATCTGTAATAATGGTGGAGGTCGTCTGTGATCTTAATCCCGTGTGAATCGCCCATGTCAGTAATTTGTAAGTAAAAATTCCCCCGCAAATGACCATCCATATTTCACGAACACCGAGTGATAATATCAGTCCCGTGTGAATCGGCATCGCTGTGATTTGGCGGAATCGTATATAATTTTTTTCTAGGTTTTTGTTTCATGTGCGCCTTTTTATCCATCTTTCATGAAGATATCCGTTTCATATCCGGGAGATAAGTCAGTAAACTCGAGTAAAATCACAGGCTTCGGTTATCCCGTACGAATGGGCCACACGACATTCAGATGTGGAGGGGATTTCTAAATCACACGAGGTCCCAGATAACACTGATCCTGTGCGAATAGGGCTTTAGACAGCCCAGCAGTTATCGCTCTAAAATAACACAGTGATCATGATGGGATGTAAAATATTGGAGTTGTGGGAAGCGTACATAATTTAAACTGTATGTTTAAGGTTGGTAGTGTCCTGCTTTCTAATCAAGCTTAAGATGTCATGCAATACATTCTCATTGCGATAGTATTGTTCAATAATGTTTAGCCTGTCTGTGCTGTGAAGAGTAGATCATAAGTGTGTGGAGGTACAGGATCCCACAGCCTCCTGCAGCTTTAGGCCCGGTTTACACGAGAACGCTCACGGGTGAAGATGTAAAAATATTTGATCAGATGTGCCTTTCGTTTACACGGCGACGGTGTTTTTGGGGCTTAAAAACGCAAAAAAAGTGAAACCACCCTCCAGAGTGGAAATCTTAAAAACGCTCCACCGTCGTGTTCCCGTGTAAAGGGTAAAAAACGGTAAAAACGCAAATCTGCTCTCGTCGCGTACGCGTTTACGTCACAGGCGTGCGCCAGTACAGGACAATAACAACCAACATGTCGGATTATTTCCATACGCCGGAACCCCCAGTTGCCCTCGAAGCTCTGATGAACAAGAGTCTTTTCAGCAGTTGTACAAAATATTCTCAAATATTGGTGTTGTTGTGTGGCAGTGCTTCACATCGCCCCCTAGCGCCTGGAGTGCACACTACATCCAATTTCACACACTTTTGCGTCACCATATGCACGCAGATTTCCCCCCCATAACGCTCGTCTAAACGCAGAATAAAAAGTGATAATGCAACGCCACTTTTGCGTTTTCTCTTCTGATCGTTTCCGTGTAAACATCGCCTTAATTGCCTTCTGTCCGGATATTTCATTTGACATGGCAAAGGAATGAATCAAATTTGGGTTTTTACAAACATTATTGGTGCACCCAACCACACAGGCTAGTCCACGTCCTCAATCCGATACTGTGTGGTGGTTCGTTCCCCTAAAACTGGGCGTCAATCTGTTCAGAGTCTATGACGTGCTCTACTTGATAAACTAAAACGCAAAAATGGATTAAAATATTCCATGTTCTGATATTGTTTCACTAATAGTTATTCTATAAATGTTACATTAACAGGTGCATGAAATACCCAGTGGTTTGGGATTTATTTTCATGAATAAAAATAAAAAAACGTGTTTCCGCGTAGAGTCTATTTGCTGCACTGCTCAATTAAAGTGAAAACACACTTTTGATGGACAAAACAGGCTAAATATGATTGCACACAAAAGTGCCCAAAATACACAGAATTTACGTGTTTTATCAAGAACTGGAGTAGGCTATGTCAGAAAAGAAAACGAAGACTCAAAAATATTTATAGAAAATTAACCCATTTAAACTTGTTTTTATTATTCAGTTTGTACAAGTGATTGCAATAGTGTGTGTTTTGAGAAATATCTTTATACTGCAAAGCTATATTTATTAAAAAAATATATTTATATATTATTTTATTGCATTACCTGTTTTCATACAGACGTTTAGTTTGCTAAATATATATCTAAAAAAAATGATTGGATATTGGATGTGAAAAGGAAATGGTTCTTCCATAACACTTCAGATGTGTGTGTGTGTGTTTCCCACACCAGGGGTAATTTATATAGTTCTATTTTATAGTGATTATCGGTTCAAAAAATTATGTTCTATGCAAAGTGTAAAATGTTCTATTAAAGAAAAGATAGAAAATAAATATTTGTGTGTGCTGTAAAGTGGTTAGAAAAAATGAAATCTGAATCGGCCTAAAAAATTGTAATCGGTGCATCTCTAATTTGTTTGTTCACTCGTTCATTCATTTGTTTGATAGGAAGTGTGCTAGCATGGTTTGGGACACAGACAGTGTGTGTTTAATACCTCCATGGGCCGAAACTCGACTCTCCAGCCGATGTCGGAGTTGGGTGGGGGGGGCTTGAACCTCATGGTCTGCCAGTTGGTCGACTGGAGATTCTGGAACATGCAAAATAAACCGTGGTTCATTCTCACATGCTATATGAACAAATCCCTCCAACTACGTGTAAAACACTGGTCTAATATTAACATTACTTGTTAAGTTTAAAGGAGTAGTTCACTCTCCTGATGATTTACTCTCCCCACGTCATCCAAGATGTTCATGTCTTTCTTTCTTCAGTTGAACAGAAATTAAGGTTTTTGAGGAAAACATTCCAGGTTCTTCCTCCTACGTCACGCTTGACCTTTCAACATGATTACGTAATGTGTGTCGCATCACAGCTAGTGCAAGACGAGCATTAGTGGTTAACAAGTATATAAGTGTTTATTTTTGTTATAAAATGTCGCTGGTTTGTGTAGATGAGACTCTTATTCCTCGGCTGGGATCGTGTCGAGACTTTGAAGCTGCACTGAAACTCACATCTGGACCTTCGACCCGTTGGACCCCATTGAAGACACTATATGGAGGAATACTGGAATGTTTTCCTCAAAAATTTATTTTCAGAAAGAAAGACATGAACATCTTGGATGACGTGGGAGATTAAACCATCAGGAAATGTTAACTCTGAAGTGATCTACTCGTTTAAATACCTCGAAGTGGTCCGACTCGTTCTCGTCGTCCAAGTGAAGCTTCTCCTGGAAGAGCGACAGCGGGTCTCGGATGAAGAGGTGTGCGATGTGCTGTGCCAGCAGTTTATCAATGCCTGCAACAGTGCAAAACACAGCGCTTAAACACTGAGCACACACCCGCTTCTGTGGTTTCACGTCTACATCGAGTGGCACAAACCGAACACATATGGGGCTTTCGCGCCGGGTAGTTACAGGAACTGGCCACCGGGGTGTTCCCGAGAACTAATGGATCCCTTATGAACGTCTTCCTGGTTGCGTTCGCACCGCTAGTAGGAACTCTGAAGTGACGTGAGACGCGCTTCTTGTTGAGACTTTTATTTTGACGCCGAGAACGACTGAACACACAGCGCTCGCATTCTCCGTGTTCATTAGTTTACGATCTGTCGAATACGAATACGTTATCAGATAGAACTATTATACATAGAAAGTAGACCGTAATGAAAAGATATTAGCGTATGCCCTGTGTTGATGTTCAGTGATGCTGAGCAGAAATACATGATCATGTTTCTCTTGGTGACCTCAGCGTAACGGTTCATCTATCACTGTTTTCCATGTTCGTAGAGTTAGTTTCTGGAGTAAATATATAGGATATAATCTGTGTGTTTACATGGCTATTTTTTTTAAATGGCGGGTGCTGGTGTTTCAGTGCGTTCGGCCAATCAGCGAACACTAACACCTGTGGACGGGGTGTCAATAAAATGTATTTATTTGGTAACACTTTATTTTACGGTGTCCTTGTTAAATATGTTACATGAACTTACTGTAGTAATAACAGTAAATTATGCATAATTACATGCAACTAACCCTCAACCTAATCCTACCCTATCCCTATAATAAGTACATGTAGTTACTTAATATCACTCTGTACGTAAATATATAATTACACTGTAACCATTTATTTTTATTGCAGAATGTATATAAGACCGGGAACAATCGCCAGTGTGTGTGTGTGTCAGTGTGTGTGTTCACCTGCATCGAGCAGCTGTTTGTTGATCTCCTCATCGATGGTCAGCTCAATGTCGTTGTATTTCTCACCGCAGCAGGACAGGTAGCTGTCGATCGAATCATACCTGGATTTATTGATCTTGAATTTGTTGTTTTTCAGCGGCTGCAAAGAAACAGAGGCCATATTATGTTCACGTCACATTTGTGCGCTTAAGTACGTGTTTCTAAATGTAGATGTGTGACGAGCGCACTCATAATAGAGTGACCCCAACTTTTCAGACAAGAACCAACCAATCGGCTTCAGCCTATCCGTAACAACTTTAGCTTTTAGCAAAATTAGCTTTTCTGCTAACTCTGGCAGATTTACATTTTAAGTGTAAACAAACAAAAAAATTTCAATTGATGTGCATTGTCCCTTTTAAATAAAAATAAATAAAAAACAACACTGAAAGCTCAGTCAAGATGGAGGAAAGACACATTTTTAGACGCAACATTAACGGACCCTAGCAGTCTTAATGTTGTTTTTAGGTTTTCCTGCTTGCATGTTGATTATTTTCCCCATATCCTCCATTGCTGCAGCTCCTCTTCCCAGTCTGCGTTCCAGTCCAAAATGGTCCTGCCCTTCACTCGCTAACTTCGCTCCGTCTCGTTCCCTCGGATGTACGGCATTGCTTGCGTTGCATTAGCGCCCACTACTGGCGGACCTGTGCAATGGGCTGAACTGCACCGATAAGCCCTTGATCACTTAGAATCCACTATGGGGTTGATTTATTTACTTTTTCCCCTCATGAAATTTTTTTAAATGCAGCATTCTATATGTATATAGGTGTGTTTGAGTTGTTTACATTTTTAAAATAATGAATATATCAGAGTTGTTTGTGGTGGGGTAAATTAAACGCAATATGCATTGACGTCACGATCGTGTTGCATTGTGGTATATGGAGCTGAAGTGTACATATGAAGTAGACTGAGTGTCTGACACTTCAAAATGGCGGCAGGGATTCCCCCGAGGGGAAGTTTGCAAGTGCGTGTCTTAAAGTGGACTGGAACGCAGCCTAAGAGGACCGTTTAAATAATAAAGACATTACAGTAGGTAATATAATTTGTAATGTTAAAAAGGACCTATTATGCCCTTTTACAAAGTCTTGATTTTGTTTTTGGCCTCTACTTAGAACAAAAAAAAAAAAAAAAAAAAAACATTTCCTCATATTCTCCATTGTTGCGGCTCCTCTCTTCCCAGTCTGTCAGGAACGCTCTGTTTACTTCCTGTCTCTATGAAGCCCCTCCTCCTGAAAAGCACACTGTGCTCTGATTGGTCGGCTGGATCAGTGTGCTGTGATTGGTCGAGAGCTTCGAGTGTGTTTGGGAAATGTCCCGTCCCTTACCATAACCACCAGTTTAACACACTACTAACTCACTCAACCAGGCCCCGCCCCTTTATTCTGCATATTAATTATTATAATGAGGAATATTGTGACGTGTTCGTTCCCGGAAGAAACTCAAGACTACAGTGGAGGCGTTTCAGGAGTTCAGAAACACTGATATAGAGAAGAACTGGAACTTTTTCATGATCAAACAGCAACATTACTAAAGAGAGATGAACATGGGAAAAGCACAATTGGTCCTGTTTATCGTTTGTGGTTTAAAAAAAAAAACCAGAATGATTTGAAACTGAGAAAATGCTTGGCCTGGCTGATATATTTGTCTATTTTGAGAAATTGGCCTTGGCTGATAACACTGGTCTGCGATTTTTTAAGTCGTCGTCTGCTTTTTATTATACCACGCTATTTATTATGTATTTTGATGTGAAGAACATGACAATTAATTGTCTACGGTTTCCAAGATATTATAGGATACTTACATTTCACGTCTATGTATATTGTGTTGACAGTATTTGTCACTTGTAGTAGCATGTTAAAATCAGCTAAAGGATAATATAAATCAAATTTATTATGAAACAAACAGCAAAAAACTATGATGTATATAGTTTAGCCCTGTTCAGTGTCTTCTCGTCGAGTCTCTCGTATTCATTAAATGGAGCATCTCTTGTCTGCAAGCATTGATGTACTCCATTTCCATTTGTGACGTAAGCTTCGTTATGATTCCATCATCCATGATTATTAGGAATAACATGATCAATTCAAATGATATATGACGCAATACCAGCTTCAGATTGCATTATTCATTGTTTGGCCTAAAAAGCAAGTGCTGTCCAAACCCAGACAGAGTTATTCACAGATCCAGTTCAAATGTATTTTAGTCATTTCTGGTTTAAATTGAGATCCCTTCCCTTTATTACTCACTTATCCTCCGCTATTCTCAAGTCAAGGGTCGTATATACGGTCCCAATAACTAATCTTGAAAACTAGAGCCAATCAACGATTGTATGCATCATTTTTGTCCTCAGTGACCCAGAATTAGTAAAGTTTGACTAAGAGTTGATATCAGCCGTCAGAACATTCGCACTTCTCACTTTGTAAATTCTCTAAAGGGACAATTTGGATGAGATTAGATTTCTTTTTAAATTATTAACAGAGTCATTTCATGTATGATTCACAGTGCCGCTGCTAGCCATTTTGGTGCCCTAAGCATAATTCCTTTATGATGCCCCCCCCCCCCCCAAAAAAAAATTTCATTTAGGATTTTCATTTATGTTTAATACCCCAATGAGGGTATGATTTATAAAAAAAAATAAAAATTAAAAGTAACACTTTAGTTTAGGGTCTAATGCTCACTAACTAGTTTCATTACCATGCAATGGCATGGTTTTATCATCACTGTGGTCCCGAATTTGAGGCAGTTTAGTTAGTGGGGTTTGGGGTTTCCCCGAGAAAATTTTGGATTTCTCTGAACTACAGATGTGCATTTTAAGATGTTGTGAAGGCAAAAAAAAAATTCGATAACAACAGCTTTAAAACCATGTCAGTGGGCAGCTGATTATTTTTCTCTCCTCATCAGCATCACACTCTTTTTCTCTTTGTTTTTATCTTGCCCTGTCTCTTCCCCTCCTAAAGTTGGCTTTTTTAATTTACTAAAGGCTACAATTTGTATTTTATTCTCAATATGTACACATTCATTATTAATCCTGTGCCTAACATGATGAAAACGGCTTTGTTCATGTTTCTTGTCCCCTCAAAATGACAGTAGCCTAAACTATTACACTAGGCTACATGTTACATAGGCCTATTTTCAGTTCAAAATGGCAAAATTAGACAAAACTATATTAGTTTGCCTAATTATTTTTTGTCATTCGTTTAACATTTATGACCTAAAAAAAACTGTCAAATATGAAACGTTAAGTTTAGCTACTTACATCTTATCTCGCACTGAAGCGTCGAGTTGCACTGTTAAAATTCGCGCTCAGCGTCTGTGAACATAAAGCCCGCCTACTTTGATTTGATTGGTCATCTCAAATATTCTGACATTGACGAGCAGTGACGGACCAATGAGGCTCAGATGAACACACACACACCCTGTCCTCTCTGTTTCTGACGTGCTCTAGCTCTGCTCGGTGCTGCGGATTGAAGATGAAGAACGCGCTGAATCTGATTATAACAAGAAGTTTGATGATTGATTTTTCATTAGGCTATTTTTGGTGCCCCCCTCAGCACTTGGTGCCCTACGCACAGCGCGTGATGCGCGTGGTGGGAGCGGCGGCACTGATGATTCACACAGGATCTCTCAAATCATTACTGAAGTGCGATGGTCTGTTGTTTGGATGAGGGCGTTACGGATCATCATGTAGTCTGGAATTATAAAATTATATAATTTAGTGAAGGAATTAAGCCCAAAAACTTAAGGGATAGTTCACCCAAAAATGATAATTATCCCATGATTTACACACCCTGAAGCCATCATAGGTGTATATGACTTTCTTCTTTCAGACGAATACAATCAGAGTTATATTACAATATATCCTGGCTCTTCCAAGCTTTATAATGGCAGTGAATGGCTGTTTTGAAAAGTCCATAAAAGTGCCTCTATCCATCATAAAAAAATTAATCCATCCATGAATAAAGTGCTCCACAGGCTCCGAGGGGTAATAAAGGCCTTCAGATGAGAAGCGATGAGTTTGTGTAAGAAAAATATTCATATTTAACACGTTACAAAGTACAATTCTAGCTTCCGGCCAAACGAACATATGCAGTCTACTTACGCCTAAAGTGCAACTTACGCAACTCATGCCTTCAGAAGTAGTGTAGTGCGTCATGGCGTAGTGTAAATACGGAGTCGTGTGGAGCACTTTAATCATGGATAGATGCACTTTATGATGGATAGATGCACTTTATGATGGATAGATGCACTTTATGATGCACTTTATGATGGATAGATGCACTTTATGATGCACTTTAATGATGGATAGATGCACTTATAATGGATAGAAGCACGTTTATGATGGATAGATGTACTTTTATGATGGATAGATGCACTTATGATGGATAGAGGCACTTTTATGATGGATAGATGCACTTTTATAATGGATAGATGCACGTTTATGATGGATAGATGCACTTTTATGATGGATAGATGCACTTTAATGATGGATAGATGCACTTTTATAATGGATAGATGCACGTTTATGATGGATAGATGCACGTTTATGATGGATAGATGCACGTTTATGATGGATAGATGCACTTTTATGATGGACAGATGCACTTTTATGATGGATAGATGCACTTTTATAATGGATAGATGCACGTTTATGATGGATAGATGCACTTTTATGATGGACAGATGCACTTTTATGATGGATAGATGCACTTTTATGATGATAGATGCACTTTTATGATGGATAGATGCACTTTTATGATGGATAGATGCACTTTTATGATGGATAGATGCACTTTTATGGACTTTTCAAAACAGCCATTCACTGCCATTATAAAGCTTGGAAGAGCCAGGATATATTGTAATATAACTCTGATTGTATTCGTCTGAAAGAAGAAAGTCATATACACCTATGATGGCTTCAGGGTGTGTAAATCATGGGATAATTATCATTTTTGGGTGAACTATCCCTTAAGTTTTTGGGCTTAATTCCTTCACTAAATTATATAATTGTATAATTACAGACTACATGATGATCCGTAACGCCCTCATCCAAACAACAGACCATCGCACTTCAGTAATAATAAGAGAAATCCCAGACCTGTGTGAATCATACATGAAATGACTCTGTTAATCATTTAAAAAGAAAACTAACCTCAGCCAAATTGTCCCTTTTGAGAATTTACAAAGTGAGAACTTTGTAAGTACAAATGTTAGTGTGAAATGAGAGTAAAATCTGCATGTGTGTGTGAGGTGTATGGCGTCCTCACCTCCAGGCCCCTCTCCTCCGGGGTCCGGTCGTCCACAGACGCAGAGATCACACCCCAACGGCAGTCGATGTCTGAGACCAGCCCGCGGTAGAGCGGAGACGCGGCACTGAGAGCCATCTGCACACACACACACACACACACACACACACACACACACACACACACACACAGAGCTGAGCCTTTCTGGAAACATTAACAACTCAGTCTTAAAAGCTTGTAAAACTGCTAAGCACACACGACTGTGAAGAGGATGACAGTGGGTTATATATTACTTCATGTATAATGGTAAAGATGGGACACTTTCAGCTAGGGTCAAAGTTAAAAGATCGTTCTATTAAATTTAATACGATTTAGATGTTTTTTTAAAAAGCAGTCCTACATGCATGAAAGTTTGCAAGTCCATCTCCCCATATTTATATGCATTTTATTTAACAACAGTATAAACAGGACTTTGCATACAGTGGTGAATCATATTTTTTTTTTCTGTAAATCAACGTTTTACTTTCTCTTCTGTCCCACTTTATATTAAGTGTCTTCAACTAACCTAACTTTTTTTAATGCGAGTACATAGTAGTTAAAGACACCTAATATAAGGTGTGACGACCTCTGCGTATGCGTTTCATATGACTTGTTCGATATGATTCATTCACATCACTTCCATCAGAGACAGTCTGCCGGTTTCATCTTAAACATGACTTGGGGTAACACTTTATTTTACAGTGTCCTTGTTACATATGTTACATGTGCTTACCATAGTAATAACAGTAAATTATGCATAATTACATGCAACTAACCCTCAAACAAATGCTAATCCTACCCTAACCCTATAGTAAGTATATGTAGTTAATTAATATTACTCAGTAATTAAATGTATAATTACACCTTAAAATAAAGTGTAACCTGACTTGCGGTTCTTGTTGTGCTTTATCTACTCAGCCATTTTTATTTCTGCCTTTGGCACTCTGTTGAATTATAACACAGATATGTGAAGTCTCAGGACAGAGCATGCTTGCTTTCTCTTACCACTATTGGACAGAAAACGGCCAGTTGGTCATAAAGGTAGCGCGCCTCTCTGATGCTGCAAGCCTGGAAGGTCACCTGTAACATCGATCCGACGTCAATCACATGACCCGAATATTCTCAATGCAAGTGGATGAGAGTAGACGTGAGTTCACCTGCAGGCAACAGTTGCCCATGCCGAAGCCCATGGCGTCCATGTAGATGTGATCGGGCAGGGCTCCCCGGGCCGCTTCCCCGTCGTCCTCTGGGAACGTCTCCACAAACGGAGACGGGGTGTTTTTATCTTTAAAAACTGAGAAGCACACGGACGTCAAAAGATGAGCCATTCGAAACACGACAGAAACCATGCAGCAATATACAGTCAAACTAAAATGTATTGCTATCCTCACTTACATAAATGAAGTATGTGGACTAGTGTCCTACACCCACTAGTAAAAAAAAAAGATATACGGTGTCTGAATAATTTTTGTTCAGGGGTAACCAGGCTTGTGCACAATTCAGAATTGAATTGATGTCAAAAACAGGATCTAGAATTACAATTCGAATTTGAATTAAAGGAAGCAGAATTGCAATTCAATAAAAATTCAAAGAAATTCAAATACATATTTTAAATGAAGTGTTTTACAATGAAGCTTTACAGTATATGTCAGATATGTTGGATTATGCACGTTGTGTTATTTGATTTCTTTGACATTAAAATTGGAACAAAACTAATTAAACAACATTGAGGGGGAAATTTATTTCAAGAATTTTATCATTATCTATATTTTAGAACAAAATGTATGCAGGGTTGAGGAGCGACTAGTCACGTGTAATGCAATTATGTTATCAAATTACAAAATTAATGTAATTGTATTTATTTGTATTACTGAGGTAAAATGTGTAATTCAATTAGTTACTAATCAAATTAAAAGGAAATTGCTTTACATTGATAAAGTAATCCAAATAAAAATAACCCAAACCACATTTATAACGGGTAACTAATAACAATAAGCAATTACATTTCCAAAGTAACCTTACTAAACCTTACTGTGAGATTCATCACATTCCTCCTGTTGTGTGACTGTGTGGAATTTATTTTAATTGCCATGAATGTAATTCCACTTCCTGTCATTCAAATTCAACTTCCTGTGGGGCGGAGTCAATTCAATTCAAATTCCAATTCATGAATTGAATGCAGGCCAATTCTGAAATTCTGAATTTGGGGGGGGGACACATCTTTAGCTTCTGAAACCAAACAAACTTGACTTCTTGCAGAATGTCCTACCAAGCAGCCATTTTGGCCAGGACTGGAAGAGGAGATTTATCTCAATGGGACTATGCTGGTAAAATAAAGGGGTTTCACTTTATTTTGATGGTCCCTTTAACACATTCTGTTGACTATAAGTAACGTTGCTCCTACACGTCTACTAACTCTCATTAGAGTGTTAGTAGAGTATTAGTAGACTGGTAGGGTTAGGGTTAGATTAAGTTGACATGTAGTTGAAAAGTTACTTATAGTCAGTAGAGTGTCTGTTGGAGGACCACCACAATAAAGAGTTATCAGATATTAAGCAGAGTGTCTACTAATACTCTAATGAGAGTAATGCCTGGTTCAGATTACACGATTTTTTTGTCTGTTACGATAGTCACTGTGTCAGATTACGCGATTTTGACTCCTAAAATATTGTCGTGTCGTGGACAAGAAACATGTCAGACTACACGTTGGTTCCTGACCAGTTATCGCGTGCCGTCTTTAACGAAGCGCGTGATGTCATCGAGACGGCGAAACTAGTAGCGAGTGACTTCCGGAAACGAACGTAAACAAACAATGGATGAAGCGGTGAGTGTTGTATTGGCTGTCCTGTGTTCAGAAAAACGTTAAAAAAAGAAAGCAAACCCGACTATGGACACGTTCCTGGATTGCTCGAAGAGGACAGTATGGGCTGTCAATCCTCCAAAGAGAACTTGAGGTAAAATATTGTTTTCTTATATATTTTTACTTTTAGCCAGTAGTACAAGTAAAATAATGTTGCTAGCTTGCCACAACGATAACATATTACAAAAACAGATTGTTAAAACCTCATACACGTGACGGGACCCGTCGTGGACGACCGTTAAAAAAATTAAACATGCTAGTCTTTATGTCGTGAAGCATCGCAGACGCGACGTTGGTTGTCGCCCATTATGACACACTATACGAGATTAAACGATAGAATCTTGCGTCCCGACGCCCGTTGTCGTTTACGAATCCCCACGACACCCTACGTCAAACGGGTCGTGCCAAATCGGGCTAAAATCGTGTAATCTGAACCAGGCATTAGTTGACATTGTAGTTGCAAAGTTACTAATAGTCAATAGCACGTTCAAAAGGGACCATCAAAATAAAATGTTACCAAAAAAGGATAAATAAAAAGCTTGCTAGAAGTGATAAAAATTAGGGATGCACGATATATCGGCCACCATATCGGTATCGGCCAATATCTGGTCATTTTTAATGTTATCGGGCCGATAAGAAAATGTGGTCGATATATTATTAAAACCAATAAATAATGGATTATTTCCTTCAGCTGAGACACTTCATGGTTTTGAATTGCTTGAAATATGATTGGAATCAAAAAGGAAAATACAGTTCAGTGCAACATGTGCAGTCAACAAGTCCGTCATATAGACCACATCAAATTATAATGACAACATCATTATAATTGTGTGCTTGGGACATAACTTTTGAATCGTGAGACTTTCGTTTTTGTAATCAGGCCTTGAAAAATGATAAAAAAATATTGGATTTGGATTTATCTGCTTTCAAATATAAAGAGTTATCGTACAAAATATTCATATATCGGTGCATCCCAGGATAAAAGCGCCCTCTTTCACAGAAATCTTTATGCTAAATTGCTGCAATAGCGGCCTCCTTTATGTCATGTATGTCATCACTGGGTAGCTCCGCCCACTGTGAAATCTCATTGGTCCAACAATCCTGCTTTGGAATCATTACGATCTTGCAAGACGTCCCTTATCCGCACCAAAGCTGCATTTAGTTGATAAAAATACAGTAAGAAAGAGTCTTATTGTGAAATATTAGTATAGTTTTCAATGTTAATATGAAAAAAGTAGTAACATATTCCTGTGATCAAAGCTGAATTTTCAGCATCATTACTCCAGTCTTCAGTGTCACATGATCCTTCAGAAATCAGGATAATGATGATTTGATGCTCAAGAAACATTTGATTATCATCAATGTTGAAAACATTCAATTTGTTGAAATTTGTTGAAATCAACATTACAGTGTAATTGAAAGCTATACACTTAACATTTATTAGGCTTCGAAAATATAACTTTAAATTTAAGTGAAGTGAACAATCATAAATCCATAATACATGTCATATTTACCTGTGCCCTTCCTGTCTAACATATACAGAACAATATACAGTATAGGGTACACAGTACACAGTCTGCACGGCATAAGGAGTAGAACAAATGAAACCAGACATATATCGTTTATTTTATTTCCAGAGCAAGATTGACTTACACAAACAACTCTAATTTCTATAATTAAAAAAAAAAACGAATCAAAAGACTTACTTGGTACGTTAATCGCCACCTTTTCGCCCCTCCGGTGGCGTATGTTTCTGGTCAGAGTGCTGTAACACACATCGATGCATTAGTTAAAGCATCCATGCCTCATTCAGCTGCATCATAATATTTGGAAACATTACAGTTACACAGTGCAGGATTAATGATGTGCTTAGAGAGTTAGTGGCTGGTTGAAATCTTATTGTAACCTCATCCTTCCCTCGAATTTTTTTTATTTTTTTTTATTGAGTGTTCAGAGGAGTCCAAGACCATAGGACTTTTGTCACACTTAAACCACGAATAAACACAAAAAACTGTAAAGGATTAGTTCACTTTTTAAAAAACTTTTGCTGATAATTTCCTCCCCCCATGTCATCCAAGATGTCCATGTCTTTCTTTCTTCAGTTGAAAAGAAATGAAGGTTTTTGATGAAAACATTCCAGGATTTTTCTCCATATAATGGACTTCAACAGGACCCAAACGGTTCAAGGTCCAAATGACAGTTTCAGTGCAGCTTCAAAGGGCTTTAAACGACACCAGACGATGAATAAGGGTCTTATCTAGACAAACCATCCGCATTTCACAAATAAATAAAACAGTTTAAGTTTTATAAGCACAAATGCTCGCCTTGCTCTGTTCTGTGATGCGCGTTCGTGACTCACGTAATACACAATTACGTTGAAAAGGTCACGCTTCTGTCCTGACGAAAATGTTCTTTTAGCCTTTTTAATATTTAAAACACCCAGGATACACACACGAAATGGGCATTTTAAACGATAAACGGACACAAAGACATTTGAATATGTGTATATGGTCCTCCTTCCTCACATTCGTAAACACTGACTCGGTACTTCCGCCGACGCGTGACCTTTTCAACGTAACTGTGTATTACGTGAGTCACGAACGCGCATCACAGAACAGAGCAAGGCGAGCATTTGTGCTTATAAAACTTCAACTTTTTTATTTATTTGTGAAATGCTGATGGTTTGTCTAGATAAGACCCTTATTCATCGTCTGGGGTCGTTTAAAGGGTCATGAAACCCCAAACCAAATTTTCAGAGATTTTAACAGAGGTATGTGTGTTGAACACCATTGAAGACAATGTTAGCATCTGTTAGATTTAATAATATGATTAAAATGGTAAAATTTTAGTTTTCTTCCGCTTTTTTCGTCTTCCGGGTTTAAAATCTTCATCTCAGGCTGTGACGTGGCAGTGCACTGTGAGTGCGTTGATGACTCATTGGTGTCTCATAATTATTAATGAGACTGAGTTTATATCCTATGAGAAGACACGGTCTCTTAATTATTCATGACACCACATGGATCTTTCCAAGTTGCATGACATGTCAAACTGTGATATCGCGAAGTAGATGAGAGAGACAAACATGGGACGCAACAAGTGTTTGTTTTCCATGTGCAAAGGTCCAAGTGTGTTGAATATGTTTCCCCGCGGTGCTGCCAGGGCTAGACTCTGGCTCTGGACGGTTGGTTTGCTATCAACCACGGACACCTAAACTTTAGTGTGTGCCGCAAACATTAGCTTCGAGAACTGGAGAATGGTGGACTTCACCTTGTTGACAACCAATGCAGTTTGCGTCTTGCGAGTGATGCGGTACCAAGTCCCGAGGACTTTTCTATCAATTCAGAGGTATGTGTGTGTGTGTGTGTGTCTAAAATGAGAAGTCCTCCACAGAGCCATCTTTATGGGGGTTCAGGGGGCGCGTAGATCTAGGCTATGCACGGAACGTTTTTTTTAAGCGGAAAATTCATTATTTTCAAATATATGCATTTATAGTATCTATATAAACAACTATATATTTTATAATGACAAAATAGCATTTCCTCACGTTTTACCACTGCTTTTTAGTGACAGTCGATATGCATCGGCCACTGGCAGTGACAGTGGTGGCCAGACACACTCCCTCCCTTCTTCTCACAGCCGTCCACGCCCATTTAAGTTGCATTTTTCAAAAAGATTGTGAGCTAGACTTGAGTTGAAAGAGGGGGGTTTCATGACCCTTTAAAGCCCTTTGAAGCCGCACTGAAACTGTCATTTGGTCCTTGAACCGTTTGGGTCCTGTTGAAGTCCATTATATGGAGAAAAATCCTGGAATGTTTTCATCAAAAACCTTCATTTCTTTTTGACTGAAGAAAGAAAGACATGGACATCTTGGATGACATGGGGGGAGGAAATTATCAGCAAATGTTTTTTTAAAAGTGAACTAATCCTTTAATGGTTTCGAGAAGTTTTGGGGTTGAGCCCCTTAGGAATGAATGGAATGCGAGGAATGCATCAGGACACAAAAAAACAACAACAAAAATTCTCAAAATTCTAAATTAAAATGCTAAAACTTTACCAAAAAAATTATTTTAAAATGTCTACATGTGTATCTGAATGCATACTGAAGAGTTTAGGACCCAGAGGAACAGCTCATTTGCTCCATATAGAGCTATAAGGCCATCTAGAGTCATGAAATATCATGTTATATATTATTTTTTTTCCCTCAGGAGGTCGGCAAAGACTCCCAATGTAAGATATTTTGAAGTGAATTAAAAGCATTTTAAGTTTATGAGTTATGCATGAAATTGTGAGTTATTTTGAATATAAACTGAAAGAAAGTGAGGAATGTGCTTAAATGACTATTTATGTATTATTTATTGATCAAATCTAGTCATTTAAAAGTAAATAAAAAGTAAAATCTTCAAAAAAATTGCATTAAAACATATCAAAATGAAATATAATAAAAAAATTAAGTAGGCTATAATTTCAGGGCTTCGGGTCATTTTGACCCGCGAGGGAAAGATGTGTTACAAAGTGTGAGAGATGGATGAGGGGTAAATATGAGCAAGCACCAGGACAGAGTCAGATGAACAGCATTTCTAAGGCTCTCGGCTACTGGTGTGTGAAAGATCATTGTCTGTGGAGCCAGTTCCCATGATCCCCCTGAAACGCCTCGGAGATCTAGCTTACGCAAACAACTTCACATTGTTCTGCATCAGATGACACTTCAAACACAGCAATGTAAACTCACACGGTCTCTTCTCTACAAGAACCCGATAGCTGGGTCACATGACCTCTCACCTGAACCTAGGGTGTGTGTTGATGGCCTCGTCAGGGAAGAAAAGAGATTTAGACACTCCTTTTTCAACAGGTGTGGGTTTGTGTTCTGGCAGTGTGAAGCCCGGGCAGCCTAACCTACAAAACACACACACAAAATATAAAGCCAACACGTTCACATTGTACATTACAACTCTACACGTGATTTAAAGGGGTGGTTGATTATGATTTCACTTTTCTAACTTTAGTTAGAAGTAATCTAACGTTAGTTTGTGTAATGTTGCTGTTTGAGCATAAACAACATCTGCAAAGTTACGACGCTCACAGTTCAGAGCAAAGAGAGATGCTTTTTGGGAACGTTCGGTATTTATGGAATGGACCACCGGAGGAAAATAGGGGAGCGTCTTTTTGTCTTTTTCTTCTTTGTTGAGGGGAGGGTCATCATGCTTTTTTTAGTCTAGGGGGAGAGTCGCCCAGCTTTTGTATTCATGAAAACAGCAACATTTCTAGGGCTGTAACGTCCCAGTCGATTAGTCGATTAATTGGTCGATACATTCTGGTTCGACCAAAATTCTGATTGGTCGATTTTTTGCCGCGTTCATTTCATCAGTTTTGCCGCGTTCGTTTTATCAGATGGAAAGCACTAATTGCTAATGGGGGTGTTTTCAGAGCACCTGTTTCACTGGTACAGTCTGTCTTCAGAACACCCCCTTGTTTTCACTTCTTTTGGATTAGCCCAACCCACTGGAGAAGAGAGACAGATTGGAGAAAGTAGGCTACTAGAAGGTTTGCTGAATATTATTTATTTAATTGTGAGCGTTTAATTTATAGTCAGTCCTCTTCTACCATGTCAACAAAGACATCGGCAGTGTGGCAGCATTTTAAAAAAAAGTTAATAGTGTATTCGTGCCTCAGCCGCGAGCTGAGCTCCTGTGTTCGGCTGCACTGATAGTGTCTGTCAGTTATTATAATACATATGACAAAAACAATTGTCTAAATGATGTTGCATATTCCTCAAAAGTTCTCGTGATGTTATCACTAGTTGACAACAGTACTATTTTCGGAAAGCATAGGCTATGATATTGCGCAGGTGCACGTGATGCAGCGCTGTCCGAGCCGATAGACTCGTGTGTCACTCATTTCAGTGCAAAATAATTAGACAGTGCGCAGCTAATTAATTTAATGTTTTTTTTTCCTAACGTCATTTTTAGTCGAAAATTTCAGGACATCAGTCGACCAAGATTTTCTTTGGTTGATTACAGCCCTCAAAGTGGCTTGTTTGGTGCACATTTTTCCATGTAGCTCCATGTAGCTCTCTCAGTCTCGGCCCCCGTCGCTATTAGATGGGTCGACCCATCGCTCTTCATTCCGAACGCGAATAAACCATAGGCATAATAGGCCGCGTTTGCGCCAATTAATGTACAGGCCAGTACATTAGTCTGGTTAAAACCAGAGCCTTCTCAGTTGTAGCTGGTTCATTCACAGAGGGGCGTCACCAACGGACATCGCTCAAATGCCTCCGGGCGCAATTGGATAGACCTAAAACCAATCAGAGCGATGAAGGAGATGACGCATGCAGAGCGACGGAGAAACATCTTCGAGTGTTGTTCTTTGCTCTGGTTTTAACAAAAAGGAAACGTTTAAATCGTTTAAAACAGACGCGATAGCTGATACGAACACACACACACACACTCGCTCTTGAAGCTCCGCCCCCTGTGCCGGGAGCAGCAGCTCATTTGCATTTAAAGGAACAGACACAAAACTGTGCTTTTTTCGCTCACCCTCAAAGTGACAATTTTAACATGCTATATAAAAATATCCGTGGGTATTTTGAGTTAAAACTTCACATACACACTCTGGTGACATCAGAGACTTATTTTACATCTTGTGAAAAGGGCATTATACCACCCTTTTAATAGCATGGAAAGGCAAATATAAGCCTGCATCTTTTATCACAGTTAATAAAGCCTGTGGGGTCAAAGGGCGAATGTTATCTGCACAGACTCATTTATATTCTTTTGTCACGAGCCATATACACACTGTCATTCGATACGATTTTTAATCTTTTTAAAATAAGTCTCTTCAGCTCACCAAAGCTGCATTTATTTACTTTTTTTTTTTTAAAACACTAATATTGTTAAAAATTATTATGATTTAAATTAAGAACTGTTTTCTATGTGAATATATAGTAAAGTGTAATTTATTCCTGTGATTTTTACTCCATTACTCCAGTCTTCAGTCACATGATCCTTCAGAAATCAGTATAATATGATGATTTGCTGCTTAAAAAAAACATTAATTATTATTATCAATGTTGATGAATAGAAATTTTAAAAGAACATAGAAAGCTTTAGTAACATTATACACTACCATTCAAAAGTTCAGGGTCAGTGAGAATTTTTTTAAAGAAATTAATAGTTTCATTCAGCAATGATGCATTAAATTAATCAAAAGTTGCAGTAAAGACATTTATAATGTTACAAACAATTCTAGACAAAGTTCATTGAACTTTCTATTAATCATAGAATCCTGACAAAAATGTTTTCGGTTGAAACGGTTTTTAAAATTGATAAACATAAATGTTTCTTGAGCATCAAACCATCGTATTAGAATTATTTCTCTGAAGACGGGAGTAATGATGCTGAAAATTCAGCTTTGATATAAAGAAATAAAAAAAGTTATTTTAAATTGTAATATTTCACAATATTACAGTTTGTTTTGTAGTTTTATCGATCCCAAACTTTTTGAAAAGCAGTGTATACATTATATACATATACTAGGGCTGGGCAAAACCATTTTTTTCCCCGATTAATCGTTTTTTTTAAATAATAATTTTAAAATGAGATTTTATGCGTTTTATCTTAAACATAAAATAAACTGATCTTGTTTGTTCAAGGAATGTCACTGTTCTGACTTTTCAGCATAAATTTTTCATCTTGCATCAAAATCCTGTCTATTCATTGCATTTGAAATAGAGTTGGGTTCTGTTTTAAAGTAACCAAGTGTACCTAAAATAAAGAGAGTTTAATATACACGTTTGTGGCTCTTAATATCTTTTTATTAATTAACCAACTGTAACCTTATGTTCACTGTTCTTTATAAAATATAGGATTTGTATTAAATCTATATTTATTGAGTCGAATCGGAATCAAAAATCGAATTTAGAATTGAAAATTAGATCTGAATCGATACCCAGCCCTAATACAAACATACAGAATAAAAATAATCTCCTTATAATTGGAACAACTATGTGGCAGGGCCTTTACTGTGAGTGAGCACTACACAGTTCATTAGTGTAGGAGATACACATGCAGTCCACACACTAGCGGTGGGCAGTGAGACCCGTTATACCACTTTAGAAAGATATCTAGACAGACAAAAATATGAATCACTTTTTTTCTTTCCTCATACCATACAATATCAATATTTATGCTTTCCAAATATTTCTTAGACCTTGAGAACTAATGTAAACATGTAAACTTGTTTGTTCACAATTAAACTGCATGTACTAAACTCCAAACTAATAATATCAGTTTAACCTGATAAAAATATTTTTTTAATGTTATCCGTGTTATATTTCATCTGCAATAATGTGGACTTTTAGAAAGATACATTTGGCCATGAACTTTTAAATAGTAATAATAATAATAATTCATTACATTTACAGTGAAGAAAATAAGTATTTGAACACCCTGCTATTTTGCAAGTTCTCCAACTTATAAATCATAGAGGGGTCTGAAATTGTCATCATAGGTGCATGTCCACTGTGAGAGACATAATCTATAAAAAAAAATCCAGAAATCACAATGTATGATTTTTTACTTCACTTTACGTCCGAAAATCGATCGGGCCAACCAACACAAGTTTCGAAAACGAAAATAGGGAATCGATTTTAACATCCTTTTTTCTTTTCTTTTCTTACCAAAAATGTGTTTTAGGTGGACAGATCAATAGTACACAGAACATGTAGGATGTGGGAAAATAATGTCTTTTTTGTTAACAAAACGCTTTTTAATATTCGCTATTACTTCAATGCAAGTGAACAAGCGCCCCGTTATTTGTTGCTCAGTGACGTGTGTGTTCATGTGAGCCAGAAATGAGCAGATTCTGCACAATACGCTGTATTTAATATATCAAGAGGACTCACGAGTTGCGTATTTGCACTAAATCCGCGCAGCTTTGGCCACACGAACTTCCCAGCAAAGTGAATTAACCTAGAAATGCCAAATTGGCTCGTGATTTGACAGCGTTTCCCGCCAAAGTTCATTTTTACCCGCATTTGGCGGATGTTAATATTAATCCCTGAATGTTGCACTCCTGTTAGTCATTGTGCACGAAACTTCACGCCAATAAATCATTAGAAATATTCAATATTGCTGACTTGCACGTCTCGAGCGCCCTCTTTACGCTCGTCCTAACGCCTGTTAGTTGTCCGTGGATTTGCCTATATTTGGTGTTGAAAATGGAAACGTCTTTAGACATCGATTTTACAATCGATTCGATGAACACTTATACCTCAAAAATCGAACAGGATTTTTTCACAAAAGTGACAGCCCTACGTCTAATAAATGACATGTTATTTTGCTTCGCTTTCTATTCAGAATCATGGGAGAATCATGATCTTGATAAAAAAAAATATAATAAAATAAAATCATGAATCTCAGTTTATGCAGAATAGGCGGTGAGGAATAATGTGTGTAATCCTGTACCTGGGGAAGGCGGTGACCGTGAGCAGGGTCTGGTTCAGGTCGAGCACAGACGACGCCTCTCTCCTCCGCTTCCCCATGTTGTCCTCCACGGTGTTGAACTCCGACATCGAGCCGCCGTACGGTTGTCCCGGCGTGCCCTCGATCATGTAACTCCCGTACTCCGGCCTCCACAGCGTCGGGTGGCTGGGAACACACACGCAGAGCATTTCAGGAGATCAATACTCTCTCTCTTTATGAAAAGGAACTTATAAATGTGAATTACTAGCAGAAGCACTTCATTGAATCCATTCTGCATTGGTAGATAAATGAGCACTCGTGTATCAGTGACTATTATTTCATGAGAGCTCATTGAGAAATAAATGAGTGTATTAGTGATATCCATCACATCTCTAGTAATGTAAAGTAATGGACAACACAACAGACAATGGCCAGTGATGATGTAAACAGAGTGCTGTGGCCAATGGGCATTGAGGATAATACAATTACAATAAAGCAGTCGAAATACAGACTGAAGAGAAACCAAAAATATTGAAAAATCACTCAAATATTTCACATCATACATTACGCAATGATTAGAGTTTGGATTCTAAAGTTTGGAAATTACAAATTCTGAAATTTCCACACAAATTTTTTTTAACTCTGGAATCCATTTTAATGGTTAAATTAAATGTTTGTAATCAAAAAGCTTCTAAACAATTAATGTAACTCATACAATTCAACAACAATCTATTAGTTCCGTTTTAAAAGAGTTAAAATGTTTTCCATTTAAATGGATTGATTCAATTTTAATAATCAATTGAATTTTAATAATGACTTTTTTGTTGTTGTCGTCAGAAATTCGATATTTTTTTTCTGGATTTATAATTTAACCTAATGCAAATTCATTATCAATCAATGTAATAAAACAAACCTTTCAAAATGTAATAAAAAGGAAATTAAACTTTTTTTTGGTCCAGTTAAACCAAAGTTTTCTTATGAGGTTGCCGTGAAGACCTTTGAGTTTCTGTGTTTAAATGTGTGTGTTATATAGTCTTTTTGAGCTTTAATACTCACAGACACTAGTCCATATCATGATTTAAATAATTATACAACCCTAAGTTTGATTCATTCATCCAGAATTTGCAGAATTCCACAATCTACAGTAAATTTCATTCTTATGACTGGATTCCACGGTTGCGTCCGTGTTTTTCCACATGGTGGAGTACATCAGTGTACGGCTAATGCAAACGTTTTGAACAGGATCACCGATGTGAAGTGTAAAGTGCTGTGACACTCTTCAGTGTGTGCAGTAGAGAGGCAGTAATGAGGAATGCCACGGTCTCGTTTCACAGTGTGTGCTGATATTCCCCTGAGCGACACACACACACACCATATCAAAATCCACATTCCTCACTCCTATACAATAAAATAATCATCAAACTTCAAATTATGCTTATCCTGTCCAAACTAACTTCTGATGAGCCTGTAATTTAAAAAAAGAAAGATTTAAGTGACCCCATTATGAATTTTTAAATATATTTTCTTTCATGTAGTGTATAATAGAGCGGTTTATGAATGTAGAAGATCAAAGATCAAAGTTCAGATAAACTGAGTTATTGTCTCCTAAAAGAAACAATCAATTCTGAACGAGTCGTCAGTAATTCAGTCTCACTTCTGCAACATATCTTTGTAGGTTTGTAACTAATTTGCATAATGCCCGCCTCTGGTCTTGATTGGCTGAGCAGCGTCTCTTAGCCCCGCCCCCAATCACTGTAGTGTATCTGAGACTGGAGAGTTTGGTTCGTGTTGTTCGTGTCGAGAAGACGCTGTTTTCTGAGATTGATCCGGTAAAACCCTCGCCATCGTCACTGTTCGTATCACTGTGATCAAGAGCGGAGATTCAGATATTATAATGAGCGTTTGCTTTCTGACCAATCACAGCAGAGCAGCTCTCAGAGAGGCGGGGCTTAGAGACACTGAATCTTCGAACGAAGCGTTTCAGACACTGAGAGGAAAGAGCTGACGCTACACTGGAGATTATGAGAAAATAAAAAGTTTTTTGACCTTGGATGCGTTTAATCCTGTTGTTGGAGATGCCAGAACAACATTAGGATCCTTTAAAATAGCATAAGTGAGGCAAGTCTAATCAAAGATAGAGGAACAGTAAACACAAAAGATACTATTGATCTTGTTGACTTATTAAACGCATGCATAAAAGAGGGATTGGCTGCAAGACTTTACAGTTGAAGTGTACAAAAGGACAAACCAACTAATAAATCAAATAAATCAACAATGGGGACCAACCCTTTTTATCCCGGCGTTACACAGCTGCAGCTAAACCTGCTATTTTTGAAGTCATGATTGTGAGGATCCTTCAACAAACCTCTGAGGATGTAAACCAAATAATTAGGGATGCACGATATATCGGCCACCATATCGGTATCAACCGATAACATATTATCATTTTAAATGTTGTCGTTATCGGCCCGATAAGAACATTTGGTCGATATATTAAAGCCGATCAATAATGTATTGTTTCCTTCAGCTGAGACACTTCAGATGCGCACGGTTCAACATGATGGCTTTGAATTGCTTGAAATATGATCGAAATCACTTCAAAAAGGAAAACACAGTTCAGGGAAACATGCAAAGCGCAAGTCTGTCATATCGGCCACATAAAATGACCATGAGAACATTATAATTGTGTGTTTGGGACATGGATTTTAATGGTGAGACTTTTGTTTTTGTAATCAGGCTCTCAAAAAATGATACAATTTTGGATTTAGATTTATCGGCCAATATATCGGTTATCGGCTTTCAATAGGGCTGGACGATATGGACAAAATTTATATCACGATATATTTCTTAATTTCGGTCGAAACTATATAATTCCGATATGTACAATATAAAAGCCTCAGGAAAAACTGCCAAGAACGCCCACAATTAATGTCTGTCTACAAACTTCTGAAAAATTAATTTGACAAGTCTCTGAAACCTCCTCCTATAAAACTATATAATATTTTAGAAATAAAAATAACAAAATAAATTAATGTACATATTTTATTTGTATTTAGCCTTTATCCAAACAATAAATGTGAAATCACTGTTAAATAAACATTAGTTAATAACTCATCTTATTAATATCTTTAACTTTAAGCTATAGGCTAACATAGGTTGATTACATTGGTAGGTATATTATTCTTAAAGATTGAAGAAAATTCTTCAGCCAGGATAGAGAATATGAAAAGTGCTCAGAGTCGCTGCAGAAAACAAACCAAAAAAAGTGATCAACAACACAAACACATGTTGCTGAGGGACATTTTGAGTGTTGCTGACACCCTGAATTCATTTTGATTGATGAATCTGAATGTAGTGTTTACATGAACGCTAAACAAGTGATAGGGTTGATGTGCAAGTTTTTTTTTTGATAGGGTTGATGTGATAGGGTTTTTATGTCACAAGCTTCAAATCAAAATAGATTTTGTGACATGTGCACACTGCACACATATAGTTTCCAGCTGTTTGCACTTAATAACTCTATTCGCAGAATCCGCCATTGTTGTCCGACAAAGCAGTCAGGAGAGCTAACTTATAGATTAACGTTGGAGGATTTGAACTTGAAAAGCGGAGTGTACTGACGCCTTTCCGTGGTTAAAACAACATTCCCTTTGTGTTCATTCATGTTTATTTGATGCTATAAATGAACTAGAAGGAAGAGATGATGGTTCACGAGCAGCTTTAACTGAGGCTCTACAGCGATCTGTCACGACACATTAAAGGTGGGGTATGTGATTCTCTTTTTTGTCAATTATTTCAAAATCACTTGAAATCCTATTCATAACCCACTTACAGCCACTGAGTTAGAAGCACTGAAATGAAAATGAATCAATTTAATCATCTGTGGAACGGGCAGGACTCGAAAAACTCCAAGACCACCCAGAATCATTGGACAGTAAGTCCGTCAATCAAACGGTCGTACCATCTGCCGCCCGTTTTGGAAATCACATACCCCACCTTTAAAGAGCCACAAAACGGTATTGTTTAAATTTCTTGACAAAATTGCCAAATGTGAAAGTTGAGACTTTGTTTCATATCAAAAGTAACCTGGTCTGTCCTGTCTGTCGTGTGTTGTCAGCGTCCTCTCTGCCCCGCGATGTATTGTTCACTGCGTGAGAACATGGTGTGTGTGTGTGTGTGTGTGTGTGTGTGTGTGTGTGTGTGTGTGTGTGTGTGAGCGGCGTAGCTTGTCGGACATAGCAACAGTTACTAAAGGGGGCGGGTCTTTGCGAACGGGCAATTTGGAGACAATGGTTGTGCCGTGCAGCTTATATTTATCAAGCAGTAAAAATGAAAACATAAACGTAGCCCATGCTTGTAATGTATATCGAAATATCGGAAATGTGTTTAAAAATCATATTACCGTCATTGATAAAAATTATATCGCAATATATATTGATATTGAATTATTGTACAGCCCTAGCTTTCAAATATAAAAAAATTATATTCTAAGTGGAAAAAGTTGGTCAAAGTTTCCACACCAACAGGTTCAGAATATTTTTGTGACTATCAGTTACTCACTTGGGGTTGATCTTTTCCCCCTTTTCCTGAAGGATCTCCAAAACCTCCTTCCCGTTCAGAACCAGACGGGCTTTTTCATGTTTGTCATCCATTTCCACCAACATGTACTCCACCTGTGGGACGAGTTAGACTTCTTATCATGTGGTTTATCACATTACTACTGTAGCAAACATAGTGGCCACAAGTAAAAAAAATAGTTCCTGCTTTGGCTGAGGTATTATATGCACATTATGTGTGAGTGCATTTGCCTTGCAAACCCAACCAACAATGACAAAGCACAGTGTTTTTATTCTTATTAACATTCATTATGAAAGTAAAAACGCATTCCTAGTCGGATGACTTTCCATTCTTCTTTTTTCCCCCCCATTCCATTCTTTTTGCCTTTTAAACCCACTACCGTCGAACAAAGGATTCATCTAAATCAACAACATTCCAGCAGGTTTTATCGTAAATCCTTTGACGTCTTCTGGCTGGTCAAAGGTAATGAAATGAAAAGCCATTTCAATAGGAGGTTCAGAAATCGACATTAGCCTGTTGATCCTACATGAACTGCGAGTTTGCACATGCAAACACTTTTAGGCGCCAAATGTTTAGTTTAGTACTCGTTAAATAACAGTGAACAGCTCACTGAAAGATGACTTACTGCACAGCCATCCAACCACAATAAATGGGATTTTGCAATTGACATCTTTGCACAAAATCTATCAACTAAAATCACTGCATAAGAGGGCAGATCTTCACATGCTGCTTTAACACTAGGGGTGGTTAATCTGTCTGATTTCCCGATTCGATTCGATTACGATTATTGAAGTCCCGATTCGATTACAGTCGATTTTCGATTATTAACGATTCTCGATTAGCGATTATTGATTTTCCATTTCACAACAGTTAACGAAAATACACTACAAAGTGATTGCAGTATTAAAAAAAGTCAGCTCCTGAATTACTTAACTCTTTTATTGAGTAAAAACAACTCAAAGCACTTTCTGTGTCGTGTAGTTATAACTTCAGAATTATTTGTATGTAACTTATGTTCTGTAGAACACAGAAATGAATACATCACATTGTGTTGTGACTCATCAAGTTGAACTAAACAATAACAAATAAATGAAAGGCTTATTTCCTTTAGGAAGTAGGTCAGAACCAACATACTGTAGAAATTGGACAATTTTCTTCTAGAAAGACAAGGTGTTGTTCAGGTGGAGGAAGACTGCAGGTTGCAGTCGAAACATGTCAAGGTAAAGAAAACGTTTTTTCTCCACCTGAACACCTTGTCTTTCTAGAAGAAAATTGTCCAATTTAATCATTAAGATTACATTTTTGAACAACTTACTGTAGCTTCAGCTTATATACTGTACTGTAGAACACAGTGACAAAATGCAACACACTAACTTGTGAGTAATCAAGTTGTACTAAGTTGAGGCGATCGAACTGAGAGAGAGAGAGAGAGAGACGCGGGCGCGATCAAACTCTGTGTGTGTGTGTGAGAGAGAGAGAGAGAGAGAGAGCGAACCGCGGGCGCGATCAAACTCTGTGTGTGTGAGAGAGAGAGAGAGAGAGAGAGAGAGAGAGCGAGCCACGATCAAACTCTGTGTGTGTGTGTGAGAGAGAGAGAGAGAGAGAGAGAGAGAGAGAGAGAGGGAGAGAGCGAGCCGCGGGCGCGATCAAACTGTATGTGTGTGTGTGTGTGTGTGTGAGAGAGGGAGAGAGCGAGCCGCGGGCGCCGTTTCTTTTACTGTCTATGGCCGTTACACGCGCTTGCTAACTGGAACTGGGCGCGTTCGTGACGTTCAACTTCCGGTATAACATTTTTTACAAAAGAAAATAATGCAACAAAAAAAAAAATCGATTTTTGAAAATTGAATAATCGATTCATATTCGTTCATAACATAATCGCGATTAATCGATAATCGATTTTTTTCACCACCCCTATTTAACACACACACACACACACACACACACATATATTACTCATACCAGTGAAAAGTTTGGACACGCCCATTCATTTCCCACAGTTTGAAGAATAACCGAAACGATGAAATAAGCTAACAAAAATGGGAGAATATGATGTCAAACCCAAAAGATATTGTATTTGAGCTTCTTTAAAGTAGACACATTTGCCTGGATCTTCAGCACAATATCTTAAAGTGGTTTAAAGTCCCCCTGTGGTGAAAATCCAGCTTTTAATGTTGTTTATATGCCTATGTGGTGTTTTTAATATGCTTTAAGACAAACCATGTGCAAATTCATAAGTCGACAGCATTGCTGATTATTTTATCCTTACAACTGCTGTTTCTGACGTCACAAACTACCTTGTAACCAATAAGATCAACGTGTGATGGTAGTGAGTGAGTGGAGGCGGGGCTCATATTCATAGAACCGCGAATACTAAATGAGGCAAGGGTGTAGAGTTACATTTAAACTACTTTAAGGCATTAAAATGTTTTAAATATGTCATTTTATTGATCAAAGAGGAGTTTTAAAGGATAAAATGATTGACTAGGCTACATCCAAAGATTACTTTTAAACATCACAGAGGAGGTCAAAGGTCAGCTGAGCATTTGTTGAACCACACTGTTGACCTTCCTTAACCCTTAACCCTTAACCAACCCAACCTGTCTGTTTTGTAATCCAACATCAACAAAATAAGCACATTCCTTTCCTAACAGATTTTTTTCCCTTTGCATAACTGTAAAATAGACACCTTATATAAAGTCTGAACTTTGCATTTATCTACAAAACCAAGCGCAAGATTGTAAGCATTAGCCTTACATTGTTGTTTTTTTAGATCAAGTCAAGTGTGTCCAATAAAAGTGCGTTAATAACAAACACACAGTGGGCTGAAGGTGCACCTGCTCACACGCAGCATCAACATTGCATCATTTAATGCAACGCAACCACGTGATTCCCATAAACATGCAGTTCTAATAAATGATTTCTTAGCATGTAAAGGAAAGCATGGATCCTCACCTCATCTCCCCACTTCAGCACATCCTTCTGTCGCTCTTTCACTTTATTGTAGATGTTGAGGAACTGAAGGATGCCGTGCTTCCTAACGTGGTCAGCATGTTTCTTGGTCTCTTCCCAGTTGAGCGGTGAGCCTTGTGACAGCAAGCCCATATCACAAACCTACAACTGACTATATGATTATTACGAACTTCAACTGCAACTTCTTCTCCTCCGCCGAGTCACGCGTTTCGTGATATTGATAAACGATATATAATGCAAGCGAGAGAGCGCGCGCGCTAGGCCCTTCAACGATTCGTTTTTAAGTAGGAAACAATTCGCTTTTGTTTCCAAGCGCTTTCTCAAGGGAAGGTTTCACTACAACTCAGGTTATGCGCGAATACAGTGGCCTCGAGCTGCGAGCTGTTGATATTTGATCGGAGTGCCAGAGTTATGTGTCAGTCCTGTCCTCGCGCGCACACACTTTGCTTGCACTGAAAACACGTGACCGTGTCGTTGCGGGCACGTCATCATGTTATGACTCAGCAATTCCTTCTTCCTCTTTGTTGTGCGCTGAAGATGATGGTGCGTGGTCAAGGTAACAACACGCGCATCAGTTTGAATGTGCTTTTGTAATCATGACAATGCAAAAATATATTGAATTTGTGTGAAAATATTGTTTCATTGCTTGTATTTTGGAATACGTTGGCTGTGAATTGTTTGGGTTATGGTTGCAGCAACACCAAGGTCAGCAATCACAGAACGTTTTTTTAGGTTTTATTTTTACAACCATGAAATAACGTTCCCGGAACATTCGCTGCATGATTTTGAGACAAAAACCGTCACGTATACAGCAATAACCATAAATAACCATTTATGACTTACACAAAACGTTAGGTTAATGTTCTTTTTTAGAACCATTATACAGAATGTTCGCTAATGCTTATTTTATTTATTTATTTATTTATTCATAACCATTAATTATTTACACAGAGCATTCCCTAATGGTTATTTATATATTTAGCTGCTATAACTGTTAATTCTTTACTCAGAACATTCCCTAATGGTTATTTACTATTTATTTATTTGTAATCACTCAATCTTTACACAGAACATTCCCTAATGGTTATTTATTTATTTATTTTTATAAACGTTAATTCCTTACACAGGACGTTCCCAAATGGTTATTTTCTCTTTCTTTCTTTCTTTCTTTCTTTCTTTCTTTCTTTCTTTCTTTCTTTCTTTCTTTCTTTCTTTCTTTCTTTCTTTTTCTCTCTTTCTTTCTTTCTAACCATTAGTTCTTTACACAGAACATCCCCTAATGGTTATTTATTGATTTTAATAACCATTCATTATTTACACAGTGACAGAACATTCCCTAATAGTTATTTATTTTTTTATAATAACAATTAATTAATAACTTACACAGAATGTTCCTTAATGGTTTTTTTTTTCTATTATTATTATTACTATTTTATAACCATTATACACAATGTTTGCTAATGGTTATTTTTAGGTTTTATTTTCAGAGCCGTGCAATGTAATCTTCTATTAAAGCGATAGTTCACCCATTAATCCTGTCCTCATTTACTCACCCCATGTTGTTCCAAACCTGTGTGAATGTCTTTCTTCTGCTGAACACAAAAGAAAATAATTTGAAGAATGTAGTTGATAAACTCCCATGTATTTTCTTTTTCATACTATGGAAGTCAATGGGGTCCATCAACTGTTTGGTCACATATTCATCAAAATACCTTCTTTTCTGGGTGAACTATCCCTTTAAACCATTGTAGATGCTTTTATGTGACACCTGTACACAGTTTGTATTGAATAATTCAGTAACGTAAGGGCAAATGGGGTCAGGCCTTTATTATTGGGTCAGGAGTCACCTTTTGTCATCATCATAAATATGATTTTGTATTGTCATACTGTCTCAGCTCCAACGCCCATCAGTATGTTTACTTTGTGAACTTGAAAGTGTAAAGTCAAAGCTTTTGTACAGGTTTACTCAGTCATTTCTGCACAAAAGGGAACTGCAAAAATAACAATGACTGTCTTTCATTTTTTTACCTGTCTTTTCAGGTTAAAAGGTTCAAAAGAACAGTATTTATCTGAAATAGAAAGCTTTTGCAACATTAAACACTACCGTTCAAAAGTTTGGGGTCAGTGAGAGTTTTTATTAAATTTTTTTTAAAAATAATCAATTATTTTATTCATCAAGGATTAATTAAATTGATCAAAAGTTACAGTAAAGACATTTATAATGTTACAAAAGATTCTAACTTTCTACTCTTTTTTGTAAAAAAATTTTTACAAATAATTTAGTTAATAGTTTTTTGAGCATTAAATCCACATATTATACTGATTTCTGAAGGATCATGTGACACTGAAGACTGGAGTAATGATGCTGCTTTAATCACAGAAAAAAAATTACATTTTAAAATATATTAAAATAAAAAACAGTTATTTTTTTATATTTAAAAAAAATAACAATATTACTGTTTTTTTTCTTTTGTATTTTTAATCAAATAAATGCAGCTTCTTTTAAAAACATAAAGAATCGTACCGATCTAAATCTTTTGACTGGTAGTGTAAGTGTGTATATGTCCGAAATAGAAAAATGTCAACAGCAACATTTCTTAAGAAGCTTTAATAAATATGCAGAGCTTTATTATTTGACAACACGTATCACAGTATGAATATGCTAAATGCAATCCAATGATTTACATTAATAAGCAATATCTTTTTAAAGTAATAGATCAGTAGTGTGTTCAGTTGTCACATTTCTGTTTTTAGTTTCACATTTCTGAAGTTCATGAACCATCAGGAAACAAAGCAGATGTTTGTGTTTGTCCTCCAGACAGTTCAGGCCAAAACTTGTTCACAATTATCTATTCATTCTGTTTTCAAAAAAATGGCATCACTGTAAATCCTTCTATTCCCCATTCAGTGTTCTTCACCTCAGTCTTCACACACTTTCTGCTTTTGTGTTTTTACAGTGCAAACTGGGTTATAAACCTTTGCTATCTCCCTGCGGCCTAATGATTAATGAATAAAGACAATGTTAGTAGGTAAAGGAGTGAGTGAAATGGAAAACCTGGCTTATCCTACATAAATAAGCTCACATGTGTACAGTGCAATAGAAATGGCAACATTAGAAAGTAATGCTTTAATAAGTATCTGCATAATTGTTTGTTAATCAAAGGAGAATGTCTAATATGTTGTAATTACCTCATGCCGTACATTAAGGGACTAATTGAATCGTAACTGGAGAACTGATCCCACTCCCAATGAAAATTATGACTGTAAACTCTTGATTTTACAGATAGTTTGTGTGCATTTCCTTTCCCATAAACATTATAAACAATAATTCTACTTCCAAGAAAAATCTCTCTCACTTTCCCTGTTTCCACAACCTTTGCACCACTTTTAAATACACATAAAAAACATAGTGACTTATATAAATGATTGTGAATTTGTATACAATTTGTGATTTCTGTGTTTTAGGGGTGTAACGGTACATGTATTCGTCTCGGTACAGACGTCACGGATCGGGTTCATACAGTCATACGATGAATACAGTCAGTCACAGGCGATACACACTCAGTCCAGAAGGGGGCGCGCGGTAATGCAACACTGTTTGCTAATCGTCACAAAAGGAAAAAGCAGAAGAAGAAGAGACGATCTACACACAACCATAGACATAATAAATACATAGACGCCCTATAGGCCTATGTCACGAAAAAATTTAAGACCGGAAGTACGTCTTTTAGTAGGGATACGGCTCTTCCGGTTCGCTTTTTACAGTGGCGGAGTCCGATAGATACGAGATGGTCCTCACTGCAGAACATGAAATCCAGATCCAACTCCTCCCACTTTGCATATACCTAAACCTACCCAACCCCACCCCTTAATCTGGATCCGACTCCGCCCCCTGGATCTCGTGTACTACAATGAGGTGCTACTGATAGATACCGCTGGACCAAATCTCTGCGCTCCCGGCCTGAAGTCACATGACGATGTGGTTCGGATGGTAAATGAAAACTCTCAAGTGGAAACGTCAAAACTGAGGAAAGTGTACACTACGAGAACAGCTGCGGGTGTAGCCTGCTATTGCTGTTATAGCCATAGATATCCATAATAAAGGCTTGATGTCTTACGGCGGAGTCTCTATCGTCATCACCGGCGGCCATCTTGTCACAGGCAAGCTTTCTGGCAGGTTCTGTGATACCTGATGTAAGGTGAGAACACAAATACTCTTATATCGCGGAAATCTTGTCCGATTTACAAACGGTTTGGTTTCTTATTAACGTTATTAATGTGGCTATAATACTGGATGTTTACATAATTAATACATAATTATTCATAAGTGTGCAGTGTCATAACTACATCTCTGACGTTTATAACAAACCAAACCATTTGAAAATCGGTAGAAAATTTAGCAAGTTATGGTTATTTAAAAAGTACATGCACCATAATCACAATGTTACGAGTGGGCGAGCTGCCTGTGACAAGATGGCCGCCAGGTGCTGACGTCGACCTCCATTGGCCAGCAGCGCGGACGAGACATCTAGCCTTTATTATGGATATCTATGGTTATAGCTCTAACCGTTCGCCAGTAAGGTAAACGTTTCTATGGCAACAGCGAGTTGGACCAATCAGCAGACGTTGCTGCTACGCTTAGGATTGTGGGTAGTGTAGTTTTTTTTCATAAGATCGCGGATAAAACATGTTTTTCTTAAAACAAGGTTGATTTCATACAAACTTATAGCTTCTACAGGAGCAAAAACCTTCGTTTCACAACCTCATGGCTCGTGGTCAGTCTACCTCGGATGGTTTAGACATTATGGCTGATAATCTAAATCCTTATCGAGAAATACTGTTGACCGGAAGTTCTGCATCCCTACGCCGCGTTCCGGAAGCAGGAAGTGTGACATAGGCCTATTGGCCGCTGGAGCGTACGTCAACGGCACCGCCATATTGCGGAGGGCAACTTTCCCATAACTCTCATTACGGGAATTGAGAGAAATGCCTGGTTTGTGTGTGCTTGCGCTGTACACATAACCGCACAATTGAAAACAGGTCTCAGGGAATTACCTTTCACAAACAAGACTGAAAAAAAAATTCTGGTTGTATTTGGTCATTATATAATTAGTAATAGTAACGTACACCACGTACAAACCACTGAAATTGGTTGATAAGTGTAAACGTTATTGTTTTTATCCAGGAAAACCACAGCTCACCCGTTTACTTGCATTTGTTTACGGCGCAGTCTTGCCCTCAGCAAGATGGCCGACGCGTTGACGTATCGCAGCAACGCTCCAAAGCGGCCAATAGGGCGTCTATGTATTTATTATATCTATGCATACAACAATGCTGCATCTCAGTTCGCCTATTTATACTACGCCCTAAAAGTATGTACTCTTCTTGTGAAGAAAAGTAGATCCTTAAGAGTGTAGCAGAAGAGTAGACAAGCTTTGGGAGAATCTATCACTTCATTAAATAGCGTCTTTAACGGTTGCTCTCTGTCGCTTAGTTGCACGCATCCTCCTGTCGTTGTTGTTGCAGATTAAATAACACGGATAACATTAAATAAATATTTTTTATCAGTTTAAATGTTGATTATTAGTCACTCAAACCCCTTTATCTAACCTCTCAACTTAACTGTTGGTTGCGCATATCCATATTTTTCTGAACACTTTTTTATTCATGTTTGTAGTTCTGAACTGAATCCTCCTCCAAAGCGCAGTGGATTGTGGGTAATACCGTGGGTAAGAACCGTATCGAACCGCGATCCCAAAACCGTTACCGTTACACCCCTGCTATGTTGGGATTTGACATTCAACATTCCCGAGATTCCTTATGAACTGACAATCTTAGCATCTGTGAGAAAAGCTGACCTTTAACAAATAGTAATAAAAAATCATACTCAATTACAACTCGCTACATTTCCCCAATGCTCTCTCTCGCAGCTTATATACTAATCGGTGCGGATGAAACTGAGCTGGCCCTCGACTCTCGTGTTTTGCGTGTGGGGATGGTGACAACGCAACATGAGATACCGACCGTAGCCTCGGGCAACTCGTCATCCTCAGTCCAATCGTTAAGATCGGGGTTAAACACCTGAATGCATTTTTTATACTTCTTCTCAATCTCGTTCCATCCACCCAGGAGGTAAATCTTGCTATTCAAGGTGGCAGCACCTGCTGTGCTCACTCCCGTCAGCAAGGGGGCGACGTAGCTCCACTGGCCCGAGTGAGGGTTGTAGCATTCAACCGGTAAGACGTCTACACGCTCGCCACGCCCACCCAATTGGCTCCCGCCGATAACGTAAGCGCGATCTCCAGCGGTGACCGAGCAATGCCATCCTCTCGGGCTGCTCAGGCTATTCTTATCCTGCCAACTATCTGTGGACGGGTTGTAAGAACACACGGCGCGAGAGTAGGCGTTGTTAATGTAACCGCCGCTAACCAAGATCTTGCCGTCGATAACTGTGCTGCCATGGCAACATCTAGGGACTTCCATTGAAGCTTTCATTTGCCATTGGTTGGATGAGGGAACGTAGCACTCGACGGACGCCTGACAGCCTTCAGAATTGCGTCCCCCCACAGCGAACAGGAGGCCGTTGAAGGTGTTGAGGCTGAAATGAGTGCGCTTCTGGATCATGTTAGCCAGGTGAATCCACGTGTTGAATCGGGGGTCATATCTGAGGAGAGAAATACTCGTAAGTGATGCATACATGCCAGTGGACATGAGATAAAGCCATGAAATCAAAATGGAGAATTTTTATTTTTATGATGAGACAACATACGGTCTTGTGGACTTAGGGTTAGTTCACCCAAAAATTTGCATTCTGTCAGTAATTTCTTATTTTTATGGAATATTGCAGTAGCCTGGGAAAACCCAGACAACTTCCGGCAAATTTAGATTTGCTCTGAAAGTTAGTCTGGCAAAGAGCTCATTCAAGCCCATTTCCAATCCACCGAAATCGCGGCACCAATCAGAAACGTTGGGGCGGGCTTTACACGTCGCCGGAACATCACTCGTTCGAATCAGCTGTCGCGTCTGTTTTAAGCGATTTGAACGTTTCCTTTTTGTTAAAGGAACACTCCACCGTTTTTTCATATTAAATTATGTTATTCCCTTAACTAAGACGAGTTGATACATACCTCTCTCGTCTCAGTGCACTCAATCGCTCTGGCGCGCCGCAACACTTTGATACTGATAGCCCAGCTCGTTCATTAAAATCCAAACAGAGATGAAGTTAGAAGCGATCAAACACCTCCACGTTTTCTCTATTTAAATACAGTTACACGAGTAGTTACACGATCAAGTATGGTGACAAAATAAAACGTGGAGGTTTGATCGCTTCTAACTTCATCTCTGTTTGGATTCTAATGAACGAGAGCTGGGCTATCAGTATCGTGTCGTGGCGCGCCAGAGCGATTGAGTGCACTGAGACGAGAGAGCTATGTATCAACTCATCTTAGTTAAGGGAATATCATAGTTTAATAATTATGAAAAAACGATGGAGTGTTCCATTAAAACCGGAGCAAAGAACAACACTCGGGAGATGTTTCTCCGTTGCTCTGCATACGTCATCTCTTTCATCGCTCTGGTTGGTTTTAGGTCTATCCAGAAGCGTTTGAGCGTCCGTTGGTGACGGCCCTCTGGAAATGGGTTCTCTATGACGCTTTGCCAGACCCTAACTCAGTTACAACTGAGAATGGTCTGGTTTTAACCAGGCTAATATTGCAGTGTTTGTTACAAAGGATTTATCTGTGCACTTTTATTTATGTTCCCTTGTAATCTTTGATCAAAATAACTTCCCCTCTATCTTGCAGCGACATCGGTCCTGTCCCAAATGGCACACTTCATGAGCACATGCGGTCTTGTGAAAATGACAAATGAGACACCATACAGTCTTGTGGACTTAACGGACACGCTATTGTAAGTCCACTAGACCATAGGGCAGTGATCTCAAACTCAACTCCTGGATGGCCACAGCTCTGCACAGTTTAGCTCCAACTCACACCTGGTTGGAAGTTTCTAGTAATCTTGAAGAACTTGATTAGCTGGTTCAGGTGTGTTTTATCAGGGTTTTAATCAAAACTGTGCAGAGCTGTAGCACTCCAGGAATTGAGATCACTGCCGTAGGGTGTCTCATTTGTCATTTCAGGTTTCCTAAGGGTGCTCACGACGCCCCCTTTGCGGTCGCCCCCTTTTAAAGATTTGGTCCTGACAGTCAAAGCAGAGTTACGTCATGACAGAAAGACTGCGAGTGCTTAGGGTGCAATTTGGGACAGGACCAAAGTGGGATTATGTCACAAAAGTGTGGCCTCGGAGTGAAGACTTCTTCCCGGCTGTCGAAGTGGTGTTACGTCGCCGTTACATGCGGACTCGTGGGAAGACTGCTAGTGTTTAGCAAGCAAACCACAACCATCCAATCAAGCCTCGCCCTACATTTGTTCTTGTTCGAGAAGACGTTTCACTCAGATATACATCACAAAAGACGAGCGCAACTTCCGTTTCATGCTGACTTTAAGCTCCAGAAATGTATTAAACTCTAGAAGTGTAACATTTCGACCAGCGCTTTTTAAATAAACTTTCCCAGAGATTAGGTTCAGAGTGCGGACATCCATACTTTTTTGTCATGCACCTGAGCTCTATTCTATTTCGTGTGAGTTGAAAATAAAGCCTTTGTAATAAAAAGTAGGGCTTCGCGATAAATTGATTTGGATTATTGCGATATTATTTTTTATGCGCAGCTTGTCAGTGACGTACGGCTCAGTAAACGCTGCTCCATCTGAAAGCGAGTTTGAGTCTCTTATAACGTGCATTTGAAAAAGCAACACGCGTCAAACATCTTTCCAAACATAAGCATTTATGAACCTCTTGTCCAACAAAAGACAACATTTAATAACATGTTTTTACTCCAAACTCACTTCATAACGACAGATGAGCACATCCTTCTGTGAGATGATGTGCTTCTTACACAGAATAAGGCAGTCGTGTGTTTATTAGTCATGTTTAATCAATCAGCGTTTCAATCTTTCAATGATTTCCTGAAGTGATGTGTGTTATCATACTTAAGCGGTGGGGCATATTCTGTGTGTGTGTGTGTGTGTTTGTCTGAAACGCCCTCTGCTATTCAGATGGATATGTGGTGTGTATGTGTATGTGTGTGTGTGTGTGTGTGTGTGAGATGCCCTCTAGTGTTCAGAGGGATATGTGGTGTGTGTGTCTGTGAGAGACGCCCTCTTGCATTCAGAGGTATATGTGGTGTGTGTGTGTGTGTCTGTGTGTGTGTGTGTGTGTGTGTGTGTGAGACGCCATCTGGTGTTCAGAGGTATATGTAGTGTGTGTGTGTGTGTGTGTGTGTGTGTGTGAGACGCCCTCTGGTGTTCAGAGGGATATGTGGTGTGTGTGTGTGTGTGTGTGTGTGAGATGCCCTCTTGTGTTCAGAGGTATATGTGGTGTGTGTGTGTGAGACGCCCTGTGGTGTTCCGAGGTATATGTGGTGTGTGTGTGTGTGTGTGTGTGTGTCTGTGAGACGCCCTCTTGTGTTCAGAGGGATATGTGGTGTGTGTGAGACGCCCTCTGGTGTTCAGAGGGATATGTGGTGTGTGTGTGTGTGTGTGTGTGTGTGTGAGACGCCCTCTGGTGTTCAGAGGTATATGTGGTGCGTGTGTGTGTGTGTCTGTGAGACGCCCTCTTGTGTTCAGAGGTATATGTAGTGTGTGTGTGTGTGAGACGCCCTCTGGTGTTCAGAAGTATATGTGGTGTGTGTGTGTGAGACGCCCTCTGGTGTTCAGAGGTATATGTGGTGTGTGTGTGTCTGTGAGACGCCCTCTGGTGTTCAGAGGTATATGTGGTGTGTGTGTGTGAGACGCCCTCTGGTGTTCAGAAGTATATGTGGTGTGTGTGTGTCTGTGAGACGCCCTCTGGTGTTCAGAGGTATATGTGGTGTGTGTGTGTGTCTGTGAGACGCCCTCTGGTGTTCAGAGGTATGTGTGGTGTGTGTGTGTCTGTGAGACGCCCTCTGGTGTTCAGAGGTATATGTGGTGTGTGTGTGTCTGTGAGACGCCCTCTGGTGTTCAGAGGTATATGTGGTGTGTGTGTGTCTGTGAGACGCCCTCTGGTGTTCAGAGGTATATGTGGTGTGTGAGACGCCCTCTGGTGTTCAGAGGTATATGTGGTGTGTGTGTGTCTGTGAGACGCCCTCTTTTGTTCAGAGGTATATGTGGTGTTTGTGTGTGAGACGCCCTCTTGTGTTCAGAGGGATATGTGGTGTGTGTGTGTGTGTGTGTGTGTGTGTGTGAGACGTCCTCTGGTGTTCAGAGAGATATGTGGTGTGTGTGTGTGTGTGTGTGTGTGTGTGTGAGACGCCCTCTGGTGTTCAGAGGTATATGTGGTGTGTGTGTGTGTGTGTCTATGTGTGTGTGAGACGCCCTCTGGTGTTCAGAGGCATATGTGGTGTGTGTGTGTGTGTGTGAGAGACGCCCTCTTGTGTTCATAGGTATATGTGGTGTGTTTGTGTGTGTGTGTGTGAGAGACGCCCTCTTGTGTTCAGAGGTATATGTGGTGTGTGTGTGTGTGTGTGTGTGTGTGTGTGTGAGAGACGCCCTCTTGTGTTCAGAGGTATATGTGGTGTGTGTGTGTGTGTGTGTGTGTGTGAGAGAGACGCTCTCTGGTGCCGCTACACTGACAAACTACGCATAAAATAATGACAGCCTTTGCCAAATTGCATGCGGTTTCATTTCGATTAATCGTGCAGCCCTACTACAAATAATGTAAAATCGTACCTGCTGAAATTGCTGACGGCATGTTTTGCTTGGTTCCTTGCATCGTTCTGGTCTTCACCACCGGCCACGTAAAGGAACCCATCCAAAACAGCCACGCACTGATTGAAGCTCTTCGCGGGCATCTCCGTTAGCTTGTTCCAGACATTGTCTTCATCTCTGTAGAGAATGTCCTTGCTGAGGGATTTCTCAGTAAGCGCAGGCCGTCCTCCCACCGTGAGCAGAACTCGTAGGCCTCCGCGGACCTTGGTTCTTCTGGATTGCAAGATGTTCTGCTGGAATGGCAGCAGGTGGTAATTCATGGCATCCACCAAAAGACGGTGGCACTCAGAATCTTGCATCATCCTGGGAACGTTTTGCACGTGACTGACAAGGTCCTGAGGTAAGATCGTTCCAAAGCGAATGTTGGACAGGAGATCGGGCGAGTACTTCAGCCTCTTCTCATCGAAGTCCAGCCACTTGATCGCAATCTGGAAAGCCGTGAGCTCAGAAGGCAATTGAAGGGAGTCGTCCGTGAGAAATTCGCTGATTTGCTCGTAGGTGAGTTTTAGGAACTGTTCCATTTCGGAGAACTCAATAAAGTTCTCCCGCATGAACTTCTGAGCAGCTTCTTTCGTCTCTTTCAGATTGTAAGTATCGGCGATGTTCACAACGTACATGCAGTTTTCCACGCTAGTCTCCCGCATTAAGAAATCGCTGCACATCTTCACCAAAGTTTGGATTTGCAACATCAAGGCTGCTGAGATAGTGCTACCAATTGTGTAGAGCGACAAGGTGAGTTTTCCAGAGTAGGCATATGTGATGACTGTAGCCAGACCAACCGGGGACAAATCACTGAGCTCAATCTTCTTGAGGGATGGATCCTTCCTGAGCATTGTTTGGATGTACTCGCTGCAAGAAGCCATCACAACCTTGTGAACTTCAAAAGACTTGGACTTGGTTGCGACAGTCAGATCGCAGAGAAAGCTGTCTTGCCTCATGTTGCCAAGACCCTCCAAGAGATTTGGTGCATAGACGGGGTCGGTGACCTCTGTTGAGATACAACTAAAGCCATTTCCACATTCCAGGAGAGTGTTGAGGCCATTGATTTTGTTGCTGGGACTGTCCTCTACCATAATTGTCATTTCATTGATGTCAGCTTTGTTCTTCTTAGCAGTCTTGTTCTTTTTGGGTGCCATGACTGTAGTGATGGGTCACAGCCAAGACCTAATTTGGACAAAAGGAGAGCACATTTTAACCATTTATATAAAAGTATTTTTTTTCCTATAAAAAAGACGTTAACCAATCCCCAAGACTGGGTGGACCAAACGTAATAGCTCAAGATTTTTGAAAAAGCCTTATTCACTGACCATATTAAAATTGCAGGTTAGGATGTGTCCACCTAAATTTGCATTGTGGTTGCAGACTGGGCCCAAATGTTTACACGACACAGTCTTCAACGTAAAACTTTTAATGTGTTGTGGCCGTTCGTTTACACGACAACTGCCTTTTGGGTGCCTGAAAACGCAAACTTTTGAAAACGGGTTTCAAAGTGCAAGTTTTTGAAGTCTCCCTGTAAGGCCCCGTTTACACGAGAACGCTCGCGGGTGAAAACGTAAAAATATTTGAGCAGATGTGCCCTTCGTTTACACGTCGACGGCGTTTTTGGGGCTTAAAAACGCAAAAAAGTGAAACCACCCTCCAGTGTGGAAATGTTAAAAACGCTCCACGTCGCGTTTCCGTCGAAAGAGTAAAAACGCAAATCTGCTCACGGCGGCTCTCGTCGCGTACGCGTTTACATCACAGGCGTGCGCCAGTACAGGACAATAACAACCAACATGTCGGATTATTTCCATACGTCGGACCTCCAAGGTGCCCTCGCAGCGCTGATAAACGTACAAGAGTCTTTTCAGCAGTTGTACAAAATATTCTCAGATATTGGTGTTGTTGTGTGGCAGTGCTTCACATCGCCCCCTAGTGCCTGGAGTGCACACTACATCTAATTTCACACACTTTTGTGTCACCATATGCACGCAGATTTCCCCCCCCATAACGCTCGTCTAAACGCAGAATAAAAAGTGATAATGCAACGCCACTTTTGAGTTTTCTCTTCAGATCATTTCCGTGTAAACATAGCCTGAACAACAAAAACGCTAATCTCTGAAGACAATGACGTCATGAACATGCGTATTACATGTTCAGTCTATAGTGTTTCATCGCCATCTACTGGCCTGGCAGCAGAATACAGTGTTTTTTGTTGTTTTTGCGGATCCGTGTGAATGGGGATCGGTTTGACAGTGGTGTCGTTTTAAGCGTACCGTTGTCGTGTAAACGTACCCTGAATTTGGATCAGAATGATTTATAGATTTGGAAATCCCATGTTTTGTTATCCAGGATCAGGTAACCAATCTTACCTTTGTGCTGGGTTTTTTAAAGCAAAATTGGATTGGATCACCCTGTTTCAGATACACACTTTTTCAGATTACCAGTGTTCCAAGTGGGGTAACATTTCACAATGTATGTAGGCTGCTAGCAAAGTAAAGGACAACAGGTAGAATAGTCCACGTGGGGTCACTTTAAGGGCTTTATTTGAAGAGAAAGAAAACAACATGAACAAACAAACATCCCCTTCCATTTTTAATGTCCTTTAAACAATCAGACCCCTACGGAGGCACTAAAGGGACATTGTGATGGAAAAAATATGAAATGGGAGAAAAATTATATATTCCAAATCTTTTGAGCTTCCGAGAAACTTTGTGTTCACTCTCAAAGAATTCAAAATGCAAAGTTTTGGGGGAGCGCAAAAAAAATTGCGAGAGAATGCAAAAGCTTTAGAATAAATTTTTAAGCCAATCTCATATTTCTTTCCCCATCACTATGTCCCTTTAAATTTGACAATTTATCAGCAATAAAAAAAACGTCTCAACATTCTCATACTGAACCAGTCGGACACTTTTCTCAAGTTGGATATTTCACCCAAAAATTAAACCAAACAAGTTGATGATCCCCATAGACTTCCATAGTATTTTTTCCCCCTTATTATGGAAACAAATGGGGTCCAATACCTGTTTGTTTGCACATATTATTTAAAATATCTTCCTTTATGTTCACCAGAAGAAAGACATTCATACAGGTTTGGAACAACAGTAAATGATGACAGCATTTTTTTTTTTTTTTTTGGATGAACTATCCCTTTAACAATTAGAGTTACTCTAACAAAAACCGAAAAAACAAACAAACAGAAAAATAGGTAAACCAAAAGTCATCTAAGAAGTGTAAAGCTTTATAGGCCTGCTAATGAACTTAAGAGTTGTTATCGCAGCATATTACCTCGGCATGCCTCTCTCTGCATCTGTCACAAGTTATCACAACTATGGCCAAGAATAGAAAGGCTGTGTATCATTGCTGTTCCTTTTATAGACTCGAGGTCACTGGAACCCATCTGTCCTTTCAGCACCAACACTTGTTTCTTTTATTTTTTATCTGTGTAAAAATTAAATCATTTATCCTAGGATCTATTTACTGTCTTTACTGCTTGCTGTCTTTGTACTAGGTTCGCACACACATGTAGCCTATATATATGTATATAGGCGTACACACACGTGTGTGTGTTACTTGAATTACTTTTAATAACCCAGAACACTCTGATCTGACACCTATAACGCAACTCCCAAGAACCATCAACTCAAGAACCCCACAAACCCAAGCCTGCGAAGAAGATGCTGTTTGTTGAAACCATGTTGCTGCAAAGAACCACCGAAAACGTTTAGTATAAAGACAATAATGAACTTACCGATGTCGAGATGAAGTAGGTGCAGGAGAAGGACAGACTTGCACCCCTAAGTTGGTGTGCAGGAGAGAGAGACAGAGAGAGAGAGAGAGAGAGAGAGAGAGAGAGGGGAGTCCCGTCAGAGGAACACACAACTCCTCCTCTAAGATGATTGCGCAAATGTGCTCCGTTTTTTCAGCAACAGGTCCTATTTACTATTTACACAAACATAAAGGTGTGAAAAGCGTTTGGTGGACTCGGATTCTGTCAGGAACGTTATACAAGAAGGATAAACATTAAAACACATCAAAAAGAAAAAGCAAGACGTGTGTATTTGTGGATGAACGGAACAGAACAGGCGTCTCCAGAAGCGTTTTCTACCGTTTCATCAGAAGGTTAATTTACTTTTTAACTTGACACACCAAACTAATATGAACACACCACAACATATAAAAAAAACACACACATAGCCTAGTTCAGTATTGAATAGTTGGTTCCCGCAAAAAAATAACCAAATTGGAACGTTAGGACGTTCTATGGAACGGTCTACGTTCTATCGCCTTCACTAATGTGCTCAATGTGTTGTGCTTAGTTGTGGACATTTAATATTCAACAATATTATTGATCTGCCTTACTTAAGGTGGACGATGACGCGATTTTCTTCTATAAACAAACTTTATTGTATTATTTTCATGTTATCACTGTGAAGCTGCTTTGATACAATCTGTATTATAAAAATCGCTATAAATAAAGGCGACTTAATAGCTACATAAAGTAACAGTAAAAGATCAACTATAAAATACTCATGTTTGAATTCATTTGTGTTATAGCCTATGAAGCATCATTAAATCATTTTATTGAAATTCAAATTTTACCGAAATTTATAAATCAATGTTTTTATTAATGGAAGTAGAGCCTATCCATTAATAAATTAACCTAGTGCAGTTTTATTCATACCTTACATAAAAGTATATAGCCTACATACAAGTTTTTTTTTTTTATTACTTTTTTTAAATTTACTTCTTTATTCATACAAGCTACGTCATCCAAATTGTTTTCAGGAAATTATGAACCAAAACCCAACTAAATCCAATATTAGCCTATGGGTGTTTCGAAGGGTCAGATGACGAACCGCGTGACGCGACCCGTCTGACGCATGTGCACAAATTACACCACAAACAATTAAATGCAATCTGTAGGAAATGTGTTGTAGTTTTTTCAGTGCACTGCAAATTTAAATCAAAGTTGTAAATAATTGCGTACATTCAGTGATCAGTGTTTAAAAGTGTGATTGCTTGTGTTTGTGGAGTCTTTAGGATCTTATTCATCCGAAAGTTCGTGCGCGAATTCTAGAATCTACAGAATAGACTTTCCAACAAGGTGAAACACTACATCCACTCTCATATCGTCTCCGCCCATATAAAGGTGACGAAAGAAATATGGCGAGACTATAATAAGTGCATGAAATGCGCATGCGTGTGAGGAGCTGACATGGCCGAAGCTGATGTGAAAAAGATTTTGCAATTAAAGCATCAGCTGAAAGAATCCTGTGAAGGACACACGGTAGGATTCTGTCTGTCGTCAACACACACAGTTTGAATCGCTTTGCTCAATGCAAACAGGCTGAAAGATAAAGCCTCGGGGGCAAGTTGTCCCTCAGGCTTGAGCTCAGGAACTGCAGGCCTGAGTTTCAGTAAATCCCCTCATGCAGTCTCTGGGAACTTCTAATGCCAGTGTATCAGTGTATGGGTTTGAGAGCTGTTGGGTAGCTGTGACGACTGGATGCATTTAAACTAGTCAACTATATAATGAAGGGTCTTTTTTTTAACTGCTCGGGAATATTTTTCATGTGTGGTTGGGGCGATTAGTCACGTGTCTTATGTTGCCTTTTCCATGTTTGTTTTTTTTTGTTTAAAATTTAATCGTAAACCAATTACATAACCTATTAGTAATGCAAGTATGACAACTAGCCCCGTTAAGCCTAAAGCTGGATTAATTATTGAAAACCATTGCTATAAATGCCTTTGCAGTGTTTGCTTTAAAAAAGAACCCAGATGCAACAAAATCCATTTTTTATAGTCTTTGTGATCCCTTTTTCTGTTTTTAAGGCTGTTATACACTAGGCAACATTTGAAGTGGATCAAAACCTTTCATCAAAATGATAGCCTACATGAATTTTGAACAACAGATCTTGTCTCAGGACGACTTTGATTAACTGTTTTTTTTTTTTTTTTTTGATCCACTTCAAATGTTGACCACTATTTGCACAGAAATGGTAGTGAAATAAAGTAATGTTGACCTGTGAATGGAGGAAAGGTGGATGTCAGCAGCTGAGGATTTTAAGAGGGTGTTTCTATAAATAATCTGCAGTTGTCTCTGTCGATGTCTGTCAGTTTGGCCAATGGCTGGTTATTTAGTTTAAACCGCATTCCGTGCAACATTTTGGTGACTTTATTTTAGTGCATCATTAAATTACTTAGTTTAATATGTAAAATGAGAGTAGTTTGTTTAAAGTATTTGGTTTAATGTGATTGCACAGTTCATCGACCCTTCAGTTGCACATGCGCAGTGTTTTACAACCATGAAGTGAGTATTGGGTGGGTGTTATTACTGATCGCATGGCCCATTTATAGTGCCCTGGCTGAGGTTACTCCATACATAGACCAGAGAAACACTCCCTCAGCACATTCAGATTATTAGACGGCCATGTGGAAATAAGTGGGACTTCTTTTACCACGTTCAGAATGTCTAATTAAGTTGGCTTGGAAAAGCCAACTTACTGAAATCCTATTTAAACTTATTATTATTCTTCTTCTTCTTCTTCTTCTTATTTTTCTTACCCAAAAAATTCTGACTCTAACTCGTCCTAGAGCTTTAACTCTACAAACTCCAAACTCGGGTCAGACCTTCAGACTGTTCTGACTCGGTGTGCTATATCTTTTCAAACTGATTTGACTTTCAGATTTCTTAAAAATTAATATTAAAAATCATAAAAATCCCATTGACTTTCATTGCAACAGTTCAAATTGAGCCAAGACTACGGTGGCCCAGTAGTGAACAACACAAAAACTCAAATCTAAACTCCCTGAAGCCCTAGATTCAATTAAACTACCATTCTATATGTACTAATGAACTTTATCTATCTATCTATCTATCTATCTATCTATCTATCTATCTATCTATATATCTATCTATCTATCTATCTATCTATCTTTCTAACTTATCTTTCTTTCTTTCTAACTAATCTTTCTTTCTTTCTACCTAATCTTTCTTTATTTCTTTCTTTCTTACTAATCGATCTTTCTTTCAAACTAATCTTTCTTTCTTTCAAACTAATCTTTCTTTCTTTCTAACTAATATTTCTTTCTTGCTAACTGATCTATCTTTCTTTCTTTCTAACTAATCTTTCTTTCTTTCTAACTAATCTATCTTTCTTCTTTCTAACTAATCTATCTTTCTTTCTAACTAATCTACCTTACTTTCTTTCTAACTAATCTATCTTTCTTTCTAACTAATCTATCTATCTTTCTTTCTTTCTAACTACTCTATCTTTCTTTCATTCTAACTTTTCTTTCTTTCTAACTAATCTATCTATCTTTCTTACTAATCTCTTTCTTTCTAACCAATCTTTCATTCTTTCTTTCTTACTTTCTTTTATTCTTTCTTTCTAACTAATCTATCTTTTTTCTTTCTAACTAATCTTTCTTTCTTTCTAACTAATCTATCTTTCTTTCTTTCTAACTAATCTATCTATCTTTCTTTCATTCTAACTAATCTTTTCTTTCTTTCTAACTAATCTCTATCTTTCAAACTAATCTATCTTTCTAACCAATTTTTCTTTCTTTCTTTCTTTCTTTCTTTTTTTCTAACTAATCTATCTATCTTTCTTTCTAACTAATCTTTCTTTCTTTCTAACTAATCTATCTTTCTTTCTTTCTAAATAATCTATCTTTCTTTCTTTCTAAATAATCTATCTTTCTTTCTAACTAATCTATCTATCTATCTTTCTTTCTAACTAATCTATCTATCTTTCTTTCTAACTACTTTATCTTTATTTCTAACTAATCTATCGTTCTTTATTCCTTTCTTTCTTTCTTACTAATCTATCTTTCTTTCTTTCTAACCAATCTATCATTCTTTCTTTCTTTCTAACTAATCTTTCTTTCTTTCTAACTAATCTATCTATCTTTCTTTCTAACTAATCTATCTTTCTTTCTTTCTAACTAATCTATCTTTTTTTTCTAACTAATCTATCTATCTTTCTTTCTAACTAATATATCTTTCTTTCTTTCTAACTAATCTATCTTTCTTTCTTTCTAACTAATCTATCTATCTATCTATCTTTCTTTCTAACTAATCTATCTCTTTCTTTCTAACTAACTAGTCTTTCTAACTAATCTATCTTTCTTTCTTTCTAACTAATCTATGTTCCTTTCTTTCTAACTAATCCATCTTTCTTTATATCTTTCTTACTAACTAATCTATCTTTCTTTCTAACCAATCTTTCTTTCTTTCTTTCTTTTTTCATTCTTTCTAACTAATCTATCTTTCTTTCTTTCTAACTAATCTATCTTTCTTTCTAACTAATCTATCTTTCTTTCTAACTAATCTATCTTTCTTTCTTTCTAACTAATCTATCTATCTATCTATCTTTCTAACTAATCTATCTTTCTTTCTAACTAATCTATCTTTCTTTCTAACTAATCTATCTATCTTTCTTTCTAACTAATCTATCTTTCTTTCTTTCTAACTAATCTATCTATCTATCTATCTTTCTAACTAATCTATCTTTCTTTCTAACTAATCTATCTTTCTTTCTTTCTAACTAACTAATCTTTCTTTCTTTCTAACTAATCTATCTTTCTTTCTTTCTTTCTAACTAATCTATGTTTCTTTCTTTCTAACTAATCTATCTTTCTTTCTAACCAATCTTTCTTTCTTTCTTTCTTACTTTCTTTCTTTCTAACTAATCTATCTTTTTTCTTTCTAACTAATCTATCTATCTTTCTTTCTAACTAATCTTTCTTTCTTTCTAACCAATCTATCTTTCTTTCTTTCTAACTAATCTTTCTTTCTTTCTTTCTAACTTATCTATCTTTCTAACTAATCTATCTTTCTTTCTTTCTAACTAATCTATCTTTCTTTCTAACTAATCTATCTTACTTTCTAACTAATTTATCTTTCTTTCTTTCTAACTAATCTATCTTTCTTTTTTTCTAACTAATCTATCTTTCTAGCTAATCTATCTTTCTTTCTATCAAATCCATCTTTCTTTGTTTTTTAAATAATCTATCTTTCTTTATTTCTAACTAAGTTATCTTTCTTTCTAACTAATCTATCTTTCTTTCTAACTAATCTATCTTTCTAACTAATCTATCTTTCTTTCTAACAAATCTCTTTCTTTGTTTTTTAACTAATCTATCTTTCTTTCTAACTAATTTATCTTTCTTTCTAACTAATCTATCTTTCTTTCTAACTAATCTATCTTTCTTTCTTTCTAATCTATCTTTCTTTCTTTCTAACTAATCTATCTTACTTTCTTTCTTTCTTTTTAATTAACTTTCTTTCTTTCTTTCTTTCTAACTAATCTATCTTTCTTTCTTTCTAACTGATCTATCTTTCTTTTTCTTTCTAACTAATCTATCTTTCTTTCTTTCTAACTAATCTTTCTTTCTTTCTTACTAATCTATCTTTCTTTCTTTCTAACTAATCTATCTTTCTTTCTTACTAATATTTTTTTCTTTCTTTCTTTCTAACTAATCTATCTTTCTAACTAATCTTTCTTTCTTTCTTTCTTTTTAATTAACTTTCTTTCTTTCTTTCTTTCTAACTAATCTATCTTTCTTTTTCTTTCTAACTAATCTATCTTTCTTTCTTTCTAACTAATCTTTCTTTCTTTCTTACTAATCTTTTTTTCTTTCTTTCTTTCTAACTAATCTATCTATCTTTCTTTCTTTCTTTCTTTTTAATTAACTTTCTTTCTTTCTTTCTTTCTAACTAATCTATCTTTCTTTCTAACTAATCTATCTTTCTTTTTCTTTCTAACTAATCTATCTTTCTTTCTTTCTTTCTAACTAATCTATCTTTCTCACTAATCTATCTTTCTTTCTTTCTTTCTTACTAATATATCTTTCTGTCCTTTTTTCTTTCTAACTAATCTATCTATCTTTCTTTCTTTCTTACTAATCTTTTTTTCTTTCTTTTTTTCTAACTAATCTATCTATCTTTCATTCTTTCTTTCTAACTAATCTTTTTTTTCTTTCTTTCTAACTAATCTATCTTTCTTTCTTTCTAACTTATCTATATTTCTTTCTTTCTTTCTTTCTTTCTTTCTAACTAACTAATCTATCTTTCTTTCTTACTAATCTTTTTTTCTTTCTTTCTTTCTAACTAATCTATCCTTCTAACTAATCTTTCTTTCTTTCTTTTTAATTAACTTTCTTTCTTTCTTTCTTTCTAACTAATCTATCTCTTTCTTTCTACCTAATCTATATTTCTTTTTTTCTTTTTAATTAACTTTCTTTCTTTCTTTCTTTCTAACTAATCTATCTTTCTTTCTTTCTAACTAATCTATCTTTCTTTTTCTTTCTAACTAATCTCTTTCTTTCTAACTAATCTATCTTTCTTTCTCACTAATCTTTTTTCTTTCTTTCTTTCTAACTAATCTATCTCACTAATCTATCTTTCTTCCTTTCTTTCTTACTAATCTATCTTTCTTTCCTTTTTTCTTTCTAACTAATCTATCTTTCTTTCTTTCTTACTAATCTTTTTTTCTTTCTTTCTAACTAATCCATCTTTCTTTCTCTCTAACTAATCTATCTTTCTTTCTCACTAATCTTTTTTCTTTCTTTCTTTCTAACTAATCTATCTATCTCACTAATCTATCTTTCTTCCTTTCTTTCTTACTAATCTATCTTTCTTTCCTTTTTTCTTTCTAACTAAACTATCTTTCTTTCTTTCTTTCTAACTAATCTTTTTTCTTTCTTTCTAACTAATCCATCTTTCTTTCTTTCTAACTAATCTATCTTTCTTTCTTTCTAACTTATCTATATTTCTTTCTTTCTTTCTCTTTCTTTCTTTCTTTCTTTCTTTCTTTCTTTCTAACTAATCTATCTTTCTTTCTTACTAATCTTTTTTTCTTTCTTTCTTTCTAACTAATCTATCTTTCTAACTAATCTTTCTTTCTTTCTTTTTAATTAACTTTCTTTCTTTCTTTCTAACTAATCTATCTATCTTTCTATCTTTCTTTCTACCTAATCTATCTTTCTTTTTAATTAACTTTCTTTCTTTCTTTCTTTCTTTCTTTCTTTCTTTCTTTCTTTCTTTCTTTCTAACTAATTTATCTTTCTTTCTTTCTAACTAATCTATCTTTCTTTTTCTTACTAACTAATCTTTCTTTCTTTCTTTCTAACTAATCTATCTTTCTTTCTCACTAATCTTTTTTTCTTTCTTTCTTTCTTACTAATCTATCTTTCTTTCCTTTTTTCTTTCTAACTAATCTATCTTTCTTTCTTACTAATCTTTTTTTCTTTCTTTTTTCTAACTAATCTGTTTCTTTCTTTCTAACTAATCTTTTTTTCTTTCTTTCTAACTAATCTATCTTTCTTTCTTTCTTTCTTTCTTACTAATCTTTTTTTCTTTCTTTCTTTCTAACTAATCTATCTTTCTAACTAATCTTTCTTTCTTTCTTTTTAATTAACTTTCTTTCTAACTAATCTATCTATCTTTCTATCTTTCTTTCTACCTAATCTATCTTTCTTTTTAATTAACTTTCTTTCTTTCTTTCTTTCTTTCTTTCTTTCTTTCTAACTAATTTATCTTTCTTTCTTTCTAACTAATCTATCTTTCTTTTTCTTACTAACTAATCTTTCTTTCTTTCTTTCTAACTAATCTATCTTTCTTTCTCACTAATCTTTTTTTCTTTCTTTCTTTCTTACTAATCTATCTTTCTTTCCTTTTTTCTGTCTAACTAATCTATCTTTCTTTCTTACTAATCTTTTTTTCTTTCTTTTTTCTAACTAATCTATGTTTCTTTCTTTCTAACTAATCTTTTTTTCTTTCTTTCTAACTAATCTATCTTTCTTTCTTTCTTTCTTTCTTTCTTACTAATCTTTTTTTCTTTCTTTCTTTCTAACTAATCTATCTTTCTAACTGATCTTTCTTTCTTTCTTTTTAATTAACTTTCTTTCTTTCTAACTAATCTATCTTTCTTTCTTTCTAACTAATCTATCTTTCTTTTTCTTTCTAACTAATCTCTTTCTTTCTTTCTTTCTAACTAATCTATCTTTCTTTCTTTCTTTCTAACTAATCTTTTTTCTTTCTTTCTAACTAATCCATCTTTCTTTCTAACTAATCTATCTTTCTTTCTTTCTAACTTATCTATATTTCTTTCTTTCTTTCTCTTTCTTTCTTTCTTTCTTTCTTTCTTTCTAACTAATCTATCTTTCTTTCTTACTAATCTTTTTTTCTTTCTTTCTTTCTAACTAATCTATCTTTCTAACTAATCTTTCTTTCTTTCTCTTTAATTAACTTTCTTTCTTTCTTTCTAACTAATCTATCTATCTTTCTATCTTTCTTTCTACCTAATCTATCTTTCTTTCTTTCTTTTAATTAACTTTCTTTCTTTCTTTCTTTCTTTCTTTCTTTCTAACTAATCTATCTTTCTTTCTTTCTTTCTAAATAAAAACTATCTTTCTTTTTCTTTCTAACTAATCTATCTATCTTTCTCTTTCTTTCTACCTAATCTATCTTTCTTTCTTTCTTTTTAATTAACTTTCTTTCTTTCTTTCTTTCTTTCTTTCTAACTAATCTATCTTTCTTTCTCACTAATCTCTTTTTCTTTCTTTCTTTCTAACTAATCTATCTATCTTTCTATCTTTCTTACTAATCAATCTTTCTTTCTTTCTTACTAATTTATCTTTCTTTCTTTCTTTCTTACTAATCTATCTTTCTTTCCTTTTTTCTTTCTAACTAATCTTTCTTTCTTTCTTTCTTTCTTTCTAACTAATCTATCTTTCTTTCTTTCTTTCTTTCTCACTAATCTTTTTTTCTTTCTTTCTAACTAATCTATCTATCTTTCTATCTTTCTTACTAATCAATCTTTCTTTCTTTCTTACTAATTTATCTTTCTTTCTTTCTTTCTTACTAATCTTTTTTTCTTTCTTTCTTTCTAACTAATCTATCTTTCTTTCTTTCTAACTTATCTATATTTCTTTCTTTCTTACTAATCTATCTTTCTTTCTAACTAATCTCTTTCTTTCTTTCTTTCTAACTAATCTTTTTTTCTTTCTTTCTTTCTAACTAATCTTTTTTTCTTTCTTTCTTTCTAACTTATCTATATTTCTTTCTTTCTTTCTTTCTTACTAATCTATCTTTCTTTCTAACTAATCTATCTTTCTTTCTTTCTTTCTTTCTAACTAATCTATCTTTCTTTCTTTCTTACTAATCTTTTTTTCTTTCTTTCTAACTAATCTATCTTTCTTTCTTTCTTACTAAACTATAAACTAATTAAACTTTAAACTTCTTTAAACTTCTTCAAACTTATTGGTCCAAACTTTCACAAGCCAACTTAAAGTTTGTCTCGACGAACTTTTTCTAGTTTCTGTTTGATACAGTAACATCATTTATGACCTCTTCAGTGTCACATGATCCTTCAGAAATCATGTTTATGTATGTATGCTACCTTTTAAAAGTTTTACATCAGTAAGATTTTTTTATTTTTTATAAAAGTATTTTCTGCTCACCAAGGCTGCATCTATTTAATCAAAAATACAATAAAAAGTCATATTGTGATATTATTACTATTTAAAGTAGCTGTTTTCTATGTGAATATATTGTAAAGTGTAATTAAGTTGGCTTGGAAAAGCCAACTTACTGAAATCCTATTTAAACTTATTATTATTCTTCTTCTTCTTCTTCTTCTTATTTTTCTTACCCAAAAAATTCTGACTCTAACTCGTCCTAGAGCTTTAACTCTACAAACTCCAAACTCGGGTCAGACCTTCAGACTGTTCTGACTCGGTGTGCTATATCTTTTCAAACTGATTTGACTTTCAGATTTCTTAAAAATTAATATTAAAAATCATAAAAATCCCATTGACTTTCATTGCAACAGTTCAAATTGAGCCAAGACTACGGTGGCCCAGTAGTGAACAACACAAAAACTCAAATCTAAACTCCCTGAAGCCCTAGATTCAATTAAACTACCATTCTATATGTACTAATGAACTTTATCTATCTATCTATCTATCTATCTATCTATCTATCTATCTATCTATCTATCTATCTATCTATCTATCTATCTATCTATCTATCTATCTATCTATCTATCTATCTATCTATCTATCTATCTATCTATCTATCTATCTATCTATCTTTCTAACTTATCTTTCTTTCTTTCTAACTAATCTTTCTTTCTTTCTACCTAATCTTTCTTTATTTCTTTCTTTCTTACTAATCGATCTTTCTTTCAAACTAATCTTTCTTTCTTTCAAACTAATCTTTCTTTCTTTCTAACTAATATTTCTTTCTTGCTAACTGATCTATCTTTCTTTCTTTCTAACTAATCTTTCTTTCTTTCTAACTAATCTTTCTTTCTTTCTAACTAATCTATCTTTCTTCTTTCTAACTAATCTATCTTTCTTTCTAACTAATCTACCTTACTTTCTTTCTAACTAATCTATCTTTCTTTCTAACTAATCTATCTATCTTTCTTTCTTTCTAACTACTCTATCTTTCTTTCATTCTAACTTTTCTTTCTTTCTAACTAATCTATCTATCTTTCTAACTAATCTCTTTCTTTCTAACCAATCTTTCATTCTTTCTTTCTTACTTTCTTTTATTCTTTCTTTCTAACTAATCTATCTTTTTTCTTTCTAACTAATCTTTCTTTCTTTCTAACTAATCTATCTTTCTTTCTTTCTAACTAATCTATCTATCTTTCTTTCATTCTAACTAATCTTTTCTTTCTTTCTAACTAATCTCTATCTTTCAAACTAATCTATCTTTCTAACCAATTTTTCTTTCTTTCTTTCTTTCTTTCTTTTTTTCTAACTAATCTATCTATCTTTCTTTCTAACTAATCTTTCTTTCTTTCTAACTAATCTTTCTTTCTTTCTAACTAATCTATCTTTCTTTCTTTCTAAATAATCTATCTTTCTTTCTTTCTAAATAATCTATCTTTCTTTCTAACTAATCTATCTATCTATCTTTCTTTCTAACTAATCTATCTATCTTTCTTTCTAACTACTTTATCTTTATTTCTAACTAATCTATCGTTCTTTATTCCTTTCTTTCTTTCTTACTAATCTATCTTTCTTTCTTTCTAACCAATCTATCATTCTTTCTTTCTTTCTAACTAATCTTTCTTTCTTTCTAACTAATCTATCTTTCTTTCTTTCTAACTAATCTATCTTTTTTTCTAACTAATCTATCTATCTTTCTTTCTAACTAATATATCTTTCTTTCTTTCTAACTAATCTATCTTTCTTTCTTTCTAACTAATCTATCTTTCTTTCTAACTAATCTATCTCTTTCTTTCTAATCTATCTTTCTTTCTTTCTTTCTAACTAATCTGTTTCTTTCTTTCTAACTAATCCATCTTTCTTTATATCTTTCTTACTAACTAATCTATCTTTCTTTCTAACCAATCTTTCTTTCTTTCTTTCTTTTTTCATTCTTTCTAACTAATCTATCTTTCTTTCTTTCTAACTAATCTATCTTTCTTTCTAACTAATCTATCTTTCTTTCTAACTAATCTATCTTTCTTTCTTTCTAACTAATCTATCTATCTATCTATCTTTCTAACTAATCTATCTTTCTTTCTAACTAATCTATCTTTCTTTCTAACTAATCTATCTATCTTTCTTTCTAACTAATCTATCTTTCTTTCTTTCTAACTAATCTATCTATCTATCTATCTTTCTAACTAATCTATCTTTCTTTCTAACTAATCTATCTTTCTTTCTTTCTAACTAACTAATCTTTCTTTCTTTCTAACTAATCTATCTTTCTTTCTTTCTTTCTAACTAATCTATGTTTCTTTCTTTCTAACTAATCTATCTTTCATTCTAACCAATCTTTCTTTCTTTCTTTCTTACTTTCTTTCTTTCTAACTAATCTATCTTTTTTCTTTCTAACTAATCTATCTATCTTTCTTTCTAACTAATCTTTCTTTCTTTCTAACCAATCTATCTTTCTTTCTTTCTAACTAATCTTTCTTTCTTTCTTTCTAACTTATCTATCTTTCTAACTAATCTATCTTTCTTTCTTTCTAACTAATCTATCTTTCTTTCTAACTAATCTATCTTACTTTCTAACTAATTTATCTTTCTTTCTTTCTAACTAATCTATCTTTCTTTTTTTCTAACTAATCTATCTTTCTAGCTAATCTATCTTTCTTTCTATCAAATCCATCTTTCTTTGTTTTTTAAATAATCTATCTTTCTTTATTTCTAACTAAGTTATCTTTCTTTCTAACTAATCTATCTTTCTTTCTAACTAATCTATCTTTCTAACTAATCTATCTTTCTTTCTAACAAATCTCTTTCTTTGTTTTTTAACTAATCTATCTTTCTTTCTAACTAATTTATCTTTCTTTCTAACTAATCTATCTTTCTTTCTAACTAATCTATCTTTCTTTCTTTCTAATCTATCTTTCTTTCTTTCTAACTAATCTATCTTACTTTCTTTCTTTCTTTTTAATTAACTTTCTTTCTTTCTTTCTTTCCAACTAATCTATCTTTCTTTCTTTCTAACTGATCTATCTTTCTTTTTCTTTCTAACTAATCTATCTTTCTTTCTTTCTAACTAATCTTTCTTTCTTTCTTACTAATCTATCTTTCTTTCTTTCTAACTAATCTATCTTTCTTTCTTACTAATATTTTTTTCTTTCTTTCTTTCTAACTAATCTATCTTTCTAACTAATCTTTCTTTCTTTCTTTCTTTTTAATTAACTTTCTTTCTTTCTTTCTTTCTAACTAATCTATCTTTCTTTTTCTTTGTAACTAATCTATCTTTCTTTCTTTCTAACTAATCTTTCTTTCTTTCTTACTAATCTTTTTTTCTTTCTTTCTTTCTAACTAATCTATCTATCTTTCTTTCTTTCTTTCTTTTTAATTAACTTTCTTTCTTTCTTTCTTTCTTTCTTTTTAATTAACTTTCTTTCTTTCTTTCTTTCTAACTAATCTATCTTTCTTTCTAACTAATCTATCTTTCTTTTTCTTTCTAACTAATCTATCTTTCTTTCTTTCTTTCTAACTAATCTATCTTTCTCACTAATCTATCTTTCTTTCTTTCTTTCTTACTAATATATCTTTCTGTCCTTTTTTCTTTCTAACTAATCTATCTATCTTTCTTTCTTTCTTACTAATCTTTTTTTCTTTCTTTTTTTCTAACTAATCTATCTATCTTTCATTCTTTCTTTCTAACTAATCTTTTTTTTCTTTCTTTCTAACTAATCTATCTTTCTTTCTTTCTAACTTATCTATATTTCTTTCTTTCTTTCTTTCTTTCTAACTAACTAATCTATCTTTCTTTCTTACTAATCTTTTTTTCTTTCTTTCTTTCTAACTAATCTATCCTTCTAACTAATCTTTCTTTCTTTCTTTTTAATTAACTTTCTTTCTTTCTTTCTTTCTAACTAATCTATCTATCTTTCTTTCTACCTAATCTATATTTCTTTTTTTCTTTTTAATTAACTTTCTTTCTTTCTTTCTTTCTAACTAATCTATCTTTCTTTCTTTCTAACTAATCTATCTTTCTTTTTCTTTCTAACTAATCTCTTTCTTTCTAACTAATCTATCTTTCTTTCTCACTAATCTTTTTTCTTTCTTTCTTTCTAACTAATCTATCTCACTAATCTATCTTTCTTCCTTTCTTTCTTACTAATCTATCTTTCTTTCCTTTTTTCTTTCTAACTAATCTATCTTTCTTTCTTTCTTACTAATCTTTTTTTCTTTCTTTCTAACTAATCCATCTTTCTTTCTCTCTAACTAATCTATCTTTCTTTCTCACTAATCTTTTTTCTTTCTTTCTTTCTAACTAATCTATCTATCTCACTAATCTATCTTTCTTCCTTTCTTTCTTACTAATCTATCTTTCTTTCCTTTTTTCTTTCTAACTAAACTATCTTTCTTTCTTTCTTTCTAACTAATCTTTTTTCTTTCTTTCTAACTAATCCATCTTTCTTTCTTTCTAACTAATCTATCTTTCTTTCTTTCTAACTTATCTATATTTCTTTCTTTCTTTCTCTTTCTTTCTTTCTTTCTTTCTTTCTTTCTTTCTAACTAATCTATCTTTCTTTCTTACTAATCTTTTTTTCTTTCTTTCTTTCTAACTAATCTATCTTTCTAACTAATCTTTCTTTCTTTCTTTTTAATTAACTTTCTTTCTTTCTTTCTAACTAATCTATCTATCTTTCTATCTTTCTTTCTACCTAATCTATCTTTCTTTTTAATTAACTTTCTTTCTTTCTTTCTTTCTTTCTTTCTTTCTAACTAATTTATCTTTCTTTCTTTCTAACTAATCTATCTTTCTTTTTCTTACTAACTAATCTTTCTTTCTTTCTTTCTAACTAATCTATCTTTCTTTCTCACTAATCTTTTTTTCTTTCTTTCTTTCTTACTAATCTATCTTTCTTTCCTTTTTTCTTTCTAACTAATCTATCTTTCTTTCTTACTAATCTTTTTTTCTTTCTTTTTTCTAACTAATCTGTTTCTTTCTTTCTAACTAATCTTTTTTTCTTTCTTTCTAACTAATCTATCTTTCTTTCTTTCTTTCTTTCTTACTAATCTTTTTTTCTTTCTTTCTTTCTAACTAATCTATCTTTCTAACTAATCTTTCTTTCTTTCTTTTTAATTAACTTTCTTTCTAACTAATCTATCTATCTTTCTATCTTTCTTTCTACCTAATCTATCTTTCTTTTTAATTAACTTTCTTTCTTTCTTTCTTTCTTTCTTTCTAACTAATTTATCTTTCTTTCTTTCTAACTAATCTATCTTTCTTTTTCTTACTAACTAATCTTTCTTTCTTTCTTTCTAACTAATCTATCTTTCTTTCTCACTAATCTTTTTTTCTTTCTTTCTTTCTTACTAATCTATCTTTCTTTCCTTTTTTCTGTCTAACTAATCTATCTTTCTTTCTTACTAATCTTTTTTTCTTTCTTTTTTCTAACTAATCTATGTTTCTTTCTTTCTAACTAATCTTTTTTTCTTTCTTTCTAACTAATCTATCTTTCTTTCTTTCTTTCTTTCTTACTAATCTTTTTTTCTTTCTTTCTTTCTAACTAATCTATCTTTCTAACTGATCTTTCTTTCTTTCTTTTTAATTAACTTTCTTTCTTTCTAACTAATCTATCTTTCTTTCTTTCTAACTAATCTATCTTTCTTTTTCTTTCTAACTAATCTCTTTCTTTCTTTCTTTCTAACTAATCTATCTTTCTTTCTTTCTTTCTAACTAATCTTTTTTCTTTCTTTCTAACTAATCCATCTTTCTTTCTTTCTAACTAATCTATCTTTCTTTCTTTCTAACTTATCTATATTTCTTTCTTTCTTTCTCTTTCTTTCTTTCTTTCTTTCTTTCTTTCTTTCTTTCTAACTAATCTATCTTTCTTTCTTACTAATCTTTTTTTCTTTCTTTCTTTCTAACTAATCTATCTTTCTAACTAATCTTTCTTTCTTTCTCTTTAATTACCTTTCTTTCTTTCTTTCTAACTAATCTATCTATCTTTCTATCTTTCTTTCTACCTAATCTATCTTTCTTTCTTTCTTTTTAATTAACTTTCTTTCTTTCTTTCTTTCTTTCTTTCTAACTAATCTATCTTTCTTTCTTTCTTTCTAAATAAAAACTATCTTTCTTTTTCTTTCTAACTAATCTATCTATCTTTCTCTTTCTTTCTACCTAATCTATCTTTCTTTCTTTCTTTTTAATTAACTTTCTTTCTTTCTTTCTTTCTTTCTTTCTAACTAATCTATCTTTCTTTCTCACTAATCTCTTTTTCTTTCTTTCTTTCTAACTAATCTATCTATCTTTCTATCTTTCTTACTAATCAATCTTTCTTTCTTTCTTACTAATTTATCTTTCTTTCTTTCTTTCTTACTAATCTATCTTTCTTTCCTTTTTTCTTTCTAACTAATCTTTCTTTCTTTCTTTCTTTCTTTCTTTCTTTCTAACTAATCTATCTTTCTTTCTTTCTTTCTCACTAATCTTTTTTTCTTTCTTTCTAACTAATCTATCTATCTTTCTATCTTTCTTACTAATCAATCTTTCTTTCTTTCTTACTAATTTATCTTTCTTTCTTTCTTTCTTACTAATCTTTTTTTCTTTCTTTCTTTCTAACTAATCTATCTTTCTTTCTTTCTAACTTATCTATATTTCTTTCTTTCTTACTAATCTATCTTTCTTTCTAACTAATCTCTTTCTTTCTTTCTTTCTAACTAATCTTTTTTTCTTTCTTTCTTTCTAACTAATCTTTTTTTCTTTCTTTCTTTCTAACTTATCTATATTTCTTTCTTTCTTTCTTTCTTACTAATCTATCTTTCTTTCTAACTAATCTATCTTTCTTTCTTTCTTTCTTTCTAACTAATCTATCTTTCTTTCTTTCTTACTAATCTTTTTTTCTTTCTTTCTAACTAATCTATCTTTCTTTCTTTCTTACTAAACTATAAACTAATTAAACTTTAAACTTCTTTAAACTTCTTCAAACTTATTGGTCCAAACTTTCACAAGCCAACTTAAAGTTTGTCTCGACGAACTTTTTCTAGTTTATTCCTGTGATCAAAGCTGAATGTTCAGCATCATTACTCCAGTCTTCAGTGTCACATGACCCTTCAGAAATCAGTGACGATTTGATGCTCAAAAAACAACATTTATCAATTTTGAAAACATTTGAAAATAATTTGATGAATAGAATGTGGAAAAGAGTGTTCAGAAAAGCATTTTTCTGAAATTGAAAGCTTTTGTAGCTTTTGTTGCACTAAAGTGACTGTAAATACACTTATAATTTTCCAAAAGATTGTATTTCAGATAAATGCTGTTCATTTGAACTTTATATTCATCAAAGAATCCTGAAAAAATTGTACAGAAGTGTTGATAATAATCATAAATGTTTCTTGATCATTAAATCATCATATTATCCTGATTTCTGAAGGATCATGTGACACTGAAGACTGGAGTAATGATGCTGGAAAAATACAGTTTTGATCACAGGAATAAATTACACTTTACTATATATTCACATAGAAAACAGTTATTTTAAACTGTAATAATATTTCACTGTTTTAATTGTATTTTTGATCAAATAAATGCAGCTTTGGTGCGCAGAAAGGACTTTTCCACAAAAAAAAAAAAATCGATCCGATCTCAAACATTTAAACGCTAGTGTACATAAACACTGACAAACAGGTTATGATATTCACAGCATATGCAGGATACCATAATGTATGAAACGCCCTTTAATTTACACATCTTTAATTTCATTTTATGGACCATGGCAGAAAAACACTTAATTTCCCAGAATGCTCTGATTTACTTGATTTACAACAACATGAAGCAGGTTTGCAAGCTGGTAATCTTAACCAGAACTACCAAGAAGTTTCGTTCTGGCCAATTTTGTTGCAACCACTGCTACCACACCAACATTATTGATTGAATCTGTTGTTCTCCTCCTTTTATCCGAAGTCTAATTCACCAGCTTGTTGGAGTTGAAATTCCAGCTCATGAATTGAAAAATAGGCAATGTTTCAAAATCAGTTAAATCTTTGTCTTGCTTTGTTTAATTGACCCATTTCATTTCAGCTGCTGAAAATCTTAAAGAAACTTGAAGCATTGGACATTACACTTGAAATCCTCTCTGTAAGAGATGAATGTACTTTTATTATTAAATTATTTCACTTTTTTTCATTATTTTCCACTTGTGACTGATCCTGTCTGAACCTTCAATGTTTATATTTCAGGAAACTGGGATTGGAAAAGTCGTCAACTCCTTCCGGAAGCATGATGAGGCGGGAAAGCTGGCAAAACTATTGGTGAATCGATGGAAAACGCTTGTTCCAAAAGATTCCTTAAGGTCTTAAAAATCTGTATTCGACCCCATTTTTATTTAAAGGAACACGCCGGCGGACTTTATCTTATTCAGCGTATCCCCAGAGTTCGATAAGTCCACACACACCCTTCTCATCTCCGTGTGTGCCGTAACTCTGTCTGACGCACCCACCGCTAGCCTAGCTTAGCACAAACACTGGAGGTAAATGGCTCCAGCTAGTGTACTGCTCTAACTCTGGGGGATACGGGGAATAAGATAAAGTCCCAAAAAGTTGGCGTGTTCCTTTAAGTGACTCTTTCCCTTCAGTATGTTGCACTCTTAGTCTTTTCTCTTGTTTTGGTTTTTCTATGTATTGCAGTTCGAGAGGAAAGCCCGATGAAAGCCGGAGCCAAAATGATCCGTTCGGTGGAGAAGTTCAGGAAAACAGCCGTCTTTCAGAGAGTACAAACCCTAGAAAAAGACCAAAACTGGAGAACTCCAGTGCTGAAAAGAAAATATCACATAATACTGACAAAAAAGACAAACTCAAGCCCAATAAATCCAAACTCTACTTGAATGGTGAAAAAAAGGATGAGCCGAAACAAGACTCGAGTGTGAATCAGGACTCGGGCCACGGCAAGGAGAAGACAAAGAAGGTTTCTGGCATAACAAAAAAACAGCAGAACACAAAACTTGAAAAACCTTTGAAAGCGTCTCAAACGCAGAGAGAGAAGAGTGGAGGCTCGTGCCAGAAAGAGCAGCGTGAGAAGGACCGGTCAGTGTCGCGGGAGAAACCGACGGACGAGGGCTTTGAGACGCCCTCCATGTCGTTCGAGGCCTACCTGAGCTATGACCTGCAGACCAGCAAACGCAGAAGAGCCGTCAGCGCTGAGAAAAGCCCCAAGAAGAGGCTCAAACCTGCACACAAACACAAGTCCAGCACGACTGGGGGAGGACCAATCACAGCGGTACCGCAAACACAACTGGCCTTTGGGTCTTTACACGTATAATTCTCCCAAACTATTTACTTAAAGCCTATATATATATATATATATATATACACTCACCGGCCACTTTATTAGGTACACCTGTCCAACTGCTCGTTAACACTTAATTTCTAAGCAGCCAATCAAATGGCGGCAACTCAGTGCATTTAGGCATGTAGACATGGTCAAGACAATCTCCTGCAGTTCAAACCGAGCATCAGTATGGGGAAGAAAGGTGATTTGAGTGACTTTGAACGTGGCATGATTGTTGGTGCCAGAAGGGCTGGTCTGAGTATTTCAGAAACTGCTAATCTACTGGGATTTTCACGCACAACCATCTCTAGGGTTTACAGAGAATGGTCCGAAAAAGAAAAAACATCCAGTGAGCGGCAGTTCTGTGGGCGGAAATGCCTTGTTGATGCCAGAGGTCAGAGGAGAATGGCCAGACTGGTTCGAGCTGATAGAAGGGCAACAGTGACTCAAATAACCACCCGTTACAACCAAGGTGGGCAGAAGAGCATCTCTGAACGCACAGTACGTCGAACTTTGAGGCAGATGGGCTACAGCAGCAGAAGACCACACCGGGTGCCACTCCTTTCAGCTAAGAACAGGAAACTGAGGCTACAATTTGCACAAGCTCATCGAAATTGGACAATAGAAGATTGGAAAAACGTTGCCTGGTCTGATGAGTCTCGATTTCTGCTGCGACATTCGGATGGTAGGGTCAGAATTTGGCGTCTACAACATGAAAGCATGGATCCATCCTGCCTTGTATCAACGTTTCAGGCTGGTGGTGGTGGTGTCATGGTGTGGGGAATATTTTCTTGGCACTCTTTGGGCCCCTTGGTACCAATTGAGCATCGTTGCAACGCCACAGCCTACCTGAGTATTGTTGCTGACCATGTCCATCCCTTTATGACCACAATGTACCCAACTTCTGATGGCTACTTTCAGCAGGATAATGCGCCATGTCATAAAGCTGGAATCATCTCAGACTGGTTTCTTGAACATGACAATGAGTTCGCTGTACTCAAATGGCCTCCACAGTCACCAGATCTCAATCCAATAGAGCATCTTTGGGATGTGGTGGAACGGGAGATTCGCATCATGGATGTGCAGCCGACAAATCTGCGGCAACTGTGTGATGCCATCATGTCAATATGGACCAAACTCCCTGAGGAATGCTTCCAGCACCTTGTTGAATCTATGCCACGAAGAATTGAGGCAGTTCTGAAGGCAAAAGGGGGTCCAACCCGTTACTAGCATGGGGTACCTAATAAAGTGGCCGGTGAGTGTATATACTGTATATACACATCTCACCTAAAGGATTATTAGGAACACCATACTAATACTGTGTTTGACCCCCTTTCGCCTTCAGAACTGCCTTAATTCTACGTGGCATTGATTCAACAAGGTGCTGAAAGCATTCTTTAGAAATGTTGGCCCATATTGATAGGATAGCATCTTGCAGTTGATGGAGATTTGTGGGATGCACATCCAGGGCACGAAGCTCCCGTTCCACCACATCCCAAAGATGCTCTATTGGGTTGAGATCTGGTGACTGTGGGGGCCATTTTAGTACAGTGAACTCATTGTCATGTTCAAGAAACCAATTTGAAATGATTCGAGCTTTGTGACATGGTGCATTATCCTGCTGGAAGTAGCCATCAGAGGATGGGTACATGGTGGCCATAAAGGGATGGACATGGTCAGAAACAATGCTCAGGTAGGCTGTGGCATTTAAACGATGCCCAATTGGCACTAAGGGGCCTAAAGTGTGCCAAGAAAACATCCCCCACACCATTACACCACCACCACCAGCCTGCACAGTGGTAACAAGGCATGATGGATCCATGTTCTCATTCTGTTTACGCCAAATTCTGACTCTACCATCTGAATGTCTCAACAGAAATCGAGACTCATCAGACCAGGCAACATTTTTCCAGTCTTCAACTGTCCAATTTTGGTGAGCTCTTGCAAATTGTAGCCTCTTTTTCCTATTTTTAGTGGAGATGAGTGGTACCCGGTGGGGTCTTCTGCTGTTGTAGCCCATCCGCTTCAAGGTTGTGCGTGTTGTGGCTTCACAAATGCTTTGCTGCATACCTCGGTTGTAACGAGTGGTTATTTCAGTCAAAGTTACTCTTCTATCAGCTTGAATCAGTCGGCCCATTCTCCTCTGACCTCTAGCATCAACAAGGCATTTTCGCCCACAGGACTGCCGCATACTGGATGTTTTTCCCTTTTCACACCATTCTTTGTAAACCCTAAAAATGGTTGTGCGTGAAAATCCCAGTAACTGAGCAGATTGTGAAATACTCAGAAATGCCCATCTGGCACCAACAACCATGCCACGCTCAAAATTGCTTAAATCACCTTTCTTTCCCATTCTGACATTCAGTTTGGAGTTCAGGAGATTGTCTTGACCAGGACCACACCCCTAAATGCATTGAAGCAGCTGCCATGTGATTGGTTGATTAGATAATTGCATTAATGAGAAATTGAACAGGTGTTCCTAATAATCCTTTAGGTGAGTGTATACAGTAGTCAACATTTGAAGTGGATCCAAAAACTACATCAAATTTGTCCTAACACAAGAACGGATATTGTTCAAAATTCTTATTACTTAGACGAAAAGTTTTGATCCACTTCAAATGTTGACTACTGTTTATTTATATATTAGTATAATGCATTTTAAAAGTATTTTTAATGCAATAATTATCCCTTGAAATGCACCTTATATATATATATATATATATATATATATATATATATATATATATATATATATATATATATATATATATATATATATATATATACATACATACATACATACACGGGCATTGTTCAAGATTCATGTATAACTTTTGACAAATTTTTGATTCACTTTTTTTATTATAATGCATTTTTAAAAGTATTTTTAATGCAATTATGCCTTGAAATGCCCCTTATGTCACTGTTTGGATTTAGATAGTAAAATGCTAAAGAGTTATTTATTGGATCATTATTGCAGTGGTTATTATGTTTCTATCCTGTTATATGTTTGGCAACAGTTCTTCTAACCCTCATTGATGGAGTGTGTAGCTTTTCATTTCTTAAACAACCCACATCACCAGTAGTTTTTTCATAGCCACATTTATAAAAGCAACTTAACTGTCCTAATTGAACTAAAGCCTAATCCTAGCTTAATCTAAACCCTGTCTGTGAAACCAGGCCTATACTTGCTGTATCATATTGGATCTTTATAGTCCACGTACAGGTTTGAATGAGCTATTTTTGCGTGAACTCTTGCTGTAACTCCAGGTTCCTGAGCGATCCGTGATGGACTTGTTAAACGTTCCTTTGCCGACGAGTTTTCCTGAATGTGAGGATGTGTCTCAGTATCAGTACTTCAGTGAAAAGAAACGTGGGTCAAAGCTTTGCATCTACAGAGCGTTTTCCTTCTATAGCTGGATGTTCCCTTAAAGCATTGTGTTTTTTTTGCTCCTCGTATATATCCAGCTGACAGAAAGCCGAGTGAAGTGTGTGAAGAGACTCCGGTGTTCATTGGCCAGAGGCTGAAGAATAAGATGCAGGTGTATTCTGGGAGTAAGATGATGTTTCTGCCGTCGATGATGACGCTGTACCAGCAGTGTATCCGAGCGCTGCAGAACAACATCGACTGTACGGTATCACGCTGATGTTCTCCTACACGAGCTGAGGTGAGTTTGTTGTAAAGCCGGTGTGTGTTTCGCAGCGCTCTATGAGATCGGAGGAGTGCCGTTTGAGATCCTGGAGCCGGTGCTGGAGCGATGCAAGCCGGAGCAACTTCTGCGCATCGAGGAGTTTAACCCAGTAAGGAGTCTTTCATAGTGAGGATGCTGAAAAAACTGTGTGCACTTTTTTTTTTTTTTTTTTTTTTAATGTTTATTCATTAGGATTTTAATGTTTTAGAATAATAGTGAAGTCACCAAATCTATGAAATGGCAGCCATGAAAGTGTGTGCATCATAACTACCAAGAAATTTAAAGGTTCTAATATTTTAACTTCTTTTTTTGTCTAATTTATTCATTTATTTTGTTATTTTATTTTGTAAAGTAAAATGTGTGTAAGCACAGTTTATTCCTCTACAAAACAAATTGCAAGCACAAGTGTAAAGGCCCTTGCACACTGAGTCCCAAATTTTTGTATACGTCTTTTCGTATTCGTGATTCAGTGATTCTGAATCGCCAAACACCATTCAAACGGCTTGCTAGGGATGCAAAAAACGCAGAAAATCAAACCCAATCCGATTTCTTTTTATTATTTTTTATGACGGACGAAGTTTTGGAGGCGGTGTGGAAGCGTGATCGACATAGCGTGAGGTTGTATTTATTTTTTAACTTGAAAATGTTGGTCTCAATGTGTAAGGGCCTTAAGCCTTTAATTCTAAAAGATCATGAGAAATAAAAGTACATTGAGCTTTTGGATGTGTGTGTGTGTGTGTGTGTATGTATACAGTGAAGAAAATAAGTATTTGAACACCCTGCTATTTTGCTAGTTCTCCCACTTATAAATCATGGAGGGGTCTGAAATTGTCATCGTAGGTGCATGTCCACTGTGAGAGACATAATCTAAAAAAAAAAAATCCAGAAATCACAATGTATGATTTTTTTAAAACTATTTATTGTAAGATACAGCTGCAAATAAGTCAAGTCAAGTATATTTATATAGCGCTTTTCACAATACAGATTGTATCAAAGCAGCTTCACAGTATCAATCAAAACAACATAACAATGTTTGTTTATTAGTGGAAAACAATAAAATAAAAAAGACATCCAAGTTTGGAAGGGCTGATCAATGTTATTAATGATTGGTTAATTAATTTGAATATCCCCAACTGAGCAAGCCAAAGGCAACAGTGGCAAGGAACCGAAAAACTCCATCAAGTGACCCAATGGTGTCCTGAAACTCCAAGTAACCCAATGGAGAAAAAAAAACCTTGGGAGAACCCAGGCTCAGTCGGGGGCCAGTTCTCCTCTGGCTTTTATGAACTAGAGGCCGGATTTACAGTAACTGTAAGTTTTAAAATTTGATATGAATGCCTGGCTGAATAGATGCGTCTTTAGTCTAGTTTTAAACTGGGAGAGCGAGTCTGAGCAACGAACAATATCAGGAAGGCTATTCCAGAGCTTCGGAGCTAAATGTGAAAATGCTCTCCCTCCTTTGGTGGATCTGGATATCCTAGGAATGACCAGAAGCCTCGAATTTAGTGATCTTAAAGAGCGCGATGGATTATAGGGCGATAGAAGGTCCGTTAAATAGACTGGAGCTAAACCATTTAGGGCTTTATAGGTCAGTAGCAATACCTTGTAATTAATACGGAACTTTATAGGTAACCAATGAAGTGATGATAAAATCGGTGTTATATGATCATATTTTCTTGATCTAGTAAGAACTCTAGCGGCTGCATTTTGGACTAACTGTAGCTTGTTTATTGAAGATGCAGGACAACCAGCTAATAAAGCATTACAGTAATCTAGTCTCGAGGTCATGAATGCATGAACTAACTTTTCTGCATCAGAGACTGATAGCATATTACGTAGTTTAGCAATGTTTCTAAGGTGGAAAAAGGCTGTTTTTGTAACATATGAAATATGCTTTTCAAAAGACAGGTTGCAGTCTAATATAACACCCAGGTCTTTTACAGTAGAGGATAAAGTAACAGGGCATCCTACTATGTTAAAGTTGTGCTGTGAGAGGTTTTGTGGACGGTTTTTAGAGCCGATAAGTATTACTTCTGTCTTGTCTGGATTTAATAAAAGAAAATTACGCGTCATCCAATCTTTTATATCTTTAACACAGTCTGTCAATTTGGATAATTTAGCGTATTCATCTGGCCGTGATGAAATATATATTTGAGTGTCATCGGCGTAACAATGGAAACTAATTCCATGTTTCCTTATAATATTACCAAGTGGCAGCATATATATTGAGAATAATAGAGGGCCTAACACAGATCCCTGCGGCACTCCATAGTTTGCCGAAGTTATGATCGATTTTTCTCCATTTAAATAGACAAAATGGTAGCGGTCGGATAAGTATGACCTGAACCAGCTCAATGCTTGTCCTTGAACACCAGTATAATTTTGTAGTCGATCTAGGAGTATTGTGTGATCTATAGTATCGAACGCTGCACTAAGATCAAATAAGTATTTGAACGCCTGAGAAAATCAATGTTAATTTTGGTACAGTAGCCTTTGTTTGCAATTACAGAGGTCAAACGTTTCCTGTAGTTTTTCACCAGGTTTGCACACACTGCAGGAGGGATTTTGGCCCACTCCTCCACACAGATCTTCTCTAGATCAGTCAGGTTTCTGGGCTGTCGCTGAGAAACACGGAGTTTGAGATTTCCTTCCAAAGATTCTCTATTGGGTTTAGGTCTGGAGACTGGCTAGGCCACGCCAGAACCTTGATATGCTTCTTACAGAGCCACTCCTTGGTTATCCTGGCTGTGTGCTTCGGGTCATTGTCATGTTGGAAGACCCAGCCTCGACCCATCTTCAATGCTCTAACTGAGGGAAGGAGGTTGTTCCCCAAAATCTCGCAATACATGGCCCCGGTCATCCTCTCCTTAATACAGTGCAGTCGCCCTGTCCCATGTGCAGAAAAACACCCCCAAAGCATGATGCTACCACCCCCATGCTTCACAGTAGGGATGGTGTTCTTGGGATGGTACTCATCATTCTTCTTCCTCCAAACACAGTTCGTGGAATTATGACCAAAAAGTTCTATTTTGGTCTCATCTGACCACATGACTTTCTCCCATGACTCCTCTGGATCATCCAAATGGTCATTGGCAAACTTAAGATGGGCCTTGACGTGCTGGTTTAAGCAGGGGAATCTTCCGTGTCACTGATTGTATGGGGTGGACAGGGGTCTTTATGCAGCTAACGACCTCAAACAGACCATCTAATTTAGGATAATAAATGGAGTGGAGGTGGACATTTTAAAGGCAGACTAACAGGTCTTTGAGGGTCAGAATTCTAGCTGATAGACAGGTGTTCAAATACTTATTTGCAGCTGTATCTTACAAATAAATAGTTAAAAAATCATACATTGTGATTTCTGGATTCTTTTTTTTAGATTATGTCTCTCACAGTGGACATGCACCTACGATGACAATTTCAGACCCCTCCATGATTTATAAGTGGGAGAACTTGCAAAATAGCAGGGTGTTCAAATACTTATTTTCTTCACTGTATATGTATATATATATATATATATATATATATATATGTATGTGTGTGTGTGTGTGTGTGTGTGTGTATATATGTATGTTGTCAGCTTATGAAAACCCCAAATTCAAAATCTCAGAAAATTAGAATATTACACGAAATTAATAAAAATAAAAAAAAGATTCAGAAATGTCGGCCCTCTGAAAAGTATAATCATGCATATTTATGTAGTTGTATACTAAATATATTAGTTTCACCTTTTAATTTTAATTACTGAAATACACAAACTTTTGCACGATATACTAATTTTGAGAGTTTCACCTGTATACATGGTTTAATTTTATTTTATTTGGACATTCATCTAAAAAACTTTAAATGTTACTTTTTTCAGAATTGATTTATTTGTGTCCAAACGTGTGACTGGTATATCCTGAAAGGAAATGTTTTGGCACAGGTGTATGTTGGGGAGACGGACCACCTGTGGGAGAGACACTGTGTGAAGGACTTCCGGAACGCCCGGCTGGAGGAGTACGAGTCCTGGAGAGAGATGTACCTGCGCATGTCCGAGGAGAGGGAGAGGAAACTACAGCTGCTCACCAAGAGCATCGTCTCCGCCCACTCCGGGAAGCCCAAAGGTAGTGGCGTTCACATTGTGCTCCATCTGCAGTCCACGTCACCGTTACATCACTTGCTGAAGCTTGCGTATCGTTTGGTCACACCACAAGGTGTCACTGTGGCCCCAAGGTTTCAGCTGGGCCACTCTGAGCTCGATTGCTAATGTCTGAGGTAAAACACGCCCCTCTCATTAGCATACAGATGAAGAAATTTAGAAATAAATGTAGAAAAAAAATAAATGTAGAAATAAATAAATGTAGAAATAAATAAATGTGGAAATAAAGATGGAAATAAATATATGTAGACATAAAATGTGTAAAATGCCATTCACAAAGATACAACGACAGACACAAACTTGTAATACAAATTTGCACTTCTTCTGACATTCAAATTCGCAGTACAACCTCAAACTGGCACTTGCAACTTCTCAAATCTGTCACTGCAAGTGCAAATTTCGCGCCTTGACTTTTGCTACTTTTTTCGCGATATGTTAGATGCGAAACTGATTTGTGCACTTGCAACTCAGTAGAGGCGGGAGGCGAGAGGGGGTGGGGGGTGTTGTGGAAATGGAGTCGTTTTATTGGTTGGCGTCTAGCCAATGAAATCGGACTTATATTGTACGCGATGATGTCACGAAAACCGCGTCCTCGGGGGTGTCAACACTATGATGGCTTAATGCATTAGACTATATTAAAATAAATAAATTATCAAACTCAGTGATCCAAAATTCAGTAAACACCATACTAATAATGCATACTATGTACAGGAAAGCAGATGAGCTTTTTATTTGCTTTTTATACGCGTTTAATTGTACGTAAGCATTTTTCCTTCCACAGAAAACCAAGAGAGCGCTTAATTTACATATATTCATTTAGCAGACGCTTTTATCCAAAGCGACTTACGCATGAGAACAATAGAAGCAGTAAAACTAACAATAGGACAAAATATGCAAGTGCTATGACCCTTCTCAGTTTAAGCTAACGCAGTACATACGTTTTTTTAGGCTTAATAGACCAATAGTTATAAAAAATAAATAAACATACACAATATGTTATACATTATTAATAAAACAAAGGCAGCAGCTTTATTTGCACTGAACACTAATTTGCTTTCTTTCGTCATATTCTGGGCTCATCTGCTTTCCTGTACATAGTATGCATTATTAGTATGGTGTTTACTGAATTTTTTATCACTGAGTTTGATAATATCATTCATTTATTTTAATATTAGTCTACTCTAATGCATTAAGCCATGATAGTGTTTCAGAGCGTCCCCGAGGACGCGTTGTTTCGTGACATCATCGCGTACAATATAAGTCCGATTTCATTGGCTAGACGCCAACCAATAAAACGACTCCATTTCCACAACAGTAAACCGTGTAGCTGACAGAGTTTGTCAGAATGTTTATTTTTAAACCAGAACCTTCTAAGTGCGTCTTTTACCGATATATTTAACGATATCTTTTGCACTTCTAATCCAAACAACGTCAAACTTGGCACTGCACTTACTCATGCCCGTAGAGAGACACCGGGCAAGTCTGAAATCCATCGGACTAACGCTTCGAGAGATATGCCAATAACAGACGCACACACACACAGACAGACAGACAGACGTTCCTGTAATTTATAGATAGATAAACTCGAAATTAACGTTTTGTTGTTGCTCTTATCCCGTGGCTTCCACAGATTTCTACTGCAGAACTGTCATTTTCCGCCCATAAAAACGTCATTGGCGCTGTTTGCAAACACTAAATAGGTCTATAAATGAAACTCTTATTGGTCTACAATACAGTTGTTGATTTGAGTTCATATTTAAAGTTGCTTGGTCGTACTGTAGACGGTCAGCTGATATATCTAATGCTGATATCTACTTCAGTACTAACGGACAGACGTTCACTGACTGATGGGAGATGGTGTGTAAGTGTGATGTGTAAGCCTTCTCTTGAAGTGTGCTTGGTGGCTCATAAATGCGGGTTGTCTCGGACCATCTGTCTGCTCAGACTATGAATAGACTTAAAGAGCAACTGTGACGGGTTAATGGCCAAACCCAGAGTGGATCGACTCTGGAGCTGCTCCGTTAATGGTTAACAGATCGACATCTTGATTCAAGAAACATAAACCGTCTTTTTCAACCACACTGAATCATTATTTCTAGTATGTCAAAAGTACTGGGATAAAACTTTAAAGTTAGGATATAATCAAAATAGAGCAAATCACCTTTTAAAAGTAACTTGCCGCTTCAATAAAGATTGTCAATTACATCGTTGGAGATAAGTGACTGTTAAACATGTATTTGTCATTGAATCATTAATTCAAGAAACAAGAACCCTGCGTCTCAATGTCCATGCTATCATCATAAACAGTGTGTGAGATTAAAATAAGTGTGTCCCAAAGCGTAGTATGTTGAAAAGAGTCTGGCAAAAGTCCCCGGATCTACTATTTCTGGTGGATTTTCGAAGTGTGGACCTGTGCTCACTATAACAGCTAATATTACCCACAATCCACTGCGCTTTGGATGAGGAACTACAAACTTGAGTAAAAAGTGTTAAACTACAAAACATGGTGGTTATGCACGACCGACGATGAGAGGTTTAGATAAAGGATCTATCTAAGGATAAAGTTTAACATGATAAAATATTTATTTAATGTTATCTGTGTTAAATTTTATCTGCAATAACAATGTGGACTTTTGTAAAGATCAGTTTACTGTGACAGGATGATTGACAGGCCAGTTTACTGTGACAGGATGATTGACAGGCCAGTTTACTGTGACAGGATGATTGACAGGCCAGTTTACTGTGACAGGATGATTGACAGGCCAGTTTACTGTGACAGGATGATTGACAGTTTACTGTGACAGGATGATTGACAGGTCAGTTTACTGTGACAGGATGATTGACAGTTTACTGTGACAGGATGATTGACAGGTCAGTTTACTGTGACAGGATGATTGACAGGTCAGTTTACTGTGACAGGATGATTGACAGTTTACTGTGACAGGATGATTGACAGGCCAGTTTACTGTGACAGGATGATTGACAGGCCAGTTTACTGTGACAGGATGATTGACAGGCCAGTTTACTGTGACAGGATGATTGACAGGCCAGTTTACTGTGACAGGATGATTGACAGGGCAGTTTACTGTGACAGGATGATTGACAGGTCAGTTTACTGTGACAGGATGATTGACAGGCCAGTTTACTGTGACAGGATGATTGACAGGCCAGTTTACTGTGACAGGATGATTGACAGGCCAGTTTACTGTGACAGGATGATTGACAGGTCAGTTTACTGTGACAGGATGATTGACAGGCCAGTTTACTGTGACAGGATGATTGACAGGCCAGTTTACTGTGACAGGATGATTGACAGGCCAGTTTACTGTGACAGGATGATTGACAGGCCAGTTTACTGTGACAGGATGATTGACAGGCCAGTTTACTGTGACAGGATGATTGACAGGCCAGTTTACTGTGACAGGAGGATTGACAGGCCAGTTTACTGTGACAGGATGATTGACAGGTCAGTTTACTGTGACAGGATGATTGACAGTTTACTGTGACAGGATGATTGACAGGCCAGTTTACTGTGACAGGAGGATTGACAGGTCAGTTTACTGTGACAGGATGATTGACAGGTCAGTTTACTGTGACAGGATGATTGACAGGCCAGTTTACTGTGACAGGATGATTGACAGGCCAGTTTACTGTGACAGGATGATTGACAGGTCAGTTTACTGTGACAGGATGATTGACAGGCCAGTTTACTGTGACAGGATGATTGACAGGCCAGTTTACTGTGACAGGATGATTGACAGGCCAGTTTACTGTGACAGGATGATTGACAGGCCAGTTTACTGTGACAGGATGATTGACAGGCCAGTTTACTGTGACAGGATGATTGACAGGTCAGTTTACTCCATAGTTTGTCCCAAAGCTTGTCTACTCTTCTGCTACACACTCCAAAGTATCTATTTTCTTCACAAAAAGAGCACATACTTTTAGGGCGTAGTATAAGTCGGCGAATTGAGACAGCGTGTCTTTATGAGTGAGTCATTAAATCATTCGCTCAAACAAATCTTGTTTTTAAAAATTAATTTAAAATTTTAAATGGACCACAGCAATAAACATGTAGCCAGAACCTCTAATAAATTACATGTTTTGCTTCGCTGTCTATTCAGAATCATGATCTCGACTTTATCCAGAATCTATGCAAAAATGTATGAAGTAATGTGTGCAATTCTAATAGGTTAATAATGAATAATTAGAATAATGCCTTCAATCTTTCTTTTGCATCTACGTTAACAAAAAAGGGCTGTTTTGGCACATTTGATTTGCTCAATGATTTTCTGCATATATGGGGTTACAGCAGCCATCTTGGGTAATTGCAACTTTTCATATCACTTTTCCTCAGAATTGTCAACTCGCAATTGCAAGTAGAGCATAAAGTCTGTATATTCAAGATCAAATTTTCCAGTTATCCTTTTTAATCTTTTATTCCATGTTGGAAACAAGCTTCCATAGCTGTGCATCCAGTTCAAATTTAGGACCCATTTAGTGACGGCTCATGTGAGGCCAGTATTATAACGTCTTAATCGCTGCGGTCACACTTTGATCATGTGTGAAACTGTGCCGCTGATGTCACACTCGCTGTGTTTTGGGCTTTTCTCTCTCTCTCTCTCAGGAAGGCAGGTGAAGATGGCGTTTATTCACTCGGCTGCTAAGCCTCCGAGAAACGTGCGTATCCAGCAGGAGATTCACGGCACGGCCGGCCCCGTGACTCAAGCTCACCCGACAGACAGAACCAGGTCCGTTCAGAGAATTACTCAAGTAAAAACATTCTTGGCTCAAAGCTGCTCTTAAAGGATTAGTTCATTTAAAAAAAAAAAAAACTTTTGCTGATAATTTCCTCTCCCCCATGTCATCCAAGATGTCCATGTCTTTCTTTCTTCAGTCGAAAAGAAATGAAGGTTTTTGATGAAAACATTCCAGGATTTTTCTCCATATAATGGACTTCAACAGGACCCAAACGGTTCAAGGTCCAAATGACAGTTTCAGTGCAGCTTCAAAGGGCTTTAAACGACACCAGACGATGAACAAGGGTCTTATCTAGACAAACCATCGGCAATTTACAGATAAATAAAAAAGTGTAAGTTTTATAAGAACAAATGCTCACCTTGCTCTGTTCTGTGATGCACGTTCGTGACTCACGTAATACGCAATTACGTTGAAAAGGTCACGCTTCTGTCCTGACGAAAATTCTCTTTTTAATATTAAAACACCCAGGATACGCACACGAAATGGGCATTTTAAATGATAAACTAACACAAAGACATTTGAATATGTGTATATGGTCCTCCTTCCTCACATTCGTAAACACTGACTCGGTACTTCCGCCGACGCGTGACCTTTTCAACGTAACTGCGTATTACGTGAGTAACGAACGCGCATCACAGAACAGAGCAAGGCCAGCAAGCATTTAAAGCCCTTTGAAGCTGCACTGAAACTGTCATTTGGACCTTGAACCGTTTGGGTCCTGTTGAAGTCCATTATATGGAGAAAAATCCTGGAATGTTTTCATCAAAAACCTTCATTTCTTTTCAACTGAAGAAAGAAAGACATGGACATCTTGGATGACATGGGGGTGAGTAAATTATCAGCAAAAGTTTTTTTTGAAAGTGAACTAATCCTTTAAAAGTTAGTTCTCAAGCATCTCAGTCGTAATTTAAAGGTGACATATTGTGCCCCTTTTCACAAGATGTATTATAAATCTATGGTGTCCCCAGAATGTGTCTGTGAAATTTCAGCTTTAAATACTCCCCAAATTTATTATAGCTGGTCAAATTTGCCCTTTTTTGGGTGTGAGGAAAAAATGCAAGTGTGTGTCCCTTTAAATGCAGATGAGCTTTAGCTCCGCCTCCATCCAGAAGAGGGCGGGGTCACACGAGCTTCAGAAACTCCGGCAATACCAACACAGGCCGATCTCACTCATCCAGAGTCCCAGAATAACCAGTAGCGAGTGCAGGAGAGACTCAGAGTTTCACTGACACACGTTTCTGAACGTTAGTGGACACATTTATGTAGTTGTTGTGGAGTTACATTGATCATCTCATCCTCATGTGTAACTTCTACACAAGTGTTCACAGTTCCTGAGGCGTTTAAGACAGCGCTGACATGTTCTGGTCAATAGTCTCAGGCTCTGCTGGATCTCCTGTTAGAACTGGTCTCTGTCGTCGCTTGTGAAACCAAATGTTGTCGTGTGTAAACGTGAAGATCAAGAGCCGCTAATATTATAAGATCCTCCTCATACGTCAGAAGGAGAGCGAAATCTGATCGGCTTATTTTTGACATGCTTGCAGAGAAAGGCTCACCTAAACAAAGTTACTGGGTTTCACTTTTGATGTTTTCTGTGTTGTGGAAGCACCTGTGACCCGATTATAGCACTTACACTCGATTTTCATGATATGTCCCCTTTACTGAAGTGTAGGACTAAATCGTAAGTGTCAGTCTTAGACACTTTGCTGTGCCACAAACGGGATGACATGGGTATGGACCAATCACTGAATAGATTATTTAAGAATATTCTCAGATAAAGTCACATTGAATGGTGTGATTGAGTTTACATTCAACACATTTGACAAATCATTTTCAAGACAATATATTATGATATACACATTGGAAATGAAAGAGAAACATGTTTTCCACCATGTCTTAATTACACATTTTAAACCGGTGTGCTGTTAACTGATATAGCCTAGACTTTGATATAATCAGAAGTGCTTCTGCTCTCTGAATGAGTTGAACGGTGGAAACATGTAATGAAAGGTTCAGTCCGACATCAATCAGTGCTGACATGATGAACTGCTCGTCTTCAAAACATTCTTCCTCTCCAGAAAGATTCACACATCTCTCTCTCCATCACAACTCCTACGGCAACTCATAACCAGAGACCTCGAGCTGTCTTAAATAACGGAGTAAAGCCCTATCCGGACTGGATTAGTTTAACATGGAGAGGTGGGGTAAAGTCATTATTATCAGAGCTTCTCTGTGATTGTAGTCCCGTCTGAATGTGCATCTCAGTAATCATTACAGACAATGTCATTAAAGATTACGGTGACTTTTACCTTCCGGAAAATGGTCCTGAAATACGGGTAACACTGATCTCGTGCGAATAGACCCGCTGTAAATATGTACGTAAATATTCCATCATTTCCTGTTTAAAAGTTTTTCAAGTATGGAGGCGCTTGATGAAGCGTTCAGTTGCGATCTAGAGCTGGGACAAATCAGTGTCAAACCTCGAGTGTTTTACTGTGTGTTCACACCCGACGCGAATAGCACGTCAAATTCGCGTCTAGTTATACGCTTGAACACTTTGAATCCATTCGCGCATCAAGAGCGAAATTGATGCACATAAAAAAACAAAAGTTTGAAGCAAAATTTACGCGTGTCGGAGGCGAAACCAAGGCGGTAATCCACCAGCCAGAAAACTGAAGTCTGCCAGGGCGCCGCCATTGGCTAACAAGCCTTCACCTGCTGTTAGCATCCCATTGACTCCCATTCATTTTTGCGTCACTTTGACAGCGAATAACTTTACATCTGAGGCGTTTAAAGACTCCGTTTGTCCATTATTTCTAAAGAAACACGACAATGTATAAAGGGCTCCATTACCTTGTATCTTACGTTATGGCCTCGTAGAAGCAGTTTTTGTAAAATTAGGCTAACGATTGCGTCATAACACGCGACTCTCTGTCGGACAGTAGAGAAATGACCGTACAGACAGGAGGAGAAGCTCGCAGGCAATCTTTTACTGTCTATGAGGCAATTGGGGGGACGAGGAGGCATGAAGTCAAGAGAGAAGCCCATAGAAAGGCCATAAAAGCAAATGGACAAAATATTTTCAACAACGTTTTGAGGAATTCAGATTTCTCTTGGCACAGCTAGTAGAAGACGCCACTGTCAGACAGGAGTCTTACGTCACATCTATGTCGTCCAGCTCAGTGTGAGCCGGCGGAGTACGCTTGGCAATCAGGTGAGTGCTTCTAATTGACTTCACTTTTCTCCGTTGAAGTCTATGGGGTCGCTGTGTCCATTTCTTTTACTGTCTATGGGCGAAACCCGTTGGCGGCCATCTTTTTACAAGATGTTGATCGAGCGTTCGAGAGAGAGTCACGCTCTGACGGGTTAGTCGGTCAATAACAATGAGTGAAATTTGTACATCTTACAACTTACCAGGTTGTACAATCTCCTCACTAATCCTCTTCCAAGCAAGGTCCTTTTTGTTCCTGTCTCTATAAAAGTATGAAGTCAAGTAGAGTCATACAGCGGGAGTTTGTCACTTTACCACGTCAAGCAAGTTCACGAGAACACACACACACACACACAGAAGAAAATAAATAGTTGAATAATGTTGTGCTTTTTTGCGCACAATTCTCGTCGACTGATTAACTTAAGGTCGAGCCACTGTAGTCACTCGGACTATTTTAATGATGTTGTTACTAACTTTTCTGGGCCGGAAGAATGAAATTACATCGAAGTGGAACAACGTGGATGAGTAATTACTGACAGAATTTTCATTTTTGGCTGAACTAACCCTTTAAGACATTTGATAACTTTCTTTTATACTTAAGTTTGAAAGTCGGTGTAAATTTCATGAGTTCTCAGCACTTAAGAGTAAAATGGCACTTGCTGAACATGGGCCGGCTCTGCTGGAAACCTCAGGGGATTCAGTCGTGTGTGAACGCAGGGATTCCCCTTCCTCCAGTCAGACAGTCATGTCATGGTGTCTTCGTCCACAGTAGTGTGAAGCCCGTGGAGATCCGGGGAAGATCCGGCTTCTGTGAGGCTGTGAAAGCCTCTACTAACTCCGGCTCCGGATCCGGCTCCGGTCAGACCCAAGACCCCCGCAAGATCAAGCGTGAGTACACACACACACACACACACACACACACACACACACGACAATGCACAACAATGCTTTCCTTACTTACTGTCTGTGTCCTGTTTCCAGTCCAAACATCTAAAAACTCTTACATCAAGAGCATTTACAAGACGAGTAAAATAGTATGAGGTTTTGTTTTCTGGCGGAAAAAATGTAAATAATCTTAATTCAAACAGAAACAATTTTTTATTCAGAAAACAAGACATACAGGTGAAGCTCGAAAAATTAGAATATCGTGCAAAAGTTTGTGTATCTCATTAATTCAAATTAAAAGGTGAAACTAATATATTTAGTGGATATATAACTATATATACACTCACCGGCCACTTTATTAGGTACCCCATGCTAGTAACGGGTTGGACCCCCTTTTGCCTTCAGAACTGCCTCAATTCTTCGTGGCATAGATTCAACAAGGTGCTGGAAGCATTCCTCAGGGAGTTTGGTCCATATTGACATGATGGCATCACACAGTTGCCGCAGATTTGTCGGCTGCACATCCATGATGCGAATCTCCCGTTCCACCACATCCCAAAGATGCTCTATTGGATTGAGATCTGGTGACTGTGGAGGCCATTTGAGTACAGCGAACTCATTGTCATGTTCAAGAAACCAGTCTGAGATGATTCCAGCTTTATGACATGGCGCATTATCCTGCTGAAAGTAGCCATCAGAAGTTGGGTACATTGTGGTCATAAAGGGATGGACATGGTCAGCAACAATACTCAGGTAGGCTGTGGCGTTGCAACGATGCTCAATTGGTACCAAGGGGCCCAAAGAGTGCCAAGAAAATATTCCCCACACCATGACACCACCACCACCAGCCTGAACCGTTGATACAAGGCAGGATGGATCCATGCTTTCATGTTGGAGACCCCAAATTCTGACCCTACCATCCGAATGTCGCAGCAGAAATCGAGACTCATCAGACCAGGCAACGTTTTTCCAATCTTCTATTGTCCAATTTCGATGAGCTTGTGCAAATTGTAGCCTCAGTTTCCTGTTCTTAGCTGAAAGGAGTGGCACCCGGTGTGGTCTTCTGCTGCTGTAGCCCATCTGCCTCAAAGTTCGACGTACTGTGCGTTCAGAGATGCTCTTCTGCCCACCTTGGTTGTAACGGGTGGTTATTTGAGTCACTGTTGCCCTTCTATCAGCTCGAACCAGTCTGGCCATTCTCCTCTGACCTCTGGCATCAACAAGGCATTTCCGCCCACAGAACTGCCGCTCACTGGATGTTTTTTCTTTTTCGGACCATTCTCTGTAAACCCTAGAGATGGTTGTGCGTGAAAATCCCAGTAGATTAGCAGTTTCTGAAATACTCAGACCAGCCCTTCTGGCACCAACAATCATGCCACGTTCAAAGTCACTCAAATCACCTTTCTTCCCCATACTGATGCTCGGTTTGAACTGCAGGAGATTGTCTTGACCATGTCTACATGCCTATATGCACTGAGTTGCCGCCATGTGATTGGCTGCTTAGAAATTAAGTGTTAAGGAGCAGTTGGACAGGTGTACCTAATAAAGTGACCGGTGAGTGTATATGCATGATTATAATTTTCATAGGGGCCGACATTTCTGTATTTAAAATCTTTTTTTTTTTCTATTGATGTAATATTCTAATTTTATGAGATTTTGAATTTGGGGTTTTCATAAGTAAGCCATAATCCTCAAAATTATAACTTTTGCACGATATTCTAATTTTTCGAGTTTCACCTGTAATATCTTACTATTTTACTCATGGCACCTTGATTTAATAATTTATATATTTGGACTGGAAACAATATAAGAACACTAAGAATATATATATATATATATATTTTTTTTTTTTAATTGCTGTAATTTGTGCATTATTGGTAAATTATATTGGTAAATTGTGCATTATATGTTTTTGAAAGAAATCTCTTCTGCTCATTAAGGCTTCATTTGTTTGATACAAAATATAGGAAAAACAGCAATATTGTGAAATATTAATATTTAATGTAACTGATTTGATTTTTATGTGAATATTTAGTAAAATCAAATTTTATTCCTGTGATCAAAGCTGAATTTTCTGTGAATATTCAGTGTCACATGATCCTTCGGAAATATTCTAATATTATATTCTAATAAGCTCAATTATTATTGGTCCTCAATTATTTATGATGTTTCTTATTTATTATCAATGTAAATATCTTTGGAAACCATGATTTTTCTTTTTTTTTCTTCATTTTCTTCTCAGGATTCTTTGAGTAGAAAGGTCAAATGAACAGCATTTATTTGAAATTCGTAACATTATAAATGTCTTTACTGTCACTGACATGCATCATTGATTTTATTTATTTATTTCTTCAGCATTGATAATAATATTTTTTCTTGAGCATTAAATCTTATGATTTCTGAAGGATCATGTGACACTGAGTAATGATGCTGAAAGAAATAAGTTACACTTCACTATATATACACATAGAAAACAGCTGATTTACATTATAATAATATTTCACAATTTTTAAAAAAAAATGTAATCAAATAAATGCAGCCTTGGTGAGCAAGTGTTTTTTTTTTTTTTACATAAAGAAATATTACTAATCAAAAACCTTGACTGGTAGTGTATATATTGAAATCATTACACATAAATAAGGCTGTGTAAATGTCAGAGTTTTACTGGAGCAGTTTCTTGTTTCTCCGTGACGAGTGTGTCCTGTATGTTGACAGGAGTGGCGCCCATGATGGCCAAATCCCTGAAGGCCTTCAGAAAGCAGATCAGCCGCAGATGAACGGAGATTATGGATATTACGGAGATATACATTCCCTGAGATATACATTCCTTAGATATACTTATCGGCTAAATAGTTTGGAAATATTTTTTTTTTCAATGTTATTTGTAATTTCACAGGATGATCAACATAGTACTTGTTTGTAAAACAATAATTGCACTTTGAAATCAATCTATCTATTTTTTTCTATCATGACAGACACAATTAAAATTCTGAAATTAAAACTATAAAAACCAGAAAGTGTGCCGTTTGCTTTGTGCGGTTGAAGCTCGTGTTTGTCTCCATCTAGTGGATGTGGACAGCGTTAAACTTCAGATCTGAGATGATGGATCCGCTTTTCCTCAGGGAAAAATGCCATCTGCAAATAATAAGAGGACCAAACTAAGCATATAATCATGCATGCAGTAGTTAGGATAGGACATACATGAATGAGCATATCAGATATACCAGTTGTTATTGAAGTCAGTTTTCTGTTTTTTTTTTTTGGTGCAAATTAATGTTGGTAATCTGACTAATACTAATGCAATATTTAGTCCAGTGTTTTCTAATCTGTTAGAATGGTTACACAGTTTTTCTACATGCACATATTTTATGGAAAAAGCTACTGGTCCAAATCTGGATCCTGAAGCAAAACCAGTTACAGTTTGGTTTAGAACATCTTAACATCTAACTGGGTAGATCATTTTGACAATGTTGGAAACGATAAAGCTAATTCACTCTTTTTCTTAAAAATAAAGGTTTTCATAGCAATGCCATTGAAACCTTTCAGTAAACTGCTTTATAGAACAACTTAGTTGTGAATAACTATAATCTAAAATAACTTTTTTGCGTTATAAATTTCACAAAGTTTCATAGATGTTGATGGTTCTTTCAGTCTTTAAAAACCCCCTCGGGGGAAAATGATCGTCTGTAACTCCGCCCCTATTCAGTTCGTCTGTAGCTCCGCCCCTCTTCAGCTCGTCTGTAGCTCCGCCCCTATTCAGTTCGTCGGTAGCTCCGCCCCTCTTCAGCTCGTCTGTAGCTCCGCCCCCTCTTCACCTCGTCTGTAGCTCCGCCCCTCTTCAGTTCGTCTGTAACTCCGCCCCTCTTCAGCTCGTCTGTAGCTCCGCCCCTCTTCAGCTCATCTGTAGCTCCGCCCCTCTTCAGCTCGTCTGTAGCTCCGCCCCTCTTCAGCTCGTCTGTAGCTCCGCCCCTCTTCACCTCGTCTGTAGCTCCGCCCCTCTTTAGCTCGTCTGTAGCTCCGCCCCTCTTCAGCTCGTCTGTAACTCCGCCCCTCTTCAGCTCCTCTGTAGCTCCGCCCCTCTTCAGCTCGTCTGTAGCTCCGCCCCTCTTCAGTTCGTCTGTAACTCCGCCCCTCTTTAGCTCGTCTGTAGCTCCGCCCCTCTTCAGTTCGTCTGTAGCTCCGCCCCTCTTCAGTTCGTCTGTAGCTCCGCCCCTATTCAGTTCGTCTGTAGCTCCGCCCCTCTTCACCTCGTCTGTAGCTCCGCCCCTCTTCAGTTCGTCTGTAGCTCCGCCCCTCTTCAGCTCGTCTGTAGCTCCGCCCCTCTTCAGCTCATCTGTAGCTCCGCCCCTCTTCAGCTCATCTGTTGCTCCGCCCCTCTTCAGCTCGTCTGTAGCTCCGCCCCTCTTCAGTTCGTCTGTAGCTCCGCCCCTCTTCACCTCGTCTGTAGCTCCGCCCCTCTTCAGCTCGTCTGTAGCTCCGCCCCTCTTCAGTTCGTCTGTAGCTCCGCCCCTCTTCAGCTCATCTGTAGCTCCGCCCCTCTTCACCTCGTCTGTAGCTCCGCCCCTCTTCAGTTCGTCTGTAGCTCCGCCCCTCTTCAGTTCGTCTGTAGCTCCGCCCCTATTCAGTTCGTCTGTAGCTCCGCCCCTATTCAGTTCGTCTGTAGCTCCGCCCCTCTTCAGTTCGTCTGTAGCTCCGCCCCTCTTCAGTTCGTCTGTAGCTCCGCCCCTATTCAGTTCGTCTGTAGCTCCGCCCCTCTTCAGCTCGTCTGTAGCTCCGCCCCTCTTCAGTTCGTCTGTAACTCCGCCCCTCTTTAGCTCGTCTGTAGCTCCGCCCCTCTTCAGTTCGTCTGTAGCTCCGCCCCTCTTCAGTTCGTCTGTAGCTCCGCCCCTATTCAGTTCGTCTGTAGCTCCGCCCCTCTTCAGTTCGTCTGTAGCTCCGCCCCTATTCAGTTCGTCTGTAGCTCCGCCCCTCTTCAGCTCATCTGTAGCTCCGCCCCTCTTCAGCTCATCTGTTGCTCCGCCCCTCTTCAGCTCGTCTGTAGCTCCGCCCCTCTTCAGTTCGTCTGTAGCTCCGCCCCTCTTCACCTCGTCTGTAGCTCCGCCCCTCTTCAGCTCGTCTGTAGCTCCGCCCCTCTTCACCTCGTCTGTAGCTCCGCCCCTCTTCAGTTCGTCTGTAGCTCCGCCCCACTTCAGTTCGTCTGTAGCTCCGCCCCTCTTCAGTTCGTCTGTAGCTCCGCCCCTCTTCAGCTCATCTGTGTAGCTCTCTACGTTTTAAAATCTATTGACATTATTACATTATTACAGTGCTCATGATAACTCTACAGTCAGTAAATCCACTTCACCAGCTACTTACTCTTTCACAGCGATGCCAGAGAAACACAATATACAGAGCTACTGCAAAAACTGTAAGGAGTTTTATATGGACATATGAAAGATTTTATGCACGTAATCAAATACAGATGGATCAAAAGAGCCAAATAAAGGAGTGGCAGGAGTAGAAATATTCCACATCTAGATATCATATAGCAACCATTTCAATGCCATATATTGATCAATCAGATGTTAATCTGAATATTTGCTATTATAGAGAAAGTATATGAAATTGCTAATTGGTGATTAATATGGATATGAATTGGCTAAAAATGCTTTGAAAGAAGGAAATAGACATCATGTACCTTTAAATTAAAACCATTATTAAAAAGGAATATTATAAAAGAATGGCATGGAATTTGAAATATAGATACTAACATTTGTATAAAACATGTACTAAAATAACAGGACTGAACTGAATGCATCATTGTGCTTTTAGTGCATGAGAATGATTCATAAATGATCATATATTACTGTAAAAGTTATAGTGATGATAGAAAGGAATTAATAGGAATTCATATCTCAATAAGTATAAGGATGTGGGATATTTATTGGGTTATGAATTTGGTAGAGATAGAATAGGATATATGACACTCACATGACGTGAATGCTCATTTTCTTTTTGTGTACTACAGTATTGACTTTTCTCAGTACATGCTCTCTGAATCTGTATTTACACAGACAAAACTGACATTCTTGTACAGTACTATAGAAAGCAGTTAGTCAACAAAAAACAATAAAGTAAATTTGTATAACAATATTTCCATGGTGAAAAAAACATTTTACTTTGAATATAGCTCACATGATGATAAAAACACTTTATTTTGGTGGCATTGGCCAATATACTGTACGACAGCTGGTTTTGAAGCATGAATTAAACGTATGTGAGTTACTGTTGCAGACGTGATGTTCCAGCAAACAATGGGGTTCACAGTTTAGAGAATGTTAAGACTGTAAAAATGTGCTAAAGCGACTCAGAAAACCTGTGAAAATATATATATTTTTTTTAAATCACGTTTTATAAGAAGAAACCAGAAAAATCTAAATATGAAGAAAAATGTAACAGTAGCTTACAACCTTTTGCACTAAAGATTTAGGAGTTTTATCTTTCGAAAGATTTAGTATTTTTAAAAAATGTAAGACAAAAAAAAACCCTATGGTGTAAATGAATAAGAAATATTAAAATAAAATAAGCTGATATGTGACAGTGACTGTATTACACACTGATATTAGGATTTCTTTACAGTTACTGACGTAAATAAAATGATTTGGATAATTCTCAAATCATAACAGGAATTGAGATAGATAGATAGATAGATTTTTTAATAATGATGTAACTTGTTGAATGTCACATCACACTTCAGGAATAGCAGGTGTGTTATGGGAAGTGTAGTTTATGTAGTTCAGCTGACGGTGGTGTGTGTGTGCAGGGAGGGAGGGAATGAGCGACAGAAAGAAAGAAGGGAGGAGCCGATGGGATTCGTGACGTCGAGCTGGAATGAGGGAGTGAATGTTCCGGGTCAGAAACTGGACTAAGAGGAAATAAACTCCGGGATAAGAAAAAATGCGGAATAAACGCAGCTAAAAAGATATGTAACCGCTTACAAAGAAACATACGGGACTCTTCTCAGCCTTCCTGTTAAAGATGTGGCGAGAAAGGTGAAAAAAGCGGAAAGAAAACTGCAGAAGTGGAGCGCGACGTGTTTATTACTGCATGTTTGTGCGCGTGAGATCGATAGATTGTGTCCGACACTAGTTGCTCCGGCGCGCTCTCGCCGTTCCCGTTTTTTTTTTTTTTTTTTTTTTTTTTTTTTTTTTTTAAACTTTTCCAGCATTCGTGGTTCATTTCTCCAGGGTTTTGCTCGTGATGTTTCACTGTATCCCCCTGTGGCGGTGTAACCGTCACATCGAGTCGATCGATAAGCGCCACTGCTCGCTCCTCTTCGTCCCGGATGAGATCTATCGATACCGAGCGAGTTTGGAGGAGCTCCTGCTGGACGCAAACCAGCTCCGGGATCTTCCCAAGGTAAGAGATCTGTCCTGGCGGAGACTCTTATCAGATGAACGAGAAGCATTTATGGGCCGTGTCTTAAAACATAACAAACTGTGTGTTTACACAGCAAAGATGCGCTCGGAGTCGGCAGGTGTGTGTGAGAGGGGTCAGCGGTTTTGGGGATTGTTTTTGGGCGAGTTCATGAGTTATGTTCCGAATCACAATGTTTTGGGTATCAAAAGTGTCGCATCAGCTTCAGTTTTCATAGTCGAGTTTCTAGTCAGCAGCAGCAGGTTTCTTGGCAACAACAACAACATGCATAATCATCATATTAGAATAATTTCTGTAGGATCATGTGACACCGAAGACTGGAGTAATGATGCTAAACATTCAGCTTTGATTACAATATTGCAGTTCAAAATAGCCTACTAGAATAGTATGAATTGTTATAGGCTACGAGTGTTTTCAAAAACTTAAGTCTTAAAGTCCCCCTGTAGTAATGTTATCACTTAAAACTCAACCATGAATATGCAAATGAGCCCCGCCTCCACTCACTCAGCTCAGAGATCCACTCCTTGACGACAACACGTTGATCTGATTGGTTAAAAGGTAGTTTGTGACACCAGCGATTTCAAACTATGTTTTTGAGACAGTTTTTTTTTGGAAAGCATTTAATCATGGAGAATCATTTAAAAACTGGTGATGTGCAAATGTATATTATGAGAAAATGAAACAGTTTTTTTTTTTTGACGTTTGATGGATACAAACCTGTTGTAGGAGACTCAAAAACAACATTAGGACATTTTAAAATATCCATGATAAAAATACCACAAAGTCATAAACCACATTTAAACATTTCAAACCTTTGACTGGTAGTGTGTGGGCTGTACTTTGGGTACCAGGTGTGTACAAATCAGCAGCAGTTTTTACTATCACACACACATTGAGAGTCAGTCAGCATTGTTGGAATCATAGACATAGTTTGAGTCAGTAGCATATTTGGGCATCAGACCCATGTCCCCAATGATGTACGAGTAACACCTCTATGATGTCCAAAATGCTCTATTTTATGAATGCACCTGACTCTCAAACGTGCTGTTTAGTTATAGATCACATGGCTTTTTAACTCGACCACTGTCATTGTGCAGACGCCAGAGAACACCACAACTCAGCAAAATGTGGTTGAGAAAAACATTGTGGGGCCTGAAATATCCGTGGCAGGTCCCAGTGAACTCTTCCTGCTCTACACAAGGGTGTAGTGGTGAAATATTCAGGCAGAAAACCGAAAGGCTTTAAGTTCAAACCCCACGAGGAATGATCCAAGAACTAGAACCAGCACCAGGATCAAAACCTTTAACACAAGAGGGTCTTTCGCAGTTATAGGGACTGAGCTGAGGCAATGTAGACGTACAAGTAGAGTTGGGTATCGTTTGAATTTCGATTCTGCTTATCGATTCGTAATTTTTATTCCAATAAATTAAACAAAATAGTCTTATTGGAAAACATTTCATTGTAGCTGAATTTCATGAACAAAGATCAACAGGCTAAGAACACTTACACAAGGAACGTTTGCCTGTGGTTTAAAAATACCAAAGGAAAAACAACTAGCCTAACTAATAGCCTATACATTTCAAACATTATTAAAGACAATTAAACACTCAGTAATAAAAAATTGCAATTGCAATAAATAGATCCAACTGAACAAAGATACGATTGAAATAATCAGTGTTTAAAGATTTTCAGCTATTCAGCTATTATTAATGTAAAATAACAATGCAGTTTATAAATAAAATATACATTACAAAAGTTATTAAGTCAAGAACGAGTGAATTTTCTCTTTGTCTTCTGTTGTTTGATTAGTGTTATTATAGAGACGGCAGCAGGAATATTAGTGCTGTCACTTTAATTGAGCTGCACGGATCCAATATACTGATACACATGAACACAGAAAACAGTCGTCTCACGCTTCAATGGTTTAAAGTCACATAGAAATGCACACAAAGGAATCGACAAGAGGAATCGAAATAAAAAAATTTATAACAAGTATCCGATTCCTGACCTCGTAATTTTCGATTCCCAAATCTACATACAAGTTATGCAATTTAAAGAGCAAAAAGGAAGGCAACTTGCAATACTACATATAATAAAGGCTGAGAAATGAACCCAACGTGACCGGTAAATGACGTTAACGTTAGCCTTCTGTATGTTTGTCTTTGATGTTCGTGGAGTTAGTTCATGGAGTACCGAGTGCCGGCGTTTCGTATGGCATGTGTTCGGCCAATCAGCATACACTTACATCACTGGTAGTTCCTATAGTGCTGGTTTAAACCCTATGCTAGGGCTTCACGATTATTCTCAATTTACATGTAATCGCACTTAAATCGATGTGGCTTATCGCGATTTTGAAATCGCGGAGGCTGTGATTATCTTTTATACGCAGCTTGTCAGAGACGTACGGCTCAGTAAACGCTGCTCACTCTGAAAGCACTGTGAGTTTGAGTCTCTTATAACGTGTAGGCTATTTGAAAAAGCAACACGTCAAACATCTTTCCAAGCATGAGAAGCATTTATGAACCTCTTGTCCAACAAAAGACAACATTTGACAACATGCATTTACTCCAAACTCACTTCATAACGACAGATGAGCACAGTTCGTGAGATGATGTGCTTCTTACACAGAATAAGGCAATCGTGTATTTATAAGTCATGTTTAATCGAAGCATTTCAATCTTCTGTGTATTCAGCTACAGCGATAGGGATTTCCTGGAATGATGCGTGTTATTGTTCTTATGCGGCGGGGGATATTTATCGTGTCTGCGTGAGAGCGCCCTCTGGTGTTCAAATAGAGCAACATTTACTACCGGTCAGCCACACTGAAAAGCTGTGCATAAAATAATTGCAGTCTTTGCCAAATCGCGTGCGGTTTTATTGCGATTAATCGTGCAGCCCTACCCTATACTGAAGTAGGAGCTCATTGAGTTCCCCCATAAGGCTTTCCTAGAACTACTAAAATCATTCCCAGTTTTTGCTCGGCGACTCCTAAGGGCCCCCCCCCTGCCTTTTTCCCCCCGGTTCGACGCCCCTGCCGATGGCCGATATATCGTGCATCCCTACCTTGGTTATCTGTTGAAAATATGCAGAATCGAATCGTTATTGTATGACTGAATTTTTTGTGGTATCGGTAAATATCGTATCATTGGTTATGAGAATCGATAGATATTGTATTGTGATTAACCATCTGATTTACACCCCTACTAACAAATAAGTGACATGTATGAGCTTTTCTCGGAAGTGTAGAAGTGATGATTTTCAGCTGTGGTGTAAAACCGGAGCCTTTCAAAACACACTTTTGAAAAGTGTGTTTAATGCAGGTTTAATGGCTTAATGCAGGTTTAATGGCTCCTAACCATGATGCACTTCCCTTCACCTCTCATTGCGGTACATCAACTCAAAAAGCCTTTCCCCTCTCGTTTACTTGAATCACACTTCTAGAAGGATGTGGTAAGGATTACACACGGAAAACAGAGAGGTTGTACAGCAAACGTTTGCTTTGCTCTAAAGCAGTGCTGATAGCATCGCTCGCTGTTATTCTTTGCCATGTAATGAATTAAATCTTCCAGATCAATGAAATGCTTTTCCCATCAACTGCAGCGCTTCTTTTTCAAAGGCAATAAAACATTGAAGACTATCATGTCAGTCTCACTTGAGCTTATCTATGTGGCTCTCTCGAAGGGATAATCTTGTCTTAGGGAATTCCAGGGTATTTCCCTCGAAAGTGTGTTTGATAAAGTCTTTGAGCCGGTTTCATGAAGGATAAAGTCTCTTTCACGTAAGAAGCCAACATGAGAAAAGAGAACAAAACAACTTCTGCTGGTCACAGATATGTGGTTTTGTCTAGCCTAATTAGTAGCTGTTAATTTTGTCTAATTAATATCTGTTATTGGTCTCCACCGTGTCTTTGCTGCGATAAAAACATTGAAGCTGTGTTTTATTAGGAACATGTGGAAACATGAAATGCCAGTAAATTGGCTGCGTATCAGACTTTCCCTTTAAGGACTGAGTGTTTGAACTGAATGCATTCCGGTTTTTAACCATTTATTGTTGAAGCATTGAATTCAGATATCAGTTATTCGTGTCTGAGCATGTTTACCTTGATTTCCAGGGGCTTTGAAATATACTGTCCAATTAATACTTTTAAGGGAACTGCTTTTACACTCTTAAAAATAAAGGTTCTTTACAGCAGAAAAATATTCTTTAGATTATTAAAATGGATCTTTTAAAGTCCCCTTGTGGTGAAAATCCAGCTTTTAATGTTGTTTATATGTCTATGTGGTGTTTTTAATGTGCTTTAAGACAAACCATGTGTAAGTTCATAAGTCGACAGCATTGCTGAGTATTTTCTGCTTAAAACTGCAGTGAACCAAAGACAGTCTCAAAAACACGGTGTGAAATCGCTGGTGTTTCTGACGTCACAAACGACCTTGTAACCAATCAGATCAACGTGTGATCGTCAACCAGTGGATCTCTGAGTGAGGGAGTGAGTGGAGGCGGGGCTCATTTGCATATTCATAGAACCGCGCATACTAAATGAGGCAAGGGTGTCGAGTTGCATTCAAGATATTTTAAGGCATGAAGAAATTTTTTCAAGGAAATTTTTTTTTTAAATATGTCATTTTGGTGATCAAAGATGAGTTTTAAAGTTTATATATCATATATCATAGTTCATATGTTCAAAGTTCATATATCATATATATGATATAGCTATATAGGCCTACAATTATTGACTATAGGGAGACTTTAACATCTTTGGAACCTTTCCATTCCTCGAAAGGTTCTTTATAGCGGAACAAGATTCTTTAGATTATTAAAATGGTTCTTTTAGGAACTGTTTACCCAGAGCCATATAGAGAGAGAGTTGCGACAACGGAAGTTCGAAATGCTTGGTTGTCACGTGATTCGCGTAGACCTCAGATAGTTCCAGGAAGTGCTTCGGCGCCAATTCAAATCGATGGAGTTAGAGAGCAGAACTGTGCTTTTTGGTAGTTTGCAGTCAATAAATGCATTGATTTATATAATACACTGATACGTGAATATAGTATGTGTATGTAGGTACAGCAATGTTGTTTTTAAAAGATAAAAATCTGATAATATATCATTTTTAGTGTGTTTAGCCAGCCTTATCTGCCTTTGTTAACATATATCTGGCTAACGTTACCTTGGTTAAAGACCATATTGCAGTTGTTTTGAAGTATTTTTGTGTTCTTAAACTTGTATGTTATTTAAGGGTATCACATAATGTTCACTATGGTTTCACAAGGACAGGAGACTTGCAGGAAACAGATTTGTCTGTAAACAACACATTGTATAAACATGTATAAACAACACATTGTCTGAAAAAAAATCTATTGCAAACAAGTAAAATGTCTTTAATCATAATGTTTACAATGCTCAAGCACCCCATGCACTTATTACTATATAAATTAATACATAATATATTTAATTAATTTTAAAACAAAATATTGATTATACACACACATTATTTCATAAGTGTCCAAGTGCATTATTTCCTTTTAAAATAATTTGAACAAATTCATGGCATACATCACTTTAATCTATAAAACCTATTTAGTTTAATTTCATTTTTAGTACATTTAAAATAGGCTATAAATAAAACATTTTATGTTTTGTTATCTTAAATCTAAATTTAAAAACAACTTTTTGAAGGTTAATTTGTCAATGACATTATATATATATATGTACTTTTGCACTGATTTAGCACAATGGGATTTATAAATGTCTAATAAACGTCAAGCATGTTGTCTGTACTTTCCTCTAGTGTTCTTGTACTGTCTGACACAGAGGAGAAAATATGCTCAATTTTGTGCTAATCATACTTAGGTGTATCTACACTTTTTCACAAAGACCAACACTGGGAGGTTTAATGTTTATTAAAAATAGGGAGCAAGGAAAGTCTTGCAGGATCCGAGGAGCTGAGACTGAAGGTGAGGGTACAGCGTCAGTGCAGGGAGTCTTCAGGATCCACTGAATCACTTGTGCTTCTTGTGTTGAAAGAGATAAAGGAGACACAAATGGGACAAATTATAGTAGTGTATATACAGTTATGGTCATCAGGGAGCCGCTATCAATATGCATGAGACTAACGGGAGACTTGGGATGTCTGCATTTAAATCACTTCTATCACTATCACAATCCCCAATGTTATATTTAACCCTTGTTAGAAGCCTTTCCCTCTTATTACACAACAAAGGACAACACTGCATTAATATAACGTTAATTTTAACTATAATAGGCTGTTCGTGGTTTGTTATGCTCTACTAACTGTATCATGACCCATCTTTTCTTTGATAACGTCCCCTAAAACTACTTATTTAGAGAGCAATAATCAACTAGCATGCTTTATACACAAGTTAATTTGATTCAGATGTACTGATAATATACAATCTTATTCTTTAAATGTCTTACCTTTTAAAAGTGCACCACAAACGGTCTGCTCTGCTGTAACTGTACGGCGCTGCTGCTACTTCCGGGAACTATTGAGAGGCTCCGTGAGCCGCCATTGCTGTAAAAAAAAACGTTCCATTGGAGTGAATGGAGTTGTCGCAACTCTCTCTCTATATCTCTGTGTTTACCGAAAGGTTTTTCTGTGGCATTGCTGTGAAAAACCCTTTTGAAACCTTTCCAATGTGTAACTTTTATTGAGCACAGATCATGTCATTTCTGTCTACATTTACTTGCCTTTGTGTTGTTCTCACAAGAACTTTGAATAATATTCTGGATGTTTTTTTGCATGGATATACAATAAATAAAGTGTTTACTGAAGCACCATGAAAGTACCATGAAAAGTGGTGCTGTATGTGAAAGTATACAATAGTTTTGTGTGAGAAATTGTTCACTTATTATCTTGACATGTTCATCCAGTTCCTGAGGAAATTAGCAAAACCCAATTGGTTAATGATTTATTGTTTTAGCAGTTGTATCTTTTATTAAATTAATTGATATACTTCACAAAAGTGGCTTGTGAAGATTGAATTTGTCAGTGAATTAACGATAATATGTCGATAATATGGAATAATGAAAAATTTCTTCTTAAAATACTCTATATCTGAGGGTGTAAGTGTATTTCTAACCAGAACACAACCTCTGAATGATTACCATTCCTGTAAAATGTGCTCTCAACCTGTTTGACATCTCTGTTTGTTTGGCAAAGTCAATCAAGTAGGACTTCTGTTGAGAGAGCAAGCAATAGTTTTCTCGAGAGTCTCCAGAGACAAATATAAACATCTCAGTAGTGTACATTGAGAGTGAATTTAGTTGGACAGTTCAGTCTCCTTTGCACCATATGGGCCCAAAGTGACCGTAGCGCGTTTAGTCAAGAGTCCAAATCAGTTTAGACTTTCTCTTTCTGAGGTTAAAGAATGGCTTGGGAAGTTTTAAAGCCTGTTTGTTGTCGGTTTATTATATGCGAATGCTCTTATCGTGGAGATTTCCTGGAATCTGAGACTTGTTGTTTGGCCTGAAATGTGAGGAATGCTGTGAGGAAAGTTAATCGTGACGAAAGAAATGTGTGGGAGAAACCAGTGCCTGTTGGTCCGAGTCAGAGACAGACTGGGTCTGATGCTAGTCTGCATCATTGCTCTCTCAGAAAGCTTTGCTAGTCCTTTGTTATGTTGAACACAGGGTTATAGTAGGGCTGTTATGTGAGATATAACCTCTGTGATAATGTTGTAATGGTTTATCAGTGTGTGAGCTGACATTACGCCACTCACTTTGTAAAAACAAACGCATAAAGCCTATTAGAATGGAGCTAGAATGCCCTGAAAATTCAATACATGCGGGCAAAACTGAATTTTTTCCCCTTAATTTTATATAATTGAAGCAATATCACACGTGCAAGAAGGCCGTTTTTCCAGAAAATCAGCATGATTGCGAATGTGATATCGGATATTGGTTTTATACAGCAGTTAAACAAATGTTCTTTCTTATTTTTATTTTATTTTTTTGACACAATATTGTCGTTTTGTCAAACAAAGCCACAGCAGACCTGTAATGCGTAGAGAAATGTCCATCAGATTCACATTTCAGAGTCTTGCTGGAAGAAGTAAGTCATCTGGGACTTTTCACCTACTTTCTTTGTGCATTTTTGTACTTAAGTGAGAATTAGACATTCAGACACAGGGAGTCACTAGCATTGTTCCCGTATGAATCAGCCGTTCTAACGATCTGGTTGCATGAATGACTTTTATGATACTTTGATTTTTATTTTGGGTGAAATATACACAATACACTATCCACGATACATATTAGTGATATATTGTTACACCTCGACTAAAAACCAATCGTGTGCTTGGAGCAAACATAGGCAGATCCGATCGATGCCCAGTCGACCAGTGCATCTCTAGTTTTAATATGGTAAATGGGTAATTAATTATATGAGCAATTCTTAAGAATGATAAGAGATTAAAAAAAAGTAGTAGAATTTGGCACTGACAAGAGCCACTCACATTTTCTTTTTATATGCCTTTTATCTGATGTAAATTTGCAAGCAAATATTTTTTTTTTGTTTTTCATTTGTATTAAAAATGTAGATTATGTTGTCTAATGTGTATCTTCTTGGATTCGGAAGGTTATCATTGTTAGCTTTGTGTCGAACTGTGTTTGATTCCAATCAGTCTTCAGATATTGACAGAGGGGTTTAAAAAGGTGAAGTAAACTTGTATTAGCGAGCTGGAGGAGGGGCGACGGCTTCATGAACTGGAAGAACGGGTTCAGTTTTATGCCTCAGCGGCCGGGATGTCAGTGTATCCGCCCAATAACACGCCAATGCCACTTATTGGTTTTGTCCTCTCATAGATTGTTGGTTTCATTCCTTACCTTTTATAAACAATAGTAGCCACCAGAATGTGGTGTGAACATCCGAGTCTAAAGAGCTCTATTGTGTGCCGTACCTGTTGCAGTCTGGGAGGTTTCTGTGTGTCTATTGTGTCGACGATGTTTTCTTCCTGCGCAACCCTGATGTGTTTATTACAGAGTGAGAAGAGGGACCAGAAAACAAGAAGAGTAGCATTTCTGTTCTTCTCTTTTTTTTGATAATGGCCTGTTTGTGGTTCTGGTTGTTTCATTTCATTGGTTACTGGGTTAGTTGGATTTCTGAAGGTCAGACTGGGAGGTCAAGTGCAGTTGAATGAATAATTTTGACTTTTTGAGGATGTCTGTGTCTGCACACATGCGTCTGATGGCAGTCACATTGATTTCTTGCTGTTTCTCCAGGTTTTATGTTGGAATATTATCATACAAAAATAAAATACAAAACTGGTTTGAAAATACTTATTTCGCGATTCTCATTTTGATGAATTGATGTTGATTCTTAAATGATTAGTTCACTTAAGAAGGAAAATTTCCTGATAATTTACTCTCCCCACGTCATCCAAGATATTTAGTCTTTCTTTCTTCAGTCGAAAAGAAATTAAGGTTTTTGAGGAAAACATTCCAGGATTTCCTCCATATAGTGTCTTCAATGGGGTCCAACGGGTCGAAGGTCCAGATGTGAATTTCAGTGCAGCTTCAAAGTCTCGACACGATCCAGCCGAGGAATAAGAGACTCATCTAGACAAACCAGCGACATTTATATAACAAAATAAATATTTATATTAGGCCTGGGCAACGATTAATCGCGATTAATCGCATCCAAAATAAAAGTTTGTTTACACATAATATATGTGTGTGTAGCGTGTATAATTATTTTGTATATAAAAATTCACACACATGCTTGTATATATTTAAGAATTTTTTTTTATTTATAATATAAATTATGTATGAATATATATATACAGTGTATATATATATATATATATATATATATATATATATATATATATATATATACATACACGTATATATACAGTACTGTGCAAAAGTTTTAGGCAGGTAAGATTTTTTTAAGTTTTTAAAATAAGTCTCTTCTGCTCACCAAGGCTGCAATTATTTGATAAAATAATAATAATAATAATAATAATAATATTGTGAAATATTATTACAATTTAAAACAGCGTTTTCTATGTGAATATATAGTGAAGTGTAATTTATTCCTGTGATCAAAGCTGAATTATCATCATCATTACTCCAGTCTTCAGTGTCACATGATCCTTCAAAAATCATTCTAATATGATGATTTGATGCTCAAGAAACATTTATGATTATTATCAGTGTTGAAAACAGTTTTTACATTTTTATTTCATGATGCTATGATGAATAGAAACTAAAAAAGAACAGCATTTATCTGAAATCTAAAGCTTTTGTAACATTAAACTCTACCCTTCAAAAGTTTGGGGTCAGTAAGAATTTAAATTTTATTTTTGGGGGAAAGAAATATAATAAATCAATGCTTTTATTCATCAAGGATGAGTTAAACTGATCAAAAGTTACAGTAAAGACATTTATAATGTTAGAAAATATTCTATTTTAAATAAACGCTGTTCTTTTGAACTTTCTCTTCATCAAAGAATTTTGGAAAAAAAATTGTACACAACTGTTTTCAACATTGAAAATAATAATAAATGTTTTTTGAGCATCAAATCATCATATTATCCTGATTTCTGAAGGATTATGTGACACTGAAGACTAGAGTAATGATGCTGTAAATTCAGCTTTGATCACAGGAATAAATTACACTTCACTATACTTCACTATATATTCACATAGAAAACCGCTGTTTTAAATTGTAATAATATTTCACAATATTACTGTTTTTTTTGTATTTTTTATCAAATAATTGCAGCCTTGGTGAGCAGAAGAGACTTCTTTTAAAAACATAAAAAATCTTACCTGCCTAAAACTTTTGCACAGTACTATATATATATATATATATATATATATATATATATATATATATATATATATACAGTATATACATGCAAATATTTCTTAAATATATACATGCATGTGTGTATTAATATATATATATATATATATACAAAATAATTATACACGCTACACACACATATATTGTGTGTAAACAAACTTTTATTTTGGATGCGATTAATTGCGATTAATCGTTGCCCAGCCCTAATTTATATACTTTTTAACCACAAATGCTCATCTTGCATTGTGTGATGCGACACACATTACGTAATCATGTTGAAAGGTCAAGCGTGACGTAGGAGGAAGAACCGATCTAGTGTTTACAAGCGAACATGCGTCTAAGCCAAACGCCCTTTGCCAAAAAAATTCTGAACCGGAACACGCGTGACCTTTTAACGTGATTACGTAATAAAAGGTATATAGTTATTTTCTTTAGAAAATGTCCGCTGGTTTGTCTAGATGAGACTCTTATTCCTCGGCTGGGATCGTGTCGAGACTTTGAAGCTGCACTGAAACTCACATTTGGACCTTCAAACTGTTGGACCCCATTGAAGTCACTATATGGAGAAAATCCTGGAATGTTTTCCTCAAAATCTGTCTGTGCTGTTTTCATTTGATACATGAACAAAACGTCACCAAACATTATGTTATGCCTCTCTCATCCAATAAATCACAAAAATGACATCAAAAGGAAATGTTGAAAGATACAGTACAACTTGCTGAAATGAATCGTCACATGTAATCGCTCAATCTGTGTTTTAATCGCGGAAAGACGTCAGTAAAGCAACTTGTAAACAAAATGTCCCTCGAGCAGCTGAATTTTTGACTCGCTGTAGCTTGTTTATTGAGGATGCAGGACAATCACCTAGTAATGTATTACAGTAATCTAGTCTAGAGGTCATGAATGCATGTACTGTCTTTTGTGTAGAAATAGATCAGAAATAGATAACGTTCCGTAGCTTAGTGATGTTTCTGAGGTGGAAAGCTGTTTTTGTAACATATGAAAGATGAGTTGCTGTGTAATATAACATCCAGATCTTTAACTGTAGAGGATGAAGGAACAGTAAATCCTTCTACATGCAAATTGTATTCTAAGAGATTCTGTGTACAGGTTTTTGGTCCAATAAATAACATTAGTCTTATCTACATTAAATAGAAGAAAATGACTGGACATCCAATTTTTTTTTAAATATCTTTAACACACACTATCAACTTAGATCATTTGTAGATTTCATCTGGTCATGATGAAATATAACTGAGTATCATCAGAATAACAGTGGAAACTAACTAACATGTTTTCTAATAATATTATCAAGGGAAAGCATATTGAAAATAGAAGAGGGCCTAAAACAGAGCCTTGTGGCACTCCGTAATTTATTGACGTTAACTTGGATAATTCCCTGTGTAAATAAATAAAATGGTAACTGTCAGATAGGTACGATATAAACCACCTTAATGCCTGTACCTGAATACCAGTGTAATTTAGATGTCAGTAAATGATCTGATCTATAGTAGAGAGGATGATTATCCGTGCACAAAAATTACATTTTGTGCTTTTCCTCACACAAAGCTATTGTATGACTTCAAAGTGCTTGGCAGTGTAAATTATCATCCAGTTTTGTTTTATTGAAATGAGAAGCTTTGATATTCTTTTTTTGTGTGTTTCATGGAAGAAAGTTAATAGTACAGGTCAGGGTTGGAACTGCATAAGTGGAATTAATAAGACTTCATTTTTTCTATAAATCTCATAGTTTAGTTCTAAGAGTCCATGCAAGTTGAGGCATATTAAATTATTTGGATACTTTTTTTTACACTATTTACACTGTGATGTGGCTCCTCCACTACCAAAATGGCTCCTTTTTGTTGTGGCTTCCTGTAAATCCCCATGAAGGTCTTCAGATGCTTTGGCAGACTGTCTTTGATATGCTCTGTGAAACGCAATGCATTTTTCATTTATTGCATGCCCAAAGAGCAGTCCGTTTTTGAAGTCAATTTCACACCGTTCTCTGCTGGTTGTCCAACACAGTTTTAAAGCTTACCTGAATAAGCTTTTTTTTTTCTCCTCAATCCCAGTTTATTTGGTGGTTTTTGCCATCAGCCTGCATTATTTGAACTTATTTTTTTAAATAATCGCTTTTAATTTGTGGTGAAAAAATACATTACCCTAGCCTGGTTAAAACCAGACCATTCTCAGTTGTAACTGAGTTAGGGTCTGGCAAAGCGTCATAGACAAATCATTGCCAGAGGGGCGTCACCAACGGACGACCTAAAACCAATCAGAGCGATGAAGGAGATGACGTATGCAGAGCGACGGAGAAACATCTCTGAGTGTTGTTCTTTTCACGGTTTTTAACAAAAAGGAAACGTTCAAACGGTCATCGCTTAAAACAGACGTGATAGCTGATTCGAACGAGTGATGTTCGACGGCGGCATCCATCTTTGTAATGTAGGCTACAAAATCTGCTTCAAAATCCCAGCGCTGTCATCATCGTGTAAAGCCGCCCCAACGTTTCTGATTGGTGCCGCGATTTCTGCGGACTGGAAATGGGCTTGAATGAGCTCTTTGTCAGACTAACTTTCAGAGCAAATCTAAATTTGCCGGAAGTTGTCTGGGTTTTCCCAGGCTAACATTACCCATGATACTGTACAGAAAATGTCCCCAATTATAATCAAACCTTTTCTATGTGCATATTTTGCAATAAACTTAAAATATATTGTTTCAATATATGATCAACAACTTTAATTTAATAGTTTTAAATTTCCCCATTCTTTTCAACTATTTGAGTCGCAGTGCTTCTTGGGATTGTAGTTCTTCCCCAGCAGTTTAAGTGCATAGTCTTGTACCTTTTTGTGTGTGTGTGTGTGTGTGTGTGTGTGCTGTGAATCACCTCTAAGCTGTTTGTTTTGGTTTATGCTTCTAGTTCTAACACTTTAGTAAAGACTTTTTTTTTTTTAATCCCTATGGGAAAAAACACTTCCGGAAGCAACGCTGAGAAGTGGATGGGTATTGGGCACTAATGCACTCTATATGGACTGTGAAAAAGCAGGTCCTATTATTGTGAAGCTGAATGGACTCAAACAAGCAAGGTTATTCAAAACATGAACTTTTACACACCAGGACAAAACAATACAATACAAAGTCAGCTTGTTGCTCCCACAACAGCAAAATGATTGGACTCACCAGAACATTACAATGAGATGTTTCGAGCAGCACAGCTCTTCATCAGACAATGAGACAAAGAAATATTGGAGCAATCCTCCACCTTTAATCTAAAGGTATTTAAACTCATTACTGACACATAATGTTTTGATATAATCAAATGTTACATTTACTAATATAGTTATTAACAGTGTTAGGGTAACACATTACAAGTAACGTGAGTTATGTAATCACTAATCCGATTAAGTAACTAAAGTACATTACTTTTAAATGTATAACACATTAGGCTATCCGAGATCCTTATAACAGTTATATACTATAATTGGTCGTCATCTTATCTACCTTGCTGTGTAAATAATAAAAATGAATTCTCTTTCATGTCTTCCTTCGGATCCTAAATGGATAAATTCACACCTTTAACACCTGTAAAATATAAGTAAACCTGCCAGCAGCGTTTGTATGTAACAAGAGAGTCCACAATACTGGATAGCATAATTAAATAACTGTACACAAAAAATTAATTTGACTGAGTTTTAATATTTTATTAGCTCACCAAAACCGTTCCTAGCGCTGTTGACTTCAGTGACCCGGATGAGCCTCTGTTTCTGTGTTCAGTGGTTGTTATTTGGGAATATCACTGGATGGTGCGATTGACCAATCAGAATCAAGTATTCCACAGAGCCGTGTAATAATAAGTCAATATGGCATTAGAAATCCCCTTTAATAGAGTCATTGGAAGTGGAACCATTGGAAGATTGTCTGTGTAATTAAGGATTCAAAAGGTTCGTCTAAGGTTTGAACACAACAGGATCTACTAGTTTATGGCGAAGTCGTAAATCAGACCCACTTCACTGTCACTTTACGTTCGAAAATCGATTGCACAATCGATCGGACCAACCAACACATGTTTCGAAATCGAAAATAGGGAATGGATTTTAACGGCCTTCTCTCCGAGCGCGTCACGATACGCGTCACACAGCGACAGTGTGACAAACACACATAACAGCAAATTATACTTCTGCATAATGTTTCTTTTTACAACAAAAATGTGAATTCTGCTGGTATTCTTCAGACACTCATGCGTACAGACACAGATTCGGGCTACAATCGCCTACGTGGTGAAGTGTGTTTGACATTTCTAATGGTAAACACAGGCGTGTTGAAGCCTGCAGTGATGTTGTTCACTGGTGTTATGGCAGTTATGTTAAGCCACTCTGCTTATTGTTTTTCGAGAATGATGCACACCTGTTCGTCACTGTGCTCGAAACTTCACGCCAATAAATCATCAGAAATATTGCTGACTTGTGCGTCTCGAGCGCCCTCTTTACTCTCGTCCTAATGCCTGTTAGTTGTCCGTGGATTTGCCTGTATTTGGCGTTGAAAATGGAAAATCGATTTTACAATCGATTCAGTGTCTCAAAAACAGGATTTTTTCACACAAGTGACAGCCCTGCTTCACACCCTGATTTGTTCCTAAATGTCTGGATTGTGTCTTGTAGTTGAGCACATGCAGAAAGTTCCTGAAGAGAAACTGTTGGTTTCTGAAGGCCTCCATCTGATTGTGCTGTTTTATGGGGTGCTTAAATGCAGTTTTCCCAGCATCCTCCATGGTGCCAGCGAGAGGTGGGAGGAACTCAACAAGTAGGTCAGAGAGACATGAATAGCAGATTACATCACAGAGAGCCACACACTGAGCTGCTTTTGCCAGGCCACTGGACATTAGTAATTGCTAACCTTTTTAACTGGTTTTGTGTCTTTGTGTGAATTGATTGTGGGACACTCGGTTCGGTTTGTACCATGTTTGCATGGGGAGTTTCTTGTATTTCTAGACCAGCACATCAATAATACTCAAATATGAGTCAGTAGAGCATCAGAATGACCCATAATCCTCTCTGAACGCTGCATAGGGAATGATTATAATATCATACTCTCATGTACCGCTCTTCACTGAGATGTAGTATAGGAATGTTCTGTATGCAAGGAATAACCCACTACATGTGCAGCGTACTGCGTGAAACCCACAATGCATTGCACTCTACATTCCCTGTTCAATATTGTGAAAAAACTTTGTAAGTCAAGTTATTATTTATGCAAGAGAATAATGAGCGGCATATTTACATACTAAGTGTTATGGTTATGAGACAACAATGACAACTTGTTCCCTTTATTATTATTATTATTATTATTATATAAAAAAGTCTGTATTAAACAATGTGTACTGCCTAATATTCATTATGTAATAATATAGTATTCCATGTTTCCATCCAAAGTTGTCAATTCAACTTGTGTGAAATGTTTTTTTATAAAGTCTTTTATGTGGATTTTATGGTTTTTGGGCGCATCTTGGCGTTTCTATCATCTTTTTTAATTCAGTAAGCTGAGGATAGGTCAGCCAAAATATTTAAATTATGGCATTAAAGGTGCAGTGTGTAAAGATTTTGAGTATCTATTAACAGAAATGCAATATGACATCCATAACTATGTGTCCAGTGGTGTATAAAGAACTTACTTAATAAACCGTAATGTTTTTATTACCTTAGAATGAGGCATTTATATCTACATAGGCGCGGGAATCCCCTTCTATGAATGTCGCCATATTGTGACGTCATGTTTCTACCGTAGCCGACAGCGAACAAACAGCGTTACAGAGCGCGTTTCGTCACTACATTGAGAGAGAAGCCGCAGAAAGCTAGAAGAAGCTAGTCATAAACACCGTGAGTAGTGGTGACTTTTCCCTTGTCAGTGGTGTAAATATGTAGTTGGACTGTTTCATGTAACTTAGTTCTTCTCCCTCGCTGTGTTATGGCTTTGCTGTGGGGATAAATGTGCTGGTTACGTTCGTGACTCGGAGACAGCTGATTAGTAAGTTAGGCTACTCTTGTCATTGACCTAAAACAGGTACAGGAATCACCAACCCGTCGATCTTGGAAGCATTTTAAGTCGATCGAGTTTCCAAAATCAGAGAAAAAAGCCTATTGTGTGTAGTAAGTGGTGTTTAGGGGATACGGATGCGCGCGCGCTGTTACAATCACGTCATTTTTGCCGCACGCACCTTTGGGCTCATGCGAACGCGTCGAGTATAAACAAGGCTTAACGCTTTAACCAGCTCAGCCACAGTAACAGCTCATATTAGCCAGCTAAACTTTTACTACCCTGTTAGAAAAAATATATAGTTGCATAGTTTCATGTGGTTCTTCTCCCTCTCTGTATTATGGGTTTGTTTGCTATGTGGGGAGTGCTGGTTACGTTCGTGAGACAATCAGCTGATTACTATTATTATATTATGTATTAAGACCCTTGATCCTCACCTGACTATGGCTTTGTAAACTTTATCCATGATGTGGTTTATAATGGACTGTGGTACAGAAACTTGGTTTACTCTGGCTATTCTCTGCTGTCTCCAGACGACGATGTTTGTCCCGTTTTAGCCACCGTAGCTTCTTCGAAAGGGAGGGGTGAGCGGTGGGCTGAGCCCTTAGTGCAAACTCACAACCGAACCGCTAGATGTCGCCAAAAGCGACCTTTAACAGTTTAATGAATAATTTGATACAACGCACTTATTGTGTACATGTTTTCACAATGTACTTAAATAAATAAAAAACTGCTTGTACTGTAAGTGTAACTACATATTGACTATAATTACACTGTTGACCATTAACCCACTCTTAAACATATCCATACCAGCAAACCTGTCCTAACCGTACCCGTATTCTCCTCACAACTGCTTACATTCGAAATACATACTGCAAAACATTGTACACAATAATACTTTTTTTATACATAAGTGCAAAGTAGTTAAAGAATCATAATATAAAGTAGGACCAATGTTGGTAATTAAACAATTTTGGTCACCATTGATTTCTTTGCATGGAAAAAATAATACAATCTGAAAAGTCATATAGTTTGGAAATACATTAGCGTGAGAAAATGACAGAATTGTAACTTTTGGGAGATCTTTAAAGGTCATAGCATTACACACACACTAGTCCTTCAATCATACAGTATATAACACAACTTGTTAGTTTTGGTTCAATGCCACTGTCACTTTTGGCTTGCTTAGTTGGGGACATTTAATATTCAACAACATTATTGATCTGCCTGTATCGACACCATTATATGAGACCTGAGCTGCACGATGACATCACTGTTTTCTCCAGAGCAGCTGTTTATATATCTTAAACTTAATTAATTAAAATTAAATAACTAAATGAATACGATTTTTACAACAAAAATGAACCATCACTGAACTTTCTTAAGCTGGACTGTGAATATATTTTCTTCTAGATCTGCTGTACAGCAGAAACAAACTTTGTTGTAGGGCTGCACAATATATCGAAATATCGCAAATGTACACTCAACTAAAGGATTATAATACTGTGTTTGACCCCCTTTCGCCTTCAGAACTGCCTTAATTCTACGTGGCATTGATTCAACAAGGTGCTGAAAGCATTCTTTAGAAATGTTGGCCCATATTGATAGGATAGCATCTTGCAGTTGATGGAGATTTGTGGGATGCACATCCAGGGCACGAAGCTCCCGTTCCACCACATCCCAAAGATGCTCTATTGGGTTGAGATCTGGTGACTGTGGTGGCCATATTAGTACAGTAAACTCATTGTCATGTTCAAGAAACCAATTTGAAATGATTCGAGCTTTGTGACATGGTGTATTATCCTGCTGGAAGTAGCCATCAGAGGATGGGTACATGGTGGCCATAAAGGGATGGACATGGTCAGAAACAATGCTCAGGTAGGCCGTGGCATTTAAACTGCCATGTTTTAAATCGTGTTTTAAACGGCAAGCTGTAGTCTCGCGCTGAAGTCTCGCTCCTCCCACCTGGACTCGCGCTGAAGTCCCGTGATCTCAGTTGTAGCCGGGAAAGGTCAATAGTGTCCAGGTGGGAGGAGCGAGACTTCAGCGCGAGACTACAGCTTGCCGTCTAAAACACGATTTAAAACATGGCTAAGTTGCTAAACGCATCTTGTTCACAGGTAAGGCACCTGTTCATGTTGGACAGACATTTTAATTGCATTTTGTGTCTGTTAAGAGGCACAAAAACGCTCTTTATGTATATGCCCCCAGAGCTGCCGGTTTAGCTGAGTGGGAGCTCTGGGCATTCGGGGTCGCAGCTCCGCGTCGCAAGCACCAATCCGGTTCGTTTTTTTTTTTTTCTATAGACAGTACTCATAAAGGTCTAAGGATCAAGATTAACTTAAAAATTGCCCGGAGTTCTCCTTTAACACTAGAACTACCAAGGCGGTCATTTTGACCGTTTTTAAATTTTACAGTGTAATAACTTTGTTAAAATAAAATGAATGTGGCTGTAGGACTCTGATTTTCCTAAATATGTGTATATTTTATTCTGACACTGTTATTTTATTAAAATCACAAAACACAAAACAGTTCTGACTATTTCTACCTAGAATGGCCATGGCGGTCATTTTGACCGCACGCACGCATTATAGATATCATAAGTCCGCTACATTTCCCGCCATCAACGCGCACATATTGTTCAAGAAGTGCACAAATGAGCAAGTTTCTCAGATGGACTTCATCACGCGACTGGCAAGCGAACTTCGCTCCGATCACATGAAATCAAAAGCCACACAACTGGTGGTGCGATAGCCAGGACGCGGGCAGGAGCAGCAGCTGATGGAGAGAACGATCAGTGCCAAGTAAGGAGGAACTGCGAAAAAAAAATAACCCAAGGAGACATGTGCCAAATGTCACAAAGTATAGTGTGTGGGAACTGCACACGAAATGCGGTGTTTGTGTGGACTGCGTACGCGTTAGTGAATGATGCGGGTTTTTTTGTGCCGTTCAAATTACCCCTTTATTATTACCTATCGTAACATTGTATATCCATTTATTTTTAGATTTTGTATTGATTATTGAACTTATTTACAAACAGGGCTGTACTAAACGGTATGAAGCTTTGACGTTTCCTAACTTTTTTGCATGTCTATTCCCAGATAGCACAAGCCTATTTGATGTGATTTTTACATCTGGAAGACGTATTTTTAAGAGTGTTTGCTCATCTGCAATACGTCTATAGGACGTCTCCGTCAGATGTCAAATAGACGTTTAGAAGATGTCTTTAAGATGTAATGATTTAGAATGCACGTTAAACTGACATCTTCTAAACGTCTATTTGACATCTGACGGAGACGTCCTATAGACGTATTGCAGATGAGCAAACACTCTTAAAAATACGTCTTCCAGATGTAAAAATCACATCAAATAGGCTTGTGCTATCTGGGTTCACGTGGTGAGTGTGGTGAAAAATATATTTTTGACGCAAAATTTTCCTTACATTTCCTTAGACCTGTCGGGGCAATCTTTCTTTTGTGCTTGTTTTAAGTGCGATGACGTTATAACATGACGACAGGAATTAAAAGCATCATTGGAAAACTTAAAGAGAAAGGTTCAAATGTAGATATGACATGAAGAAAATTATGTTCAGTACGGCCATATGACCGTCAAAGTATGAACGGTCAGAATGACCGCTGTGGTCGTTCTAGTAGTTATGGAATTCCGGTAGTTCTAGTGTTAAATCACCTTTCTTTCCCATTCTGACATTCAGTTTGGAGTTCAGGAGATTGTCTTGACCAGGAACACAACCCTAAATGCAGTGAAGCATCTGCCATGTGATTGGTTGATTAGATAATTGCCTTAATGAGAAATAGAACAGGTGTTCCTAATAATCCTTTAGGTGAGTGTATATATCGCGATAAGCATATCGCAACAGCTTGCAATAACTGAGATCATGAACAAAAGACAGAGAAATCACTCACTGCTCTTGGCTGAATAAATGTTGTAGCTTTAATAAGAATCAATATATTTAATTCATACAGTGAAAACTAAGCAGTGTTTTATTTGTACATTTTGATTATTCAGTTTCTGTTGTTTAGTAATCCTAATGTATGATAACCTGAACCCGTGATTTACACTGATGTTAAAATAACACTTCTTATGCGACAGTAAAACATGATGATCTTTCAGAAGCTGTAGGGATGATTTCTTGTCACAAAACAAATGTGAAACATGTATGTTGGTTATATAATTATGAATATATTTAGTGGTCGACCGATATATCGGCCGATATTTGGCTTTTTTATATTTGGCCGATATTTCGCTCTCACATTCTCCGTCTTCATTAGTTTACGATCTCTGTCAGTAATATCTAATACTTTGTTAGACCGAACTAGTGGCTACAGAACTGGTAATCAAAGAAAGTAAATGGTATGCGATAAAGTTGTGCGTTTGCTTTCATATTATTTGTAACAGAAAAGGCAAACAATCAGGCTAAAATACTTTCTCATTTTGTCAACATTCAGCAAATGCGCATCTACATGATTAAAAAAAATCTCTGAATATCTAATAAACATTTAATTTCACAAACCTTGCAGATTTAATCGAATCCAGCCTTGATATCTTGAAGTGTGCATTAGTAGCCGGCATAAACGTGTCACTGCGAGTGGCGGTCCGTGCGCAGTGAGTGAATGCGAACAGAATATCAGCTTCAGGAGACGCGCTCGAAACACTTTAAATCCTTCATTTTAAATCCAGTTGCCCACCGTGTCATATTCATGTCGTTTTCACTGTGTGATGTATGTAAAATTAGCGTTACCTTGTCAAAAGTCAAAGTAAAAAAGTATTAAAACAATATGATTATTATCAGTGCGTATGAAATTACCAGATTACTGAGTGCCCTGTTACAGTGTTTACTTCCTTTTTATTCACATATTCATATATTTTTAAAGCTACACTGTGTGATTTTTACCCCCATCTAGCGGTGAAAAGGTATATGACCATCCAGTGAATATTAGTTTCTGTTCCTCTCAATTCCGATTTCGTTTTAACTCCTACGGTGGCCAATGTAGTCCAAGATTAACATGGCTTCCAGTTCGACCTCCTCGACACGGTGCCATTGAGTGTTAAAACGCGAAAGGCGAAGCTTGATGTCCCTCTTTGGCTAATGTACTTTCAAGATGGAGGGGGCAACATGGCGGCCGACATTAGAACCCCTCACCCGTATGTATTTTCAATGGCATATTATACACTCACGAGAATACTTTATTACTTGAACGAAGTAAATATACATTAATGAGCACATATATTTTTGAAAGAACTAAGTGTTTTTAGCTAAGAATAAACTAAAAAAGTTACACAGTGTAGCTTTAAACAATTACTTTATTTGTGAAAAATACTGTAATAGGATTGCAGATTCAAGAAGTTGCCATCTAAAGTATAGGGCCTATAAGCATGTTTATTTTAAAGATTTTTAAGAATTTATTTCTAATTTATTAAATATTGATTAAAATAAATATATAGTGTGTGTATATATATATATATATATATATATATATATATCGGCTTTATATCGGCCACCCTGCTCGCTTAGATATCGGCATCGGCCATCAAAAAACCCATATCGGTTGACCACTAAATATATTTCAAAGATAATTTAATACAGACTTTTTTTAGCATTATCGTTAGAGCCCGACCGATATGGATTTTTGGGGGCCGATACCGATATTAGGGCGTAAAATACCAATATATCAGCCGATATTATTTATGTCTATATTATAATACAGTAGCAATATTCTTTGTGTATTATAGTACAGTACCAGTCAAAAGTTTGGACACACTTTCCTACTTGGTGTGTACAAACTTTTGATGGGTACTGTATATAGAATACAGAGTATAACAGAATAAATATATAAACGTTTTGCAATGATCACTCAAATGCGGTGATCAATCACTTTTGTGACAAAGATGTATGTAATGGAGGCAGGGTGAATGATAGAATGAGAATGATACATTTGAGCTGTAACCAAACTAGTTTGCATTTCATGGTATATTAGGCTATATTCTAAATACTACTGCATAATCTTCACTAACGACTTTGTCTTTTAATTTAGTCACCTTATATAAAACATAACTTGTATCAATAAATATATCAAAAGTGTCACAGACAAAACCTTATTATCTTCTATTTTTAGTCTTAATTCCTCTAATCTCTACCAGTGGAGGAAGAACTCTTCTTACTAAAGTAAAATGAATAATACTGTTAATTAATTAATAAAAAATAAATAAAAAAAACGTTTTTAATTACATAACGGTACTTTAATACTATTTTAAATTAGTAAGCAAAATGTAAACGTGAAACTAGGCTACTCTTAATGCAAAATGGCCCTATATAAAGTGTTATAATTATATAAATTATTGGAATATTGCTTGATGTTGTGATGTTGCGTTATAGGCATAATGAGCTTTAACACTGTGTCTACAGCGGACGCCGCCATTATCGCTCGCGTCGCACCAGCCGTTTACAGACGCGAAACAACGCCCATTACAGAGCAGAATGGGGCATCAGTTTACTGTCGGAGATTTGTCGCTCGCGCCACGCATTTTAATCAAGGTTTCATCAACCAATTGCCTGGATTTAATAAATAAGAAGTAAATATAGCAGACAATATAATAGGGCTGGGCAATTTAATCGATTCTGCGATATAAATCGATATTTTTTTCCCCAAGAAAGTATCGATTTTTAAGCCGCGAGTATCGATACATACGTCCCATTCAAATCCCCCGTGTTTTCCCCCGTTCGCGTTGCAGGACGAGCGATTTGTTCAGCCAGCTGCTAGTGTCGCTGTAGAGTAAACTTTACACAGACGCTGACATAGACGGCCGCTGGAGCGTGCAACTTTCCCATACCTCTCATACCGGGAATTGAGAAAAATGCCTGTTTCGTGTTCTGCTTGGGACTTTACAAATCACTCCACACAATTGAAAACAGGTCTCGAGGAATTACCTTTCACAAGACTGAACATTTGTTTCTGGTTGTATTTGGTCATCATGATATAATTAGTAATAGTAACGTTCAGAGGAGAAAGGCCACGAAATTTAAAAATACTGCTGTTATTGTGTCACGAAATGTAGTTTTAATAGGTTTTCAGTCGACAATGTAGTTGTTTAAAGATCAAATCTGTGGTTTATTTATAAAGATACCGCCTATTTAAAATTTTGATTTGACGTTTTTGGAGTTGTGACATCCAGGAGATCAGCGGGCGCTCATGTACCCCGCCTGGAACAGCCGTTACCTCGGCTAGTGCTTCTGACGTGTGCCGCTGGCTCTGGTGGCTCTAGTCTAACGTTAGTGGTTAAACATGAGATATAATTCGTCTTGTGTATATCTAACGGCTATCTTTGGTCTCATTAATCTATAATTAGTTTTCTGGCAAATCGAGGGCAAAGTGAAGTTTCATAACTTTATATTTAGACTATTAAACTATTTACTATTACTTCTCACTTTATCTTATATTTATTTGCATTGCACTGTAGTTGTACCATATGTATTACCATAAATGATCCATCAGTTATCTTTGTTATTGGTAAAATTGGGCCAATCACAGAAAATGCTTTTTCCACAATAAGAAAACTATTTAATTTAATGTGAAAATTTAATTATATCTTAGTATAATGGGAGTCTTCACAATTCTTATCCAAGAATAAAAAGCCAGATACATGACAAGCCTGAGCTTTGACAATTCCTTATTAAAAAAATATTTTATAAGTCTAACTATCGAGTTTTTAAATAACTAGAGATGGAACTGTTTGTGTACACCACATACAAACCACTGAAATCGGCTGATAAATGTAAAAAATAAAAATTATCTTACAACATTGCATAAAGTACTTTGCATTTTCAAGCTGTAGACCCTCTGTCCAGTCAGAGTCAATATATATATATTGTGTAATTGATGTTTTTAATAAAAATTTATGTTTTTAGTTTTCAGTTTTAGTTTAGTTTTAGTTTTCAGTTCAATTAATTCAATCCAAGTAAATGGAACACTCACAAGATGTCACAAATCACTCTTTCCCTTTTAAATCTTTCAGAAAATGATGTAAGTGTATCGAATTATATCGTATCGAATCGTATCGTTGGCTGAATATCGTGATATATATCGTATCGTGAGCTGAATATCGTGTATCGTATCGTATCGTGAGATTAGTGTATCGCTACAGCCCTACAATATAATCAGGACTTCTCAGCTGCGTGATACGTGACAGAGGCTGGTAGTAGAGAAATCAATTCTGTGAATTACACTGCGCAAATCAAAAGTAATAGGCTACTACAGTACCCACCGGATGAAGAAGGGTTGGCTCTCAACAGAACATAAAATATTCATTTTATTTTATTTTTCGTGTTCGCATTTATGAGGAAAAAACAACGTTACGGACGTGACAAGCTCTGAAAGCGGCACTAAAGTGCTTTAAAGCTTTCTCAGAGACCTCAAACAGAAAGCACAAAAAGCCTTTCATTACAGTGAATTTTGTTTTGTATTAATTATATCTTAATTTTAATCAATGTTTCATCAACCAATTGCCTGGATTTAATAAATAAAAAGTAAATACAGCAGACGATAGATAATCTCGACACGGAGGCGCCGGCGCGTGAACTGGAGCTCGTCTCATAAATGAACCGAAACTCAACGTATAGACCGGAGAAATATATCTATTGAAATGTCTAGTTTTAAACAGAACAATTCAAAACGAAAGATTAGGGTTGCAAAGTTTCCAGAAACTTTCCAGGATTTTCCGAAAATTTTCAGGATTTTTGGGAAACATTCCAGGATTTTTGGAAAGTTTCTGGAAATTTACCGGAAATGTTCAGCCCCTTTGCAACCCTACGAAAGATAGACTGCTCTCTGCTTATGTAATCCGTATGAAATGTGCATTTCTCTCTGGCGTGTTCACTGAAGATCGCGAGTCAGCGTCGTCAACTTCATCTTACTGAAAACACTTGTTTATTAATAAATATTTAAAATGTTTCCTTGCTATATTTGATGTATTCATAATCATTACGTTTGCCAGTTATTTGTGACAGCTTTCAGGTGCTTTATTGGTTGTGCCACCTTTACATGAATCACCGCACCCGCATTTTTAAAAAATATTAATTTATCGGCCATTATAAATGCCGATACCGATAGTTAGGAAAATGCCTAATACATCGGTCGGCCTCTAATTATCGTATCGCATGTTATTTAATGAGTTATCTCATATCGCATTTTTCTTCAATATCGTGCACATTATTTTCCTGTTATCTCTGTAAAGCTGCTTTGAAACACTCTGTATTGTAAAAAGCGCTATATAAATAAAGGTGACTTGACATCTATATTGCACCGTGTAATGATGATTGTGCGTCGCTAATCCAAACTGCAATAGCACTAAACTGTTGTTTGTTTCTCCGTTCCAGCCTTTCTTCAACCTGACGAAGCTGAGGAAGCTGGGACTGAGTGATAATGAGATCCAGCGGCTGCCGGGGGACGTAGCGAACTTCAACCTGCTCGTGGAGCTCGACATCTCCAGGAACGGTAACGGCTCTCTGCTTTATCACACCGCTGTTTAATCACTGTACGTGTCTGAGAACCTTTGGCCTCGTGTGTGTCCTGCCCTTCACACACGCTCCAGCATACGCCCAACATATTTCAGCTGCTGGTTTCTGTGCTCAGCAATTACACACAACTCTTCAGAGTCATTCCCAGCGTATCCACGCCCGAAATATAGTTGTCGTTTCGGCTATTTTTACTGTATTTGTTCAAGCGGCGTTTTTAAAACTAGACTTCATGGTTTGTGGTGTCTCGTGGTTTTAAATGCACTGTCTCTCTTTTGAAGGGATATTTCATAAAAAGCTTATAATTCTGCCGTCATTTACTCTCCTTCAAGTCTCTATAAACCTGTATGACTTACTGTCTTCTATGAACACCAAAGAGGATATTTAAACAAAATTATTGTTGTTTTATACAATGAAAGTCGATTGAATGTTGAAGGTTGAATGTTGTTTAGGCCCCAATGTTATTTAAAATATACAGTCAAACCAAAATTTATTCAGACACCTTCAACATTTCTCACATTATCACAGTTTCGCTATCGTTTAGAAAATGGTATTAAAATATGGCAGGAGATCAGTTGATATTTCACTGGTTTTGTCCGTCCTTCTGTTAGACTCTCACACGTGAATTGTTAAATATCTGTCAGATGTTAAATTTAACTACACAATTAGATAATACCAGTTTAGCTCAACCAGTGACCAAGCAATGCTTCATGTTGTTCAGTCTGTGTGTAAAAAGAGCATTAGCAATTACAGAAAAAACACTTCAGCAAAACATGATCAGCTCAAAGTGTCGGAATCATTTTTGTTTCCAAATTTTTATACATTTTACTGGTAGTCATTGTATAAATAATTTTTAGGTGTAATATGTCACAGTTTACTTTATTTTGCTCTCCTCTCTTATATAAATGAACTATAGTGTCCTGCACACACTAGTAAGAAAAGAATATCTGGTGTCAATAATTTTTGGTTTGACTGTGTTTGTGTGTGTGTATATAATATATATATATATATATATATATATATGGAATGACCCGAGTGTGAATAAACGATGACAGATTTTTCATTTTTGTGTGAACTGTCCCTTTAAGAACAGTTTATGCTCTTACCTGGGAAGTGCCTGCCTTATAAATTGACATCATATTGTAGTTGAACTCTGATCTCTCTTAGTTACAGCTAGGGCTGGGCGATATATCGATATAAAAGATATATCGATATATTTTTTAATGGGATATTGAATTAGACCATATCGCATATATCGATATAGTTCAAATTTGCGCCGTGATCCTTGCTCCAGCTGCTGACTGCTTTTGAAGAAATAGTATCGTGCATTCTATCAGTTGCAGTTCTGGCGCTTCCGTCTCAACAGCCTAGTGTACAATGCGACAAATACTCGCTTATATAAATACTTAATCAAATGTTAACGCTGAGGAATGGGAGACTGCAGGTCACAAAAGTTCATTATTTGCATGTGCTTTAAAAGTAGCCTGACTACGTCAGACTTCCTACTTCCGCTAATTTCATTTCGCTCCTGTAGTCAGTCTGAGATAGCAGCCTATCTTTCAGTTTTCCACCGGCTTGAAAACAGCCGGGCCAATCAACGAACAGAGGGCGGGCTGAAAGCCGTGACGTAGTCCCTAAGCGCCGAGTTTAAGATTAGGTCAGGGAAATCGAAAACGACCGCGGATATGGAGACGCGAATGCAATTCGCTCTGTTGTGGAGAATATTCCCGGCATTAGCAAACTGAAGCCAGAACAAGAAGAGTGTGTATTAAACATTTTGAATGGAGGTGATGTTGTGGCCCTACTCCCTACAACTATTACCGATCGTCAGCGAGAAACTGGGGAGCCTTTTGACAGGTCAGTGTCTCCTTTCTTTTCCAGGTCTTAAATACCGTAAAACTTCAAATAATAGCCCGGGCTTTTATTTGCCCAAATCGTCGAACTGCACCGGCTTGTATTTGAGACAGGCGTCTATGAGACAGGCCTTTATAATTTAGTGTTGAGATGTTGTTCCTAGAGTCTCTAATCTCTAAAAATCTCCAAATGCTCCACGTGAAACCGCGGTCTTCCGACCTTTTACTATCTTGTCGATTGATTTTAATTAATATGTGCGAGGGAGAGAGAGTAAGACAGCGCTCGTGTTGTTTGAAGACGTGAGAGTGCGCGCGGGCGCGGCCGGGGCGCTCGCTCTCTCTCTCTCTCTCTCTCTCTCTCTCTCTCTCTCTCTCTCTCTCTCTCTCTCTCTCTCTCTCTCTCTCTCTCTCGCGCAGCAGTCATTCTATTACATCACTCACCGATCAAAAAAGTCGTTTACAGCCATGTTCACTCCGGTATTTCGCTCGCATGTTTACAGTGGAAGTTCGATCATAGATTTGAGTTCGATGCATGATGTCTGTGGTTCGATGCGGCTGTGTCGGCGCATAACATACGTCATAAATAAACTTATCTGATTGGCTTACGGGTAACCAATGATTTTAAACTTCAGAAATCGCCCCCTAGCGAGAGAGAAAACACTTCTCTATTATGCTATGCCAGACTCTGTCTACGAAGCAAAGTGAAGTAGCAGAGTCTGGTATTACCAGGCTACTTTAAAAGCCTTGCCGGTTAAACATGTCATTCGATGATGCGCACATGCACTAAAAGCCTGTCTAACAGCGCCTGGTTACTGGACTAAGTTATCTTTCGAGTCTTATTGCGCAAATACTGTCAAATACACACAATGTTTACATAAATAAAGTTAGTTATGTCTAAACTGAAAGCAAACCGAGAAAATTTAGAGAAATCTGCGTGTGTATTAGACACGGCGCGTGCAGGTCTTAAAGAGACAGTAACTGTAGCCCTAATAGTAAACATGCAGCCGCTTCTCCTTAAAGGGATAGTTCACCCCCAAAAAATAATTCTGTCATTATTTACTCACTGTAATGTTGTTCCAAACATGTATTAATTTATTTCTTGTGCTGAACACAAAATAAGATATTTTGAAGAATGTGGGTAACCAGACAGTGGCTGGTCCCCATTGACTTCCATAGGAAAAAAATATACTGTGAAAGTCACTGGGGTACATCAACTGTTTGGTTACCTACATTCTTCCAAATAACTTCAACAGAGGAAAGAAACTTATTCAGGTTTAAAACAACTTGAGAGAGTAAATGATGACAATTTATATTTTTGGGAGAACTATCCATTTAATGTTAATAAAACAACAAAACAGAGGAAATCACTCACTGCTCTTGATGGAGAACTTTAACAGTAGTTTTAATAAGAATCAATGTATAATTTATACAGTGAAGTCCATATTTGGCTTTGAACATTTGTTCTCACTTTGCGAGAAAAATATCGGAATATATATCATATATCGATATTCAGCCTAAATATATCGGGATATGACTTTTGGTCCATATCGCCCAGCCCTAGTTACAGCACCTTTTTATAGCAGGCACATCAATTATTGTAATATTGTCTCTTTTCCAAACCCTTGTGAGCTACCTTGCTGACTGTCCACTGCACACATAGCAACAAATAGAGCGCAACAGTTGGTTTCTGAAAGTAAAAACCCCATTCAGCTTCTCTATAGACTTTGACTTTGAGATGGACGTAAAGACAGCACTCCTGTGAGGTTGGCGATCGATGGGATATGCTCATGTTGAAACTGTCAGACCACATTAGTTCAACTCATTTTTTATTTAATCATGTTCAGCAGTGGAATTTTCTGAATACCTCAATTACAACATTTTACAAGAAAAAATATTTGTCAATGATCTGTAGGGCTTTGATCTTTAACGCTAGATCTTTACACGTTTCTCTTTCTTTTAACAAAATTAATGCTTGAAAATGGGTGATCACACACCGGTCTAAAACAGTTAATGTGATCACCAAACAGGCAAAAGTTCAATTCAAGATTGTTGATGAGTTTTGAAGTTTGGTGTTTGAATAAACAGAGCAAACTGAAAGAGAAAGGGTGATGTATAGTAGTATAGCTCTATATTAAACATATAGACTTAATTCAAGCTTCAGAAAGACAAAAGTTATGCTGAAAAATACACCATACACAATGCAACACTTGCTCTGGCCCTTGTTTTAAATGTTTTTTTTTTCCGTTATTGTTGTTGTACGATCAGGATGTGACGGTTGGTCGGTTTGGTTTTGGTCCCGCCCCTCCTCCACTGTGATTGGACGGCTGGGTAAAAAGTGACAGTGATAAGCGTGAAATACTGCTGGTAGTTTAAATATGTGGCGCTCCTATTGAAAACAATTGAAATAATAAATATTTTTTTTAGTGGACATTGCTGAAGCACTGCGGATGACATTTTCTGACAGTCAGTTTCCCAATGCTCTCAAACTCCTTAAAGTCCTCCTGTGGTGAAAATCCAGCTTTTAATGTTGTTTATTTGTCTATGTGGTGTTTTTAATACGCTTTAACACACACATGTGTAAGTTCATAAGTCGACAGCATTGCTGAGTATTTCCTCCTTAAAACTGCAGTGAACCAAAGACAGTCTCAAAAACACGGTGTGAAATCGCTGGTGTTTCTGACGTCACAAACGACCTTGTAACCAATCAGATCAACGTGTGATTGTCAACCAGTGGATCTCTGAGTGAGCGAGTGAGTGGAGGCGGGGCTCATTTGCATATTCATGAAACCGAGTATACTAAATGAGGCGAGGGTGTCGAGTTACATTCAATTTAAATATTTTAAGGCATGAAAAAAAATTTCTTACAGGAATTTTTTTTTTAAATATGTAATATTGGTGATCAAAGGTGAGTTTTAAGGGATACAATTATTGACTACAGGGAGACTTCATAGTTATAATAGATGTATTATAGTTATAGAATAGAATAGTTTTCTCTTGTTTTTAATAGTGCTCCCCCTAATACTCGACTAAACGTTAGTCTACATGAAGTGGCTTTATCGATTACATTTTAATTAGTTGGTTAGTTAAAAAAAAAAAAAAAGAGTCTGTCATGCAGTGACAGATCGCCAAACCCGCTCTACTAAGTACAAAAATTCATAATGTTGAGCTAATTTGGGAAATGATATCTCTGCCGTCATGTTGGAAGTGTACCGATGATGCCTTGAGCTCTCCAGGTTTTGGTACAAAGCTATCGTTTTAAATATTGCAAGGTTTTTATTGTTGTAAGTGGATTAAATCTGTTTCCTCTTTTTCCTCACAGACATTATGGAACTCCCTGAAAGTATTTCATATTGTAAAACCCTCCAAGTAGCAGATTTTAGTGGAAATCCTTTGACAAGGTAATTGATGTGCATTTCATATTCTGATTCTGCATAACTACGGACATATCATTTTAAAAAGCCTAATGGTGTTTTAATGCATAAAATATAGTATTACTGCATAAAATATATTATTACTGCATTGGGCTTGGGTGCCTCTTTAAACGCGTCTTAATTGCATGTGTAATTCACCACCGAATACGGTGTATTGAGGATATCCTGATAGCTGTGCTGTGCTTGACGGGTCATGCGTTATGCATTAGCACTGGATCCACTTTGGCCCAGTTTGCCAATTTGTTCCCCATTTTGCTGGATTATACAATGCTTGACTCCTGTTGGATTCTCTGGTTAATTTTTTACCAAACCACCATATGGCTTAGTCTACTGGCAGATCTTTCTTGTTAGCATTTTTTGTTCATGATTAATGTTGTCATTAATACAGAGTAGTGAGTGATCATGTCTGTCTACCAGAGCGGATTCACTTTATCATTATTTATCTACTATCTGTCATTCCCGGTGGGAACTGTGAGTTTTATGTTTGTTTGTTTCTTGTTTCAGGTTGCCAGAAAGTTTTTCGGAATTACAGAATTTAACATGCCTTTCCATCAATGACATTTCTTTACAAGCACTTCCAGACAACATTGGAAAGTAAGTGTTTTTTTTCTCCTCTGTTCTGCATCTTTCAGCTGCAATCCAGTTTTTCATGCACTCTCATTTGTTTGCAATATATAGAGGGATATTTTCTCTTATGATATCAGCAGGGTTTGATTTATATGGACTCACTTCATTTACTGTTATCCACTCTGGTCGTGACGTCTTTCTTCCCTGTGTTGCTTTTGTTGGACACTGTACCGGTCTCTGAAAAGCTCTGAATAGACACATTAATAATCATCCCATGATGATCTAAAACAATGACTCTGATCTCAGACAGTTTCTTAAGGCAAAAATCTACATTTACATTTTTTAGCTTTTAGTATGAATATGTTGGCCTTCAGGTTATGAATAAGCTGATGTGTCACAAAACAAAGACAAAATTCGCATTTAGGAAATATAAGCATTTAAAACTTCTCACTTCTCTCGTCTAAAAAGTCTCTCACTTCCGCTGAAATGGATCAGGGATTTTTATGACATCACAGCCGACTTCAGCCTCTCATCACATCTTCTGTCCAATCAAATGCTCTCTAGAATCTGAAGCTCCGCCCCCTGTGTTATAAACACCACCTGGCCGAAGCGAGCGTTGACGGACACAGAGCAATATGTGTTGGAGTGTGTGTTCGGTTGCTCAAACCCTCGTGTTCTTCTGTTTTTCAACTGTACGTTGGTTAAGAATAAAATAGCTGGAATTTATTCACATCTCTACTATTGAATCCAGCGTATCGTCAGCGCTCGGATTCACTTCCATGGTGCCGTCAGTCTGTGAGGGAAACTAAGCGCTATTGGCTATTTGAAAAGGGGGAGGAGCCATTCAATATGTCCCGCCTTAGCTTCCTGTTTCAGTGGAAATTACGTCAACGGATCAAACAAAGCTGGGCGTTCCAGGGCACTTCAGTGGGACTTTAATTTTGTTTTTCAGATATTAGCTTTCATGTAGCGTGTAATAAAGCTGTTTGTGAACGTAAAAGGTCGCAAAGTCTTGAAGTTTTCATCTCCCAAAAGAAAGAAGCGATTTTGAACCGCCTGAAACGAGTCGTCAGTGATTCCAGTCTCACTTCCTGCTGAAACTGCGTAGGTTTGTAACAAATTTACATAATCCCAGCCTATGGTCTTCATTGGCTGAACATGAATGTCGTTACTGTTCGTATTACTGTGCATCAAGTTTTTAGGAAGAGCCAAAATTCAGATATGATAATGAGTGTTTGGTTTCCAACACGCACTGTAAGCTATCGACCAATCACAACAGACTGGGCTATCTGACCAATCAGAGCAGAGTAGACCAATCACAATAGACTGGACCATCTGACCAATCAGAACAGAGTACACCAATCACAATAGACTGGACCATCTGACCAAGCAGAGTAGACCAATCACAATAGACTGGGTCGTATGACCAATCAGAGTAGACCAATCACAATAGACTGGACCATCTGACCAATCAGAGCAGAGTAGACCAATCACAATAGACTGGGTCGTATGACCAATCAGAGTAGACCAATCACAACAGACTGGACCATCTGACCAATCAGAGCAGAGTAGACCAATCACAACAGACTGGGTCAAATGACCAATCAGAGTAGACCAATCACAACAGACTGGGTCATATGACCAATCAGAGTAGACCAATCACAACAGACTGGGTCATATGACCAATCAGAGTAGACCAATCACAATAGACTGGACCATCTGACCAATCAGAGCAGAGTAGACCAATCACAATAGACTGGGTCGTATGACCAATCAGAGTAGACCAATCACAATAGACTGGGTCGTATGACCAATCAGAGTAGACCAATCACAACAGACTGGACCATCTGACCAATCAGAGCAGAGTAGACCAATCACAACAGACTGGGTCATATGACCAATCAGAGTAGACCAATCACAATAGACTGGACCATCTGACCAATCAGAGCAGAGTAAACCAATCACAACAGACTGGGTCGTATGACCAATCAGAGCAGAGCAACTCTCAGAGAGGCGGGGTTTAGAGAGACTGAATCCTTGAAAGCGTTTCAGACTGTGAGAAAAGAGCTGATGCTGCATTGGATATTATGAGAAAAATTTATATATATATATATATATATATATATATTTTTTTTTTTTAACTGGGATGCATGTAAACCTGTTGTAGGAGAGTCCAAAACAACATTAGCAACCTAACAGCACAATAGGGGCACTTTAAAAAGTTCATCCTCAGGGACATTTCTAATCTGTTCACTGAGACTTCCAGTCAGTGTTTTTGTAGTTTAGCTGATGTTTGTGTGTATTTCTTTATCTGCTCCATGACACAGTTTATCTCCAGGATGACATATTGTTTCCTAAAAACAGCCCGCATGCATTGAGTGGCTCGGCCTGTTAATATCAGCTCAGCATTGACTCCTTAGTAACTTGGACTTCATTCAGATTGAAATCTGGGAAGCCTCTGGGTAACTTTTGTTTTCTCTCCCTTGTGTGATTCGATGGCTCTGTTCATTTCCGGTGTAATTTCCTCTTCCGTGCCTGTCGTCCCTGTATCTCTGTCTGAACCTGCAGAAAGTGTCTAGAAATTATTCTGATTATTCATTTTATGAACAGTGAGTGGATTTTCCAAGTAAATGGCCATTCACACGAAGGACGATAAAAGAATAGCAGATTACACACCATAACCATAATGATAGCGGCACAGAGGAGCGATATCGTTAGAATCAGTTTCACAATGATTTTTTTCCAGCGGATGAACAGTAAAATCAGTGTCCGTCCTGCTTTAAAGAGCTCGAGCATTTAAAGAGGCAGGCGACAAAACGGCAGAGCGCTTATAATAAACAGAACGATATTGTGTGTTGTTCAGGGCCGACTGGGACAATATCAGGCCAGGAAATCTCACACTTGTCCAGGCCAACACACACACACACACACCACATTCTGAAACCACAGACAACCTTATTTTGTGTATGGACGTCACATCACATAAAAAAAGTCTAAACTCTCTGCCTGGGACCTCTCTTGAACTGCACTTTCACTTTCCTTTACTTGGCCTTCTCTTTATTTTTCCTGATATTTCTGTCTCTCCCTTGTGGTGGAGTGTGTGTGTGTGGAGTGTGTGTGTGTGTGTGTGTGTGGAGTGTGTGTGTGTGTGTGGAGAGTGTGTGTGTGTGTGTGTGGAGAGTGTGTGTGTGTGGGTGGAGAGTGTGTGTGTGTGTGTGTGTGTGTGTGTGTGTGGAGAGTGTGTGTGTGTGTGGAGAGTGTGTGTGTGTGTGGAGAGTGTGTGTGTGTGTGTGGAGATTGTGTGTGTGTGTGGAGAGTGTGTGTGTGAGAGTGGGTGTGTGGACACTGTGGAGAGTGTGTGTGTGGACACTGTGGAGAGTGTGTGTGTGGACACTGTGGAGAGTGTGTGTGTGGACACTGGAGAGAGTGGGTGTGTGGACACTGTGGAGAGTGTGTGTGTGTGTGTGTGGAGTGTGGAGAGTGTGTGTGTGTGTGTGTGTGGAGAGTGTGTGGAGAGTGTGTGGAGAGTGTGTGTGTGTGTGGAGAGTGTGTGTGTGGAGAGTGTGTGTGTGTGTGGAGAGTGTGTGTGTGTGTGTGTGTGGAGAGTGTGTGGAGAGTGTGTGTGTGTGTGGAGAGTGTGTGTGTGGAGAGTGTGTGTGTGGAGAGTGTGTGTGTGTGTGTGTGTGTGTGTGTGTGTGTGTGGAGAGTGTGTGTGTGTGTGTGTGTGTGGAGAGTGTGTGTGTGTGTGTGTGTGTGTGTGTGTGTGTGTGTGTGTGGAGAGTGTGTGTGTGTGTGTGTGTGTGGAGAGTGTGTGTGTGTGTGTGTGTGTGTGTGTGTGTGTGTGTGTGTGTGTGTGTGGAGAGTGTGTGTGTGTGTGTGTGTGTGGAGAGTGTGTGTGTGTGTGTGTGTGTGTGTGTGTGTGTGGAGAGTGTGTGTGTGTGTGTGTGTGTGGAGAGTGTGTGTGTGTGTGGAGAGTGTGTGTGTGGAGAGTGTGTGTGTGGAGAGTGTGTGTGTGTGTGTGTGTGTGTGTGTGTGTGTGTGGAGAGTGTGTGTGTGTGTGTGTGGAGAGTGTGTGTGTGTGTGTGTGTGGAGAGTGAGTGTGTGTGTGTGGTGAGTGTGTGTGTGTGTGTGTGTGTGTGTGGAGAGTGTGTGTGGAGAGTGTGTGTGGAGAGTGTGTGTGGAGAGTGTGTGTGGAGAGTGTGTGTGGAGAGTGTGTGTGTGGACACTGTGTGTGGAGAGTGTGTGTGTGGACACTGTGGAGAGTGTGTGTGTGGACACTGTGGAGAGTGTGTGTGTGGACACTGTGGAGAGTGTGTGTGTGGACACTGTGTGTGTGGACACTGTGTGTGTGGACACTGTGGAGAGTGGGTGTGTGGACACTGTGGAGAGTGTGTGTGTGGACACTGTGGAGAGTGTGTGTGTGGACACTGTGGAGAGTGTGTGTGTGGACACTGTGGAGAGTGTGTGTGTGGACACTGTGGAGAGTGTGTGTGTGGACACTGTGGAGAGTGTGTGTGTGTGGACACTGTGGAGAGTGTGTGTGTGGACACTGTGGAGAGTGGGTGTGTGGACACTGTGGAGAGTGTGTGTGTGGACACTGTGGAGAGTGTGTGTGTGGACACTGTGGAGAGTGGGTGTGTGGACACTGTGGAGAGTGTGTGTGTGGACACTGTGGAGAGTGTGTGTGTGGACACTGTGGAGAGTGTGTGTGTGGACACTGTGGAGAGTGTGTGTGTGGACACTGTGGAGAGTGTGTGTGTGGACACTGTGGAGAGTGTGTGTGTGTGGACACTGTGGAGAGTGTGTGTGTGGACACTGTGGAGAGTGGGTGTGTGGACACTGTGGACACTGTGGAGAGTGTGTGTGTGGACACTGTGGAGAGTGTGTGTGTGGACACTGTGGAGAGTGTGTGTGTGGACACTGTGGAGAGTGTGTGTGTGGACACTGTGGAGAGTGTGTGTGTGGACACTGTGGAGAGTGTGTGTGTGGACACTGTGGAGAGTGGGTGTGTGGACACTGTGGAGAGTGGGTGTGTGGACACTGTGGAGAGTGTGTGTGTGGACACTGTGGAGAGTGTGTGTGTGGACACTGTGGAGAGTGTGTGTGTGGACACTGTGGAGAGTGTGTGTGTGGACACTGGAGAGTGTGTGTGTGGACACTGTGGAGAGTGTGTGTGTGGACACTGTGGAGAGTGTGTGTGTGGACACTGGAGAGTGTGTGTGTGGACACTGGAGAGTGTGTGTGTGGACACTGTGGAGAGTGTGTGTGTGGACACTGTGGAGAGTGTGTGTGTGGACACTGTGGAGAGTGGGTGTGTGGACACTGTGGAGAGTGTGTGTGTGGACACTGGAGAGTGTGTGTGTGGACACTGTGGAGAGTGTGTGTGTGTGGACACTGGAGAGTGGGTTTGTGGACACTGTGGAGAGTGTGTGTGTGGACACTGTGGAGAGTGGGTGTGTGGACACTGGAGAGTGTGTGTGTGGACACTGTGGAGAGTGTGTGTGTGGACACTGTGGAGAGTGTGTGTGTGGACACTGTGGAGAGTGGGTGTGTGGACACTGTGGAGAGTGTGTGTGTGGACACTGTGGAGAGTGTGTGTGTGGACACTGTGGAGAGTGGGTGTGTGGACACTGTGGAGAGTGTGTGTGTGGACACTGTGGAGAGTGTGATGAGAGTTTATGAGTGTGTGGACACTGTGGAGAGTGTGTGTGTGGACACTGTGGAGAGTGGGTGTGTGGACACTGTGGAGAGTGTGTGTGTGGACACTGTGGAGAGTGTGTGTGTGGACACTGTGGAGAGTGTGTGTGTGTGGACACTGTAGAGAGTGTGTGTGTGGACACTGTAGAGAGTGTGTGTGTGGACACTGTGGAGAGTGGGTGTGTGGACACTGTGGAGAGTGGGTGTGTGGACACTGTGGAGAGTGTGTGTGTGGACACTGTGGAGAGTTTGTGTGGACACTGTGGAGATTGTGTGTTAGTGTGTGGAGAGTGTATGAGAGTGTGTGGTGTGTTAACTGGAGTGTGTGTGGTGTGTTAACTGGAGTGTGTGTGGTGTGTTAACTGGAGTGTGTGTGGTGTGTTAACTGGAGTGTGTGTGGTGTGTTAACTGGAGTGTGTGGTGTGTTAACTGTGTCATTTTCATGACAAATTTTCATAACCTAAACAACAATCCCAATTTTATTACTGCAATGCCAAAAAACATGGGCTTTATTTCTTCAAACATCATTGTAGTAGTTAAACCATTGTGACCTAAAGTGAAGTATATGGGCTTGGGCATTCTGAACATTTGGGGTGATTTTGTGCCTGACTTTTATAAATGTATGTACCGTATACAAACACAAAAATGTCAAAGAACCATCCAAACCATAACCTTAAACAATCATAAAGCCTGAAAGAGGAATAAAAGAGGTTTCCTTTGTCCTGTGGATGGTGTAATCTGGCTTTATGGAGAGAAGAGGCAGAACGACTCGAGATTCTTATAGATATCAATCCCAGAGTGCTTAACACTGCCTTCTGATCTTTAAGCTCTCAGTGAACACACTGCAGTTCCCTCAGTCACACACACATCACACACAGCTGTGTCAGCCGATCATCCACTACATTAATGTGCATCAATGCCAACATTTCCCCTGCGACGATGGCAGAAACGAATTATTCCTGCGGCATTCAAAGGCTTTAGTCTGTGGAATTGAAATATTCCATTCGCTACAGCCTCGACCAATAATCCTCTTTCGTTCTCTCCGTTTTCATTTCAGGAGAAACCCTGATTAATGTGTGTGTGAGTGTAGCCGTGAGCTGCAGACGTCTGGAAGCGTGCTGAACCCTCGTCCCGTCTGCGCTGTGATTAAATTCTCTAGAGTTATAGTGACAAATAACAGCGTTTCTCGTCCTCTAAATCACGCCGGCGACTGAAGAGGTCACACACACTCTCCTCTCACGGTTTCATTTGTTTTTGGATCAGTCCACTGAGAAATTAAAACCTTTAAAGGGGTGGTTTACTGCTTTTTTTCTTTGCATGATTGTGTTTATGGGGTGCAATATAACATGTATTCGTGGTTTTTCTTTTTTAAAAAGTCTTATTTTTCATAAATTTCACCTTCATTGTAAGCCTCTTTCTCCTCTGTCATTTGAACGACCGGTTGACTTCCTGATTCTCTGAAAACACTCCCTCAGAAACAGGCAGTGGGCTCAGATTGGTTAGTTTGGGCCGGTGTGTTGTAATTGGCTAAACTGCGTAGCGCACGTTTCCGGAACCGTCACGCCCCTCACCTTTACGGGCGTGAGTTTCATGTAAATAATGGTGTCGATACTGCCGTATCAGTTTGAGCCCGAATCAGACCCAGAAAGCAGCGATGAAGAGAGTCAAGCAGAACCTCCCCAAACACGGCTGTTACAAAACGTTTCTGAATGTTACGTTTTTGAATTATTATGATTCTATTATTACATAAGAAGCAGTGCCGCTGCTAGCCATTTTGGTGCCCTAAGCATAATTCCTTTATGATGCCCCCCCCCCCATTGATATGATTTATAAAAAAAATATAAAAATTAAAAAGTAACACTTTAGTTTAGGGTCTAATGCTCACTAACTAGTTTCATTATTTTATGTTTCATCATGGTTTTATCATCACCGTGGTCCCGAATTTGAGGCAGGTTAGTTAGGAGGGTTCGGGGTTTCCCCGAGAAAATTTTGGATTTCTCTGAACTACAGATGTGCATTTTAAGATGTTGTGAAGGCAAAAAACAAACAAAAAAAAAACAAAAAAAAAATTCGATAACAACAGCTTTAAAACCATGTCAGTGGGCAGCTGATTATTTTTCTCTCCTCATCAGCATCACACTCTTTTTCATTTTGTTTTTATCTTGCCCTGTCTCTTCCCCTCCTAAAGTTGTGTTTTTTTTATTTACTAATGGCTACAATTTGTATTTTATTCTCAATATGTACACATTCATTATTAATCCTGTGCCTAACATGATGAAAACGGCTTTGTTCATGTTTCTTGTCCCCTCACAATGACAGTAGCCTAAACTATTACACTAGGCTACATGTTACATAGGCCTATTTTCAGTTCAAAATGGCGAAATTAGACAAAACTATATTAGTTTGCCTAATTATTTTTTGTCATTCGTTTAACATTTATGACCTAAAAAAACTGTCAAATATGAAACGTTACGTTTAGCTACTTACATCTTATCTCGCACTTGACCGTACACTGAAGCGTCGAGTTGCACTGTTAAAATTCGCGCTCAGCGTCTGTGAACATAAAGCCCGCCTACTTTGATTTGATTGGTCATCTCAAATATTCTGACATTGACGAGCAGTGACGGACCAATGAGGCTCAGATGAACACACACACACCCTGTCCTCTCTGTTTCTGACGTGCTCTAGCTCTGCTCGGCGCTGCGGATTGAAGATGAAGAACGCGCTGAATCTGATTATAACAAGAAGTTTGATGATTGATTTTTCATTAGGCTATTTTTGGTGCCCCCTCAGCACTTGGTGCCCTACGCACAGCGCGTGATGCGCGTGGTGGGAGCGGCGGCACTGATAAGAAGTTTGATACCCTGTTATACTTGAAAATACATAAAACATAGACATACCGCACAGATAACAGCAGCTGAAGTTTGCTGTTGCGAATACATATAATTGTTTAACTTTATACACCTTTGTCTTACCTTTGGCTACTATAAACAAACACTGTTGACATTGATCACGTTCATGATCAAATCGAAAAATTACGTCATAAAGTAGCTATACATGGCAAATACATTTACAAAATCTATATGATTACAAATTCAAATGCAAATTGCCATAGAAACACGAAATAAAGTGACTATAAAGCCAGCGCTGGCATTTGTTTACGTCCTTGATAAAACAAAACCATTACGTATAAAATTATATACATTTAAAATGATTAAGTCTTACTTACAGGTTGTGGCCCAACAACTGCTGCATCTGGTTTTAACGTTGGAACAGCTTCAGGTTTTAGCAACAGTTTCTTTTGAAATCCGGCATTGAATTGTTGGAGATTCAGGAAGCTGTCTTCAGTGAAATGTGCCGCACAAAGAGCTAAATCACGATTGTAATTGTCAAACATAAATTGTAGCCATTGTTGACGAACTACAGCGTCCGTAGGAAGCCCGAACACAGAAGACCTGACAGCTGGATGAAAATAACACACTCGACGGCATGGCTGGCTCTCCCCTGTAACTCTTCCTCTTCGGCAAAGCCGCAGAAATATGGCCATGCCCTTTTTTGCGTATTCCGGAGGGAGGGTTGATGCAAATGTATGGGTTAGTGACGTCTAAAACCCAGCTGTAGTCCCAATCGAGTCGTTTTTGTAGGCATTTACACTTCCTGATTTTTAAAAGACGATGTCTCTGCTTACATTGAACTTTCAGCGCTGCAACTTTGCAGATAATGTTCATGCACCAACAGCAACATTACACACTATTTAAAATGAAAAAAAGTGAAATCGCAATCAACCACCCCTTTAACCCTCAATGTTGTTTTTCTAGAAATGTGAGTGTTTTTGTCTCTGAATGACTGGCTTGTGTTCGGTTTGAACGGGGAAGTCCTCCCGTTGACTGTCACTTCATTTGGTGTAGTTATTGTTTGTAAAAGCATATCAGGTTTTAAATGGCAGAAATCCCCTGTGTTTGGAGCAGCTGACGACACTAGAACAGTGCTATCTCTGTGTGTGTGTGTGTGTGTGTACTTCTCTCAACGCCTCTCCCCTGATAGATGAACCTTATCCCAGTGGATCTGTTTTTTCAACAGAAGTGTCACAAGCTAAGCTTGGTGACAGAAAATTAATTACATGGACTTGACACACATGCACACATGCACACATGCAAACATCAACACATGCACACATGCTGCAAACATGCACACATCCACACATGCACACATCCACACATGCACACATGCTGCAAACATGCACACATCCACACATGCATACATGCACACATACACACATGCGCACATGCTGCAAACATGCACACATCCACACATGCATACATGCACACATACACACATGCACACATGCACACATCCACACATGCACACATACACACATGCACACATGCACACATCCACACATGCACACATACACACATGCACACATGCACACATGCACACATCAACACATGCATACATGCACACATGCACACATGCACACATCAACACATGCACACATGCACACATCAACACATGCATACATGCACACATACACACATGCACACATGCACACATCAACACATGCATACATGCACACATACACACATGCACACATGCACACATCAACACATGCATACATGCACACATACACACATGCACACATCACTACCTGATAATGCCAGCATTCACAATGGTGTTGTGTAATTGTTTTCCCTATTTGAAGTGAGTCTGATATATTTGCCTGTTTGCTCCACGTGTTGTTCAATTAAATTATTCCCTTTTTTTTTTACTTCACAACCCAGTTTAATTGCAGTCAGAATGACCTTTTACTTCTTGTAAGAATTCCCCCCAAAACTTTGTTGTGGCTGATGGCCTTCTGCAAACAAGCATCATTCGTCCTATTTGTGGCTTTAAATGTAAAGGTTACATTGTTTACATGCACTTAATAATTATGCAATGTTTATTTGTTTTCATCTAGCCTCTGTAACTTGGTATCACTGGAACTCAGAGAGAACTTGCTGACATATTTACCAGAGTAAGTGCACACCTAACAATTGTGTGTGTGTGTGTGTGTGTGTGTGTCAAAAGCAATTGAATGTTTATTCCATTTTGTTTCAATCAGGTCTCTGTCTCAACTTCACAAACTTGAAGAACTGGATGTAGGAAGCAATGAACTGTATAATTTGGTAAGTGTTGAGATATTCACAACATGCTTTAAAATGACTATAGAATAGATAATAATAATAATGTCTTTGGCTACACAAGCCTTGGATTATGTCAGCTGTCACGCCATCTCTGGATTATTGGGCTGAATGTGATGGTCACATTTAATCCTAAAGTCAAAAGAAAAAAAGTTTATTTTGCATGAAGACATAAAACGTTCATACACACACACACACAGTCATGCATACACCTTGCTGAATCTGTGAAATGTTAAATATTCTAACAAAATAAAAGGGATCGTACAAAATGCGTAAATGAGTATTTTTATTTACTTATTAATTAAATATTTATTGATTGATTTATTTCCTGGGTTTTTTTGCATTACAAGAATATGAATTTGGAGAAAATGTGCTTAAAGTCATATAAAATAATGATGCGCTCGGACAAATCAATTGTAATAAACACTGAAATATTGAATAAAACATTTTGATTTCATGGTGACAGATAAAAAAAGAAAGCTCCTAAAATATTGTCTTTATGCTAAATGTATGCAGTGTGAAACATGTGTTTGGCCCATGTCTTGATGTGTTGATGAGTGCACTGCAGGTGTGACCGAGGTTTAAAGGGATGGTAAAATGCCTTTTTCACAAGATGTAAAATAAATCTCTGATGTCCCCAGAGTGTGAGTGTGAAGTTTTAGCAAAAAATACCCCACATATATTTTTTATATAGCATGTTAAAATTGTCACTTTTTGAGGGTTTGCAAAAACGCACCGTTTTGTGCCTGGCCCTTTAAAGGTATTTTTCAAAAAATAACAATTCCCAAATTTGTTTAAACTGTCTTTATATACCAATACATAATTGTAGTCCTCTCAGGGCTGCAATAAACAGAGCTCATTATTCCATTAACTCCTCCCCCTCCCGTCTGGGCTCCTTCCAAAGCCACGCCCCCAAAACACATGACCGCGCGATGCCGCGCGCGCTCAGCTGGAGGACGCGTTTACCAGCGCCGAGCGGAGACGAGCAGTGCATGGAGTGACATCATGTCAGAATCACATGTAATAAAATACCTAACTTTATCATTATGAATATAAACAACATGGCTGTTAGTACTCACTATCAAGCCAGCATATCGATACTGGTAAAGTTTAAGCCCTGATATTGCTTGCTTTATCCAAAGACTTTTTGGCCATGGCCTTTTCAAATACTGTCTTCCTTTTCTTGCCTGGTTTGCCTTCGCTGACTGTATATGCAGGTACTGGGAATTTTGACTGCTAAATTCACGGCCATAATTGTGATTCTTTAGCGTCCGTGCTTCTTCCCCTCCTCGAGTCACACGGGTGCGTGCGTGTGGGCGGCTCCTGTAGCAGCGGGGCTGGTAGCCATGGTAGCGAGGGAGAGTGACAGTCGCTCCAGCCAATCATTTCATTCGTCCCGAATGGAGATAAGTAGCTGTGTTTATTACAGCCCTAAGAGGACTACAGACACTCGATTTTTATACTTTCTTTTTCAGAGTACTTGCATTTTAATTATGTGTTGGTATATATAGACAGTTTAAACATATTTTGTTTACCTTTAAATGCAAATGAGCTGTTAGAGGGTGGGGTTTCAAGAGCTTGTGTGTGTTAGCAGCTGCAATTTACCTCACGCAGACACACTAAAATGACAGAAACTGTTCTGCTTTTAATGTTAAAACGGGGCGGGGTTTATGTACATTTTCAGGGTACCCGCTGGTCTTAAAAGCCTTGAAAAAGTCTTGAATTTGATCATCTCAAATTAAGGCCTTAAAAGCCTTGAATTTAGTATACAATGTCTTGGATTTCGTTACAAAGGTCTTATATATATATATATATCACGTCATAGCAGAAAAAGCGATCGCGTGCGCAACCGTTACTATGGTTACTAGGCAAGTGAGGTACAGAACAAGATAGTACCTAGCCTAGTTTAATCCGCTGTGGCCACAATTGACAGAATTTAAACCCAAATAAGAGCTTTTCTATCCACCTTATTCTGCGCCCGTTCTATTTCCCATGATTCATAGCGGGTTCAACTGACTAAACGGTTTTCTACTTCCGTTTGAAGTGTTTGTCTACATAGAATGCTGGCACTCTAGTCGAGACATTAGAAAAATATCAGTCTACACGTGCGTTTTATATTTAATATGAGTGAAATACACATGTGACATAACACAACAAATCTTTAACTTTTAGGTGGCAAAATATTTTTTAGTAATTCTATGAATTAAGGCCTGTTCACACCGGGACGAATTTCGCGCGCGTTATTCGCCGACGTTTAACGCCTCGTGACTAAACAAAGGGCGCCAATGTGAGTGTTCACACCGACGCGTAAAACGCCACGCGTAAAAGCGTCATTTTTAAAAAAACGCCTCGGGTTCGTTTTTTTTGTTTGACGCGCCGCGTCAAAAACTATCCGACCAATGAGATTGCCGCTTTTGCTCACGTGTCTGGAGCTTCTGAAGTTACATTAAAACACAACTTGGGGGCGCTCAAACACAAAACGGTCTTGCCGACCGGCGGCGAAGAAGATATACGCCAAGTAGCGTCTACACTGCCGGGAAGAAATAGACGAGGAAGATGCAAGGCAAGATGAATGTAGAGATGCTGGTCTTGTTGGTGTCTTTATAAAGAGACACCAACGAGAATAAATAACTATATGACACACGCGACAAACTTGCTCTCTTCTTCTGAATGACAAGCGAGTGCACTTTGTGGACCGGGGTATTTCTGTACATTAAGCGCCATCTAATGTCAGGGAATGAATTTGCATGTTCACTCGGCTCATCGTCAGCGAAAATCGCTTGGGTGTGAACACAAAAAACGCGTTGAAAAACGCTGACGAATAACGCGAGCTGAAATTCGTCCCGGTGTGAACAGGCCTTTACACTGCGCAAAACAAAAGTAAAAGCCTGCTAACCGGATGAAGAAGGGTCGGCCTCCACAGAACATAAAATATTCTTTTTATTTTATTTTTCGTGTTCGCATTTATGAGAAAAAAATAATAATGTTGTGGAGTGCAGACGTGACAGTTCTCCGTTACGGACATGACCGCTCTGAAATCGACTTTAAAACTTTCACAGAGAGAAAGCACAAAGCCTTTCTTTAAAGTGAATTTCGTTTTTTATTAATTGTATCTTAATTTTAATCAATGTTTCATCAACCAATTGCCTGGCTGGTTTTAATAAATAAGTAAATTATTTAAAATTAAAAAATTTAAAATTTAGTAAATATAGTAGAAAATGGATCATGGAGGCGCCTGCGCGCAAACTGGACTTTGGTCTCATAAATGAACCGAAACTCAGCGTATAATGTAGCCTACTTGCCTCACGTCACAGGCCTGATAAATATATAGACTATGCATTTTTGAAAGCAGAGGTAGACAGTCAAAGTGCTAACCAGCCTACGCTTATTGCTGGGTTATTGTGCTGCAGTCGGGGGTGATAGAGACTGTCGGATGTTCATGAGATCGTGCAGTCATGCATCAGCTATCCTTTGGAAGTTATGAAGAAAAGAAAAATGTTCATTTTGTTTTTATCAGTGATTTAAAAAAAAAATAACGTGATCAAATCACATTTGATGAATGTTTTTTTCGCTTTAGTTTACCGATGTGGGGATGACACAATCTTAAACACATGGCAAAAGCATATAGACCAGATTCGAACCGGAAGTTGGCAACCGGAGTCGTCGTCATGGCAGCGCGCATTGTTTAGAGCAGAATAAGGTGGATAAAAGAACATATTTTCTACCCGGCCTTTTCAATAGTATCTGGCAACCATGCGCGCGCTCTCTCTACACTGCTGAAGAAGCGCGGATGATCTGAAAACACAGACAAGCTGGAGTTCAGCGATCTTTAAGATTTTCTAACTTTCTTAAAAATTAAAGTGTCATTCAGTCGGTCTGTGTTCTGTCACGAGCCGCTTGCGCTGTTTGTGCGACTAAATCTGCGATCAAAATGCAGGCTGATATCCACCAGTGTTCATACGAGCAAGAATACAATGTTTCCCGAATATCCACACGATTTCAAATGTGACATTGATTTTATACAACAGTAAAGAAGAAAAGAAAAAAGGGTAACATTAAGTGATGTACTACATTTAAAACAGCATTGTCAGGCTTGCTCTATTTTGCAACGAAATATGTGGCTTTGAACGAATCGTGAGATTCAATAAATGAATGACTCAAAGACTCACTCATAAAGATAGTGAGTTACGGCCACCTACTGGCGATTTTAATGTTTTTTTAACATTGCAAATTTAATGAACATGGTTTTATTTAAAGCATTATTTCTTTCTTTTTTAAGGTATTACAAAGGTAAAAAGATGAAATAGAAAAATTGATTAAAGGGGGCAAATCTCGTCCCTTAATGGAAAAGGTGTGACTGCAGTCTAATGGCGCTTTTCCATTACCAGTACCAGCTCAACTCGGCTCGGCTCGGCTCGGCTCGACTCGCCTCGCCTCGACTCGGCTCGCTTTTCGCTCCGTTTTCCATTGCAGATAGTACCTCCAGAATAGTACCTGGTCGTCATAGCGACGCTGCAGGAAACTGCCGTGAAGTAATCTTCTGCGCGAGCCGCGAGTCGCGACACAACCGCGACACACACTCCTCGTTTGACCACGGCGTATTCTTCCGAGTTGCCATAAAAATAGTAGTAATGGGGATCTCACGCAATCTGGCCAAACTATTTAAAAATAGCGGGGTTATTCAGGATACTCCGTCTGGCGCGTGCAATGATGACGCAGTGAATAGTGATGATTCTCTCTGACCAATCAGCAGTCTGCTGTGTTTACACGTCACATTTTAGTATCGCCTCAGCTCGCCTCAGCTCGCTTAGAACCTCGCCGGAGGTGGTACGAAAAAAAGTACCCGAAAGCAGGTACAGGTACAACTTTTACACAGTGGAAAACCAAACAAAGGCGAGTCGAGTCGAGTCGAGCCGAGCCGAGGCGAGCTGGTACTGTGTAGTGGAAAAGCGCCATAAGTGTAAGAGAGGGGGCACCAGGGGGTACGGCACTCTAAAACACTGGAGAACCACTGAACTGAGGAAAAGGGATCATTATAGACCTGCACAAGTGCTACTGCTAAAGAGTGCAATGTCAATAATTTCTCATAAGCTTAATTGAATTGGCCTAGAGAGAATAATTATGACATTTTCTGTCTAAAGACTACATATAAAATAACTACCAAAAGTAAAGTAACTGCAGTTTGACTAAAAGTTGACAAAAAATGCAAAGACTTTTCGTCAACTACAACTATAAAAAACAGGATGACTCAAATGTGATTAAGACCAATAAGCATTTTCGTCTGAAGACTAAGACTAAATCACAAATGGCTGCCAAAATGAACACTGGCCTACACACACGTGCGCGCTACAATGCTGTTGCGTATGTATTAAATATGACTGATAATTTAAGTAAAATGTTTTATTTAATTCAAGTAGCCTCCTTGTACATAATTATTTTCTAGGGTTTAAAATGTATAAACATAAATGGGTACATAAATGTCGGAATGGGTACGAAGTTGGCCTTGAATTTCATTTGAAATGGTATTAAAAAGGTCTTAAAAAGCCTTGAATTTAAGTTGGAGGATCCTGGGGGTACCCTGATTTTAGGGTTGGTGATGATGTCACTAACCCGGGAGGAATGTCGTGTAGTTCACACCAGCAGTTTGTTGTAGTCCTTTTCTTTAAAAGCAAATATCTTCCTTTGCTTTGAACTTTGAGCGTTGTGACTTTGCAGATGTTGTTTATGCTCAAACGGCGACATTACACACTAACTAAAGTTAGAAAAGTGAAATCATACTTTACCACCCCTGTAAAGCCGCTGCACTGGAATGCGTTTCTCCAATGTTCGGCACTGACTGCAGTCTTGTCGTTGAGCTCGAGCTGCCCGTCTGAACTGTGTTCTCTTGCAGCCGGAGACGATAGGCTGTCTGGTCAGCCTGAAAGACCTGTGGCTGGACGGGAACCAGCTGTCTGAAATACCAGCGGTCAGTATCTCTCACACGCCCGGGTCATTCTCAAAAACACGTTTGGGAACACTTTCTATGAAGTGCGTGCTTATAATGAATTATAGCCCCATTTACACTTATTTATAAGTATTAGTATTCTCTAAATCTATTCATAAAGACTCATTAAGCCCTATACTGCATTATAAGAACAGTTAGTTACATTTATATTATTTTTCATAAGTAGTCATGCATTTGCTTTTTCAGTGTGCATGCTCATAATCCATTATACACTGATTTATAAATGATCACATATAAAATGGTTCCAGAGACACTTGTTTGCTGTACGAATTAGCTTTAATGGCTAATGATTGCATTATAGGTCATGAATGGTTATTATGATTTGTTGAAATCTATATCACCTCAGCCATATGTATGGTATTGCTTATAGCAATTTGAAATTATACTTTAAAAAAATATTGTTGCAGTGATTTGCTAGTATGTAACATTAACAAAATATTTTTTGTTTGTATAAATTATTTTATTTTTATTTCATTATTTTATTACATACATTTTGTTCATTAGTTACATTTACAAATAAACAACTTAAAATGTATAATAAGCACATGCATCCTGTTTTCACTTTACTTAAAGCCATCAATGCTACATTTATAGAGGTTAGTAACTGTAATATTACTTAACAATAAATATTTATAAAAACACAACACTGCTGTTAATAACAATATATTCACTTATTTGACAGAGTTAAATCTGAATTACTAAAAAGTCATTGTACTTATAATACAATTACATTATAGCAATGCAGGCTGCATCTTTATAAATACATTAATCATACGCATGACTACTTATTACTTATAAATCAGTGTATAATGGATTATGAGGAAGTGCATTGAAAATTAACTAATTATAAAAATAATCTAAATGTACCTATAACTATTCTTATAATGCAGTACAGGTCTTAATGAGTCTTTATAAGTATATTTATAGAATAGTAATGCTACTAATAAATAAGCATAAACGGAGCTATAATTCATTATAAGCATGGACTTCATGGAAAGTGTTACCAAAAGTTTGTTTGCATTCATTTTCTAAACATATGTCTGATGAAGCAATATATATATATATATATTCTGCTGCTTTAAATACACTTGATTTGAGTTATTCTCGATTCATCAAGAACGAGCCGCTCGACTTCCTCAGGATCCTAGAGGATTGCATGTGTGTTTACGTTTGCGCGTTTGTGTGTGTGTGTGTGTTTTCTCTGCCGCAGGAGCTGGGTAGTATGAGAAGCCTTACGTGTCTGGATGTATCTGAGAATAAGTTGGAGCATCTCCCGGATGAGATGGGGAATCTGCTCTGCCTCACGGATCTGCTGGTGTCCCAGAACCTCATCGACCTGCTGCCGGAGGGCCTCGGTCAGCTCACACACACATCTCACACACACACACACACTCATCTCATCTCACATACACACAGCTCACACACACACACACACACACACACACACTCATCTCACACACACACACACACACACACACACACACACACACACACACACACACACACACACACTCATCTCAGCTCACACACACATCTCACACACACACTCTCCAGCTCACACACACACACACACACACACACACACTCTCCAGCTCACACACACACACTCTCCAGCTCTCACACACACACACACACACACACTCTCCAGCTCACACACACACACTCATCTCAGCTCACACACACTCTCCAGCTCACACACACTCATGTCAGCTCACACACTCATCTCAGCTCACACACACTCTCCAGCTCACACACACTAATCTCACACACACACTCATCTCACACACACTCTCCAGCTGACACACACTCAGCTCACACACACTCAGCTCACACACAGTCTCCAGCTCACACACACTCATCTAGACAGTTAAACGACTGATATATACTTGTTCTTGCCTTATAAGAACACAACAGTATGGAAGCTTGTTTCCGCCACAGGAAAAACATTTTAAAAGATAATTGTGACTTTGATAAAGTCAGAATTGCGTGATTTAAAAACTAGCAATTGTGAGAAATAAACTTGAAATTCTGATTTGCATGTTTATATCTCACAATTCCGACTTTATATCATGTATCTTTCATCTATCATGACTTTGTATCTCCTATTTGCGAGTTAAGTCAGATTTGCGAGTTTATTTCTCGCAATTGCTAGTTTTTAAGCTTTTTTTTTAAATTTTCATTCTGTGGCGTAAACAAGCTTCCATACAATAGTGATGTGTGATGATTGATTTTTTTAAGCAGTATTCTTACTGTGAAATATGTTTTCCCTCAGGAAAATTAAGACGGCTCTCGATTTTGAAAGCAGATCAGAACCGATTACTTCAGCTGCCGGAGAGCATCGGGAACTGTGAGAGCCTGACAGAGCTCGTGCTGACAGATAACCAGCTGGTGGTGAGTTACATATATGAAATGAAATTAAATTAAATTAAATTTAAAAAAAAATTTAAATTTAATTTAATTTTCTTTATGTAGGGTCCTTATGGAAGCTTGTTTCCGCCACAGAACAAAACATAAAATAGGTTCGCAATTATGACTTTTTATCTAAGAGTTGAGTGATATAAAGTCACAATTGCATGTTATAAAGTCAGAATTCAAGTCTTTTTTCCTTAGCATTGGACAATATAACTCGCAATTGTGAGTTTATATCACACAATTCTGACCTTATATCTCACAATTGTGAGATAAAAAGTTGCAATTATCGTTTAAAATGTTTTATTCTGTGGCGGAAACAAATTCCACAGGTCCTTGTAGCTTTTGGTCATTTGCTTTTTCAATTTGCTATTTAAAAAGAAGTAAATAGAAACGAGAAACTTTTTTTAAAAAGAAAATGTTCATGGGTAAAAATGATATTAAAACGCTTTAATAATTTCAGTGTTGGATACGTTACTCTAAAAAAGTAATTAATTACTAGCTACTAATTAAATCTTCAACAGAATAATTAGATTACTGTATTAATTACACTCTTTATAGTATTGCATAACTTATTACTAAGTACTTTCTAAATCTCATATCAACCTCGACCAGTTGAACAATACAGTAAAAGGATAGACGTGAAACGGCTCTTTTAATTATTTCAAATAAATAATTATTCTTGAACTGACCAAAGTATTTAAAGGGAAAAGTTTACATTACTAGATGTTAAAGTTTGAAGTTAATTCCATTATTGTTTTATAGAGAATCGTTCAATAGTCTATGCAGTTTTAATGCAGTTACATCCGAAGTAACTGTAATTAAATGACAGAAAATTACGAGTAATCCCTTAATTTACTTTTCAAAGGAAAGGTAATTCAATTACAGTAATTAATTACGTATTAATGCATTACACGCACATACTTTATTCATCCCTCCTCATCCTCTGTACTGCAACATGTGCTCGTTTTCACCTCAGGAAAACATTATAAAGAAATGGCTTAACATAGATAATGCAGTTATAAAAAGACCAAATTCAGCACGCACCTTATTAATAAAGCATAACATGTAGAGAGAAGCCAGAAGAGCCCAGAATATGAACGCAATGTTTCAAAGTTTCACGTTATGCGTTTTTCTCCTATAGAAAACTACAGAAAGTGATTAGTGTGGCTTAATGCATTAAGACAGCAAAACCAAAAGACTATATTCAGTATAGCCTTGCTACACCTTATTGATGATGTAAACTACAGTAGTCAACATCTGAAGTGGATCAGAACCTTTCATCAAAGATATACATACATTTTGAACAACACCCGTTCTTGTCTTAGGACAACTTTGATGAACTTTTTTGATCCACTTCAAATGATGACTACTGTATTTACAGGCACTATCACAGTCTTAATTCATCCATTGTCCAAGTGTTTTTTTATAGAGAAAAACCCTCAATGTGCCATTTTAGCTTGTCTGTACATAGTATGCTTTATTAATAAGTTGTGTACTCCATTTGGTCCTCAGATATTGATGTCAGTACAGTATTAATGCGTTAAGCATTTTCTAATCATGTCCCGTTGACAATAAAATTAGTAAAATCAGCAACTGTAAGTAGCCTGTCTTATGTTCTTCTGTTGATTTAGATCAGATAAAAGCCAAATCCCGTTATATTGGTTATGAATACAATAAACTCTGAATGATCAATGACAAGCAGCAGCAATGAAAAGATTCATAAGGATTCTGGTGAACAAGCTTGGCACGCCTGTCCCAGTGAAGATGAACTGAGTTTGATAAGAATGTGGCTGACTAAAGTGAATGGTGGGAGGAACTTTGATATGCAGAATTTATTATTGTTGAATATTAATCGTATACTGAAAAAAAATGCTTTTCTTATGTAGTATTTTTGTCTTGTTTCCAGTCCAAAAATATGCAAATTCTTAAATCAGGATGCATTTACTTGATTAGTAAAATGCCATAAGAGAATGTCTTTTTTTCAAAAAAAAAAAAAAAAAAAAAATCTAAATAAAATGACTTTTTGTTTAAAACAAGCACAATTATCTGCCCATGGGGTAAAAGACATAATCTGGTTTCTGTTTGAATTAAGATTTTTCTCATCATTGGCAGATAATTTTGCTTTTTTTTTTAAGCAACAACTCTGTTTGTTTTCCTCAGAAAACAAGACATAATATCCTATGGTATTTTACTAATCTAGTAAATGCATCTCTATTTAAGAATTTGTATACGTTTGGACTGAAAACAAGACAAAAAATACTAAGTAAGAAAAGCATTTTTTTGCAGTGTAGACATTTTCCCCTGACAGTGGATATAAAGTAATTTCGGATTGTCTGTGTTTTTTTGTCTCTCAGAATTTGCCAAGAAGTATTGGAAAACTAAAGAAACTGTCCAACTTCAACTGTGATAGGAATCGACTAACGTCTTTACCGAAAGAGGTATGCAATCCCAGTCAATGGGCCTTAACAATGAAAAACCAGTAGGCGTAGGAGACATTACTACATTTCCCATCATTCTGTGCGGCAGCACGAGAATGATAAACTACACACCTAATGCAAATCTTTTTCCTATCCTTCATTTCATTGTGCTAGTGTTAAAAGCTTCAAATTGCATTCAACCTGTGCAAAGTGACCTAAGTCACTCATCACACCCTAATCACGATCTCCTAACTTAAACAGGGACTCGATGGCGCCTAACTATGGAGTTAGAATTGTGTCTTTATTGAATGCGAGAAAATAAATTATCTGAGAGAAAAAAAAAAAGTTTCACACTGATAGCAAAAAAGCATTTCATGAGAGAAAAAAGAATATTTGAGAGAAAAAGTTTTCATACCAATAGCAAAAAATTATAATATTTGAGACTAAAAAAAGTTTTGAGAGAAAGTATTTTCTCATAGAACATAAAAAAATATACATTTGAAATTTTTAAAATTATTTCTGAGAAAAAAAATCTCTCAAAATATTTTGGACAAAATCTCAAATATATATTTTTTGCTATCAGTGTGACAATTCTCTAAAAAAAAGTGTTTCTCTCAAAACGCTCTTCTTTGCTCTCGATGCAATTTCTTGCTCTGGTGTCAGGATTTTGCTTTCGCTGTGAATTGTGTCATGGGCGGGGCCACGTTCCTATTGGCCAGTCGGGTGAGCATCGTCTTGTCTTGGGAGTCGAACTGAATCATTATTCGGTTCATCTAGATAGATGCCGCCTCTGCCTTAGTTGAGCACAAACACTCCAATGTTTGGGTAAGATGATGACACACAACTCCAGGCCGGTGACACTGGCTGCGTCGCGTTTTCTGTGTCTTTGCCATAATGTAGTCGAGTGATCGGGCACACACTAACCGGGGCTAGTTGTCACACACAGTTTAACAATTACAGCACACGCCAGCATTTATTTTGTATGATTTACAATTACTTATAGACATCTACTTATTGCTATCTTGTTCTTTGGTTGCATTCTGGTGGCATTATTAATATTTGATTAGACATGACAAAATACCTCACGCACATTCGACCCGGGGACTGGTTAATAGTAGCCTATATTCGTGTTCGAAGGTGTCATGCTCCTCGTACGTTCACGAAAAGTACGACGTTCGAACGCACTGCTTTCCATCTTGAGACTCAGTGGGGAGCGCGCTCTGGACTACCTAGACGACTAATGCATGTATAGCACAACATTCTGTGTTCTGCGTCTTTCCAGTAGCGGTGGTTTCAGCTGTCTGCCCTATTATTGTGCTTGTGCACTTCGCTCGTCCCGGCGGTCCCGCGGATTTATTCCGGACGCTGTGATTGTACCCGCTTGCAGCTTGTCTGATGTTGTATGCACCAGCACTTCTTGCTTCATTATGTTGTATGCACCAATATACCCTTGTTGCTTCATTATTATCACTCCCTGTGACATTAGACCCGCGTCGGCGAAGTTTTTGCACTCTGTCAGCTAGATGCATTACTGTTTCAACCAGGTCCAGTGCCCGAACTGGGTGAGGCGGGGCATTAGTTCTTTATTGTATTCACCTGCTATGGCGTGTGTAACATTTTCTGTCAACTCTGCATACATCATTCGGGATGGATAGCCTATCGCACGTTTGTTGATGGAGCGGGTTCAGGCCATACTAAATGTTCTGACCGCATTTGTGCAGGACAAGCTCTGAGAACATCAGAAGTTACAGGGACTGATGGCAGCTGTACAAAGTACACATCTTAAGTGTACTTAACTGTACTTAACTTAACTGCGCGTCACGCAGGCAGTGTGCAAGCTGTTAACATGGAAGCCGAAATAAAAACGGACATGCCACGCAGCTGAGTAGCCTATGCTTACTCCACGCAGCCAGTGTGTCACCGGCCTTACATAAACAAGTGTCCGTGCTCAACTAAGGCTATCTAGATGAACCGAATAATGATTCAGTTCGACTCCCAAGACAAGACGATGCTCACCCGACTGGCCAATAGGAACGTGGCCCCGCCCATGACGCAATTTTCACAGCGAAAGCAAAATCCTGACACCAGAGCAAGAATTGCATCGAGAGCAAAGAAAAGCGTTTTGAGAGAAACACTTTATTTTTTTTTAGAGAGAATTTATTTTTCACACTGATAGCAAAAAAGATATATTTGAGATATATTGAAGTATTTTGAGAGAGATTTTTTTCATAAATATAAATTTGAATTTTTTAAAAATTATTTCTTTTTATGTTCTATGAGAAAATACTTTCTCTCAAAACTTTTTTTTGTCTCAAATAATATAATTTTTTGCTATTGGTATGAAAACTTTTTCTCTCAAATATTCTTTTTTCTCTCATGAAATGCTTTTTTGCTATCAGTGTGATAACTTTTTCTCTCAAACTTGTTTTTTCTCTCAGATAATTTATTTTCTCGCATTTAATAAAGACACAATTCTAACTCCATACCTAACAATCTTCTAAAACATGTCACACTTCTCTGTCTCTGTTTGTGAAACTGTTCACTCAGTTTGCCTACAGCAAATTCTCACTAACTGCTCTGATATACTTGGAACTAGTTTCTCTTGCTGTTGCTTGCTTACTCACACACTATACAGTGACGAAAATAAGTATTTGAACACCCTGCTATTTTGCAAGTTCTCCCACTTGGAAATCATGGAGGGGTCTGAAATTGTCATCGTAGGTGCATGTCCACTGTGAGAGACATAATCTAAAAAAATAAATCCAGAAATCACAATATATGATTTTTTAACTATTTATTTGTAAGATACAGCTGCAAATAAGTATTTGAACACCTGTCTATCAGCTAGAATTCTGACCCTCAAAGACCTGTTAGTCTGCCTTTAAAATGTCCATCTCCACTCCATTTATTATCCTAAATTAGAGATGCACCTGTTTGAGGTCGTTAGCAGCATAAAGACCCCTGTCCACCCCATACAATCAGTAAGAATCCAACTACTAACATGGCCAAGACCAAAGAGCTGTCCAAAGACACTAGAGACAAAATTGTACACCTCCACAAGGCTGGAAAGGGCTACGGGGAAATTGCCAAGCAGCTTGGTGAAAAAAGGTCCACTGTTGGAGCAATCATTAGAAAATGGAAGAAGCTAAACATGACTGTCAATCTCCCTCGGACTGGGGCTCCATGCAAGATCTCACCTCGTGGGGTCTCAATGATCCTAAGAAAGGTGAGAAATCAGCCCAGAACTACACAGGAGGAGCTGGTCAATGACCTGAAAAGAGCTGGGACCACCGTTTCCAAGGTTACTGTTGGTAATACACTAAGACGTCATGGTTTGAAATCATGCATGGCACGGAAGGTTCCCCTGCTTAAACCAGCACATGTCAAGGCCCGTCTTAAGTTTGCCAATGACCATTTGGATGATCCAGAGGAGTCATGGGAGAAAGTCATGTGGTCAGATGAGACCAAAATAGAATTTTTTGGTCATAATTCCACTAACCATGTTCGGAGGAAAAAGAATGATGAGTACCATCCCAAGAACACCATCCCTACTGTGAAGCATGGGGGTGGTAGCATCATGCTTTGGGGGTGTTTTTCTGCACATGGGACAGGGCGACTGCACTGTATTAAGGAGAGGATGACCGGGGCCATGTATTGCGAGATTTTGGGGAACAACCTCCTTCCCTCAGTTAGAGCATTGAAGATGGGTCGAGGCTGGGTCTTCCAACATGACAATGACCCGAAGCACACAGCCAGGATAACCAAGGAGTGGCTCTGTAAGGAGCATATCAAGGTTCTGGCGTGGCCTAGCCAGTCTCCAGACCTAAACCCAATAGAGAATCTTTGGAGGAGCTCAAACTCCGTGTTTCTCAGCGACAGCCCAGAAACCTGACTGATCTAGAGAAGATCTGTGTGGAGGAGTGGGCCAAAATCCCTCCTGCAGTGTGTGCAAACCTGGTGAAAAACTACAGGAAACGTTTGACCTCTGTAATTGCAAACAAAGGCTACTGTACCAAATATTAACATTGATTTTCTCAGGTGTTCAAATACTTATTTGCAGCTGTATCTTACAAATAAATAGTTAAAAAATCATATATTGTGATTTCTGGATTTTTTTTTAGATTATGTCTCTCACAGTGGACATGGACCTACGATGACAATTTCAGACTCCTCCGTGATTTCTAAGTTGGAGAACTTGCAAAATAGCAGGGTGTTCAAATACTTATTTTCCTTACTGTATATTTAGACTTAAGGAGGTTCACAATGTTCACCAAATATGTTTAACAGTACCAAGAATGGAAGTTGTGTTTTTATTGCATACCGTTTGCTAATTACTTTTATAACAAGACGTTTTTAAGTGAGTGGAATAAGAGTTTGTCTTTTGTCGGCTCAAGGTCGTCCTGCAGGTTTTTCTGGACTGAAATGCTGAAGTACTCCTACGTTGGGTTAAAATGTCAGTGTGCTTTTTTTTAATGGCTACCTTCACTGAAGGACTTTGAGTTGTATATGACTAGTACAAGGCCTTGATGTTTTTTCCCAGAATCTTGACCTGATTTTTTTTATGTAAATTTTTTATGGGACTTGAACAAGGCTCTTTTTGTTAGTTATACATGAATGACCAGAAACCATTATGGTGTTATAATACAACTGTGATAAGAAATGAGGTGCATGTCAGATACAATATTTAGTATCACATGCTTCTTTACATTGAAAAAAAGTATCCATCACCTGTTTGAAATTCATTTTGATTGTCTGTGATGTCACAGTGCTGTAATATTTTATTAGTCAATAGTTTTGTGGTGGTTTATTATTAAGGGCCATATTCTCCCCTTTTTCAAAGTCTTGATTTTGTTTTTGGGCTCTATTAGAACAGGTTGATTATTTTCCCCATATTCTCCATTGTTGCGGCTCCGCCCTTCCCAGTCTGTCAGTAACGCTCTGTTTACTTCCTGTCTCGATGAAGCCCCTCCTTCTGAAAAGCACACTGTGCTCTGATTAGTCAGCAGGAGCAGTGTGTTGTGATTGGTCAAGCGCTTCAAGCATGTTTAGGAAATGTCCCGCATCTTAACAGCGAGAGGCCTCTACAATTAGATTAATTGCAAAGTATTTTTACACATAAGGAATTTGTCTTGGTGACAGAAGCTTCCATTGCAAAATCACAATCAGCCTTTTTCCTCCTGCTGGATGAGTTCTTACAGTTCTTGGTAGAGTTGTCAAAAAGTACCGACTTCGGTACCAAGTGTGTACTGAAATTTTAAAAATGTGACTCTTTGAGCACTGATGAGCAGAATCATAAACGCCTCTGATTGGCCATTGTGTTCACAAGCTCATCAAATATGTCTGTGATTGGCTACAATGATCAGCGCATGGAAGTGTTTGATCGTGTTTTGGAAGCGTGAGCGTTTGAAAGCACAAGCAGGCGTCTCTATCAGCGGACCGGTCCTGCTTTCAAACACTCCCGTGTGTATCTGTGTAAGCGCTCTGTGAAGAGCGTCAATGATGTATATTTACAACATGTTTTTGAAGCGCTGATCATTGTAGTCAATCACAGATAAATCTGATGAGCGTGTGAGTACAATGTGCCAATCAGAGGTGTTTATGAGTCTGTTCGTCAGTGCTCAAAGCGTCACATTTTTTAAATTTCAGTGCCAACTTGGTACCAAAGTCTGTACTTTTTGACAACTCTAGTTCTTGAAGTGTGGGATGGGGTGTACCGATGATTCTCTCAACAGTCCTGACTATCTGCTGAAGTCTTCTGAGGTCTGAGTTGGTTGTTAAACCAAACCAGACATTTAAAGAAGTGCAGAGGACAGACACTGTAAAGTTTCTGGAGTGACAACCGCATTTAAATGTGAGAGTGAGTCATCTAAGTTAGGGCTGCATGATTAATCGCAATTTACATGTAATCACACTTAAATCAAGCTGGCTTATTGCGATTTATCTTTTATTCACAGCTTGTCAGAGTCTTTTATAACGTGTATTTGAAAAAGCAACTTATGAACCACTTGTCCAACAAAAGACAACATTTAATAATATGCATTTACTCCAAACTCACTTCATAACGACAGATGAGCATAATTTGTGAGATGATGGGTTTCTTACACAGAATAATGCATAAGTCATGTTTAATCAAAGCATTTTAATCTTCTGTGTATTCAGCTACAGCGATAGGGATTTCCTGGAATGATGCGTGTTATTGTACTTCTGCGGCGGGGGATATTTATCGTGTCTGAGTGAGAGCACCCTCTGGTGTTCAAATAGAGCAACATTTACTACCGGTCATCGACTGCACTGAGAAGCTGCGCATAAAATAATTGCAGCATTTGCCAAATCGCGTGCGGTTTTATTGCGATTAATCGTGCAGCCCTAATCTAAGTTGAGTTTAGGGAGTGGGAGTGAGTCCTCTAAGTTAAGTTTAGGGAGTGGGAGTGAGTCCTCTAAGTTGAGTTTAGGGAGTGGGAGTGAGTCCTCTAAGTTGAGTTTAGAGAGTGGGAGTGAGTCCTCTAAGTTGAGTTTAGAGAGTGAGTCCTCTAAGTTGAGTTTAGGGAGTGGGAGTGAGTCCTCTAAATTGAATTGAGTATAGGGAGTGGGAGTGAGTCCTCTAAGTTAAGTTTAGGGAGTGGGAGTGAGTCCTCTAAGTTGAGTTTAGGGAGTGGGAGTGAGTCCTCTAAGTTGAGTTTAGGGAGTGGGAGTGAGTCCTCTAAGTTGAGTTTAGAGAGTGAGTCCTCTAAGTTGAGTTTAGGGAGTGGGAGTGAGTCCTCTAAATTGAATTGAGTATAGGGAGTGGGAGTGAGTCCTCTAAGTTGAGTTTAGAGAGTGGGAGTGAGTCCTCTAAGTTGAGTTTAGGGAGTGAGTCCTCTAAATTGAGTTTAGGGAGTGGGAATGAGTCCTCTAAATTGAGTTTAGAGAGTGGGAGTGAGTCCTCTAAGTTGAGTTTAGGGAGTGGGAGTGAGTCCTCTGGAGTGGGGGTGAGTCCTCTAAATTGAGTTTAGGGAGCGGAAGTGAGTCCTCTAAATTAAGTTCAGGGAGTGGAAGTGAGTCCTCTAAATTGAGTTTAGGGATCGGGAGTGAGTCCTCTAAATTGAGTTTAGGGATTGGAAGGGAGTCCTCTAAATTGAGTTCAGGGAGTGGAAGTGAGTCCTCTAAATTAAGTTCAGGGAGTGGAAGTGAGTCCTCAAAATTGAGTTTAGGGATTGGGAATGAGTCCTCTAAATTGAGTTTAGGGAGTGGAAGTGAGTCCTCTATATTGAGTTTAGGGATTGGGAGTGAGTCCTCAATATGGAGTTTAGGGAGTGGGAGTGAGTCCTCTAAATTGAGTTTAGGGAGTGGGAGTGAGTCCTCTAAATTGAATTGAGTATAGGGAGTGGGAGTGAGTCCTCTAAGTTGAGTTTAGGGAGTGGGAGTGAGTCCTCTGGAGTGGGAGTGAGTCCTCTAAATTGAGTTTAGGGATTGGGAGTGAGTCCTCTAAATTGAGTTTAGGGATTGGGAGTGAGTCCTCTAAATTGAGTTTAGGGATTGGGAGGGAGTCCTCTAAATTGAGTTTAGGGATTGGGAGGGAGTCCTCTAAATTGAGTTTAGGGATTGGGAGGGAGTCCTCTAAATTGAGTTTAGGGATTGGGAGTGAGTCCTCTAAATTGAGTTTAGGGAGTGGGAGTGAGTCCTCTAAATTGAGTATAGGGAGTGGGAGTGAGTCCTCTAAATTGAGTTTAGGGAGTGGAAGTGAGTCCTCTAAATTGAGTTCAGGGATTGGGAGTGAGTCTTCTAAATTGAGTTTAGGGAGTGGAAGTGAGTCCTCTAAGTTGAGTTTAGGGAGTGGGAGTGAGTCCTCTAAATTGAATTGAGTATAGGGAGTGGGAGTGAGTCCTCTAAATTGAGTTTAGAGAGTGGGAGTGAGTCCTCTAAATTGAATTGAGTATAGGGAGTGGGAGTGAGTCCTCTAAATTGAGTTTAGAGAGTGGGAGTGAGTCCTCTAAATTGAATTGAGTATAGGGAGTGGGAGTGAGTCCTCTAAGTTGAGTATAGGGAGTGGGAGTGAGTCCTCTAAATTGAGTTTAGGGAGTGGGAGTGAGTCTTCTAAATTGAGTTTAGGGATTGGGAGGGAGTCCTCTAAATTGAGTTTAGGGATTGGGAGGGAGTCCTCTAAATTGAGTTTAGGGATTGGGAGGGAGTCCTCTAAATTGAGTTTAGGGAGTGGAAGTGAGTCCTCTAAATTGAGTTCAGGGAGTGGGAGTGAGTCCTCTAAGTTGAGTTTAGGGAGTGGGAGTGAGTCCTCTAAATTGAGTTTAGGGATTGGGAGGGAGTCCTCTAAATTGAGTTTAGGGATTGGGAGGGAGTCCTCTAAATTGAGTTTAGGGAGTGGGAGTGAGTCCTCTAAATTGAGTTTAGGGATTGGGAGTGAGTCCTCTAAATTGAGTTTAGGGAGTGGAAGTGAGTCCTCTAAATTGAGTTCAGGGATTGGGAGTGAGTCTTCTAAATTAAGTTTAGGGAGCGGAAGTGTGTCCTCTAAATTAAGTTCAGGGAGTGGAAGTGAGTCCTCTAAATTGAGTTTAGGGATTGGAAGGGAGTCCTCTAAATTGAGTTCAGGGAGTGGAAGTGAGTCCTCTAAATTGAGTTTAGGGATTGGGAGTGAGTCCTCAAAATTGAGTTTAGGGATTGGGAATGAGTCCTCTAAATTGAGTTTAGGGATTGGGAGTGAGTCCTCTAAATTGAGTTTAGGGAGTGGAAGTGAGTCCTCTAAATTGAGTTTAGGGATTGGGAGTGAGTCCTCTAAATTGAGTTTAGGGAGTGGGAGTGAGTCCTCTGGAGTGGGAGTGAGTCCTCTAAATTGAGTTTAGGGATTGGGAGTGAGTCCTCTAAATTGAGTTTAGGGAGTGGGAGTGAGTCCTCTGGAGTGGGAGTGAGTCCTCTAAATTGAGTTTAGGGAGTGGGAGTGAGTCCTCAAAAAAAAAAAAGTCGTCTGCAGCAAGGAATTTGCATATCACCGGAGTTCATCAACTCTAAAGTACCACAGCATCCAGGAATTAACGTTAATCCGGAGGTACGACCTAGCATCATATAACCCGCCATCGCGAAACACCATTATGTTAAAAAGAGATGTTTTGGTGGGAGCGGAATATATCGTGCTGACAGGGGATCACTGGACTTCAGTTAGCAATCACGTTAACCTGGGTGTTACGGCAAATAATAATAAGATTTTTTTTTACTTTAATGTCACTAATGCTGATTAGTCATTGATTCATTTGAATGTAAATATTTAAAATACTTTCACAGCAAAAATTATGTATGTGATTTAATTTAGATTAATCACAGAGCATGTTATAAATTAGATTAAATTTTTTAATCGATTGACAGCCCTAAAATACTATATATATGTATGTGTGTGTGTGTGTGTGTGTGTGTGTGTTTATACTGCCGTTCAAAAGTTAGGGATCGGTAAGATTTTTTTATGTTTTTAAAATAACTTCTGCTCACCAAGGCTGCATTTATTTAATTAAAAATACCACACACACAAAAAAACAGAAGTATAGTGAAATATTATTACAATTTAAAATAACTGTTTTCTATTTTAATATATTTTCAAATGTAATTTATTCCTGTGATCAAAGCTGAATTTTCAGCATAATTTCTCCAGTCTTCAGTCACACGATCCTTCAGAAATCAGTATAAAATGATGATTTGATGCTCAAGAAACATTTATGATTATTTTCCATGTTGAAAACAGTTCTGTAAAATTTTTTTCCAGGATTCTTTAATCAAATAAATGCAGCCTTGGTGAGCATAAGAGATCCAAAACTTTTGATTGGCAGTGTATATATATATACACTGCCAATATACACTATATGTATGTGTGTGTGTGTATAAAAATATTGGAGGAGACCTCTAAAAGAAAATAGCATAATATGGCCTCTTTAAGACTCTCTCAACTCTTTGTTTTGCATCTTGCTTGGAGAAATAGCACAAGTGTGTGTTGACTCTAGTAAATCTCCCTCTGGTGAGTGTGTGTGTCACGAGCGCTTTGGTTTACATGTCGACTCATCCGATAGTGACCCTGCCTCTTTCATTGGTCTAATGACAGGTAATCCTTACACTTCCTAACCAGCAAATCCAGTTTAAGGGCCTTATCCAGTTCAGTGACACCACACCTCAGGTCGGTCAGTGTTATTAGCATACTGTCCTGTGGCAACATGCCATCACACGTCACATGACTCCAGTCACATGACTTTGGCTGCTTGTACAAACTGTAGTACTGTGTGTTATTGTGGCATGTCTCGCGATGGACAAACACACGGCTCTTTGTGTTACTGTTCTGCCTCTTGTGTCGTCTTCAACGGTCCTCAAGTGCCGTATGTTCTTGAGAAACCCTCATTTCTTATTCTGAAAGGGTTTTTCATGGTGGATTCTGAACGAGATTTGAGGAATGTTATTGTCTTGTTTAAACAATGGCTTTGTATGAATGAGGCAGCTTGTTCTCTGAGAGCGTTTGCTCAGCTGTGACCTCTCTGACCCCACACAACGGTTCAGGCACAAAAGCCAGCAAAATGTAATCTTCTCATATTATTTCATCTTCAAGCTATATCAGATTATTAATCACTATTATTCTCATTTTGGAAATTTATTTTTTAATTTCTTGAGAATTATTGCACAAATCAAGAGAAGGTCAACTCATTACACAAGGTTTATTTGAGCTCATAACTAGCTGGACATTTTTGCAGATGATTGCTTAATCGAGAGAAGCAGAAATCATGATTGTGATCAGAATTATAATATGATTAATCGTGCATTTAAAATATAAAGTGATTTTGTTATCTGGGATCAGTTTAATACCATTTCATTAGTTGGTATGCCTCCAAAATGTTAATTACAGCTCTTGTTAAAGTCCCCCTGTGGTGAAAATCCAGCTTTTAATGTTGTTTATATGTCTATGTGGTGTTTTTAATATGCTTTAAGACAATCCATGTGTAAGTTCATAAGTCGACAGCATTGCTGAGTATTTCCTCCTTAAAACTGCAGTGAACCAAAGACAGTCTCAAAGACACGGTGTGAAATCGCTGGTGTTTCTGACGTCACAAACGACCTTGTAACCAATCAGATCAACGTATGATCGTCAACCAGTGGATCTCTGAGTGAGGGAGTGAGTGGAGGCGGGGCTCATTTGCATATTCATAGAACCACGTATTCTAAACGAGGCGAAGTTACATTCAAGATATTTTAAGGCATGAAGATTTATGTTTTATTTTTTTTATATGTAATTTTGGTGATCAAAGATCAGTTTTAAGGGATGAAATTATTGACTACAGAGGGACTTTAATAATAAACGAGTATTATTGACCATTGTGCTCATATGTTAGCATAAAGGCCCTTTCACACCAAGGATTATAACGATAAAGATTACGTTTTAAAAGATCATTCTGAATTTAAAAGAATAGCCGATTCCACACCACATCTATAACAACAACAACACAAGTTGGAGGAACACATTTTATTGGGTTCTCTACTGTCTGTCTTTGTCAGTCATTTTCCTGCTATTTTCCTCATATTCTTCTTCTTCTTCGTATAATGCTGTGCTCTCTCGTGACGGGGTTTCTCAGTGGTCTTTGCTCATGTTGTTTTCTGCTGTCTCAGATCGGGGGCTGTTGCAGTCTGAACGTCCTGTGTGTGAGAGAGAACCGACTGACACGGATCCCTCCGGAGCTCTCCCAGGCCGCGGATCTGCACGTGCTCGACGTCTCGGGAAACAGGTTCGTCAGAACACACTCGTCTCGGCAGGGGCTTGATGAAGACTGTAGTTGAGTGTGTTATACATTTATATGAGGCTCAGATCTCACTGACTCCAGGGCTCATTGAAGGGGAGAAGATTTATTCTGGTTTAATACATCTGTGGGATGCAGTCGATTACCATAGAAAATTCAGGTCCAACTTTATACTAAGTTGCTTTAAGTACTTGCATTGAAATGAATAATTTGATACAATGGCCTAACGCCCGTTTCACACATACTCCGTGTGCAGTGTGTATGCGGTGCGTATACGGTACTGGAACAGCAGCGCTATAAATGCACTGCGTGCGTTTGCAGTGCGCGACTGATCCGCGGCTGTACCACAAACACATTTACTTGTTTTTGTGCTTGTTACTTGTACCTTTATTTGTATTTCAAATCCAGAAGTTATCAGCAACTTTTATTTTTAAAAAAGTTGTCACCAGTGCGATTTCTCTTTTTACACATATACACTCTTTAATATACTTATTCACGTTAAAACACACTTAACATCGTATTATTTAATGCATTACTTCTATATAGATTAGCATATTAAGTTGCTCAAGCAAGTGGTAGCATATTTAACCATGTACTTATATTAAAATCGCAAACATTTTAAATTAAAACTTAAAATTGACACAAACAGCAGACTCATACCTTTTCACAATAAATCTTGCATGTCACAAATAACTTTTAAAGTTATAACGTAAAAAGATGATTTTAGAAAATAATAGTAGTATTTAATTAATTGCATTTATGGTGAGATTACTGATTTAGAAATCTCACCATAAATGCATTTAATGAAATAGGCTACTACTATTCTTTTCTACAGTCATCTTTTTACTTTAATTTAAATGCTTTTATGATGAAATTACTACATTTTCATGTCAATTTGTGTTCATTTTGACCACGAACTATGCGCTGTCACTTTAATTCAACGTTTGCAGCACAGCAGAAATAGACTGACCGCAAAAAAATACGCACCGCATACGCACCGCATACGGAGTATGTGTGAAACGGGCGTTATGTGTACAGTACATACATGTTTTTTGCATTGTACTTCTATTTTGAAAATACCTGCATGTAATTACAAATTCTTTATTTTGATGGTCCCCTTTGAACATTCTGTGGACTATAAGTAACTTTTCACCTACATGTCAACTAACTCTAACCCTAACCCTACCATTCTATTAATACTCTACTAACACTCTAATGAGAGTTAGTAGACATGTAGGAGCAACGTTACTTATAGTCAACAGAATGTGTTAAAGGGACCATCCAAATAAAGTGAAACCCAGTTATCATTTAATGACCTTGGTGTCGTCTCGTCTTAGTCACGGAAAAAAACTCTCAGTTTCGGGCAGAGTTTTCAAACACAAACACTATTTTGTCTCTTCTTTTTTTTCAACAAAAATAGAGATTTTATTTGAAAAGGTTTTATTTTTTAACCACATTTTAGTCTGGTATTTAACAATATTGCATGTTGATATAGTTACAGTTATCATTGAATGACCTTGGTGTCGTCTCGTCTTTATATGATGGAAAAAAAGCTCACAGTTTAAGGCCAGCGTTTACAAAAACAAACAATATTTTGTCCTTTTTTTTCAACAAAAATAGAAATTTTGGTAAAGTTAAAAAATTTTAACTAGATTTTAGTCTGGTATTTAACAGTATTGCATGTTGACAGTTACTGTATCCATGAATGGACCTCGGTGTCGTCTCCCAGTTTTGGTGTGAGTTTTGAGAGTTTGCAGCATTAGAGAAGGCAGAAGTGTTTCTTGTGAATGATAATCTGTGTGTGTGTGTGTGTAGGCTGCTCTACCTGCCCCTGACGCTCACGTCTCTCCGGCTCAAAGCGCTCTGGCTGTCGGAGAACCAGTCGAAACCCCTGCTCACCTTCCAGACGGATGTGGACCCCGAGTCTGGAGAGAAGGTCCTGACCTGCGTGCTCTTGCCCCAGCAGCCCTGCGAGTCCGACAACAAAGGTACAGCTCTGATATATGTGCACAACACTGATGTTTTCATGGAATAATGTGCAGAAAATGCAGGTCCTGAAGTGTCTCTAGTCTCTCCCTGTGAAGAGCTCCTTCACCTCTGTACAGATTAAACATTCTCAGAATGATTCCAGTTCACATGGAAGCGACAAAATATTGTGTATTATGAATTTTTAAGGCCAGACTAGTAATTTGTTGAGATCAATTTGTAAAGAAAGACTACACACCTGCACTAGACTAAACACGTAATACGCATGTGCACGCCGCCAGCGTTCTCACAGACTCACTGAAGTTTACTCAGAGATGATAACGCTTTTAAACTTTTTCAACACTTGCATCTTGAAACCTGTTTCAAGGTTTGCGTTCTATCGCACCAAAGTCAATAACTAATGATCTTTCTAACGGTGAATAATAATTAAAACTAACTTTAGCTGGAAAATAACTTTATTCTAGAGCTGCTGTAAAGCCAAAACAATCTGTTACTTTAATTTCCTATTATCACTGTAAAGCTGCTTTGAAACAATCCATATTGTTAAAAGCGCTATATTAACAATTAACCGTTAATATTAACGCCTTGTTTATTGAACTGTTGTATAGCAGAAACAACATCAAGGATGAATCAACATCATAATAAAAATTAACAAAAAATCCCCTCCCAAAAAAACTTTTACTAAAAGATGTGAACTTCATTAAATGTAGAATGTTTCCATGCCAGCCGACACTACAACACTTTCCATGGATATATCGTCTTGATCTGCAGAGTTTATCCGTAAGAATAATCCGAGGTTTTTGGGTGTAAAGTTTTGCTTTTATTTAGCGCCGGTCCTGTGGGGTTTATCTGGGGCTCGACATGCATGTGTGTGTGAGTGCGTGCGTGCGTGTGTGCGCGCGCGTGTGTGTGTGTGTGTGTGCGTGCGTGCTTGTGTGCGTGTGTGTGTGTGTGTGAGTACGTGTGTGTGTGTGTTGAGCTGGTCTTGATATCTCTGCCTCGCCTTCTCCACACTGCAGCGGATTGGACGATTAAGAGCTTATCTCCTGTGAGCTCGCCCTCAGACTCTCCCACTTCCATATCTTATATGTATATCTCATATCTCATATCTTATCCCTCTGCCACTGAAGCGCGCCTTTCCTAAAGTCTTTAACCCCTCTTTCATTATGAGGAAACCAGGGCTTCATGTCAAGAACACAGAGTTTTATACGTGACAGACAAGTTTCATTTCATTTGTACTATTAAGCTCCTATAATGTGTTTTGAACGATAATATATAATGTATTTATTTGAAAACAACAGAACAAAAATAAAAATACTTTTATGCAGAAAGGATGCATTAAAATCATCAAAAGTGACGCTAAAGGCATTGGCATTGACAGTGTTACTAAAGATTTATATTTCCAGTCTATAAAAAATTGACATTTTCATTTATATTCATTTATATATGATCAAGTATATTGCGCAGGTGTGCCTGGAGTGATTGTTTTATGTGTGATGATAACATGTGGACATGATTTTTGGCCAGATCGCCACACAAAGAAACTATGAACGCATGCAAAAACAAGAAATAATCAATGAAATATTAATAATGGATTGTCAATGTATGCTTTTTCTTATGAGCTTTTTGTTTTTCTATATATTTTCTTTTTCGCATAGTAAAATAAAACTTGTAGCTGTAGTTATTTTGTAGTTATTTAGTACCTATTTTGCCAAATAATTTTGTCACATAAATACCTTAACCAAGTTTAGTGTTTTTTTCTTCCTTCACAAATTGAAAATTGTGGCCGATACCAATTACTGATAATTCTTTATATTTGACAGTTGATAACCGATATATTGGCCAATAAATATAAATCCAAATTTTTATATCATTTTTGAGAGCCTGATTACAAAAACAAAAGTCCCAAACACACGATTATAATGTTCTCATCATAATGTTCTGAAGCCTGTACGACAGACTGCACATGTTGCACTGAACTCTATTTTCCTTTTTTGAAGTGATTCCAATCATATTTCAAGCAATTCGAACAGTGCACATCTGAAATAATACATTATTAACAGCTTAAATATATCAGGCAAATTCTCTTATCGGGCCGATAACGGTAACATTAAAAATGAACATATGTCGGCTGATATGGTGGCCGTAGCATCCCTCATATTTTCCTCATATTTTGGTTTAATCAAACTTGAAGGGGAAGTAAAAACTAATTATTATCATAAAATATATTTATTTTAATCAAAAAAGCTTGAATACATTTGATCAAATGTTTTAGTAAAAACATTTTTGTAAGTTTTTTTATAAAAAAAATGTTTTTTTATCAAACTTTTTGGTTACACTTACTTTATTTGTTACAGTGTAATTATATATTTAAGTACTGAGTAATATAACATAACTACATGTACTTACTATAGGGTTCGGGTTTGGTTTAGCATTAGTTGCATGTAATAATGCATACTTATAGTAAGTTTATAATTTACAATAACAAGGACACTAAAATAAAGAGTTTTTACTAGATCAGTTGAGGTTTGCTCCGCTTTGGAAAAGGACGGTGACTGGTTCATCCAACGACTCGTGTCTCTTTGTGTGGCCATTAAACGTGACATCACTTCCTGTGAAGAGCTGATGTGTTTGGGTGTGTGTGAGTGTGTGTGAGGTTGTTTCTCACGAAGCCTGTGACTAAGACTGGATTTGAAACATGTTCTCACAGAGTCCTTTCACTGCAGTATAAACTCCTCGATGTGTGTTTCTGAAGAAATAAAAGCAGTGAGTTGTTTTCTCCTGAACTGCTGTGTGTGTGTGTGTGTGTGTGTGTGTTGTGTGTGTTCAGGGTCGGATAACCTGGCGCGCTGTGGCGCTGTGGAGAGTCTCGTGGAGAGCGGGACGCTGGACGACACCTGGGATGACAAAGCCCTGAACCGGATGAGCACCATTCGCTTCATGGAGGACGACGACGATGAGGAGGACGACGAGGTGAGGAAGGAGGAGGCTCTGCTGAATTATACATGTCAAGTTCTAAAGCTTACAGACGATTAGAGCGCCGTGATTAATCGCAGAGAAACCACACAGGATTTGCCAAAGGCTGTGATTATTTTATGCGCAGTTTGTCAGTGCAGCGGCTGATCGGCAGTGAATGCTCCATCTGAACACCAGAGGGCATCACACACACACACACACACACACACACACACTCTCTCTCACACACACACACACACACACACTGCCCCTATCCCTAAACCTACCCATCACAGGAGACATGCTGCATTTTTTAATTTTTAATAAAACATTGTTTTTTATGTTTTTTAAGCCATTTGATTTATGAGGACTTTTGAAGTGTCCTCATAAACCACCCATAAGTTGTAATAACAGTGTAATACACATGTCATTTATACAACTTTGTGTCCTCATAAATCACATAAACAAACACACACACACACACACACACACACAATACATCTGAATACCAGAGGGCATCACACACACACACACACACACACACAATCCCTCTGAACACAAGAGGGCGTCACACACACACACAATCCTTCTGAACACAAGAGGGCATCACACACACACACACACACACACACACACACACACACACACACACAATCCTTCTGAACACAAGAGGGCATCACACACACACACACACACACACACACACAATCCCTCTGAACACAAGAGGGCGTCACACACACACACCATAAACATTCTAAACCTCAAAGAAACACCACAATCAAGAGCTGGAAGCAGAAATGAGGGAGAAACACCCAGAAACTCCTCATGAGCCGCTCACAGTATAAGAGTCTTTCCTTACTATTAATGCTTGGATAACACACACACACACACACACATGCACACACACACACACACATCTCCTTCCATTAAAGGTGGGGTATGTGATTCTCTTTTTTGTCCATTTTTTCAAAATCACTTGAAATCCTATTCATAACCCACTTACAGCCACTGAGTTAGAAGCACTGAAATGAAAATGAATCAATTGAATCATCTGTGGAACGGGCAGGACTCGAAAAACTCCAGCCAATCATTTCCAAGACCACCTAAAATCATTGGACAGTAAGTCCGTCAATCAAACGGTCGTATCACCGCCCCCCCTTCATCCACCGTCATTTTGCAATAGTTTTTTGTCGACATTTTGAAAAAAACACAAAAGTTTTGTGCAAATCTGTAGTGGAAGATTAGGCCTGATCCGATCACAATGTGTCCTCGACTCCCTCCGAACCCGGATCCCATCAGAAGCGCGTTTCCACGTGTCTTTTCAATGTGTGTGTGGACAACATCTGGATACAGGTCGCATGTTACTGCCAAGTCAACGTGTACAGTGTGTGTGTGTGTGTGTGTGTGTGTGTGTGTGTGTGTGTGTACAGCAGGAATAGTAAGAGTTTATAGTAGCCAGTTTTCTTCTCGCCAGGCTGACACAAACTCAGTGACTATTTAATACAAAATGTGTCCAACCTCATCCTCCTTTAAAGGATTAGTTCACTTTTAAAAAAACTTTTGCTGATAATTTACTCCCCCACGGGGGACTCCGCGATAGTGTGTTTCACAGGCTCCTCATCTGTCTTTTGTGTTCCTCAGAGAACGCTGCTGCGACGGGCCACTCCTCACCCCGGCGAGCTCAAGAACATGAAGAAAGTGGCCGAGAACATCCAGAAGGACATGATCGCTGCCAAAGGCCTGGACTCCAACAAAAACGAGGTCAATAATGCAGTGGGGCGAGTGACCAGCACGTCTGTGTGAGCTCTCTCTCTCCGAGATGTGTCTTCCCCAGTGTGTGTCTCCCGAAGCCCCCGCTGAGCCATTCCTCACTGTTCTCTCCTGTGAAAATACTCTCCCGGGAACGCCAGAGCCCTTTCCCATGTCCATCCGCGTCAGGAACCAGTGCCTTCTTTTATAAAGACCTTCAGCGCAATAACTGCCGAGGAACGCACACTTTTACTCTTCAAACCAGTGCTTTTCATTCGCTTCTCTGACAATAGGTAGTCGCACTACAAGTCTTAGTTTAATATAGAAATTTGACATTTATATATATATATATGCTCTATTTTTTTATTTTCTGGGTGCATTTCTTTCTTTCGGTGACACGGAGCCCAGGCATTTTTGGACCTACTGATTTTTAAACATTCTTGTATAGTTGCTTGTGAATATTGATACTTTTATACATGTGGCAGCTCAGGTGGTGTCAATTTTAAACACACACACACACACACACACACACAGAAGTGTGTAGCCAGTTTCTTAATCACCGAACTTTCCCATTGCTTGGACTTAATTTCAGCGATGTGAAAAGCATCCGAACAAAGTGTGTGATTTGTGATGTTGTACGCGGTTCAGTCCTGTGTGAACACGAGGGGCAGCTCGCTTTCATTACACGTGTTTCTTCATAACCCAGTGTGTGTGTCAACGTGTTTTCACTAAATAAGGGCTAACGCGCTTCAGGCCGGTGAGCTGACACACTCCGACAGACTGCGCTGTGCTTCAGTGTGTACAGTAAAGCTCCTGTGGTGCGGTGCGGTAGTTCATCTACAGCGGAGCAGATTTCACTCCGAGTGCCAGAACGCACTTTTACAAACAACACTATCATTTTTAGGGTTTTTTTTAAGAAAAAAAAAATGTGTATGGTACACTACAGACTTCATTTTACATTGTATGCTTTCATTTGTATTCCAAGAAAGACAGATTTGGTTTTTAATGTTGATTTTTTTTTTTTTTTATCCTCAAATTATTCCTTGTAAATGATGAAGCTGCACAGAACACAATCTTACGCAGGCGCTGTTTCTGGGCCAGTACGTTTATGATTTTAACCACTGAAATAATAAAATGACTTTATGAAAGCAACGGGTATGATTCATTATTTATGCGTAGATTTGACATTAATCGGAAACCCTGCAGATATTTTGCCACTGCTCTTGTTCTTTCCTTATTAACCCTTATGTGCTGTTGGGGATGTTTTCAGCCACTATTTTTGAGTCTTAATTTGACCATAACTTTCTCCGTGTTTCAGCAAATGGAATTATTTTTGGTGACAAATCTTATTTTGACACATATTTTGGGAAAATGCTTTGAAAATGTTCAAAAACTCAACAGTACACTGTGGGCAAATTCATTACCCTTTCGTTGTGTTCGTGGCTGAAAACAGCCACTACTTTAAACTGTTGTAAAAATGTATCAGATAAATATTCTAATATTTCATAAATCTTCAAATAAAACTTCAGTCCTGATCAAAACTGCTAAATATTTTTTTTTAAATCTGGATTTTAACTCTTTAATTACCAAATATATGGTGTCATGGCTTTTCAATCAAAAAATGTGGTTATAATGGAAGTCAATGTCCAAGACTGTGGTAAAAAATAAATAAAAGGTAAAAAAAAAAATGTTTTAGTCCAGTCCACAATCACATTTTATATTGAAAAGTCATTTTTTTTTTTTTTTTCAAAATCAGTGACATCAAAATCAAGTTGATTTATGTAAAAAAAAAAAAAAATGAAAAAAATATTTATCTGATACATTTTTACAGCAGTTTAAAGTAGTGGCTGTTTTCAACCATGAACATAACAAAAGGATAGTGAATTTGAACAATGCACAAATGGAAATTCTGTCTTTGCTTATTCGGCCTCGTGCCTTTCTGATCCTGTTTTCCCATCACTGATTTATTATCTCCTCTGTTTGTCCTCCTGCGCTTCTTCCTCTGCTTTTCTGCATTGTTTCAAGTGAATATTGTGTTGTCAATATATACATTTCTCTCTCAGAATGATTATATAATCTCCAGACAAGCGGTTGATTCTGTTTCTGAAACGCTGCAGATACAGGCTCTGCATAATGAAACAAGATTTGGAAGTTGATTATTTTTTTACCCATTGAAAATCAATCAATTTGCTGATTCCATATTCCAAATATAGCTGCAAGCAGCAATTATCGGGGCCAAGCGCAAGCAGAGGACAGGACATGCCAACATGGCTGAATGTGACAGACCAACTGGAGCAAGGAGCATTTAAAGACGTTTGAAGAGGATTTTAGGCGAAATTGCTGAAAAAACATAAAAAGTAATTAAAAATATGATTTAATGGATTATCACTTTCGAACAATAGGTGGCGCAGTTACGATGTGATGTGGTCAGAGTGAAGTTACAATAAAACATACAAGGCATTACAGATATAAACCCTGAATAGTAATTTTTGCATCGTACCTCAACTTTGCTGCTGCGGTATATGAAAACGGTTTCGTTTATCAACACGAAACCCATAACTTTTAGTCGTTACAGTCTGGAGATGATACGATTCGCTTTTGGTAAAAATTTTACTAACGGTCTTGGAGGAGTTGGAAAAAGTAGGTATTGAATGAAAATCAAGATGAGGCACAGGAAGTTAGGCCAAATACGGCAAACTTGCTATCTATGTTCTCGTCATAACCCAAGGAATCTATGAAGACCAGTGTCATTACAACAGGCAGATATATTTAAAAGTTATTAGCATTTTAGGAAATTTTATCATAACTTTTGACCAAAAGGTGGCGCTGTCTCAAAATCTTTTAAGAACCCTCAAGGCATGGAGCTAATGGCACATACTGAGTTTTGTAATATTACAATAATGCATTTGTTAAGTATAGCATTTGCTCGTATTGAACTGTATAGAACTGAATTGAAGTCAAAGGCAATTTCATGTTTTGTTCTATTATAGCACCACCAAGAGGATCAATCCCACCATTTTTTTTTTTGTGTGTCTTCAGAGTGAGCCCATACATTTGTGTGTCAATTTTGGTGCAAATAACTCAATTCGCTTCAGAGTTATAGACATTTATATGAAGAAACATGTAAAAAATGACTGACACCTGACTTTGACACAAACTTTGGTGTCAATATGTCGAGGCATTACAGATATAAAGCCTGAATAGTAATTTTTGCATCATGCCTCAACTTTGCTGCTGCAGTATACGAAAATGGTTTCGTCTATCGACACGAAATCCATAACTTTTTGTCAGTGCAGTCTGTAGATGTTACGATTAGATTTTGGTGAAAATTGGACAAACGGCCAAGGAGGAGTTCGAAAAAGTAGGAATTGAATGAAATTCAAGATGGCGGACAGGAAATTCGTCCAAATATGGCAAACGTGGTATCTATGTTCTCGGCATGACCCAAGCAATCTATTAAGACCAGTGTCATTAAAATAGGCAGATGTATTCAAAAGTTATTAGCATTTATGGAAATTTAATTAAAACTTTTGACCAAAAGGTGGCGCTGTCTAGAAATCTTTTTGAGTACCTTCAGGGCATGGTTCCGATGGCACATTCTGAGTTTCGTAATGTTGCAGCAATGCATTCATTAAGTATAGCATTTTACATCACAAAACTGTATTAAAGTCAATGGGAATTTCATGTTTTGTTCTATTATAGCGCCACCAAGAGGTGAAATCCCACAATTCTTTTTATGTGTCCTCAGAGTGAGCCCATACATCTGTGTGTCAATTTTTGTGAAAATATTTCTATTCGCTTCAGAGTTATAGACATTTATGTGAAAAAACACGTAAAAAATGACTGACATGTGACTTTGATTGAATTTTACGACCCCTTACTATCAATATTTTGGCATTTGGGCATTGGGGTATGGCTATCAACCTATGTTTCCAAACTTCTGACGGTGGTTTCGTCTCGATCGGACTAGCGGTTTAGAAGATATCGGCAAATGTTTTTTAAGCGCTAAATCACAACGCTAAACAAACCGTAAGTCGAAACCTAGCATGTTTGGTACCTATGGACTCGGCAACGATTCAGGACCTCAACGAGATGACTCCCATGAAAATAAGTCAACCACAGCCAGAGTAATAAGTATTTGAAAAATACTTTTTCCACTAGGTGGCGCTGTTTCGAAACTTCTCAGGCTCCTTCAGGGCATCGTACTGATGACCCATACCGAGTTTCGTAACAATTCATTTATGCGTTAAAAAAATACAGCATTTTAGCACGTAATACAAAATGGCCGACAGCCAAAATGGCCGATCTGGGAAAATTGGATATCAGTCGACTCGGCATGACGCCCTGAACCTATCGAGACCCCTTTTATGATTTTTGGACAAACCGTTCAGAAGTTATAAGCAAAAATATCCTTTTTTCATATCTCCGGACCAGTAGGTGGCGCTGCGCCGAAACGCAGCACGTTGCCTCAGGTCATGCTTGTGATGACATGTACCAAGTTTGGTTTGAATACGATTAAGCGTTGCGGAGATACAGCCTTACGTCTGTTTTTGCAAGCGCTACATAAAATTTGTTTGCGCGTTTATCGAAAACGGTTTAGTGAATCAACTTGAATTCCATAACTTTTTGTCCCCACTGCCTGAAGATGATCTGGTGCAATTTTGGTGAGAATCGGACAAACCGTCTAAGATGAGTTCGCAAAAGTAGGTTTTTTGGACGATTCAAAATGGCGGACATATTTTTATAACGTAAAATTACGTCATATGTGCAATCGAATCGAGCTCAGGAATCAGAAGAAAAAAATATTTTGTTGATAGGCCGTACGGTTCAAAAGTTATTAGCGTAATAATTTTGAAACTTTGGACAGTTGATGGCGCTAGAGGGAATGAGTTAGAGACACCAAAATTGGTGTATTTGATGTTGGGACTGTCCTCTATCAGAATCTCAAACCAAAACATCTTTCCCGCAAACGGTTCTATGGGCTGCCATAGACACCCAGTCGGAAGAAGAAGAAGAAACGGAAGAAGAAGAATAAGAACCGGAACAGATACAATAGGTGTCTTCGCACATTCTGTGCTTGGCCCCTAATTATGTGTGATGTGCAGCAAATTTCATCATACACCAACATTCAAATGTGTTTGTTTTCTCACCAAGGTTGCGTTACATTTACAGTAAAGACATTTGATAATGTTACAAATGACTTTTTCAAAATACATGCTGTATTCTTCAAAAATCCTCTCACACCAATGACAGCTGTGCAGAACATTTCTTTTTCTTTTAAAATCATATTCATAACATGTTTTCTGTAGTTCCTTCCAACGGTCTGATTGTAGGACGTTTCTCAGTCCTCGTGATCGATCCCAGAGTTTAGACGGCTTACATTCATCCATAAGACTTTATAACATGCAACTGGGAGATATAAAGTCAGATTTGAGAGATGTAAAAGTGGCAATTATATTTTCAAATGTTTTATTGTGTGAAACAAGCTTCCATACAGTATAAAAGCTGTCTTGTCATACTCCAGATGTGTTTGCTTGACCAGCTGAGCTTTCACTTCAGTCTCCTGTAAATGAGAGAGATCAGTCACACAGTCCAAGACGGCCAGCACAACAGCAAAAACTGCATCTGTAAACACTGAAACTAATGATGGAGAGTTTTAAAGTGGATCTATTATGCTTTTTAATATGCAAGTTAATCGCGCCACAGAAAACACCTGCCTGGAACCCCTTTGTGTTTTGCAGTCCTGCCGTTATTTCCTTTACGTAGCTACATCACTGTTACACATTTTAATATTCACGTGGATGATGATGCCTGCAACACTGCTTCTGAATTTCTAAGCATCCCTCAACATGTCTCTGGTCCACTGTAAGGGGAATAATTAAAGCTGCGGTCGGCAAGTCTGGCAGATTGAGTGGATTTAGGCAAAATTTTGAATGTTTACAACTCTCATGCCCCTCCCCACTATCAACTAATCCCCTCCCACAGAGTTCGTGCTCGTCGGTGCGTGTGCACCAGATTTTCTGTCTCATCAGCATCCATCAACATTCTTCCAAAAAGCCGAACTTTATCCCTTCATCTGGACATGTTTATACACCTAACGTTACGTTCACACGGATTTCAGTGCAAACAAAGCTCACGAACCTGCCCAACAAGTGCTAACGTTAGCTATCCATACCAACACATTTGGGCAAATATACTTAGATTACTAACATAACACTCAGAAATAAAGTAACTGGTTGATAAAGCACAATTACCTGTCGAGAAGAAATGTTGCAAGCTCTGCATCCAGCTTGAACCCAATTAAATCACGTAAATCTCTCCACCTTTCAAAATGCCGATCCGATTGTAACGTGCGCGAGGGGTGGCGTGTACACGACCTGTGATTGACAGTCAGATCTCACACCCCTCTGCGCTGATTGGACCCGATGATCCGGGAGCGGTGGGTTTTTGCAAAACAAATAACACGCTCCAGGTGGAGTTAGAAGCTCTGTTATTTGTCTAAAAACACTTTATTTATGTTGTTCTGTCGGATTATAGTGTTGATTTCACTGAATATGATCGAAAAATTTTTGCCGACGGCAGCTTTAAATGAAAAAATAACGAATTTGCTTGTTAGATCAAAAAGTAATCTGATTATGTAATGCACGTTACATCTAATGCGTTACCCCAACACTACTCATTTCAGATGAGATTGAAAACACCTGATCGCTAGGTTTTCTCAGAGGAGGTCTATGCTAGAAATGTGTCCATCTTGAACATAATCTGCATTTTCAGCTAATAAAGGTAAACTGACATATTCTGGCACACTGGAGGGAGCATCAGTGCTTTCCACAGGTGTATCTGGACAGACTGTAGAAATCTCTGATGGAAGCACGTCCTCATGTTCTGATATCAAAGATACGCGAAGTTCAACTTCTATGAAGTTCAATTGCCTTTGCACTCAAGTGGACATCTGAAAATCTCCTTGAAAAATGTGTAATTTTTCTTTAATAATAATTCAAATCTTGTTTTTCGTGCCCTAAGAGCAATAAAACCATCCTGAGGTTATCATAACTCCTGCCTGAAAGGGTTAAGCGAGTCCAGCTCTCGTGTGATTAACCACACTGTTGCTGTTGAGAACTTCTCCGACGCTTTTGACACTCAGTTCTTATTTCAAATGGCATTGACTGTTTTGTACAGTGCTTTAATGAACATTGCACCCTGCTGCTGGATATGTTGCTCCTTTTAAGACTCAACAAAGTCCCGCTGACATCCCTGTGGATAAAAGACGCCACCCGGAGCTTTAGGCGTCTGTCGTTCATGGAAAGCGATTTGGATCCAAGTACACCGCCTGCATCTTAAAGAGCTCTCGACAGATCTTAGATGATCAAGGATGAGAGCCTCTTATTTTACATATTTACAGGAGGAATCCTAAAACTCTGTTTGAGACTATTAACATTGTTTCTTCTGCTACATCTCTTGTCCCTGTGTTTTCTAATGATGACTGCAACCATTTTCTGTCTCATTTTATGGACAAGGTTATGGCTGTCAGGGCAGGGCAAACCCCCACTGTAAAAAATATAGTTGATTTAACTTAATTAGTTGCCTTAAAATTTGGAGTTCATTGAAATTAAAGATTTGAGTTAAACCAATGAAGAAGATTGGTTTAATCAACAGAAAAGCAGAATATAATGTTATCTGAACCACAATAATTATCTAAGTTGATTTTGACAAAAGAAAAAAAAAATTAATAACAAATCATGATTTTTTTTTTTTTACAGTATAGACTTCCAAAAACTGGACTCCTTTTGCCCCATTTCTCCAAATTACATAATTAACTTAGTGTGTTTGATGAAGCCTTCCCAAAGCCCTGTGGGTATTTTGCCTACATCTCTGGCTATGAAATCCATTCTGAAATCTATTGGCCCGTGTTTGGTTTCAATTATAAACTCAATTATTCAATTATTATCTCTTAGGCTGGGACAGGTCCCTAGGTGTTTTAAACATGCTATTGTTGAGTCTCTCTTGAAAAAGAGTAATCTTGATGCAGCATTATTTAACAACTATAGGCCTATTTCTAAACTACCTTTTATCTCTAAAATCTTAGAAAAGGTTGTGGCAATGCAGTTAAATAATGTTCTGGGGGCTCGTAAGGCTTTGTCCTGTGGTGTGCCACAAGGCTCTGCGCTCGGCCCTCTGTTGTTCAGTATGTTTATGCTTCTTCTTGGCAAGATTATTAGTATTTTCAAAATAATATCTTATCATTGTTATTCTGATGACATATATATTTTAGTCCTGATTTTGACTAGACAAACTGTCCCTTCTGCAGAATTGTTTAGTCTTCATTTAAAAATGGAAAGTTTCTGCAACTTTATACAGATAAAATTGAGGTGATGATTATTGCCCCAGACTACATTACCCCTAAGATTAGACATGCCATTGGGGGGTTTATCATCCTCTGACTGAGGTGACAAGAAATCTGTGTGTCATTTTGGACAGATCTGTGTTTTTAAAAGTCGTGGTTCATTCCGTTTTTTATTTTTTATTTTATTTCAGGAACATTCCTAAGATTTGATTTATGGTTTCAAAAATGCTTGTTCGTGCTTTTATTTATTCACGGTTGGATTATTGCAATGTTTTATACACTTGTTTGATCAAATCTTCTATGGATCGACTGAAGTTGCACAGAATGTTAGGCTTTTGACTAGGACCAGGAGGTCACACACATTACTCCTGTGCTGAAGGCCCTTCATTGGCTTCCTATTGGTTTTAGAGTGCATTATAACATTTTAGTCATTACTTACAGAGCCTTGCATGGTCAAGCACCCTCTAAAACCCAGGATCTACAACATGCACACTCCCCTGGTTGGTCTCAGGTCTTCAGGACAAGACCTTTTAACTACTCCCAGAACATTTAATGAACCCTTGTCTTAAGACAAGCGGTGACTGTGCTTTCTGTATTGTGGCTCTATAACTCTCTGCCTTTAGCATTGAGAACTGTGCTTTCTGTGGAATCTTTTAAAAAACACATGAAGACATCTTTTTGGACAAGCTTTTAATTAACAATATAGTTTGGCGCTTATTAAATTTCTGTGGTATTTGGACAGTTGTTATTTTATTTTATTTATTTTTATGTTTGTTTGTTTTTTTACTGTAAAGCACTTTGTGACCCTTCCTTGTCTGTGAAGGTGGTATATAAATAAACTTTTACTTTTTTTTACTTTGAATTTGCAAGTGTCTGAGCTCGCTAAAACATGCTAACAATGTGCTAATTCCTCCTAATAACATGCTAGCAACAATGTAAAACACCTAAACAACACCCTATCAAATACCCTGTCTGCCTGATAGACTGTAGGCCTTCAAACCTTCAAGCTTCAAGCTTTTAAAACTTCTTTAAACTTTCTTATTCGGATTTCTCAAGCCAACATCAAAGTTTGTCTTGACAAACTTTTTTATTTAGTTACTATTGCATTTGGATGCATGATATATTACATTTTAAGAAATGCATGAAAATGTTAAATGGTGGGAGTTTTATTCAAACTGTACCATGCAGTGAAATGAGTATCCTAGCTAAATTCACTCAATTAGACATTTGACAAAAGCATAAATCCTAGCAAACCTGCTGAAGTGTTCAGACAATTGTGCTTGTGATGTTTCTTCATCCTCTTAATTAGTCACGCACAGTCTCAATAGAGTTTAATGAGCAAATAATGATGGAGATTGGGGGTTTTCTGGTTGCTAAGGTAACAATCTGTAGACAAAAACAAGTGATTTTTCTTAGAAAGGAAATCAAATAAACCAAAAGGCTCCTCAAGGCTCCTCAAGGCTGTATATAATGATTTTATCAGTGCTAATGGGTGTTTGTTAATGAATGATAATAACTGGAAATATTTCTTGAAGCAGAGGGTCTCTAAGTCATACACTCCAAATCTCATACAAAACAGTTGAATACTCTCGGGCCAGTTTGAAGTAGGTTTTACAGTAAATACAAAATGACAGAGAGAAAGTATAGAAAGAAATCATGTGACCATTAGATTCAGGACAACTCAATTATATATTGTATAAAACATTATACAAGAAAGACATTGTGAATATTGTCCACTGTGCATCATAACAACAGCATTTAGTGATTAATATATTTCAAATACAAAACAACCTCTCATACTATATTTTTGACTGTGCTGACATCTTACATAGTTAGTTATAAACTATTAATTTCAAGAATAATTATTAAGTATTATTCATTCTATTGGCTTGACATTCTGATCTACCATTTAAGTTTCTCATGAGACCAACATTTCAAATTGAGAATGAAAAGGTTTATTGGGAACTAGTTTCTTCGGGTCTAATGAGGTAAAATTGGGTTTGAAGTGGGCTAATTTGTGGGGAGGTGGTTTGTATGAGATTTTATTTGTTTATTTGTCATACTTTCTGGACAGACTTTGCAAAGGAATATCTTATTGCTGAGCCTAATAATAATTTGCTAAATAATAATTAACTCTTTTCCCGCCATTGACAAATTTCCGGCTTTCGATGTTTTCACTGTTATACAGTAGGGGGCGCTATTACACATCTACTGAAAGAGCAGAGAAACTCCTGATAACACAGGAGAAAAAGAAGCAGAGCTGAGTGATAGCATATGCAAGCAGATGCATATGTGAAACAGCGCGATCATCAACATTAAAAAGCATATATAAATCAAAACTGCCTAATGTTACTGAATGAAATGTCGAGACAGGACGAGCTTCAGGACTGTGAAGCGTTGGGGTGTTGATGGACTCGATCTACTCCATCTGTGTTTTGATCATCGTTCTGAATCCGATCTAGATGCAGTCTTTAACAAAAATGCCATTTTCTTAGTCCCTAAAAGGGGTAGTGGGAAACTTCTGGTCAGTGAATACCACAGTAAAGTTTAGTAATGATAATTTTTTTTTAAATAGCACCTTTCACAGGCAAGGAAGGGTCACAAAGTGCTTTAGAGTAAAAAATCAAATCAAAACAAATACAATAACAACTGTACAAATACCATTGAATACAATAGAAATCTAATAAACGCCAAACCATTGTAAGGTCCACCCATTGGCCCAACACCGGAATCCAATGGTATGGTCGAAGGAATCATGCGTGTATGTCTTTTCAGCGCTCCAGTGAAGTTCACTTAATTTATTGGAATTTAGTTTAAATAAAACTTTAGCTCTACGCTTAATCTGACTCCAATTTCAATGTTAATCAAATTTAGATTGTTTCTCTTCTTAGAAAAGTCATAAATACTGATTATGAGTTAATTTAGATCTTTGATTATTCTGTCCATTTCATAATTTCAAATATTCGTTCATTAAGGACCTGGTGTCGCTTTGAGACGTCACGTCGCGAATGTGCGCTCACGATCACAAACTAGCCAGTCCTAAAATAGTCAGAGGGTGCAGTGCAAACTATCTTACCCTACGCAGCCGCTCACTGCTGACTCATAGGTGTAATTTTTCTCAATAGTTGCAGCGTACAACATGCTAAGTTAGGAGATAGTCAGAAATCAGAAGGTCTAATGATGTGCCCCATGCTCCATTCATTAGTGCCTTAGGTGTGATCTATCCTGGACAGAGATTTGCGGGAACAACAGACTACACATAATCTACTAGAAATAATGATTCCAGAAAACTTCTGAATAATCAAGGTTAACATTTATTTTTGTCAGGAAAAATGTACTGTGCCAATTTCACAAGTAAATGATTAAAAGCCAATTCAGAAATAATAAATGCATAACATCAATTACTCAAAGATGATTCTAAAAGTAAGCAATGCTTTCCTGACAGAGACACACAGTAGTGTGTGAGAGCTTTCCAAGGGGAAAACACTGACACAGCACTGCATGGGGGTTTTACTGGTTACAGTTCCCCCAGACTGCTCTGTTACCTAGCCTTAAATACCCAGACCAGAACAAAAGGGTTGTACCAATATTTCTCCAGTGTGTTTTGGGTCAGTTCCTGTACCCCAGGGGGTAGCACCTGGTCTCGGGGGAGAGGGGAGATATCTTGAAGAAACATCACCCAAAGAGGAACACACGATTCTCCTAAGTCCTCAATCTTTCTCATAATACCAATGATTGCAATGAAATTAAGACCATTTTACCAATCGCACTGAGACATTTAAAATAATACCAAACACGAAAAGTAAAAACAATAGATTCCCAAGATACATCATATATGATATATAGGCATTCTTAGTGAACTTTTGGTGACTTGACTCAGGGGGAGAGGAGATGAGGGAGAGGGGGATGCAGAGATAAGATAGGAGAAACGTTTGGACAAGACAATGGCCTGTGCTCTGTCTTTGCGATCTTCTGTCCAGGGTGTGTTTTATTGCTTTATGGTGAGTTTTATCTCAGCTTTTGTCTTAGCAGGAAATTCAGTCCTTACACCATATTGTTAATTAAAAGCTTGTCCAAAAAGATCTGTCTTTTAAAAGATGCCATAAAAACCATAGTTCTCAACGCTAAAGGGAGAGAGTTCCTTCCAGAGCCACAACTCAGAAAGCAGTCACCGCTTGTCTTAAGACATGTTCTGGGAGTAGATCCTACAGGTCCACTTGTGCATCACCGAATCGACTCCAGCTGGAAAAGAGTCGAAGTGACCTGACCTTACAGGCCTTGGAAAGGAGCTTAGGATGATTCCACCAGGTGGTGGCGCTCTGCGGGCACAGGTGCACCGCAACCACACGCTCTCCCTGGGGTGTCTCCGTGTGCCCCGAGGGTAGTGAGGGTGGAGGAGCTCGTGAAGCATGACCGGGCAGTAAAATGTGATTTCCACAACCATGTGAGCTCATGCACTTCCGGGAAGAAAGGCACCAAAGACCTCAGAAACCAATCATCCAACCATGAGCGCTTGGCTCCGTCACACGGAGACTGACCACCGTACCCGAGGGCAGGAGCCTTCCACATCAAAAGGTGCTGCTATCAACAGCTCATCCTCATCTGAAGCTCAAAATGAGATGCCGTGTGAATCTTGCAACGCAACATCATGTGATGCAACATTCTGTGATGTAACTTTAAACTCACCCAGGAAATCCACCGGACGCAAAATGCAAGAGGAGTCCTTGAGAGATTCACCCAGCGAAAACACTTGCTGTTTGTTCCTGCTGAAAAATCCAGCTTTAACCAGCCTAAGATGGTCAGGCTGGTTTTGGCTGGTGTCCCAGCCTGGTCATAGCTGGTTTTAGAGGGGTTTTGAACACTTTTTTAGCTGGTCAGGCTGGGAGACCAGCTAAAACCAGATAAGCCAGGCTGATAGACCAGCTTGACCATCTAAAACCAGCTGACCACCAACTTGTCCAGGCTGGGAGACCAGCTAAAACCAGCTACTTCCATCTTAAACCAACTAAGACCAGCCAACCAGTTTAGGCTGGTTTTAGCTGGATTTTTCAGCAGGACAGCTCTTTTAGCTGAAGCGCCAAGAGTAAACTCTCTGCGCTTGCTCTTTGAGAGAGAGACTGCTGTAATGCACCGTATTTTTCTCTCCACTAACTGAAACAGTTTCTTGCAGAGATGAATGAAATGAGCTTGTGCATAGAGGAAACTCACTGTGCTCCGAAAAACAAATCTGAAAGAGTGAATGCACGCCGCTCCTTATGTACCTGTATCTGAAGTTTCAAAGGTGTTTGTGGTTTCCAAGTGCAACCCCTAGTGTCTTCATTTCGACACAACATCGAAGTGACTGACTGATAGGCAACTGAAGTTACATTCAGTAACCGAAGACGTTAAACCATATTTGCTGTATAAACCATGTTTAATTTTTGAAACACCAAAATTTTCCCATCTATTTGAACATTGGCGTCTTATTATCTGCTGGTGGTATTTTCTAAATGCAAACTAAAAAAATGTATGCCATGTAAAAAACACCCTTGTCCTGTGGAAAAATGATAGCAAAGTGTTAAGTCATTTTAGGAACATGCTAGCATTGTGCTAGCAACATGGTAAAACATCCTAGCAATGTGCTAATTGATGGTTGAAACATGCTAAATCTTTTTTATAAAGGTGAGATTTTTGCAAAGCAAGCAGCCGAGGGTGTTCAGTCACTTCTGTGTCTCATCTACAGGGGTGCAGAGCTGCTAAACCCTCCGTGAAAAGCAGCAGCTACGGCTGGACGATCCCTGGCCTGCGCTGGGTCACGGGGAAGGAGCGTCTGTTCTCTGTCTCCGCCAGCCGCAGCTCCAGCCCCGAGAAAGATGCAGAAGAGATGGAAGAGTCATCGGATGATGTAAGACCAATGTGTTTATGTCTGGCATCTTTGACTTGAGCAAAGGAAAATTCTGTCATTTTTAATTGCTTTGGAGTAATTTTCACAAGCAAGTGGTACATTTTCAAAACTCTTAGTAGGCTACTAATCTCACAACAGGTCATCAACAATTACTGCAACACCCTTCATCTGAATGGACATCTGCGATATAGATTCATATAATACAGTGCAGAAATACATGATCATGTTTGGCTTGGTCCCCTCAAAGCTGAGTTGGATTTTCTCCTCAGTGTAAAGGTTGAGAGGTCCATCTGTCACTGTTTTTCATGTTCGTAGAGTTAGTTTCTGGAGTAAATATATAGGCTATAATCTGTGTGTTTACACAGCTTTTTAAAAAATGGCGGGTGCTTGTGTTTCGAGTGCGTTCGGCCAATCAGCGAACACTAACGTCACTGTAGATCCTATAGCGCTGGTTTAGACCGACTCTGAAGGAGGAGTAAATTAGTTCCTCCAAAAGAGTTCCTAGAATCAAAATCGTTCCTAGTTCCTGCGGTGCGAACACGCCGATGACCGGGAGCTTTGCCAATAGTTCTAGGAACTATAAAAAGGTTCCTCCGGTGCGAAAGCCCCTAGTGACAACTTTTTACTCAGTTTGTCCGGAGTGAATTGTTTTGAAACAATTATGATGTACATGTACAGTATAACTGTAATTAAAGCAGGAGATCAGGTCTGAAAGAAGGACTAGTGGTGTTACAAGTGTGAACAGTTTAGATTTTTGTCTTAAGAATTTGGAAAATGTACACCTTTTGAAAATAGTACCAAAGCAAATAAAAAACACCATCATGCTGTTATTTTTTTTTGTGGAACATCTATTCCTTGACAATTCTTTCTTTCTACAAATTCATGGGTACAATAGAAAGTGATCTAGAGGCTGGTTTATGCTGTTTAGAGCTGGTATAGTGCTGGTGGACCAGTTTAGTCATGCTGTTCTCATGCAACACTGAGCTGGTGTAGCAGCTCCACCAACACTCCCAATTCCCATGCTGGTGTAGTGAACTTATTTCTTCTAAAGTGTAGAAGATTCAGAAGCGAAGACCTGGAAACTCGGGCTGTATCTTAAGCAGGATTCTTTATTGAGAACACGAGCTGGCGTTGCTGTAGTCTTTTCCAAGCGTCGTCGCGAGTCTGACTAAGGGAAACCATTTCCTTACATTTATAACATTCTTACAAGGGGAGGGACTCACAAAGCATGTGAATGATGTGAACAGGTTAAGAAAACCAGTTCTACACTGAAACTGTTGCCCCTCTCAGTCCAAATCACATACCTATTCAGAGACTGAGAGTCAAGAAACAGGACCAAGTGTATCAGTAATCTGCTTGCAATAGAGGGAAACAGGACTGTCAGGAAGAAGCAATTAAGAGTATCAGTAATCTGACAAATACAGAAAGACAGGATTTGCCAGATTCTCTTGCTGGAAACTGTTTCACAGCTGATATCATTTACCATCCTAACCTGAAATGCTAACTTCAACAAACAGAACATTCTCAGTTTATAGACTTTGGTATTGGAAACCTAAATTAAACATTTAATACATTTGTAACCCTTCACTGGGAACCAGCAAAGCAGCATCCCATGCCAAGCATACCTTATGATGGTGACCAGCAGTGCTGGATTTTTCAGAGTGGATATAGATTTTCAGTCGTAATATATATTGTGAATACCATATTCATTTACTATGGTATTTACACTTGAAAACACTCCAATCAAACAATCTTCTCCATCAGAACAGTTTGGGTCGTTTCTCAGAGTTGGAGGGAGCGGGACACAGACCGAAGCCTCAGTGGGGAGAGAACGGCCATGACCGGAAGCTGCAGAGATGCAAAACTCAACGCCTGGTGACCCATTTCCACCGGGACACGGCCCATGACCCAGAATGCCACACCGGCTCAGAGAAGATCGGCCATCTGGCAGTGTCCGATCGACCATGTCTCCACCAATCACTCATTTCACAAGTGCCATTAAGAGTAAGAAGACAGACAATGAATCAGCAGCAGAACAATTTGCGATAACAATTACATTACACTGTTGATGTGTGTATCACTTTTTGCAGTTGCCAGTGGTGTATGGAAAATGGCGTTTAATTGTTAACTTTTTGATAACAATTGGAAAAACCCAACCCCAAATTGGAATAACTGTTACTTATAATAAAACTTTATTGTAATAATTACTGCAATGCCTTTGAATTATCAAACGAAGCAAGAACATACATTATTAACGCCTATACTGCCACTATTACAGGATTTTGTATATTATAGGAATATAACTTATAATATAGGAAGAATATTATAAATCCTGCATCATTTCAGTCTTGCATGTATTCCGTAGCTTATAGAAACAAATGAATGTAAGCCATCATCAAGGCTAAACTGAACCTTAATGCGCCACATCCGCGACAGTTTCCTAGTGCACATCATTTTCACAAAAAGCTTACATTTACATGCCCATATAATGCATTTCTCATTAAATGCTAAAACTGTTCAGTTGTGTTGTGTTAACAAATTAATATTTTCAAAACTTTTGGACGGATTCCCCCGGCCATCGCATCAAAACAGCGGATTTCACCAAAAGGAAGCACTGTTAATTTTGCACCTACAATAATCATGGAACTCAATTATCATTTTGTTTTGTCTTGAAGTTGCATTCAAATTCCATTTGGCTCAAAAATCTTCATCCCACCTTTATAAATCATGCAGAACAGATTCAAACCAAACGGTTCAGCACACACAGAAATCATTCCCACATTTGCATGCACCTGTCAATCTCAAAACTTCGTGGTGTGTATTGGGGCAATACGTTTCTATTAACTTCAGATTGATTAAATATGTATGCTGTCAAATTTATTTAAAAGAATGAACTAATTTGACATTCCGACTAGTTCCATTTGTTCTGCATGATTTATAAAGATGGGATCAGGATAGCAACACCAATAGGAGGTGGAGGTGAACTCATGAATCAGTATATTATGGGGTGAACATCCATATAGAAACACATTTCTAGCTCTGTACAAAATGAAAGACTTCTATTAAACATTTAATATGTCAATGCCATGTCAGACTAGGCTATTGGAGGATTGGAGGAGGCTGATGACTTGGAGAATCACAAAGTAGGAGACACTCATTTAGCACAAGCTCACTTAAATTTAATTCCACAGGTTCACCTGCCCATCCAGTCTTAAAGGCACAGTATCTAAGCTTCGCTGCTAGAGGTCACGTATTCAAAACAACAACAAAGGTCTAGCTATATGATGGCAATCTGACGGGAATCATGTTCATTGATGAGCTAATGTATTAAAGGTTTATTAACGTTTCTGTGGTATGAAGCAGGCGGAACTGAGAGCCCGGGATATTCTGCATGGCTGATTTTATAATGCTCATATGCCGCAGTCGGACACTGCCGCTCCTTTCGTGTTGTTGTATATGTTATAAATATGTTATATTTAATTTACGATTAAAGTTACATTTAATGTCCGATAACTTAAATTCACAATATTTGATTTCATTCTAATTAAATAGCTGGGGGCTTGATCCTGAGATTCGTCTCGAGCTTCGAGTTAATGTTCCAAGATAATATGGTATTGAATAGAATGAGAAAGAACAGAATGAAAGTGGAGGGATGCCGTCTCAATGTCTGCGTGATGACGACTGACAGGTCTGAATGATTACACTCCTCCCAAACTTACATTTAATTAACATATTTGTTTTGAGTGAATCTTTAATTATCTAAACATACTGTAGAATACTTTACTGCAATGCTTATCAATGTCATCTGGCATGTATTCAGTGATATTATAATAAACTATTTTTTTGTTGTTGAATATAGTGCCGACTGGCTTTACAATAATCAAAATGCACTATTACAGTTCATTTAGCTCTAGTTCTAGTTCTTTTATTTATAAAGCACATTTTAAAACAGTCTGAGGACTGACCAAAGTACTGTACAAGTCAGATAAACACAACAGAAAACTAAATAACACATAATAAATAAGAACATCAACTTAATTTAAAAGCTAAAGAAAACAAATAGGTTTTCAAGAGAGATTTAAAAAGTGATAGGTAGGGAGCGGCCGTTGTTCTGGCAGGCTGTTCCACAACCTAGGTCCCACTCGCCTCCTTTGTCTCTGATCACTTGTAAAAGCGAGCAGAAAGACCAGCTTCAAGTTGACCATCTGACCAACTGACCATCTAAACTAACTCAGTGATTTAGGCTAAATTACTTTGTAATTTATATGCCTGGTTTACAGTGGATATCAAGTCAACATGCCACTGTTAAAACAGCTGTTTTTTGTGATGTAAAAATTTAAACTCAGATCATCTGAGTTTCCTGTCTTTTTGGGTAAGTTTTGCACGTGTTTAGCTCTTTTTCCTGTGTTTTGGTTACTTCTCGTTATTTAATTATCGTTTGCACCTGTTGCTCATTTCGTTGTTTGGTTTCTCTGTGTATTTAAGCTCTGGGTTTCTGTCTATTCCCGTCATGTGTGTAGCGGATGTCTTGTTTCATAGTGTTCTGCATTTTGATAATTTAAGATCCACGCTGCTGCAAATAGATCCTTTCGTTTGTATTACAACCGGAACGTGACAGAAGAACTGACCTTAAAATATGGATCTAGCAGCAGTTCGTATCCTCCTCTCGCAGGGTGAACAGTCCCTCTACAATGTTTTCCCCTTCACCATCTGAGAGTGAGGAGGATAACAGTAGTGATGGTGAAATGAAGCTTTGTGAAGCACTGAGGCTTTCCCCTCAAGTGTATCGTAAATTGGTTCATTACTCGAAGCTTTTCAACATGGTGCACACTAACGACATCTTGTGGTCAAAAGGTGGAAAAGCTACCTTTCCCATTTTTTTTTTTATTGTTTTATGTAATAAATCACCTGTGCTATGAAAACCACAAAGCAATAAAAATCATCAGTGTTAGTGTTGATTTTTACACAATGAATGAACAAAATGAGTCTATGAATTCATTTATGAAATAATTAATACATAGGACAAATTAACTCTGCTTTGCTCAACAAATGCAGCCTTAAAACTTTAGCCGTAGTCCTAAACCTATGAATTCATAGGCAAGGCTCATATAGGCATAGGGCCTATATAATCAAAATAAAATTAAAACTATTGTGGAATAGTGAAGTGCTGGGTAGTGAAAGTGCTTGTGAACTGGGGAGTTGGGTAATTGAAGAAATTAAAGATTTTTATTAAGGTACAGGACTTGTTCAACGGTGTGGGGGCTAAGTCTATTTCTTTTTTTATGTACTACTTCCCCTGCCTTTGAGAATATTCTCTCACATGGGACTTGATACGACCTGAAGACTTCCGAACAGCCTCTTTTCACTACCGAAGCGCATGACACTCGAAACCTGCGCAAGGGGGTTGCGCTATTTTTGAATCAGAATATGAAACAATCACGTGGTTGTAAGTCGAAACGAAGCTTCGGACGTCACTGATCACATGGTTTTGGCAAAACGAATCAAGCTCCGATACAGTGGTTCATGTGAGATGTTTCGTTTTTTTGATACAAGCTTCGAAGCCTCGGTGCCGAACGTCACATCACTAGATAACAGCACCCCAGCCGCAGCCACCGCCCCCCCCCCCCCAGTGATCTTCAAGCCCCGAGCCCACCGCAGACATGGAACTAGAGCCCGCCCTAGAACAGCGTTAGTGACAAGGACTGAGTCGTATATTGTCCCGGAGCCTGACCAGGTGTGTGAGCCGGCAACATCAACCATTCAAGAGGGATTTCCAGTGGAGTATGAGGGGATGAACTGGAGTCCTAAACCCTCTACTGCGGCAGAGGATGTTGTGCTGATTATTTTTGAGGAATGTGAGGAATTCCCTACGCCTGTTTCGCCGTGCACTGAACCTGTCTCATTAACCAGCACCGAATTGTTGTACTTTCTCATTCCTCGCACTCCCACCTCCTTTACCAGTTCCGAGTAAATCTAGTGAATTGTTTCAGAAGATCCTACCTGTCCGGTATTGGCCAGGAAGGCCATTTTGTTAACCCTTACCTGCACTGCCCAGTCCTTCAGTCCTCTCCTCACTATCTCACATCAGCCCTTCGTCTTCTCCCACTCAGCCTGTCCATCACATCGTGGATCCGCCTTGGACTGTTAGCTCGCCATCTCAGCCATGTCGACTCGGCCTGTTGAGCAGACTCCCCACCTTGGGTCCTCCCTCCCTCGGCTCCACCCAGGAGTGTCATCCCTACGGCCCCACCAGGTTTCCTCGTACTTCTGGCTCCACCTTGGACAGTCATAGCTCTGTCTGCACAACGGAATTCCGGATCTTCAGCTGTGTTTCGTTCCTCCACCCCTTCGGCTCCAGTGGGCTTCTTCTTCTCTCCAGTTCCACCTCGGTTGGTCCCTGGTCACTCCTCCTTTGCCTCAGTCCTCAAACACCCTGGCTCCACCTCGGTTGATCCCTGGTCGCTCGTCCTTTGCCTCGGTTGATCCCTGGTCGCTCCTCCTTTGCCTCGGTTGATTCCTGATCGCTCCTTCTTTGCCTCGGTTGATCCCTGGTCGCTCCTCCTTTGCCTCGGTTGATCCCTGGTCGCTCCTCCTTTGCCTTGGTTGATCCCTGGTCGCTCCTCCTTTGCCTCAGTCCTCCAACACCCTGGCTCCACCTCGGTTGATCCCTGGTCGCTCCTCCTTTGCCTCGGTTGATCCCTGATCGCTCCTCCTTTGCCTCGGTTGATCCCTGGTCGCTCCTCCTTTGCCTCGGTTGATCCCTGGTCGCTCCTCCTTTGCCTTGGTTGATCCCTGGTCGCTCCTCCTTTGCCTCAGTCCTCCAACACCCTGGCTCCACCTCGGTTGATCCCTGGTCGCTCCTCCTTTGCCTCGGTTGATCCCTGATCGCTCCTCCTTTGCCTTGGTTGATCCCTGGTCGCTCCTCCTTTGCCTCAGTCCTCCAACACCCTGGCTCCACCTCGGTTGATCCCTGGTCGCTCCTCCTTTGCCTCGGTTGATCCCTGATCGCTCCTCCTTTGCCTCGGTTGATCCCTGGTCGCTCCTCCTTTGCCTTGGTTGATCCCTGGTCGCTCCTCCTTTGCCTCAGTCCTCCAACACCCTGGCTCCACCTCGGTTGATCCCTGGTCGCTCCTCCTTTGCCTCGGTTGATCCCTGATCGCTCCTCCTTTGCCTCGGTTGATCCCTGGTCGCTCCTCCTTTGCCTCGGTTGATCCCTGGTCGCTCCTCCTTTGCCTTGGTTGATCCCTGGTCGCTCCTCCTTTGCCTTGGTTGATCCCTGGTCGCTCCTCCTTTGCCTCAGTCCTCCAACACCCTGGCTCCACCTCGGTTGATCCCTGGTCGCTCCTCCTTTGCCTCGGTTGATCCCTGATCGCTCCTCCTTTGCCTTGGTTGATCCCTGGTCGCTCCTCCTTTGCCTCAGTCCTCCAACACCCTGGCTCCACCTCGGTTGATCCCTGATCGCTCCTCCTTTGCCTCGGTTGATCCCTGGTCGCTCCTCCTTTGCCTCGGTTGATCCCTGGTCGCTCCTCCTTTGCCTCGGTTGATCCCTGGTCGCTCGTCCTTTGCCTCGGTTGATCCCTGATCGCTCCTCCTTTGCCTCGGTTGATCCCTGGTCGCTCCTCCTTTGCCTCGGTTGATCCCTGGTCGCTCCTCATTTGCCTCAGTCCTCCAACACCCTGGCTCCACCTCGGTTGATCCCTGGTCGCTCCTCATTTGCCTTAGTCCTCCAACACCCTGGCTCCACCTCGGTTGCTCATCATTGTGGTTCTGCCCTGCCCTGCCCTCCAGTACCTTTTATGTAATGTAGGGGATCATCTGTGTTTCATGTCTGTTTGGGTGGGTTTTGCACATGTTTAGTTTCTCATTGTTTAATTATCGTTCGCACCTGTTGTTTATTTTGTTGTTTGGTTTGTCTGTGTATTTAAGATCTGGGTTTCTGTCTGTTCATTGCCAGTTCTCGTCATGTGTATAACAAGTGTTTTGTTTCATAGTGTTTTCAGTGTTTTGCATTTTGTTAATTAAAGATCCACACTGCTGCGTATAGATCCTTTTATTTTTTATTGCAACCGGAACGTGACAGAAGAACTGACCTTAAAATGTGGATCTAGCAGCAGTTTGTATCCTGCTCCTCTTGCAAGGTGAACAGTCCCTAGAGAGGCTCATGCAGGAGTTCTTGGACTTATACCATCTTGTGTTTTAAATTGTTTAATAAAGGTAAACACTACAGCGCATAGATCCGTTCTCATCTTTATTGCAACTGGAATTGACATGCATACATATGCAGTTATTTATCCCATGCTTTTTTTTTTTTATCTTTGGTGTTCAGTGGCATTGCAAAGGTTATAAAAATATTATAGGTTATAATATTAAATGTGCAAAAATTCTGAAATTATTTAAATTTTTGTAAAAAAAATTTTATATCACATAAACCAGCTGTTTTAACTGATGTGTAGACCTTTTATATCCACTGTATGTTACATTATAATTGTATTAGTATATGAGGTAGGCGATTCTGCTCTAATTCATTCTACAATTTAGTTTCAGGAGTTTGACTATTTGGATGATGGTGTTTTCTATTCCTCCAGCTACAGATTAAAGTGAACGGACAGAGAGGAGGAATGGGAATCTGTATTGCGGGAGGGAAAGGCTCCTTGCCGTACAAAGAGAACGATGAGGTAGGCCTTATCTTCCTGTAGCCACAACGCCTGAATCTCTTTACACACTATTACTATCAAACTCCTTTTGGTCTATTAACAAGGAAATAAACACATGGACTGGAATACTAATGCGCATCCAGCCAGTAATACGACTGATGATATGACTGTGCCTGATTTGCTTCCCCCACAACTAGTTAGTTCCTTCTGTGTGCTGATTGATTTGTTTTCTTCACATCAGGGTATTTTCATCTCCAGAGTGTCTAAAGGCGGACCAGCGGAGAAGGCCGGGCTTCACGTTGGGGACCGAGTGTTGGAGGTAAAATAAGTCGATCAAAATGCATGGTGTGGGAATAGTGTTTCATTAATAATATTATAATTAGTGTTTTTGTTGTTGTTATTAATAATTGCTCAGACTTGCAGAAGAAATTATTTGACACATGGCACTGACAATTCAAAGTATTTATGGAATTTCTGTGTGTGTGTACGTGTGTGTGTGTGTGTGTGCACCTGCACCGTCTCCTCCTCTTTACCCTTTCCTCCACCTTCTCTGGGCCAGCATCCTCTAACCTGGCCTTGGGCTTTCCTCTCAGGGCGAGTGAGAGGATGCATAATTGCTTTTTACATGACATATTTGAAAGACAGATGCATCCATGGCTAGGATATAATTATAAAATATTACATGATTTTAAAAGTGACCTATAACATTGACTATGCAATACACTTTAATTTATTTAGTGCAAATAAAATGATTAAGCCTATTTGGACAGAGAGATGTTTATAATGTGACAATATGTCAGTCATCGTGTGATAACGAGAATATGACTAGGACGACTTGTTCTGAGCAGGTGTTGTCAGTGAACAGGCTTTAAACTGTTGGCTAAGTTACAGACCCTCATGAAAAACTGATGCTAATTATCTGGGAAACATTCTCTAACAGCAGTCAAGTTGTCATTGTTTATGTCAAACAAGTCATGAATTTGTTGTAACATTAAAACAGGAGTGACCTACTCTGCTCAAAGTGATGCTCGAGCTGCAGTGGTGAACGAAACTCTGCGGCTGAACGAAACTTTCGGGAGATGTTGTGCAAAATCATGTGAACAATTCCAGGAAATGTTTTTTTTTTTTCATTGGTTGTTGCGTTAAATCTTCCCAGATACAATAGTGCTTTTTCTGATTGGCTATTGTGTAGCCCTTTTCTTTTTTTGGTTAGCTGATCAGTTGCAGCTCTATTAATAACTGCAGGGGAGACGCGCGTCGCACGCTTGATTCCTGCCGGTTCTATAGTGAGAGTGGCGCGGCCAGATACATTTTGGGCACTGCAGCATATTAAATATATTATAAATAGTTTTTGCGTGTGAGAAATACAATGTGTGACGGGAGTGCTTGACAAAAGACCGAAATGAGTGACTGTCATGCTCAATGCGTGACACTTGAGATCCCTGAATAATGTATGTACAGTTTAACAATAAATTGATTTAATGACTAATTGGGGAGCATGGCTACAACTGGGGATACTGGATACTTCAAAGGTACAATCATTAACTGCTGATTGTGTGATTTTATCAGTGGCTTACTTTAACTTGTCTCTGCATATTAAGCTAGAACAAGAGAAAGCATTTTAATGTCAAACAAAACTCCACACTTCACGTAATTACTGGAGCCTTGGTTACATTTAGTTCTGTGGTTGTCAGCTGTTTTTATTTCAGGACCCAGGTTTCAAATGTGACCAAACTCAGTAAAAAATGGTTTATCATACAAAAGTGAACAAGTGAAATAGAACTGTCAAAATATATCCATATTATCATGACATGTGCAGACCCAATTATATGCAAAAATAGTTGATCATTTACATGTATTTTTTAAATAAGGCATGGCAGTTTAAACGTTCAGGTGATTTTACTTACCTGAAAAACTTATGGCAGTCTTTATTTCATTTGTATCTTTAATGCAGATTTTTTCATGGACATTTACACTGAGTTCGAAATCCCGTACTGTCGGAGTAGATTGATAAAAAGTACGCTCTATATAGTATGAATTTGGGTAGTATGAATGAAATTTGGACGTTCTACATCCTCCATGTTGTAATCATCATGTGACCTACCAGCATCAGTTGAAAACACAAACTTTTGATAACGGGTTTTGAAACCGTTATCGTTTCTGTATAAACTTTAAAAACGTGAATTTGTGAACAATGCGTAGTGTTTCTTTACAAAGTGACATCGCCAACTACAGGCCTGGCATGAAAAATACAGCATTTTCTTGTTATTAGTTTCTTAGGTCTTATTTTATTACTGTTTACTTGTCTTCAATAGGTTTGGCTATATTATTAGTTTTTGCAGTTCTGTGTGAACAGGGATCATTTTGACAACGTTGTCATCTGTACGTGAAAAACGCTAATAAAAAACGTTTCCCTTTTTTAAGTACATAGTTTTCACGTAAACGGCTTTGACTTTGTCTGGTGTTGGTTGTGTTTAGTGCACACTGCGCTGCTAATTTTCCCTTTGTGGATTATACTAATTTGTTAATTATAGTTGTAACAGTCACAGCCTGTTACAAGGCAGGGTATCTTTTTCTGGGGGTTAACATAATAGCACAAAAATCATGATTTGGGAAACTGTTTGTTTGCTGCCCAAATGTAAGTGAGTTTATATCATGTTTTGATTTTTTTTAATATCTTTGATTTAGTTGGAGACCTGTTTCTTTTTTCTTTTCTTTTTTTTGTGCTATTTTTGAGCTATTATGTTAGCCTACTACTGGATTACTTACCAGAGGACCTATTTCATTGATTCCCGTTGGAGGCAGAAATGCCATTAGCCAAGGAAGGACATCTATGTGACCACTTAAAACTACACACAAGTCTGGCCTCATCCCGAGGAAATTGACTTTTGACGTCCTGCTTACCTATCATTAACTCATTCTCCAGTATCCACTTATGATCACCTACGGTTGCTATTTGGGACAGTTTGTTCGGCTGGTGATTGTTTGGCATATGCTTATGTAAATATTGTTTGTGCATCAATATATGTTTAAAAAGAGCTTATGATCATTTGACTGTTTTTCCCATTACTCTTTGTTTGATTTCTTGAAATACATTATATCCTTCCCAGGGTATTTTTGCAAATATGATCCCCCCTTTTATTTTTTTGTAACTTATCAGTTCTAAGCAGCTGGGACAGTTATATAGTAATTGCTTCAAATTAGGTCCGCTTTGTCTCACGTCATCTTCCTGCCTGACACGACGTTACACAGTATCTTTGTTCTATTCTATCATTTATTTGTCCCATTTCTTGTTATTAGTTTTTCTTAGTTGTTATTTTATTGTTGTTTTTACTTGTCTTAAATAAGTTTGGCTAGTATTAGTTTTTGCCATGGTATCAAAATAATCAAGGATGCATCTAAAATTCTAGTCTTTTGCAATATGGCAAGAAATAATTAATCTAATCACACTTTGTGGTCAGTGCAAACCATGTTTATCATTGCAAGTAGAACATACATGTTTAGATTCCACCAAATGACACATGAATTTTGGCCAAAATCCAATAGAGCTTGATTGGACGAACAGCCTTTGAACAATGAAAGATAAGTATGCACTGTGACTGTACTGTATGTTTCTCCTGCTGACCCGGTTATAGTTGTTTCTCCGATGGCCATTGGAGGGCATCATTACACAGATGCTGTGACCCCATGAGCCTTAAAGCAACAGGCAACAAGAGCACTGTGGGGGAAAAGTATCTAGACATGCAAGTCACACTTAAAATAGTATTGATGTCATTGCATTAAATAAAATATAAAGCATAATGTCTTTTAAAGAAATATAGCACCAACACATTTAAGCAAAACATTCCACAAAAAGAAGTTTGTTACATGCTAAAACAATATATACAGTGTTTAAAAATGAAGTCCACGAAACTGACTTCATACTGCCACTAAAATCACCTTGATACCCAGTTGTTGGTTATTAGTTCAGGTTAGTTCAATTAAAAGCATCATTCCTCAAGCATGAGTTGTGCTGCATCTGACATGTTCAGGTAATTCTCTTATCCTAGGTTTAATATGCAGTGACAACTAAAAGTCATAAGCCATTCATAGGTTTTTTTCCCCTTAAAATTGTTGATGCTGTGGCTCGGTGGTATCTTCAACACACAATCGCAGTCTAGTGACTATCCTGAGATGTGACATAGGGAGCAGTCAAAGGAAGGGAAAAAACATGAGCTGCTTTTCCACAGTCGAGCCGAACGGTAAGGAACGGTTCCAGTTAAATTTCCACTTGAGCTGGGTTCCCAGAATCCTCAGCACGGGCGACTGTACCGTATGTATGTAGTGACATCGCCACTCAGGATTGGTCACTTGTCTGTTCTCTGTATAGCAGGCCAAGTGCACTATTTGAAACGAGGTAAACACAAGTTAAAATAAATATCTGATCATCTGCCATATAAAGCAGTCGCTATTTACATCTCATACGGTCTGTAAACTCTAGCGTTACTAAAGGCAAGGACTCACCCCATTTGTATTACATTATCAGAAGGTTTGAAATTAACTTTTTCACTCACCGGCCACATTTTCAGAACTACTTCTAGCCAAAAAAAGAAAAAAAGAAAAGAAATTAACCAGATTAACCAGATTAACTACACGGCATATATATATATATATATATTATATAAAACTTGTATTTCATACATTAATTTCTTATTCAAACAAAATCCTGTCATCCAGCATCTCCTCTTTTCCTCTTTCATCCTCATCACCAAAAATATGTTTTAGATGGACAGATCAATACAGTACAAAGAACATCAAATAAAATGTAGGATGCTGGAAAATAACAATGTCTTTTCTGTTAACCAAATGCTTTTTAATCTTCGCTTTTGCTTCAATGCAAATGAACAAGTGTTTGTTGTCTAGTGCCGTGTGTTTAAGTAAGCAGATATGAACAGATTCTGCGCAATCTCATGAGTATGTGCGTTAAATCTGCACAGATTTGGCTACACAAACTTCCCCAGCACAGTGAGTAAACATAAGTAACCCACCAAACTGCCTTGTGATTTGACAGCGTAATCTTCATTTTGCGTCATCGGAGGATTTTTTGGCCAGAGGCTAAAGACTACAGCCAGTAGTAGCGGCTGTCCCGCATGTTCTCAACCGCCCATAAAGGGTGGATCTCACTCACAGAATATACACGGTGTCAGCCATCTTTTATTTGGAAGCTAAGCTAGCAGTGGGAGAAAGCGGAGGGAGAAAGCGGAGTAGTGGTGGGAGAAAGCGGGCGGAGTAGTGGTGGGAGAAAGCGGGCAGAGTAGTGGTGGGAGAAAGCGGGCAGAGTAGTGGTGGGAGAAAGCGGGCGGGGTAGTGGTGGGAGAAAGCGGGCGGAGTAGTGGTGGGAGAAAGCGGGCGGAGTAGTGGTGGGAGAAAGCGGGCAGGGTAGTGGTGGGAGAAAGCGGGCGGGGTAGTGGTGGGAGAAAGCGGAGTAGTGGTGGGAGAAAGCGGGCAGAGTAGTGGTGGGAGAAAGCGGGCAGAGTAGTGGTGGGAGAAAGCGGGCAGAGTAGTGGTGGGAGAAAGCGGGCAGAGTAGTGGTGGGAGAAAGCGGGCAGAGTAGTGGTGGGAGAAAGCGGGCAGAGTAGTGGTGGGAGGGCGGAGTAGTGGTGGGAGAAAGCGGAGGGAGAAAGCGGAGTAGTGGTGGGAGAAAGCGGGCGGAGTAGTGGTGGGAGAAAGCGGGCGGAGTAGTGGTGGGAGAAAGCGGGCGGAGTAGTGGTGGGAGAAAGCGGGCAGAGTAGTGGTGGGAGAAAGCGGGCAGAGTAGTGGTGGGAGAAAGCGGGCAGAGTAGTGGTGGGAGAAAGCGGGCAGAGTAGTGGTGGGAGAAAGCGGGCAGAGTAGTGGTGGGAGAAAGCGGGCGGGGTAGTGGTGGGAGAAAGCGGGTGGAGTAGTGCTGGGAGAAAGCGGGCGGAGTAGTGGTGGGAGAAAGCGGGCAGAGTAGTGGTGGGAGAAAGCGGGCAGAGTAGTGGTGGGAGAAAGCGGGCGGGGTAGTGGTGGGAGAAAGCGGGCGGAGTAGTGGTGGGAGAAAGCGGGCGGAGTAGTGGTGGGAGAAAGCGGCCCTCACTCGTCCTGCTCGCCACAGTAAACATGAGCCGTTCTCCCGCGGCCCTCACTCGTCCTGCTCGCCACAGTAAACATGAGCCGTTCTCCCGCGGCCCTCACTCGTCCTGCTCTCCACTGTAAACATGAGCCGTTCTCCCGCGGCCCTCACTCGTCCTGCTCGCCACAGTAAACATGAGCCGTTCTCCCGCGGCCCTCACTCGTCCTGCTCGCCACAGTAAACATGAGCCGTTCTCCCGCGGCCCTCACTCGTCCTGCTCTCCACAGTAAACATGAGCCGTTCTCCCGCGGCCCTCACTCGTCCTGCTCGCCACAGTAAACATGAGCCGTTCTCCCGCGGCCCTCACTCGTCCTGCTCGCCACATTAAACATGAGCAGTTCTCCCGCGGCCCTCACTCGTCCTGCTCGCCACAGTAAACATGAGCCGTTCTCCCGCGGCCCTCACTCGTCCTGCTCGCCACAGTAAACATGAGCCGTTCTCCCGCGGCCCTCACTCGTCCTGCTCGCCACAGTAAACATGAGCCGTTCTCCCGCGGCCCTCACTCGTCCTGCTCGCCACATTAAACATGAGCAGTTCTCCCGCGGCCCTCACTCGTCCTGCTCGCCACAGTCAACATGAGCCGTTCTCCCGCGGCCCTCACTCGTCCTGCTCGCCACAGTAAACATGAGCCGTTCTCCCGCGGCCCTCACTCGTCCTGCTCGCCACAGTAAACATGAGCCGTTCTCCCGCGGCCCTCACTCGTCCTGCTCGCCACAGTAAACATGAGCCGTTCTCCCGCGGCCCTCACTCGTCCTGCTCGCCACAGTAAACATGAGCCGTTCACCCGCGGCCCTCACTCGTCCTGCTTGCCACAGTAAACATGAGCCGTTCACCCACGGCCCTCACTCGTCCTGCTCTCCACAGTAAACATGAGGTGAATCTGAATTCATTCCTGCTCGCCTCACATTTCACATTTCTTCTACATAAATGACTCATTTTAAATACACATTCATCTTTCCAGAGGTGAATTTAACCCTCTATTGCATGAAATATTAAGTAGACATTGTAAAAAATGTTGTGCATGTTTTTATTACTTAAAATGAGCTAAATAACAGCTCATGGAAACTCACTAGTAGCCTAGCCTTGTTGTTTAACTACTGCGCTCTGTTACCGGTAGGTGTGGCCTCCTAGGGAAGCGAAGCAAGTGCATTCTGGGAGTTGTTGTCTTTCATCCACATAAGCCATTTTCTGGCTTTTCTCAGTCTAGATGTCACGTTTCTGTTTGTGTTTTGACTGTTTTTGTGATTTGAATTCAGTTCACTTATTCATCTGTCTCACCTGTGCCCTGTTAATCACCTCATTTAGTTATCTCGTTTGTTTGCCCCAGCTGTCTCATTTCCCTGATCTGTTTCCTTGTATATTTAAGTCCTGTGTGTTCCTTCAGTCTTTGTCGGTCGTTGTATTGTATTGTCAGTGTTGTAAGTTATGGTATTCCTGAGTTTCTGAGTTCCTAAATTCCTGAGTATTCCTGTAATCTGAGTTTGTGAATAAACCAGAGGTATTGAAATCCTGTCTCCTCGTCTTCAACCTGCAATATCCTGACAGAACGACCAACCTAAAAGATGAGTTGGGATCAGATCGCAGCTCTGGCCATGAACAGCCGTGATCTATTTGAATTCACGGACAAGTTTTGTTTGCTGGTGGCGGACAGTACCCTGGGAGACGACATCATCATAGGGTGTTACAAGATCGCGGTCCAGTACATCGACCCACAACCATTACCTGACGTCACTGGGATGGAATGGAGGGAAGCGATCGCCACATGTTGGGATAGCTTTATCCCCACCTGGACTGTCTCCAATCCCAAATCTACCCGTCTCTCCAGCCACGACCAGCCAGAGACCGTCCAGCCAGAGACCGTCCAGCCAGAGACTGTCCAGCCCGAGACCATTCAAGCCGCTCTTGAGTCTGATCTGGAAGACACATTGCTCATTGTGGGGTCCATGGCTGTTTTTTGTGTGTGGGCAGCACGCACATCGGTTACAGCCCATGAACCCAGCCCAGCCGAGCCTTCACCGCTGTCCAGCTCAAAGCCCTCTTCACCGCTGGTTCCGTCCAGCTCAAAGCCCTCTTCACCGCTGGTTCCGTCCAGCTCAGCTGAGCCTTCACCGCTGGTTCCGTCCAGCTCAAAGCCCTCTTCACCGCTGGTTCCGTCCAGCCCAGCTGAGCCTTCACCGCTGGTTCCGTCCAGCTCAAAGCCCTCTTCACCGCTGGTTCCGTCCAGCCCAGCCGAGCCTTCACCGCTGGTTCCGTCCAGCCCAGCCGAGCCTTCACCGCTGGTTCCGTCCAGCCCAGCCGAGTCTTCACCGCTGGTTCCGCCCAGCTCAAAGCCCTCTTCACCGCTGGTCCCGCCCAGCCCTACAGGGCCTTCACCACTGGCCCAGCCAGAGACTGTTCACGTCACGCCTGCCGAGCCAGAGCCTCACGTCACGCCTGCCGAGCCAGAGTCTTCGCCGCTGGTCCTGTCCAGCTCAGAGTCCTCTTCGCCACTGGTCCCGCCCAGCTCAGAGTCCTCTTCGCCGCCGGTCCCGCCCAGCTCAGAGTCCTCTTCGCCGCCGGTCCCATCCAATCCTGAACTACCCTCGCCATTGGTCTCGTCCAGTCATGTTACGCCTTCGCCGCCGGACTTCTCCTACCCTGAGCCGGTGTCTGTTCCTGATCCGGTGTCGGTTCCTGGGCCGGTGTCTGTTCCCATTCCTGAGCCTGAACCTGTCCTTCTCCCCAATAAAATTTTGGGGGGGGTGCTATACGCCTTCACTGTGGCCCCCTGAAGGGTCCTCACCGCCATGGCCACCTGAAGGGATAGCTCCGCCCTGGACGCCCGAGGGTCCGAAAGCTCTGCCTTGGCCACGCCCACATCCAGCTCCGCCTTGGCCACGCCCACATCCAGCTCCGCCTTGGCATCACCCGCAGCCTGTTCCGCCCTGGTCCCCCGAGCTGCCAGCTCCGCCCTGGAGGCTTCCCATTTCTGTGAAGCCACACCCTCGTCAGCCTCCAGGGCGCCCACCCTCCCACCCCTTTGGATGTTATACGGCGCGAGGACGCGCCTTCGGGGAGGGGGGGAGTACTGTCACGTTTCTGTTTGTGTTTGGACTGTTTTTGTGATTTATATTCAGTTCACTTATTCATCTGTCTCACCTGTGCCCTGTTAATCACCTCATTTAGTTATCTCGTTTGTTTGCCCCAGCTGTGTCTCATTTTCCTGATCTGTTTCCTTGAATATTTAAGTCCTGTGTGTTCCTACAGTCTTTGTCGGTCGTTGTATTGTATTGTCAGTGTTGTAAGTTATGGTATTCCTAAATTCCTGAGTATTCCTGTAATCTGAGTTTGTGAATAAACCAGAGGTATTGAAATCCTGTCTCCTCGTCTTCAACCTGCAATATCCTGACACCAGAAAGCTCCATATTCAAAAATAATTTCACATTTCTTCTGCATAAATGACTCATTTTAAATACACATTCATCTTTCCAGAGGTGAATTTAACCCTCTATTGCATTAAATATTAATTAGACATTGTAAAAAATGTTTTGCATGTTTTTATTACTTAAAATGAGCTAAATAACAGATATAAAAAAAAAAGTTTAAAAGGGGGTCGTTGGTAAATTGTTGCCGTATGGCGATTTTAAATGTAATATGCAATATGCAATAAAGGGTTAATTTCAAAACCCTGAGTATCAGTCCACAGTGGAAAATGAAATCATATCCGGCTTGGCACAGAATGGAACGGTTGAGCAATCAGAACGGCTAAAGACATTTAATATAATAGAAGGAGAATTCTGGGGTTTAGATGTTCCTTGCAAAAGTGGGATGACTCCCACAGCTGACCAGCAAAACCTTAACTGGGTCAGCCCATTATTCTACAAATGGTCAGGTGGGCAAACTGTTGGAAAACCTGTCTGAAAACAGTAATTTTCTCCTAAATACTCTTTGGTGTGGAAATTACACTTCCTCTTGAAGATCCCAGGTCATTTCCTCGTATAAATGGAGGGCTTTTTTTTCCACACTCTAAAAAATTCTGGGTTTTTTAACCCAATTTTGGGTCAAATATGGACAAACCCAAACGTTGGGTTAAAATTTGTATTTAAAAATGAAACCCAATGGCTGAGTTTGTCCATATTTGACCCAAAGTTGGGTTGAAACAACCTAGAATGTTTTAAAATGCATCGACTCACTGCAGCTAATTTCTGATTTGTGCCTCCAGGTCAATGGCCTGGACATGCTGGAGGTCAGCCATCATGAGGCGGTCAGCGTCCTGAGGAATGCTGGGAGTTGTATAAAGATGAAAGTGTTACGGGAGAGATGCGTGTCCATGGACCCGCGAGCGAACGACAGGTCCAACAGCATGGACACCGACCCGCAGATCAGCCAAGAGTGGGATGTTCCCGTGAGCAATAACAAATCAGGCGGCCCACAATCCTTCACTGATCCCATGCCGGACTGCAGCTCAATGACCAACCGGACAGAAGCTTCAGCCTGCAACGGAAACGGACCGGTAGGCTGGAGAGATGAGAATATAAAAAGAGAAAGTCTTGGCAATTCTATTACATTCCACAGAGGAATAAAAGCAATGAAATTATCTGAAATGGAATTAGAATCAGGGTACGTTTACATGACAACGATTTGCTTAAAAATGGAGAAGTCTTTCCTTTGAGTTTTTCGCATACAGATGAAACCATCGTCAAAACAATTCCCATTCACACGGATCCGCGAAAACGACTGAAAACGCTGTATTCTGCTGCCAGGCCAGTAGATGGCGATGAAACACTATAGACTGAACATGTGATACGCATATGCATGACGTCATCGTCTTCAGAGATTGGCGTTTTTGTTGTTTACACTGAGACCATTTTCAAAAACATGCACTTTGAAACCCGTTTTCAAAAGTTTGCTTTTTCAGGCAACCAAAATGCCGTTGTCGTGTAAACGAATGACCAAAATACATAAAGTTTCACGTTTTTAGTTGAAGCCCCTCAATTAGACCTATTGAAGCACTAGATTTGATTATTGTTAAAATCAATACTCATGGTTTTGGAACTGTAATGCTTATTTTCCCGTTTGTCTCTTGATGCTCTTCATGTTATTTTGTCAGAATGAACCAGTACAGGACTTACGGCCAATGAAAGACATGGAGACCTTCAGAAACAATGCCCTACAGGTTGTGAAAAACACCATGACGGTACGTGTGGAGGATAGTAAGTGTTTTAACAAAGAATCTCAGGACTGCATTTGACCAACATTCTGTCCTTCATTCTGATGCATAATGAAAACATTCCTGTCCTGTTGTCCTTTTATTCAGTCTCTGTGAAGAAATACACAACTGAACCTTTATAGACTCAAAGAGAACATTACAATAGAAGAAAATAATGGAAAAACAGAAACCGTAACCAATTCTAAACAAACTTTGTCCTACCTGACAAACATCTTAATAAAAACAAAATAATTTATTTCCTTTATTTCCATTCACAAATGTAGAGACCACAGATCTCATCTTGTTTTCCAGGACATTTACAATTGTGCTTCTCTGATCAGTTTATTTTGAAATCGGCGTGAAACAGAAGCTGTGATTGTTTCTTCTCTATTGTTGAGATAAATCTGCATGAAATATCTTCTCAAACTAGAGAAATGTAGGCCGGGACTTGTTTTGTCCATCGGGAATTGATTGTGTATTCATGTAGTTGCAAAGTTACTTATAGTCAGTAGAATGTCTAAAGTGGACCATCAAAATAAAAGTGTTACCGATAAATGATTTGATTCTCTTTTTTCCCCTCACTTCTGCTATTATATAGTAGAGAAAACAGAAAATACTGCCAATTTGAAATGATGTCTGTCCGAACGAAGTGTCCATGTGGTAACCAGGCTTGTACACAATTCAGAATTGAATTGAGAATGACTCCTTAATTCCAATTCAGTTCTTGAATTTGAATTGATGTCAAAAACAGGATCTAGAATTACAATTCGAATTTGAATGAAAGGAAGCAGAATTGCAATTCAATAACAATTCAAAGAAATTCAAATACATATTTTAAATGATACATATTTTAAATGAAGTGTTTAACAATGAAGTTTTACAGTATATGTCAGATATGATTGCATTATGCACTTTGTGTTATTTGATTACTTTGAAATGAAAATTGGAACAAAACTAATTAAACAACATTGAGGGGGAAATTTATTTCAAGAATTTTATCATTATCTATATTTTAGAACAAAATGTATGCAGTGTTGAGGAGTGACTTCACGTGTAATGCAATTATGTTATCAAATTACAAAATTAATGTAATTGTATTTATTTGTATTACTGAGGTAAAATGTGTAAATCAATTAGTTACTAATCAAATTAAAAGGAAATTGCTTTGCATTGATAAAGTAATCCAAATAAAATAACCCAGACCACATTTATAACGGGTAACTAATAACAGTAAGCAATTACATTTCCAAAGTAACCTTATAAACCTTAATGTGAGATTCATCACATTCCTTCTGTTGGGTGACTGTGTGGAATTTATTTGAATTGCCATGAATGTAATTCCACTTCCTGTCATTCCAATTCAACTTCCTGTTCCAATTCATGAATTGAATGTAGGCCAATTCTGAAATTCAGAATTTTGCACAAGCCTGGTGGTAACATCATTTGATACAATGCACTTATTGTGTACATAGGTTACATGTTTTTACATTGTACTTATGTTTAATTTAAAAATACCTGCAAGTACAGCTGCGATTAATTTCTGTTCATACTGTACCAGCAAACCTGTCCTAACCGTATTCAGCTCAACAGCTTTGAGTTTTGCAACACAATAAGCGCATTGTTCCTGACATTTTTTTGAATCTATGCCTACATATAGCAAAGACACCTAATACAAAATGTGACTCATTTTTGTTCTACCTGAGACGAGCTTAAGAAACAGATCGCATAGCTTCAGCAGGAAAGCACAAACGAAACATGGCTAATTTGAAATGCCAGTTCCTGACAGCTGTGTGAAATCTTATTTCCTCTCGGCTCACTTTGACAGATTCCTCGGATCATTCTCACTCACCCCTCGACCTCCGATGAAGACGTGGAGCCGCTCACGCAGGGTCCAGATGATGGAGACCTTGATTGTGACTTCAGTGACATCTACTCCGACTGCCTGAACAATGCTTTCTATCCTCTGTGAAAGTCAGGTACTTTATCACTCTTCACATTCACTGCCAGTCAAGGTTTTGGATCGGTACGATTTTTTATGTTTAAAAGAAGCCTCTTCTGCTCACCAAGGCTGCATTTATTGGATTAAAAAACAAACACAACAACAAAAAAAACTGAAGTATTGTTATGATACAATACAATGTGATGACAATTTAAATATAATGACAATTTAAAATAACTGGTTTCTATTTTTATATTTAGGGCTGTCAAATTATTAATCATGATTAATCGCATCCAAAATAAAAGTTTGTGTTTACATAATAAATGTGTTTGTACTGTGTAAAATAATTTTGTATATATAAGTACACACACGTGCATTTATATATTTAAGAAAAATGTGTTATTTATATATAAAATATTTATATTTATATATAATATAAATTATATATAAATGTATATATAGTATATACATACATGCACCATGTGTATGTATTTATATATATATATATATATATATATATATATATATATATATAAAATAATTATACACAGTACACACACATTTATTATGTAAACACAAACTTTTATTTTGGATGCGATTAATCGCGATTAATCATTTGACAGCCCTAAATTTAAAATGTAATTTATTGCTGTGATCAAAGCTGAATTTTCATCATCATCATTACTTTGATGCTCAAAAAATCTAATCATCATATTAGAATGATTTCTGAAGGATCATGTGACAATGAAGAATGGAGTAATGATGCTGAAAACCCTTTATATATTTACATAGAAAACAGCTGTTTTAAACTGTAATAAAATTTCACAATATTACTGTTTTTATTGTATTTTTAATCAAATAAATGCAGCCTTGGTGAGCTGAAGAGACTTCTTTTAAAAACATAAAAAATCTTACGGATCAAAACCTTTTGACTGGTAGTGTAGTTTGTCATGTGCAATGAATTACTGTGCTAAATTGTATTGCATTCATATATACACTTTTTGTCCCAGAGATGATTATTATTAACGAAGAGCATGTGGTTATAGCGTGACATCAGCATGTCCAGGATGTGAATTCATGCTGTGATTCTCAGATTTGCATGAATCGCTGAGGGCAGGACACATAATTGATCAGGAAACGCACTGGGGTGTGATTCGTTGTATTTACAAAACATGACAGAAAAAATAGTCACTGATAGCATATTGTAATTGAAAAAGCGAGATGAGAGAACTTAATTTAACCGTAGATTTCAATTAGGTAGCTGCCTGACTCAATTTTGTAGAGGATTATTGTGCGTTACAAAGATAAAAATGAATATATTATTTTCCCCCAGAAATGAGTTTTTAGGAGGCTTAATACCTTCTCTCTCTCTCTGTGAGTTCAGATGTGCCTGTGTCCTTCGGTTAAGTGAACAATCGCCGGAGCAGAAAATGAGTGATGCAGGGATCCATACTTCAAGCAAACTTCCCATGAGTCCACAGTCACATGATGCTTACATCCATAAAACTATCTGAACTCTTTAGAGCACCACGTGTGAAAGAGAAAGTAAATATATAATATTTTTCTAACATTTTGCTTGTTTAAATTTGACATGCTCTAAAATAGACCTTACTTGCTGTGTGTATGCTTTACTTAAATGTTTTTACTTGCAGCATTTGCCAAAAATAAAATAAATTTTAAAAACGTTGCCGGTCATATGTGTGTATGATGTTTCTGAAGCTGTTGTGAATATTTGATGTGGATATCCTACGATCTTCATACTCAACACAACACTTGTTGAATGCATGTATTTAATAGTTTGTTATAGAAGCATAATTAAAGGAATTTTGTTCTGTGACGGTAAATTTAGCAGATACTGGCATCAAGTAAGTGTATCTGGGTTATTATCATTAACTAACACAAACAAGGATAATTAATCACATACAGCTGACCAATTTGAACTAATGATAACAGTAACCAAGGAGACAAACGAGTGGCGGGAGTCTGAACAAAGAAGACACGTGACAAATGAAATCAAACTGAAGGTCCATGAAAATGAAACTAAACTGAACAGAATGGTGAAAATTAAATAGCCTCTTTTGATAATTATATAGGTCTATTGCACAATAACGTCTCGGGTTAAGTCTGTAACCCTTGTTCCCTGAGAACAGAACGAGAAACTGCATCGTTAGAAACGACTCTTTGGGGACGCTCCCTAAGCGTACGTCTCTGAAGTATGAATGAAACTATTCCAATCCTGATTGGTGTTGCGTCATGACGTAACATGTGACTGCATACCCAGAAGTATAAAATGATGCCGGCACACACACGCGTTAGCCTCGCGATGAAGCAAGCCACTCCCAGGCATGAAGGGGCGTGGCAAGGCGACGCAGTGTCTCGTTCCCTTCTCAGGGAACAAGGATGGTAAATGGACTGCATTTATATAGCGCTTTCACAGACCCAATGGCAACACTTGGTCAGGTGGAACCGGGGATTGAACCACCAACCTTCCGGTTTGTAGACAACCTACTTGAAACACTGAGCCACTACCGAGGGAACTCGCACTGAGTCGTTAGAAACTACTCTTCGTTTCGAAACTACTAGAAACAACTAGTCGTTAGGAACGACTGCCCACTATGCCATGCACCAAATATGCCTGCCCTAGTGTAAAACTGTCTCACGCACAAGCTAGCACGAGAGCACTCATGCACCCCTCATGTTTGGGAGGTGCAGACTATAAAACCTGATAAAAGTGTGTGGGGTAGCCCATCCGGCTGCCCCCCAGATCTCCTGGAGGGGCACTTCCGAGTAGAGGGCCCTAGAGGACGCCATGCCCCTAGTAGAATGAGCCCTCACGGCCAAAGGTGAAGGCAGATTGCGCATCTGGTAAGCCAAGGCAATAGCCTGTACAATCCAATTGCTAATTGTTTGTTTGGATGCAGAGAGCCCCTTGTTAGGTGACCCAAAACACACCAACAATTGGTCCGACCTCCTCCAAGAAGAGGACCTCTCAAGGTAAATACTCAGTGCTCTGACAGGACAGAGCACATGGAGCCTCTCTTCTTCTGCCGACACATGTGGTGGAGGATGAAATGCTTGCAGGATTGTAGACCGCTCCATACTGGAAGGCACCTTGGGCACATAGCCAGGTCTCAGGTGCAAGATGGCCTTAACACCTCCCGGGGCAAACTCCAAGCAAGCTGGTGATATTGCCAGGGCCTGGAGATCTCTCACCCTCTTAAGCGAGGTAATGGCTAGGAGAAAAACCATCTTAAGCGTCAGTTCCTTAGCTGATACCGACTGAAGTGGTTTGAAGATAGCCAGGGATAACCCTTCAAGAACCACCGCCAGGTCCCAGGTAGGAACTCTGGTCCTGATCGTCGGTCTCATCCTCCATGTACCACGGAGAAAACGTATGACCAGCTGGTGCCTCCCCAGAGGCTCATCACTTAGTGGAGCATGGAAAGCCGCAATGGCAGCCATGTACACTTTAAGTATGGACGGGAGAGACCAGCAGAGAAGCGATCTTGAAGGAACTCCAGAACTGAAGCAACTGGGCAGTTAACTGGGTCTAACTCATGATCTCTACACCAAGTGGAAAATGCATTCCACTTTAGGCCATACAATCTCCTAGTGGAAGGAGCTCTGGAACTAAGTATGGTCTCGACCACTCCGGCTGAGAGGCCAGCATCTAGGTACTGAACCCCCTCAGGGGCCAGACCCACGTCTTCCACAGCTCTGGGTGAGGGTGGAATATTGTGCCTTCCGCCTGAGACAACAGATCCCTCCTCAGAGGAATCTGTCACGGCGGGCCTATCAGGAGTGCTATTATGTCTGAGAACCATATTCGGGCCGGCCAAAACAGGGCTACTAGAAGTAGACTGACTCCATCTTGACGGACCCTCTCCAGAACTCCGTCAAGCAGAGCGATCGGGGGAAATGTGTACAAGCCCAGCCTCGGCCACACCTGTACCATGGCATCCAACCCCAATGGGGCTGGATGTTTGAGAGAAAACCACAGTGGACAGTGGGACGTCTCTCAGGACACGAAAAGATCCACTTCAGGGCTCGACATTAAGGCTTGTCCGCTTGTCCGGGACAAGTGGATTGTTTTGTAGGACAAGTGGAAGAGAAAATTAGTTGTCCCACTGGACAAGTTAAATTTCAAACAAAATAAAATGCCATTTTACCTCACGTTATGTGCCACTCATTACGTCTATTACAGAGCATGTGAGCGGAGTGGAGCGGGAGCGAGCGGGGAGCGCGAGCGGGCGGATCTTGGACAGAGCGCAGAGCGGCATTTTTAAAAGGATGGAGCGTCGCTCTATTTCCCGCTCCAATTTCGCTCAGCGCTCACACCTTGTGTCTGAAGCATGCTCAGTCAAGCCTGACCCAGAATCCATCATACACAGTAGATTATTTTCAGTCGAAACTATTAATATAAAACTAACTAAGTCTTTTCCCCCGCCTGGGTAAAGTAGCTTGCATTGTGTTCAGCGCCCAAGTGTGTCTGCGAGCGCAGAGAGGGTTTTCTCCGCTGCTGGCCTGCTGTAAAGAAACCACCCGAAGCCTCAGACTGACATTGTCCAAACTTGTGTTCTTTAAGGTGAACTCAAAAGAACTGTAGATAAGGAAAGCAATTAATTTTTTTTATTTAGTTTTTTAGTTTGACAACATAAGCCAATTTAAATTGTAATCCACGTGCACTCTGCGCAAAAGTTCAGTTATAAGAATTTTGGCCTAATAGTTAATTTACTTTTAAAACTTTGTTTTAGGTCTATAGCCTGTATATTTTTATTTATATAATTAGGCATTGATTCGTTTAATTTTACAGCAGTTGTTTTGTACAATTGATATAAGCCTATTTACATTTTAATGCGCGCTGCAACATTTCAGTTATCAAAATGTTGGCCTAATAGTTAATTTAGGTTATACTTTAAAACGTTTATCTATATATTTTTGTTTATATAATTTTTATTTATATTATTAGGCCCATTTATTCGTTTAATTTTACCTCAGGATCTGTGTACAATGGATATAGGCCTAAGCCAATATAAATTATGCCCGTTGCGCGAAAGTTCAGTTATCAAAATTCTGGCCTAATAGTTGATTTACTTTTAAAACTTCTATCTATATTTTTGTTTATATAATTTTTATTATATTATTAGGAGATTATTTATTCGTTTAAGTTTACAGGACTTTTTTGTAGGCTATTTATTCCTTCTTTAGGCTAGGCCTAATTTTTAATTTGAAATAAAACATTTATATTTGGAAAATGTTGTTGTTGCTCTTTAGTTCTTTGGGAGGTAAGGCTGTGGTCTAAGCTAAAAGTGAAATACATGCAGATTTTTTACCTTTTTTGAAGCGAGCGGGGGGAGATTTGAGTGGAGCGCGAAGCAAACTGCGTTGAGCGCTGAGCGATAATGAGCGGAGCGGCCTGATGTGGCTTTGAGCGGGGGAGCGGAGGGGTGAACAGGTCCGTGAGCGAGGAGCGGATATTCTCACCGCTCCACTCCGCTCATATGCTCTGGTCTATTATACAGATTTAATTTTACCGATTTGAAACGAACACATTTTTCGTGCTGCCTGTGAATGTCCTGAATGTGACTCACAGAAAGATGTGTGCCAGTATAATGCGCACACACAGACCGCCCGCCAGAATACAGTTCTCTTTCGCGCTTGAATTAACAATAACACACACAATTATGCCAAAATGTCGTTTGTTGAGTATCTTCATAACATTAGAGCAGTCTTATGAGGGACATAAAGAGTTGTGACTCGTGAGAGAATGAGGCGCGTGTGAGATCCGCGTCTCTGTCAATAGCGGCTGCTCTTAAAGGGCCAGCCTTAAAGGGCCAGCAGCCAATATTGCATTCTGTCAGTAAAGTTGATCAAAGAACAAAGGGAACAGAGAAAATTACCCACTGCTCTTGACTTAAGAACTTGTGTAGCTTTAATAAGGATTAGTCTATATATAATTTATGCAGCGCAGACTGTTTGATAACTTTATTCAATTTCTGTATATGTCCTACCTGATAGACAGTTCATTTGTATCCACACATCAATGGCTTATTGATCATTTATAGGTGTTATCAATCATTTAGTTTTTATTGCTTTTTTTCAGAATTATCACTAATCTGTGTGTACATTTGCTTTAGAACCAAACAAGTTGACTCGTGAAACCATTTGTTTATTTTATCGCAATCGCAATATTGACCTCAATAATCGCAATATGACATTTTCCCCAAATCACGCAGCCCTAGATAAAATTATAAATCTTTACCCGGACAAGTGACTTTTGTGCATGGACAAGTGAAACATAAATGTACTTGTCCGAAGGACAAGTGCCTCAAAAAGTTAATGTCGAGCCCTGCACTTCCACTGGGCCGAATCTCTCCCATATCGACTTCACCACATCTGGGTGAAGTCTCCTCTCCATTCCCCGGGCCTCAGCGCCTGCCTCGACAGGATGTCTGCTCCCTGATTCTGAACCCCCGGGATATACATTGCTCTGAGGGACAACAGTTTCCCTTGGGACCAGAGGAGGATCTGATGCGCCAGTCTGGATAGAGGGCGCGATCTGAGTCCCCCCTGTCGATTCAGATAAGCGACCACCATTGTCTGACTGAATCAGGACGTGGTAGCCTTTGATGTCTGGGAGGAAGCTCCTCAGAGCTCTGAACACAGTCAACATCTCTAGGCAATTTATATGCCAAGAGCGATGATGGTCCTGCCACAGACCCCTGGCAAAGCGACCGTCCATGACCGCGCCCCAACCAGTGAGTCAAAACGGTTTTCCGGCAACATGACGCTCCCAATGCTGGACCCTGGGACAGAAATCAAGGTTTCTTCCATATTGATAGAGATCGAAGGCATCTGTGGAAGAACACGGAAGAACACGATATTGGTACTAGAGGTCTTCACGGGTCCAAAAATTCGTGCCCGAACCGGAAGAGACCCGTAATGTGCACGGAAGAACACGATATTGGTACTAGAGGTCTTCACGGGTCCAAAAATTCGTGCCCGAACCGAACCGAACCGACCCGGACCCGTCTATTATTTCAAAAGCTGGACCCGGACCCGTGCAGATCCGAAAAATGCCATAAATGTACTACCCGGACCCGACCTGGACCCCGTCTATTATTTGAAAACTGGACCCGAACCTGGCGGGAAGACACAAACCCGACTGGACCCGATTGTCACATATTATTCCACACAAGTTGCGAAAAATAAAACTTTTTGTCTTTTAGTAGCCGTCATCTCACTTCCTTGTAAAGTTAACGTTAAGTTTTTACCTGACTGACTGTGATGCATTACAATCCACTGTCAAGAAAGTTCTATCCATGTTATTCCTCTCGTTATTCCAAGCTTAATCCACTCATTATTTCAGCCAAAAGTCCACTTGATGTTATATGGTGATGGATGACAAATGCAACTTTGCATATAACTTACATTCTGACTCGAGTTAACTCGCATAATAACTTTGACTTTTTGCCCTTTTGAACTATAATAACGATTGCTGGTTCAGTGCAATGGCCGCTGTTATTTATTTGCTATCATATCTGTGCTCTCTGCTCCGCATCGAGTCTGAATCTGACCACCAAAACTTTAAGATTAAACAAAACGGTTCATTTATATTATTATAAAAATGGGAGAAAATGTAACGCACGGTTTGGCGGAAGCTCTGGTTGCCATAGAAACATGACACGCGCTTGAGACTGCACATGTGCGCTAGCTGGATCAACCTAAAATATGCGTTTACTTTTCCTAATTTTACAAGTTGCAAGTTACAAAAAAACACAAGCAGTGCTGACTGACTCGGTCTGATCATGGCCGTGTGTTCTCCGAGACGAGTCCGATGACTCCGATCGCACGACCCGGGGTCGGGTCCCGGGTCGATGGGTTTCGGGTGCACTGTGAAGTCCTCTAAATTGGTACGCCTCAACAGACCCGGGACCCGAACCATGGGGAAAGTGAGCCTGGCCATCCTGATCAAAGATAGCCAGACGAGAGTGCAGTACAATTCACACATAACTGATGCGTGTCGCCACCCGGTAAGAATATAGGGCAGGGGTGCACACATCTATATATATATATATATATATATATATATATAACTTTCTCAGAGACAGAAAACACCATATAGTCACAGACAAAACAGAGAGCACTTGCTGAAGAGCGAAAGCTAACGTGTGTGTGTGCCGACATCATTTTATACTTCCGGGTATGCCATCACATGTTACCCCATTACGCAACACCAGTCAGGATTGGAATAGTTTCATTGATACTTCAGAGACGTACGCTTAAGGAGTGTCCCCAAAGAGTCGTTTCTAACATGCGGTGGGAGTTCCCTCGAAAGGGAACCCTGATTCTCATTTGACTCACCTGTGTTGATGCTGGTAACCAGTAACAGCAGCGCCATGCAGACAGGTGTCAGTATAAAACACAAGATTATTGCTTTATCAGTCAGCAAACAGCGAAACTTCAAATACTTACTTATAATATATAACATAATATATATATTTAATATATTTGTATAATATTACAAATATAACATGTCAAATTTCACTCCAAAATCTATAATAATAATAAAAAAATTATATATATATATATATACAGGCCTATATATATATTTTGGGGAATTTATATTTAATATTTATAGAAATTTCACTTTAGGACAATTAAGATTGCCGGCATTGCAACACACACACACACACACACACACACACACACACACACACACACACACACACATACACACACACACACACACACACACACGCAATATTTTAAAGCAAAAATACATTTTAAAAATATATTATATTATTTAAATACATAATGGTATTAATGTTTGTTGTACTGCCCAGTTAATTAAACTACATACTTGCTACTTTACTACTATACCTGCGCATAATTTAATACGGTAATGAAGCGTTCTCTTCTCTCCTCACATTTCACCCAGTCTCTGCGTGTGGTTAATTTAGTAAATATCAATCTCATCTTACAGGAGGTCTGGTCACTGAGACCACAGGGGAAATAACAGCATTATTCTCCACACTGTCAATCTGTGGCTCACGCAAACACACTCTCCCTCAGAGCTGCTGAACCTGGTGCTTCAGTGCATTTACAAGCATTTGAGGTGGTGATCTGACAATATCATTATCAACTCTAGTGGCGGAGCATGTGAGATAAACTGATTAATCTCTGTGATTTCCTCTCCTGTGTGGTTGTTGCTCAGGCTCGTATGATGGCTCTTGTTTAGCACCTCTACATTTCTGCATGTGGCCGAGGCTTTCCTCCAAAGACCCCGTTTACGTCCAGCTCGGGTAACCCTCGATCACAACAGCTGAGACCGATCCCGTCCTCGGTGGACACTTCTGATTGGATTTTGAGGGAACAGTGTCTGATTTCATAACCAGATGCATCACTCACTACCATTTTACTGGATGTTGATGGATAAAAGCACAACATTTTTGACACACATTCACTCCCAAATATATTTGGTAGAGTGGTAACTTATCATTTTAGACGATCACCAGATAAATGTGCCTTTCAGTACAAAGTAGCCTATGAATTTTATCGGCATGTGTGTTCCCTGGGAATCAAACCCATGTTGCTCGCACTATGCTCTCTCATTATTATTATTATTATTATTATTATTATTATAACATGCTCTGTCCTCATTTTGCCCATCAATGTGCTATCATGTTTTTACATCTGCTTTTGCTGTCTAATTTTGACCTATGTCTCATTTATTATTTCTGTAACACTTTACAATAAGCTTCCATTTGTTAACATTAACATTAATTAACTATGAAAAAACGGTGTTAATCTTTCAGTTAAAGTTAATTTCAACATTTACTAATACATTATAAAAATCAAAAGTTGTATCTGCTAATATAATTTATTGGATCTGAGCTGACATGACCTAACAATGAGCAGTTGTGTTTTTGTAAACTAACATTAATTCAATTCAATTCACATTTATTTATATAGCGCTCTTCACAATACGCAGCTTTACAGAAAATGCACATTATAATTTAGAGTGATCTGTTATCAGAGGTGCTGTCTAAGTTATGTATTTCAGAAATGTACATATACAAATCTCAGCTAGCTACAAAGGTATTCATTTAAACAATGTAATAATTTAAGGCAGAAACAATGAGCTCATTGAAGTAATGAATACTATTTTGTTTGTTAACAAATGTGTATGACAGAAAATGGTAGCATTGGTGCATAAACAAAGATTAATAAATACTGTAACAAATATATTGCTCATTGTAAGTAAATGCATGAACTAATATTAACAAATGAGACCTTACTGTAAAGTGTTACCATCATTTCTAGTTGCATATTCTTTTTTATGCCAGTGCCAAAGACACATTTCCATTACATTGACATGGATAAGGAGTAATTGACTGACAGCTGTGACCAGCGGGGAAATCTGAGGAATTTCAATTGAATTTGCATTCACAAAGCAGAAATCATGGTGGCTTCACTGCAGCATATTTAGAAGGTGAGTAACGTGGCATTTCATAAAATCTGGCCAATTTTCCCTAATACAAATAACATGAGGTGTTTTTATGACTAAACCTGATATTCACTAGCTAATCTAGCATGTTCCCTTTCCCTGCAACACGCATGTGTTTCTATAATCATGTGGATAAAGGGACATCTTAAAGGGAATGCTAAAAGCCAATCTTTTAATGAAATCCATTAAGTTTCAGAGAATGTATGTGGGAATAGATTAAGTAAAGGGCTCAGGAACACAACTTCTAATGTCCTCAATAACGCCAGAAAGAGTCCTTGAGCACGTTATGAGGAGCTATCGTAAGTATATTCCTATTCACAGTGTTTTGCTACCTACATCTGCCTGCTTTATCAATATTTGTCATAACCTCCTTTATGAGGTTATGTCTACATTAATCTGAATACTTTTGAAAATGGCGTTTTTGTTAAAAAACGCTCTCCATCCACACTAGCGCTTTCAGGCGAAACGCATGAAAACGCTAAATTCCCCTTTAATGCGCATGCGTAACACCTCACAAAAACTCACTGAGATGATACAGATGGAAAAATTTATTATAAAGTTATCACGCAATTCTTCTGGCAGGGTCATTTTATTCAGCAAAATATCTCAGCATTCACTGATGCGTCCAGGTCTCTCTCTCTCTCTCTCTCTCTCTCACACACACACACACACACTGAACGGAAATCATTTTGACGAAAAACGTACCCTAAGTATCAAACTGCTTGACTGGAAAATAAAACAACCGTTTGGCTGCAATCACAAAATCCCATCCTCTGAAATGTCTCCCGGACATATCTGAGGCTATTTACACTGAGACGATCTGAAGAGAAAACGCAAAAGTGGCGTTGCGCTATCACTTTTTATTCTGCGTTTAGACAAGCGTTCATTCCTGACGCTATTTTGAAGTGCGTTCCACTTAGTGAAGTGGACGAGGGAAGTTTATATGGACAGAGACTCGTTCCCTCGATTTAGACCGAGGGAGCGAGTCTACTGCATATGTACACTTCAGACACCTATATGTCCCACAATGCAGTACGATTGTGACGCAACCACAGATATCGTCTAATCACCACCACAACAAACCACTCTATGATATATTAATTATATTTTTTTATTTATTTAAAACAACCCAAACACACCTATATACATTTGAATGCTGGATTAAACAAATTCTTAAAAGTAAAAAAAGTAAATAAATCAACTCCGTCTGATTCCAAGTGATCGAGGGCTTCGGACGTTCCAGTTCAGCCCAGTGCGGTTTCCGCCAGTAGTGGCGCTCGTGCAACGCAAGCAATGACGTACATCCGAGTGAACGAGACGGAGGGAAGTTAGAGAGTGAAGGGCAGGACCATTTTTGGACTGGAACGCAGCCCAGATCGGTGTCTTCACTGTCTAGCAGACTTTTGCGTTTTTACCCTTTAGACGGGAACGCGGCGGTGGAGCGTTTTTAAGATTTCCACTAAGTAGGGTGGTTTCACTTTTTTGCTTTTTTAAGCCACAAAAACGCGTCGCCGTCTAAGGCCCTGTTTACACGAGAACGCTCGCGGGTGAAAACGTAAAAATATTTTTAGATGTGCCGTTCGTTTACACGGCGACAGCGTTTTTGGGGCTTAAAAACGCAAAAAAGTGAAACCACCCTCCAGAGTGGAAATCTTAAAAACGCTCCACGTCGCGTTCCCGTGTAAACAGTAAAAACGCAAATCTGCTCACGGCGGCTCTCGTCGCGTACGCGTTTACGTCACAGGCGTGCGCCAGTACAGGACAATAACAACCAACATGTCGGATTATTTCCATACGTCGGACCTCCAAGTTGCCCTCGCAGCGCTGATAAACATACAAGAGTCTTTTCAGCAGTTGTACAAAATATTCTCAGATATTGGTGTTGCTGTGTGGCAGTGCTTCACATCGCCCCCTAGCGCCTGGAGTGCACACTACATCCAATTTCACACACTTTTGCGTCACCATATGCACGCAGATTTCCCCCATATAACGCTCGTGTAAACGCAGAATAAAAAGTGATAATTTTGCATTTTCTCTTCAGATCGTTTCCGTGTAAACATAGCCTAAACGAAAGGCACATCTGATAAAATATTTTTACGTTTTCACCCGCAAGCATTCTCATGTAAACAGGGCCTAAGGGAACCGAGGCCGGATCTCACCCCACTGTGCCGCAGAGGTGAAGCGTGTCAGTGGGATAGGCATGACTCGAGGTTACGGAGTGATTATTCCAGCATTAGGAGGCTTATAAAGGCTCGCTGAGTGACGGACAGGACCAGGTGAGGCCAGAATACACAAGGCGCCATGCTGAGAAGATTGGCCCTTTCTTTTAGACCGGCGAGAATAATTACATGAGGTGGACGCACACCAGAATAATAAACAGATTTGTTTGGAAACTCAAGTTATTTTGAAGTTGTACATTGAATAACCCAGACTCTTGAAGTACTGATTAGCCAGGGGTGTTTGTTTTTTCTTCCGTCTTTCTTTTCCCATTCCTGTCAGCCTCCCAGGACATGTCTAAGCTTTTTCCATTTCCAGGCACAACTGAGAAGAACAGACCGAGAACGGTTCACGCTTTTCGATGTTGCTTCTCAGTTTCAGGCTCACTGAACACATTCTCCTTACAACAGTATAAACTCATTTTAAACTCACTGGAGTTTACAGAGAACAATTGATTTGGAGGCAGCGTCTATAGAAGAGTAATGTCGTGATTCGGTCGTCATTGATCAAGCACAACGGCCGTGAATCTAAGGTTAAAGGTGCTGTCAATAGTGATGTGTGTGTTTGTGTTCAGTAAAACAGAAGCAAATTTGTTTGATTAATCCTGCAGTAATAACAGAGTTAAACAAGAACGGCTTGTGAAATTATACAGAATATATATATATATATATATATATAGGCTATATATAGGAATAAATCCAAATTATATATTAAGATGTTATTGTAGCTGGTATTGTTGCACTATTCTTCATCATATGCATCACTGTTCCTCCCTGGTCTTTAAAAAAATTATAATTTCAGACAATTTAGAAAACTTGGCATGAGGTTTGATAGTCTGAAGTTTCACAAGGGTGAAGACGAGCCCCAGAGCCACAAACAAGAACCATCTGTCTCGAAGCTAGAAAGAACAGCATGCAAATCTATTATAATTCAATTAATTAGTTTCTACAGCAGACAACTATTATTATTTTTTTAAATCTGAATATGTAAATTCTTCCATAATTCACTATTTTTGAACATTTGATTTGATACTATTAGATACATTTTTTTTCCAATATTTGTATGCTTATATATATATATATATATATATATATATATATATATATATATATATATATATACAGTGAAGAAAATAAGTATTTGAACACCCTGCTATTTTGCAAGTTCTCCCACTTAGAAATCATGGAGGGGTCTGAAATTGCCATCGTAGGTGCATGTCCACTGTGAGAGACATAATCTAAAAAAAAGAATCCAGAAATCACAATGTATGATTTTTTAACTATTTCTTTGTAAGATACAGCTGCAAATAAGTATTTGAACACCTGAGAAAATAATTGGTACAGTAGCCTTTGTTTGCAATTACAGAGGTCAAATGTTTCCTGTAGTTTTTCACCAGGTTTGCACACACTGCAGGAGGGATTTTGGCCCACTCCTCCACACAGATCTTCTCTAGATCAGTCAGGTTTCTGGGCTGTCGCTGAGAAACACGGAGTTTGAGCTCCTCCAAAGATTCTCTATTGGGTTTAGGTCTGGAGACTGGCTAGGCCACGCCAGAACCTTGATATGCTTCTTACAGAGCCACTCCTTGGTTATCCTGGCTGTGTGCTTCGGGTCATTGTCAGCCTCGACCCATCTTCAATGCTCTAACTGAGGGAAGGAGGTTGTTCCCCAAAATCTCGCAATACATGGCCCCGGTCATCCTCTCCTTAATACAGTGCAGTCACCCTGTCCCATGTGCAGAAACCCCCCCCCCCCAAAGCATGATGCTACCACCCCCATGCTTCACAGTAGGGATGGTGTTCTTGGGATGGTACTCATCATTCTTCTTCCTCCAAACACGGTTAGTGGAATTATGACCAAAAAGTTCTATTTTGGTCTCATCTGACCACATGACTTTCTCCCATGACTCCTCTGGATCATCCAAATGATCATTGGCAAACTTAAGACGGGCCTTGACACATGCTGGTTTAAGCAGGGGAACCTTCCGTGCCATGCATGATTTCAAACCATGACGTCTTAGTGTATTACCAACAGTAACCTTGGAAACGGTGGTCCCAGCTCTTTTCAGGTCATTGACCAGCTCCTCCCGTGTAGTTCTGGGCTGATTTCTCACCTTTCTTAGGATCATTGAGACCCCACGAGGTGAGATCTTGCATGGAGCCCCAGTCCGAGGGAGATTGACAGTTTAGCTTCTTCCATTTTCTAATGATTGCTCCAACAGTGGACCTTTTTTCACCAAGCTGCTTGCACAATTTTGTCTCTAGTGTCTTTGGACAGCTCTTTGGTCTTGGCCATGTTAGTAGTTGGATTCTTACTGATTGTATGGGGTGGACAGGGGTCTTTATGCAACTAACGACCTCAAACAGACCATCTAATTTAGGATAATAAATGGAGTGGAGGTGGACATTTTAAAGGCAGACTAACAGGTCTTTGAGGGTCAGAATTCTAGCTGATAGACAGGTGTTCAAATACTTATTTGCAGCTGTATCTTACAAATAAATAGTTAAAAAATCATACATTGTGATTTCTGGATTTTTTTTTTTAGATTATGTCTCTCACAGTGGACATGCACCTACGATGACAATTTCAGACCCCTCCATGATTTCTAAGTGGGAGAACTTGCAAAATAGTAGGGTGTTCAAATACTTATTTTCTTCACTGTATATATATATATATATATATATACACTACCAGTCAAATGTTTGAAATAATTAAGATTTTTTTTCATGTTTTTGAAAGAGTCTCTTCTGCTCACCAAGGCTGCATTTATTTGATCAAAAATACAGTAAAAACAGTAATACTGTGAAATAACAGAATTTAATATAGAAATCTTTTGTAAGTGCCTTTATTCACTTGTGATCAATTTAATGTGTCCTTGCTCAATAAAAGTATGGTAACACTTTAGTTAACATGAAGAATGAACAATACGTCTACAGCATTTATTAATCTTTGTTCATGTTAATTTCAACATTTACTAATACATTTTTAAAATCCAAAGTTGTATTTGTTAACATTAGTAAATACATGGTGAACTAACATGAACAGTTAGATTTTATTAAGATTAACAAAAACTGTAACAAATGTATTGCTCATTGTTAGTTCATGTTAGTTAATACATGATCTAATGTTAACAAATTAAACCTTATTGTAAAATGTTACCAGTATTTCTTTCTTTCCTTACCCTGGACTACATCATAGTTTCCACAAAAATATTAAGCAGCAAAACACTGATAATAATGATAAATGTTTCTTGAGCATCACATCATCATATTATCCTGATTTCTGAAGGATCATGTGACACTGAAGACTGGAGTAATGATGCTGAAAATACAGCTTTGATCATAGGAATAAATTACACTTTACTATATATTCACATAGAAAACAGCTGTTTTACATTGTAAAAATATGTCACTATTTTTACTGTATTTTTGATCAAATAAATGCAGCCTTGGTGAGCAGAAGAGACGTTCAAAAACACTTATACATATTAATTATTCCAAACTTTTGACCAGAAGTTTAGGCTAAATGCTATTAAATGAAATAGAAAAATATCAGCAATCATTAAAATAAAATAAAATAAAGCATTATGACAGGGACAAATTTGTTGCTAATTGGCAAATATCGGGTAAATGTTTGAGACCGAATTTGAAGAAAGCTAAAAAATACAACCAATGCTATACAGTAACTCCAATTATTACAGCTGCACACTTTCACGTTTTATTTAACAGCTTCAAAAGCCCCGGACCCTTCTGTGGCAGTTCCAGTCTTCACGGACGGGGTTATTGTTGTCACGGCTCCTGCTGTCTGTGGATATTTGTGGCTTTCTAGGCTCTATAATTGGAAACTTACAGCGCTCAAGAGTCATCGGGACACTACACACTCTCACTCATGTCGAGCTGAACACGCAGGGCACGGGCATGCCAGTGTAGCAGCAAACAAGCCTTCAGCACAACACACACACACACACACACACACACACTCATGGCACTGGAACAGCCACACGGGACCTGGGGAAAGGTAAGCCCAAACGCCTGGGATCTAGACAGAAAAAGCGGTCAGTTATTGTGTGGATTTCTTCCTTCGGTGTGTGTGAAGTGTGAGTGGAATTAGTCTCAGTTTAAGCAAATGTTTAAGATGTTTGAGTGGAACAGAGAGTGAAAAACAAATGCTGCTGGAAAGTTCATGGTCAGAAAGGCAACAGGTGCGAAAACTATTTGAATCGTATTGCTTGAATCCTTCGCAAAGCACTCGACTAGTCATAATTTCTCATTAACCAAATAATTCATATGAGCTTTAGAGTCTTGCTAGTGAGATATGCTTAATTCAATCGAATAAATTCCAGGCAGAACATGTAAAACACACACATAGACACATATGGTAACACTTTAAGGTTTAATTTGTTAACATGACCTAATGATAATTATATTAATAATAATAATAATACAATTATTAAGCCTATATTTGGAGAGAGAGATGTTTATAATGTGACAATATGTCAGTCATCGTGTGATAACGAGAATATGACTAGGCCTAGACGACTTGTTCTGAGCAGGTGTTGTCAGTGAACAGGCTTTAAACTTAATGAAAAACTGATGCTAATTATCTGGGAAACATTCTCTAACAGCAGTCAAGTTGTCATTGTTTGTGTCAAACAAGTTGTGAATTTGTTGTAACATTAAAACAGGAGATCATGACTTACTCTGTGCTCAAAGTGATGCTCGGAGATCCAGTGTTTCCTCTATGGGTGAACGAAACTTTCGGAAGATGTTGTGCAGAATCACGTGAACAATTCCAGGATATGCTTTTTTTCATTGGTTGTTGCATTCAATTTTACCCAGATACAATAGTGCTATTTTCTGATTGGCTATTGTGTAGCCTTTTTTTGTGTGTGTTTTTTTTTTTGATTGGCTGGTAAGTGGCAGGCTTGATTAAGAATTAAGGGGGTGGGGGGGTACCCTTTTTATAGCCATAACGATTTGGGGGCTGCATAACGATTTGCAGAATAAAAGTTTTTGTTTACATCATATATGTGTGTGTACTGTGTATAATAATTATGTATACATAAATACACAAACATGCATATATCATTTTAAGACAAAAATCTATTTATATATTAAGTATTTATAATTATATATAATATAAATTACATTTAAATATAAAAATGTATATAAACATGTGAATATTTTTTAAATATATACATGCATGTGTGTGTATTTATAAATACATAATTATTTTACTCAGTACACACACATATATTTTTCAAGAAAAACTTTTATTCTGCAAACGATTAGTCGCGATTAATCGTTATGCAGCCCTAGCCTATAATAAAAGATAATGAATTTCAAACCTGAACCAAACATTGTTTTATTCAAAGATCAGTCTGACACACACACAAAAAAACATTAAAATCATGAACTCAAATGTCATTGTTCATTGCCGATGTATTGCCGAATTATTTTTTTCACAGTGCTGCGACAAATCAGTCACTCCTTTAGCCTACGACTGGCTGCCTGCACATTCACTGAGCTCGCGGCTGCTGCAACTTGCGCTCTCTTCATCTTTTTGCTTTTTAGCGGCGGGTTGGGATTCCGGTACACCAGCCATCTCATCGAAACGAATGACTGAAAATTAGCTTATCAGTGGATATCTGAATTCGCGCATACGGTATCTTTGTGGAACAAAAAAAATAAAAGATGCTGCAGCCAATGAGCAGCTAGCGTTTAAAAAAAAAAAAGTTTTATCAGACATAAAAACGGACAGTTTTTAACTCCACGGACAGTTTTTAATGTTTTATCAGATAATAATTACTCATATTTTGCTTTAGTATAATTTTTCGTGACAATCAGGGCCGGATTCAGGACAACAGGTTAGATTTCAGGACTGTCCCGAATTTTTCGGGAGGTCTGGTCATCCTAACTGCATTGCTGAGTATTTTCTCCTTAAAGCTGCCGTTGGCAACTTTTTTTTGATCATATTCAGCGAATTCGACACTATATTCCGACATAACAACATAAATAAAGTGGTTTTAGAAAAAAACCCGAGCTTCTAACTCCACCTGGAGCCTGTTATTTGTTTTGCAAAAATCCACCGCTCCCGGTTCATTGTGTCCAATCAGCGCAGGGGGGTGTGAGATCTGACTGTCAATCACAAGTCGTGCGTGCACGCACACGTCAATCACATGCACACGCCTGAAGTTCGCGCAGTAGCGAAGAGTGATGGCGCACTGACGAGCACGAACTCTCGGTGGGAGGATATTCGTTGATAGTGGGGAGGGGCATGAGAGTTGTAAACATTAAACATTTTGCCTAAGTCCACTCAATCAGCCAGAGTTGCCGACGGCAGCTTTAAAACTGCAGTGAACCAAAGAGTCTCAAAAACACGGTGTGAAATCGCTGGTGTTTTTGACGTCACAAACGACCTTGTAACCAATCAGATCAACATGTGATCGTCAACCAGTGGATCTCTGAGTGAGTGAGTGAGTGAGTGGAGGCGGGGCTCATTTACATATTCATAGAACTGTGTCAAGTTACATTCAAGCTATTTTAAGCAGTTCATTAATGTTTTAACTCCACATTTGTGCAGTTTTTGAAAGGATTTTTGATATTTTTAAAATGTATATAAATAAATTAAAAAACTATTTTTCAAAATAGGTTTTTATATAAAAACAGCTTTTATTTAAAATGCACATTATAAAAGACCCACATTTCTAACTTTCATTCATGGGGATCATATGGATAATTGAACATGGTTTAGTGTAAGATTTTTTCCCATCTTTTGAAAAATGCCATTCTAAAAGTAAAAAAATTTCACTTTAACCAGTAAATGGATCTAGCACTCCACTATTTGCTATTGACTAACTGAAAGACATCTTTTCACAAGTTTTTCCAGTTGGATTCATATTTCTACATATTATGAAAACACAATTATAACAATAAAAATTACTTTGTCAAAGTTTAGCATTTTTTTTGTACTGAAAAAAAGCACTTTTCATTAATGTTACATTATGATTAGAATCAAACCTGAACAAGATGTTACAAAGAGAAGATTTGGAGTCTTTAGAATTGATCTATTTTTCATATAATTCTACAAATATAATCTACACTTCAGTTACTAAATAAAGAGAACATATATTATATTACAAATTGAGTACAAATACACAAAACATTTTGAACATAAAAATGCAATGAACTGAACACAGCGATTAAACGCATCCAAAATAAAAGTTAGTTTTCTTAATATATGTGTGTGTGTACGGTGTATAATTATTTTGTAAATAAATACGCACATAGGTATGTATATATTTAAGATTTTTTTTTTATATATATAAAATATTAATGATGTATAAATACTCATACAGTATTCAAATATTTCTTAAATATATAAATACACACACACAGTAAATGCAGTACACGCACATATATTATGTAAACACAAACTTTTATTTTAGATGTGTTTAATGGTTGCCCAGCACTACTAATTAGTAAAAAAAGAAAAAAAGAAAAAAAGGAACGAACATAAATGACCAGTTATATTACATATAGAGCACAAATACACGACATGACCATCAAACTGCAATGAACTGAACGGCAATAACAAATGAGCAAAAAAGCAGTAACAAATGAAAAATGAGTTAAAAAAAATTTATCAGGAAAAATGTAACCTAGGAACGATAATCGGTGGTCTCGTCTCATACAGTGTTGTTCACGAGTCAGTGCACGAGTCAGTGCACTGCAGGCAATAGGCATGAAGAACCGCATGACTTCTGCAGACGGGGTTAGTGCAGGTTCTGCACATCACGTTGGTTTTCCGATCCTTTTCACGGGTACAGAGGAAGCATCTCATCCTCTTACTGGGAGTTGCTTCTGTATGTGATGTGGAGGCTTCATGTTCCACCTCCAGAGTTCTTCTGGCCCTGGTCAAGACACAGGGAGAGGCTGGTGTGCGTGGAAGCTGCTGTCGGTTCTCCATAAGCGGAGCCACCAGAGCTCTGCCGAGCTCCTCCAGAAATAGCCTTCTCCTGAAGCTTTTCCCCGAGTGCCATTCTGGACGGGTGTCAGACCATAACACGTAGGAATTCAGTGCAGAGACGTCAAGCATGTTGAAAAACAGCACCATCGGCCAACGAGCCGTCTTTCGTTTGCAGGTGTAAGTGGCGACCATCTGAAATATTACACACACTTAGTTCATCTGCTGCTGTTTGGTTGCAAAATAAATATGATTAGGGCTGCAACAACTAATCAATACAATCGACAATGAATTTGATAATCGATTAGTCACGTCGTCAAGTCACGTCGTTTTACAGTAGTGCTAGGGCTGCACGATTAATCGCAATTCACATGAAATCACACTTAAACGGATTTGGTTTATCATGATTATGAAAGCCTGCGATTATTTTTTATGCGCAGCTTGTCAGTGAAGCACGGCTCAGTAAACGCTGCTCCATCTGAAAACACTGAGAGTTTGAGTCACTTATAAAGTGCATTTGAAAAAATAAACGTGAGAAGCTTTATGAACCTCTTGTCCAACAAAAGACAACATTTAATAACATGCTTTTACTCCAAACTTGCTTCATAACGACAGTTGAGCTCATCATTCTGTGAGATGATGTGCTTCTTACACAGAATAAGGCAGTCGCGTGTTTATTAGTCATGTTTAATCAATCAAAGCGTTTAAATCTTAGAAAGTCCTGCGATTATTTCCATTTGGCATATTCTGACAAGTTGAACAAGTGCTAGTGGGCTTAAACATCTTCAAACAGATAGCGAAGTAGAATAGAGCCGCAATTCAATAATGAAAATAATGAATGTAATTTTTTTCCTTTTCCCCCCCATCGGATTAATAGAAAGAAAAAAAATCGACAGATTAATCGATAATCAAAATAATCATTAGTTCCAGCCCTAAATATGACACTCACTTTAGAACTACTATTCACATTTCATAAAAAAAAAAATATATAGAAAATGCAAATAAATAAATACCTTATCCAGGTTGTCCACTCCTCCTTTGGATTTGTTATAATCCATGATTATCGTTGGCATCTTGTCGCCTCTGCTGGTCACTGAGGCGCCCCTGTGTAGTGTGCTCAGCAAAAGCACAATTTCCCCTTTTTTGGGACAGTAAGAAACAAGGGACTGTGTGTCTGTGAAGCCAAACATTGACGAAAAGCAAGCTCTGCCTTTTGTTGCAAGCAGGGCAGGTGGAAGTTCTGGCTTATTTTTCTTAATTATCCCGACCATTGTAAGCCTCCTCTTTAGCAGCTCCTGGGAAAGAGCATGTGATGTGAAAAAATGACCACAGAAGATTGTGTGACCCCGCAGGCCTTCGGTGACATCAAGCACAACTCTCGCCCCCTGGTCCTGTTCTTGATTTCCACTCACAGACTTGCCTGTGTAAACTTGCATTTGCCAGGCGTAGCTTGTTTTTGAATCGCATGCTGCCCAAAATTTGATGCCGTATCCCGCTGACTTACTGGGCATGTGCTGTCTGAATGGACAGCGCCCTCTATACGGCACCAGGAACTCATCAACCGTGACGTTTGGGCCAGGATTGTACATCATCGGCAGACGCTCCACCCATTTGTTCCACACGAGCCGGATTGCTGCCAATTTATCGTTTGCACATTGAGAAATTCTTGTCTGCTTATTATCAAACCTGATGACCCTTGACATTTTATAGAAGGTTTTCAAAGGCATGACTGCAGGAAAAACAGCCCTTCCGGAATCTGGATCCCATAAACTCGCCGTGGCTTCATTGTTAGCACGGTAAACCCCAGCAAGAATAACAACACCAATATAGGCCTGAATATCTGCCAAATCCAGATCCGTCCACTCATCAGCGAAAACTCGTCTCCCCTCCACATTTGACATTTTAAGCACAATCTTTTGAATTTCCTCTGTCAAAAATAGCTCAAAGGTTGATTTGATGTCCTTAGCACGAGTAGATGCGTACTTGGTTATTCCTGTGGTCATCTGTAGTCTTGTCTTATTTTTTTTTGCGCGAGGGGGTGGAGATGATGTCCAGCCAATGCTTCTATCTTTAGAGAGGAAAGTGTCCTCATCAGAATCCTCTTCATCTGCACTTTCCTCACAAGTTTGGTTGTGATCTTGGTCCTGCTCTAGGTGATCTTCTGTTTCAGACGCTTCATCAAAGTCCTCTGATTCATCATCTTTACCATCTTCACCATCACTAGAGTCTAAAACATAATCCAGGGTCTCCTGAATACTGAACTGTTTCGCCATGATGCTGTATCAGAGTAACCTGCATGTAAGTCACAGTTATACCTCAGCGGCAGTCACATGACTGTTTACATAACAAACGCAAATGTAACCCTGTGCAAATTCTGGTACTGTAGGTAGCTAAACCACTTTAGTAAATGAAACAAGGGTCTGGTTCAAAAATAAATACTAATACAACAAATAACGCAGGTGTTACGTTTCTTTTATAACTATTTGTTTTAAACAAAACTTTGCAAAAACACTTCCTTTGGAGGTGCCTTCACTTAGTAGTAATTTTAATTTTAAAGGGCCATTCACACCAAGAACGATAACTATAAAGAGAACTATAACTATATTTGCGTCCACACCAAGAAACGATAACGGTCTGTTTATTCTGAGCTCGCGTGCTGCGGTTTCAAAGTGTGTACAACGTCATGTTTTTGCTGTTCTTATTGCATTTACACGGCTTGAACTGGCAGATGTCCACAGCATTCTGTGTTTTGAGTGAAGCTAGTGTAATCGAGCTAATAATCTAACAGTGAATAGTGGAATTAAAGCAACACCTAGTCTTTTTCATGGCAAATTCTATGACACTAATGACTAAAGAAATTCTAGAAACTAAGATGATACCTGAGGTAAAGTTAATACTTCTCACCATTTATTCAGAGGGTATTTTCTTGAAAAGGGGCTTTACTTGTCAAACAGTGGTGGAATTTTCTGGACATCAGCGATTAACTTAGATTAGATAAATTAGAATGGATTCTGATTGGCTGTCAGTGTATATCAACAGCTGAAAAAAACAAAAACGTTTTGAAAGTGATCCCAAAGATATAGTATATCCCATATATCTATATCGTTATAGCGGTGGTGTGAACTCTGCTATTCTTTAATATTGAGAAAGATTAAAACGTTTTAGAACTATATCTTTATTGTTACCTATCTTTATCGTTATCGTCCTTGGAGTGAACGGGCCTTAATTCCAACTATCCCACTACAGAATGTGGCCAAATAACACAAAGCAATGTGAATGGGAGAAATAATATACAATTTACATTACGTTTTCAGTATGATTTAAATGTATGAAGTTGAAAAATTCCAATATGAACCATCAATTCAATTGACACCAAGAGAAATGAAGATATTAATAATAAATAAATAAATCAAGTGAGCCCACACTCTCATTCAGTCTTAAACAAATAGTCGCAGGATTGTGACGTGGATTGAGAGCGTGGCTGCCAAAAAAAAAAAAAAAAAAAAAAAAAACTGGCAGCTTCAATTTAAAAGCAAAAATAAATAAATAGCTTAACTGCACGTGCTTAGTAGTACTCACGACCTGAGAAGATGTCCAGTTGCAACTGTTCAGGGATGCAAATTCAGTCAGCCAACAGTTTAGCAGATCTGTGTGAAGATAGTGAAGAATACTCGCGAATCATCAGAGAATGTCTTTTCCCATGGACGAGGAGGTTATCCCGGTCAATAAACAATAACTAAAGAAACAACTATCCGTTTCCTGTGTACAATATTATATCATCAGTCCATGCAACTTATAAAATAGATTACAAACATTACTGGGCGTACTTTATTATATTTTTAGAGAGCTAACGCGGATTGCCAGTTCCTTTCACATTCTCCTCGCGAGCTGCATCCTAAGCCCCGCCCCCTCTGGAACTCTAAACATGGAAATAATAACCATCAGAAAACCAGTACAATAAAGATGAGCTGGTATTTCAGTGCAAGCCAGTTAGGGTGTATAAACACATGTAAATGATTGTACTTTAAAACCAAACTTATTAAGCCTTTGCAGTCTGTATTTCTGCATCTAAATCCCATCTGGGTTACACAAACAAAATATTCTGATAGCGGGAAACATAATCTGCCTCAAACTCTGTGATCTCGGTATTTTAACTGTTTGTCTGTGTGTTTGTGCTAAATTGTATGGTCTCATCTCTCTCTCTCTCTCTCTCTCTCTCTCTCTCTGTGTGTGTGTGTGTGTGTGCGCGCACATTGTCAATGTGTCAGTGCAAGTGTGCAACCAGTTTATTTTTGTGGTGCATTTTGGATTATTTTATTTGACAAATTATAAGAGAGCAGTTTTTATAGGCCTAGTTATAGTTTTAAAGTGTGACAGTTCATTTCTGTCTGTGTGTTCTGAGTTGTTATTGATTTTGAGGAGGAATTTTGTCCATAAGCAGCACGAGTGTGACTTTTTTCACACTAACATAAAAACAGATATCATTCCAATTATTTTATTTTATTTGTAGATCTAAAAAAAAGTGTTGAAAACTGTACAAACTCTTTGGACAAAGAGAACATTTTTTATTTATTTCAACAAAAACGTAATTTGCAGTCACAGCGCACAAGGTTTAAGACATGAAGAATTTTTGTTTCAAGGAAATAACGTTTAAATATGTCATTTTGATGATCAAATATATTTGTATATATATCGAGTTTTATGGGATGAAATTATTGACTACAGGGGGACCTTATTTAGAAATGAAAAAGACATTCAATTTTAGTATGACTACAGTGGAAAGTCTAGAGCAACAACGTTTAACTACTATTCATTCACAATATAATTTGACTGTTTAAATGATTGACTGACTCTCATTAGCATTACGGGAGTGTTGTGTGCATAACACCTTGTGTTGGCTCGGCCTCATGTTGCATAAGCTATATTTATCTATGAGGAATTATGCCAGACGCTTCACCTTTTACCCTTGGTTTAGCGCCAACTTTTAATTTGTGTCAAATAATCCAGGCAGGTTACCATGAAATAAGTTTGCAACCATATACACAATCAATGATATGTTTGACAGATGAGTTCTCAGGCTGCTTCTCATTGCAAAGTGATGCATAATGAACGGGTTCAGGCAGAATGGTTAGGGAGTTACAGAACTGCCTCTCCGAAGATAAAGCCCTGCTAGTGTTTCCCAAGTTTGATGCAGTCTCTTATCATATGTCAAAACCCACAAGCCCTCGACAGCCTTTGGACTCTTTAAGGCGAGCTGGAAGCTGATGGGTGTGTTCTGGGGTATAAATTCTCCTAAAACCCAACAACACACCCACATGTGGGTTTTCAAACTCCTGTTGACATGCAAGCATTTATGCAAACTTAACTCTCTGGCATTCAAAACATATGGCTTGAGTCTGCCAGGTTTTTGCTTATCCTGCCACTGACTGCAAAGTTCCTCTTAAGAAAGCAACATTATATAAGTACTGCTTAGGGTAATATTTTCAAAGATGAATTCAGGCAGGATAGAATGAATGATAGAAAGATGGTTATTTACAGTGCAGATGCCAACAAGGCCAGCTATTAGCTTCAAAAGGTCAGAGTAAACAATGAAAAGACAGCATGAGCTTAACCCTCTACTGCATCTACTTCATGAAAAACAAATACATATAAATGTCTTGTTAATATGGATGCACAATATATCGGCCACCGTACCGATATCGACCAATATGTTCATTTTTAACTTTATCGTTATCAGCCCAGAGAAGAAAATTTACCCGATATATTAAAGCGATAAATAATGTATTATTTGCTTCAGCTGAGACACTTATTCGCCATTTAATTGCTTGAAATATGATTGGAATCACTTAAAAAAAGAAAAAAATACAGCTCAGTGCAACAACATACAATTGTAATGACAACATTATTATTGTGTGTTTGCATGACTTTTAATGGTGAGACTTTTGTTTTTGTAATCAGGCTCTCAGAAAGTATATAAACAAATTGGATTTAGATTGATCGGCCAATATATCGGTTATCGGCTTTCAAATATAAAGAATTATCGGTTATCGGACAAAATGTTCATATCAGTGTATCCCTACTTGCTAACGTATAAATATCAGGGTGATTTTTTAAAAATGGTCCTCAGCTCAGCAGATTAGTTTCGCAGTGTATATCAAGAAAGTAAACATTCAGATGTTATATTATTTTTTGTGAATTCTAGATTTTATGGCAGGTTTTATAGAAATTAAACCTGCGCCTACTGGACTCCCTTATATAATTTACTGTAATAGGAAAATAAAATAGAAAACTGGATTCTTGCAGGTTTTGCATTGTTTAAAATATGTAATTCTTCCATTTCAATGCTTTATGCTAAATTGCAAATAAATTGCTTGTAGCAGAAAAAAATATCAATGTTGCCATATTTTGTGCACATAGTGATTGGAGTGTCTTCACATCCGGCATACGTCTGATTCAAAATCAGGTCCCCTGAAGCACAACTGCACTGTGTTTGAGGGACTTTATTAATATACCTAAAAATTACATGGTCACCATCAGGTTACCTACAATCGTCTCCTCCTGGCCAAATGGGGATGTGAAGAAATTTAATTTCAGGACTGAGTTATCAAAGATATTTTAGATTCAGGACCTGAGCTATTCAAATTTTTTACTTTGTGCAAGTCCTTAATTTCCCACACTTAATATAATAATGTAATACAAGTTAATATAATAATCCACAAGTGGCCATGTGGTAAGGGGTTACATTTTTTGTTTCAACTTTAATAGTTTGGCAGTGGTATCAATGAGCAAATATTTTCCAGTACATATCTGGAAATCCAGTACATATTTAGATAACAAGGTGATGCTATATTTTGCGTATATATCTAACAAAAACCAAAACCTCACTCCTATCCGGGTCACAGATCCAATGTAACTTGTCCCAAATGCACCATTTGAACCTTGTCGACCGGCACTGGAGGCATAAGATAGACGTCTTAAATGCAGCAAGTACAAACACCAGACGAATTGAAGAAATGCAGGAGAAAGTGAATTTGAATTTTTTGCATTAACACTGCATGAGAACAATGATGTCTACAAGACACAGAACAGTTGCTAATTTTTCTTAGTGGACTTAGCTCAAACGTTGAAGTGTCCGAGCTGGCATCCCTACAAAGTCTCAAAGGTACTATGACACTGGAGGATATTTTTGGTAAAGTGTGCCAAACGATGGGAGAGTTGGATCTACACTGGTCTAAACTGGCCAGCATCACGACCAGGGTTTGACATTAACTTTTTTGCTCACTAGCCAATGTGGCTAGTGGTTTTTCAAAATTACTAGCCACACAGCATTTTTACTAGCCAGATTTTTGTTGTTGGAAAATTACGTTTTATATTATTAAAGTTGACAATGGGGCTTAAAACCTGCTAAAATGTAATAATATTATCATTAGCTCTGATGTGTGTGTTTTTTTGAAAACATGTCGTCTATTAAGATAAACACATAAAAGAGCTTCTTATTGTATATAATAAAAGTGCTGCATCGTTTTTTTTTTACAGCAGTAAATACTGTAATACAGAGTAGAACAATTATCTGCATTAGAAACAACGAGCAAAGAAGAAATTATTTTTTTCTAAGAAAAAAAATCCACAACTTAGGCCTATATGACAGTTTTTGGGGACTTTGGATTGTTTGTTTTGCATCTGCATTTCCTCAGAGCTCTGACTGGATTAATAATTATAATTGAGTAACTGAGTAACTGGAGATATGTCCACCTGAAACAAGTATAGGCCTACAGGTCTTTATTTTCCAGATGATTCCGACAAACATCTCCTGCTTTCATGGCATGATTAATTTTATTAAAACATAGAATTAACTCTGGATAGATAGTTGTGATATGACGTGGCATAAGGGCAGACCTGCTAGTAGTTACACCATGTCCCTTAATCATGAAGATTATTTTTTCTTTATCTCAGCTCTGCCTTTTCGCTTTCTCTCGTTCTCCTGCGCATTTTTTCTACGCATGCTCGGCCACACACACGCACTGACTGAACGCTGTGTTGATGTGTGTGTGCATGCGACCAGTTGCGTGTGAGGACAGAGATCGTACCATCAGGTTAAAAGCAGGCGGGAGGCTGACGGTAACAGGTCTGAGGGACTGTTGCTGCTCTGTGGCAGATTCAACTTTATATTGTCGTTTGACAATTCTGGATGTCATATTTGGCGCGCGCACCCTCGCGCAGCGGCACTGCAGGAGAGCGCGAGACGCGCCTGTGGTCTGGATTCTCCTGCTATTAAAAAAGATCGCTATATCATCGCAGCCGCTGGTTAAGTTGACCATTAAGAGCAGACTAAAACAGCCCTCAGTCCGACGGCCAGTTTAATCTCCATAGCCTCTTGTTTACAGTGTTGTCGTTCAAGAGAGGCTTCACGAATGGACCAATGAGCAAACACTAGGCTATGTGCAAGTAGTATATACTCATGGGAGTAGTAGTGTCGTAGTGTCAAATTGCAATTCGTTTGTTATTTCAGATGCCTTTTGACAAGACTACAATTTTTCAACACGCCATGGCTAGTGGGAGTGTCTGTGTTACCTGCCACGGGTGAAATCCACCCGCATTTGGCGGGTTGGTGGGTGTTAATGTCAAGCCCTGATCACGACTGACGGACTCTTAGTGTGGTTGGCGTGTCAATGGGGCTAATAGGACGCATTAATAGAGAAATGGAGGAATAGAGAAAGAGGTCTCACCCCCCATTAGTCCAAGTCCACTTGCCTGATTCACCAGCAAGCACTGAAGTCCTGAAGTGGGAATCGATTATGACGGTGGTGGTGTCATGTAAGCTTCATTTAAACACAGGCAGTCCCAAGCCTTTCTCTCCGAGCTAGAGTCTGCTCACGGAGATGTGCTTTACTATGCACACAGGAGTCCGATGGTTAGGCCGGGGAAGAGTTGAGAGGCGTTTTAAGAGCTGCTACCCAAAATCAACGCCTTTCTTCTGACAAAGGGCAAAACTGTCCCGGAACTGATTGAAACAGAATGGAAATGGGACTTTGCCTTTTTAACAGATGTGACAAATGTTGAACGGCCTCAACTTGCAGCTCCAAGGCAAGGGGAAACTAATATGTGACATATATTCCCACATAAAAGCATTTGAGGTGAAACTAGCACTGCTTGAGGGTCAAGTGTAAAAGCAAGACTTCATCCATCTCCCTGTTACCCAAAGCCTCTTATGTTACCCCAATGTTACCCCATTCCCAGCTGAAAACTCTTGAGGAGTGTGAGCTTTAGTTGCAGTTTAGGCTGAAGTGCATTATTAGGCACAATGAATATTGAATTGAGCGCCTAATCCATTGCCATTGCCATGATCGGCTATGGATGCTGTGTCATAAGGTGAACATGTTTCATAGCTCAAACCTGTGCTTTAGAATAAAAAACAAAACAAAAAACAAATCAAGTCAAGTTCAAATCAGCTGTATCTGAGACCACGCTTCATGCCTGAATTGCTAATGTAAGCATCAAAAGATACATGGATATTACAGGTCGACTGTAAAAGACTGATTAGACCGCCCAAGACAACCGCCCTTTGTTTGTTGTTGTTGAAGGAATCAGTATTTTTGAACGAGATGTAGCATTGTTCACTTTAATATACTGACTTATGTTTCTCCTTCACGTAAGTCTTGTTCTCTGTTCTGCTGTAAACAACTCTGAAATTAGGCGTCAGCTGCGTTTATAAACTCGGATGCCAAATGCTTTATAGGCCATGAGTGAAAATACAACCAAAGGTCAACTCAGCATTATTGTTTTTGCGACCAAATTATTACTTAAACTAAAGCTGGGCTGTAAACAGTTTCTTTCAGAGCCTGTGCGTCTGTCACAGCGATTATTGAAAGACTAACCGGTGGAAACTGCCCAGTTTTCAGTGCATCGGTTTTTCAAAGTTTGTTGAATTAATAATCAAAGAGATGCTGGATCTGGATAAAACACTATGCTGGGAACAGCTTGGGACAAACACACCCCTTGCTTGGGTATGGCATGGAAATGTGAGCCTTAAGGAACGGTATGATCCACATAACACTGTGGGCTACAGAGAGAGAGAGTGAATTTATAGCGAGTAGGAAACGCTGAGGCCTTTGACTGCTTCTGTTTGTTTGCTGTCACTGTGGATACACTACAGGGGTGTTGCAAGCTCTGTGTGAAACCCCCTTTTGCTGATAGTGTAAAAGTTTCTATGTTGTAAATATAATGTGAAGACTATAATCTTTATTTGCAGACACTGGAACTGCACAATAGTCTTGTTGACTGGCTGATGAAACTACCAGGAACACACAGTCCCAAATCCTGCACTGTGATTGGACAATTAGTCAATCACTTGGTATAACAAGAAGTTAATGTGACTTATTAGACTCACAATATTGCTTTGGGGTCTATTTTGCCACCAAAAATAGCTCTAAACAAATCCACAGTAAAGCAATTCCGCGTAAGCAACATAGTGATGTTTCGTTAAGGAATCCGCGTTTTTGGCCTGATTAAAAGTCTGTGAAGTCGAAAAACGGCTAAAGATTCAGTGACTCACTCGCACTAGCTTTATCCCTAAATAAATCAGCCATTCTGAACTAGTGTTGTCACGATACCACAATTATTGTTTCGATACCGATACCAAGTCAAGAATTGCAATTTCAATACTTTTTTGATACTTTTCCTGAAAAGGGAGAAACACTCAAATATAATTGCTGTGCTTTATTTTAAAATCGGGACAACATTCTAATCATATAACACACTAATAAATGAACATATTAACAGCACATATATTTAACATTTGAACAAAAAATTAAATATCAAAATATGAAAAATAAATTAGAGCAATGACATTCAAGGTAAAAAAGTAATTTAGCAGCATTATCTCAGTTATCATAAGAAACATAAGAGTTACCGGTAATAACTTTTTCTTGATTCTGAACTTTGAATAATCTGAACAAATTGTTTGACTGGATGATTCAATGACTCATTTACTAAGACAATAATTAGCTGCCACTTACTGGCTGTTTTAGTTTCACGATTAAAAAGTATAATTTCATTTTAGATTGAAAGACGTTTTTTTTGGTGAACGGTTGAAGAAATAGAATGAGTTTATAGATACATATTTTAATAAATATAGACACTATTAAGAGTGAAATATGAGATAACATTGTTAAATATAAGAGAGATAATCAAATAATTTCAGTCGTGTTGCATACACTTTTTTTATCTTAACTTTTCTTTTTGAAATGGATCTCTGCATTGCAAAGGCCTCTGATTACTGTGCATCTGGTATTGGCGTAAGGGTACATTTTCATTATAGAGATCATTTGACAGGACAAAAGTTTGATCATTTTGATTGCTTGCTTTTATGCAAAAATTATATTTAGCATATTGCAGTGCTGTATTAACTACTGCTATGCTCATGTCATTGAAATGTTTAGTCACAGCATACATAAGAATATTTTTTATTACACAGTGAACTTGCGTGTTGCATGGAATAACGTTCAGTGAATTCAAAGCTGAAATTTCAAAAATAACAAGACAAGCAGTCTGATCTACTTTTTCCTACACTCTGTATTTTACCATTATAGTGCGACTTTCTCACTCTCTGTTTGAACACCAAACACTTCATGGTCGGTCTTTAAAGTCTATTTTTATCCTGCATCCATGAGAGGAGAAAAGGTTGAATGTGAGAGCCAGAATCAAAGCTTTTAACTCACACGGGGCTTGAAACGTATGGATGTTTCGCACAAAAAACAAAACAAAACAAAAAATTTAGGGTTCTTACGTTTCTCATTACCAATGCCATAAGTACCTATCATCAACATCAGTAAATTAAGGACATGGCGAATGATTTAAGACAGGATTTTTAGACACAGGAACTTTGTAAAAATGCTGTACTCTTTTGTAACAGTCATTAATTGCTCAAGAATGAGATGACCTACAATTATCAAACCTGCTATATTCATCATGTTGATTCCTGTTATTTTAGTTTATCCACTCTGACTAATTCATAGCTGGGCTGTAAATCTCCTGCTAAGCTTAATTAGTGATCTTCATTAAGAAGATACTCAAGCCTATTGAATTTAAACATGACGAGAGGCAGTCACGAACGGCTCTATGCATTCACATCTCTTTTTAAGCCTTCAGATTGTATTGCAAAAATTAGATGCTAAATTATGAGTTAATTCCATTATCTGGATTTGCTCAACGTGTGTGATGTACTTTGCATTTTAAGTGATAATTAATGATGTTTTTTCATGGGAAAATCTCTTTGATACTCATTTGTCTCGATAAAAAAAAACAAAAAAACATGATAGTGTTTCCCAACTGACTGAGTGACAGAAAATATGACTAAAAATAAAATACTCCTGTTAAATATGCCTCAGTGTGGCTCTGTTCTTGAAGAACGAGGCAGCGCTTGGGAAGTGGCACAATCAAATGATTGAAAAGCCTGAAATCACATGTTAAATCCTCTCAAATATGGCTTTTGACTTTTGAAAAAATCTGATACAAAAGTAAATCATAGGCTAGCTGTTTGCTAATTGCGAAAAGAGAGATCTATGAGCGCTGATTAAACCTACTGGAACAAACTATGGATTCATACTTTTTATTCACGACCTGCACAGAGATCTCGAGGGCAAACCTGTAGCAAAGGTCTGTCAATTTACCATCTTGAAGCCAGGAATATTTACATCACCAAAAACACATAAAAAAAATCTAGTTGTGGGCACTTGTGATCCATATCCAGCAACTGCAGTGTTTCAGGCACTAAAAACAGCGGATGTTCCAAACCCTTAACATGAAAAACACTTAAAGTGCCTTTAATGTAATAAAACAGTGACATTTAAAAGATCAAATTCAGTATACATCTTATTGATGATGCATACTCTATTTAAGTGTGCAGATGTTCCCAGAAAATTAACACAACATGCTAAATGGTTGAGTGTTTTCTTTATAATGATTTTCTATGGAAAAAACGCTAATCGTGAAACTGTGCATTGATTTTATATTCTGGGTTTGTCTACTTGGCTTGCCTATACATATGCATTATTAACAAGGTGTATATTGAATTCTTACTACATTATACTTAGTAGAAACGTAGTAAAAATAACTGGGAGGCAATGGAGAAAAGCCTTGTTTTAATGTCCAGGTTGGCGTTCCCAGGGTGTGATGTCACGTTAAATCTATGAATTAATTGGTTGTAACGTCCATGGAATATATTCAGACAGACCACTGAATAACAGCTGTGGTCATAGTTTACCTACACCTTACATCTACACATTAATTTACAAACAAACAATATTGAGTAATTGTAAATGTTTGGCAAAAATTTATCTTTCAGCAACAAAATTGAAATGAAGCACAACAAACTTTTGCCAGCAGGAGTGTGTCTGGTTTTTTGAAGCCTCAGATTTATTATCTGCTTATCTGAGAGTGTTAGATCATTTTTCACCTTTTTTCATTGTTTGCACAACAGCAATTTTAATTTCAATGACAATTTATTTAATCCAAAGGTGGTATTTTTGCACTTCATTGACACTGTGAGCGAGGTATGAGACTGCTTTGTTGATTATAATTGGAGGGTTTGCGGGAGTGCAGAACAGAAAGCCACGTGAAACTGTTCAAGGGACCCCAGTCTGCGTCATCACAGGTTATGATGATTATAATGGGAGCATTCAAGTCATTGGCAGTGTGAGTGGGATATCATTTATTCTACACACTCAAAGACACGCCATATTTATAGTATTTATAGTTTGCAACTTGAAGCAGTAGAACCTTTTTTTTTCTTCTTGAAACTGAATATGTGGGTGATACCCCTGCTGACTAAATTTTTTTTTTATAATATGTTTCGTTAACATATGTTTTGCCATTAGGTTATGAAAACGTTGTTTCTGAACGTTCAAAACATAACATATAAAGAATGCTTTTCTTGGTTTATGTGAATGTTTGAGGCATTCTATCATTTTGATTATATTATGAAAACATTATATCAGAATGTTTGTGTCACGGTTCTGTTGTATTTGGACTTTTAGTTTGTTTACCTTCAATCACATGTTTCCTTTGTTGTAGTTTCCCGCCACTCTTGTCACTATGGTTTCTGTAACACGGTATGTTATTCGGGGAAGAAGGAGGCGGGAACCGGTGAACGTTCAACACTTTACTTATGAAATAAACAAACAAAATTAAAAAGCGGCAGCCCCTCATGGACGACTGCCACACACATAAACAAAACATAACGTAAAATAGTGCAGGCCTGGTCCTGTCTCGTCCTTCACTGAAGAACATGCAAACTTTGTACAGAAAGGCTCCGCTGGGACTCGAAACGGGAACCGAGTATCAAAAACTGTGTACCAAAAAAAACAGATTGGTTACATTTTACCAGCGTTGCAAAGGGTAAAACTTTATTTTGATGGTCTCTTTTGAACGTGCTGTTGACTATATGTCAACTAACTCTCATTGGAGTATTAGTAGACTGTCTGCTTAATATCTGCAAATACTTTATTGTGAGTCTCCTCCAACAGACACTCTACTGACTATAAGTAACTTTTCAACTACATGTCAACTTAATCTAACCCTAACCCTACCAGTCTATTAATACTCTACTAATACTCTAATGAGAGATAGTAGACGTGTAGGAGCAACGTTACTTATAGTCAACAGAATGTGTTAAAGGGACCATCCAAATAAAGTGAAACCAAAAGTTTTTACAAAAATAACAGAAAAGACTTTACTTTAAGATTGACAATTTACTGTAATAGTACAAATAGTACACTAATCTAAGCAAAGCTTACAATATGTTTTCTAAACCAAAAACACAAGAGGAAGAAGGACACAAACTCAAACTCAAGCCAAATCTAACGCGACATGTGGAAAACAACACAATAGAGCAAGAGAACACCACAAACACCATTGTGTTCTGTGTATATGAACTGTTACACACAGAGTTTCAATCATTGTCATTGTGATGCTTAGGCTGAAGAGAGACTGAGATTGTAACTCTTGTTTGCAGACTGTGGATGTTCGAGGAATGGATCTGTGAGTGATAGAAAGACAACGGGAGAATTTAGTTCAGAATCAGACGCTGTTACAGAAGAGGAAGAGCCCTGTTTGCTCAGTGAGGTGTAATGAAGTCAGTGTATAATACCTGCTTGTATATTTCATTTACATCTTTCATGCATTGTTTGTTCCTTATGCATATGTCTCGTGACTTTATATTATCTTCTCTTCAGTTCTCTTTATTGATCAAAGAAGTAGTAACGCTTAAAAAATGTTAGATGAACGGTGATCGCCCAACTAAAACATTCCAAAAAACACAATCCATCAACAGTGTATAAAAAACGGTGTGCTAACGTTTTTAAAGACCAGATAACTTTGAACAAATGTTTTATTAACATCACTGGAAGAACATTTGTTCATAACTTTGAGAGAACCTTGCCAGAACGTTAGCTAAAGTTCATTAATAAATATTGACATTATGATTTTCTGTAAAGCTGTTTTGAATGTGAGTGTGAAAAGCAAATAACACTCTAAGGATGTTTCATTAAAATTGTTCTCACAAAGTTTATCCAAACATTCCAAAAACATTCAGCAAATATTAATAACATCATAAGGACATTCCAAAAACAATGTTCTAAGAACATTTTCTCTCTACGTCACGAGAACGTATACTAAGTATTCATATCGTTATAAGAACTTTCCATACAGATAATTTTAAGAATGTTTTGTCCCAACATTAGCATAACTTTTAAAGAACACTAAAGTGAAAGTTATGGGAAGGTTCCCTCTCAGCTGGGACTGTCAACACAGTTCATTTTCCTACTTAAAGTTTGTGCAAGTTGTTCACAGCAAATTGACAAATAGACAGGACAGGTATGAAAGCAAAAGTGAGTTCTCTGAAAAGCATCTCCACAGACAACAATGGTGCAGTGAGTGGTTTCTGAGAAAGACTGTTGATATTTAGGTGTGTTCACACCATGTCGTAATTACTGCAATGATGTAAAAAGTGTTCACGTCCCCTTAGAGCTCGTAATTACAGCTTGTGAGACAGTAGTTTTCTGAGAGCTCCTATGATGTGACATTTGAAGCGAGGCGCCGGAGCTCGTGTCGGGCATAAAGGGCCGTGTCAGGTGAAGTCTGGGGCATGTTCACGCTCACGCCGGTGCACAGCGTTTTGCTACGGTTTCCGGGTTGAACGACTTGTTTATGTTTTCTCTTGTTTGGTTGGTGTGTCAAAAATGTCAGTCTCAGCAGCAACATGTATATAAACCACGCGGTGTTAAAGAGACAGCTCGCAAAATGGGTCCACGTAAAGTAGTTTCCAAATGTGTCCGCTGCAGATCGGTATACGCAACAATTGAAGATTTTTATAGTTTTATATCAACATGATGATGTAGTTGTTTATATTTTTAGCTTCATTGCAAGTTTATTTATATACCAAATTTCATACACAATGGTAATTAAGTGCTTTACATAAAAATGAGAAAGAAAATACAAGGTATTAAAAAAGTAAGAACTAGAAATAAAATACTTTAAACTAATTTTAGTTTAGTCAGTGGTATGTGAGGCTAATGTTGGATCACAATAATTAGGAACCACAGTTTCCACAAATCCCTTCACTCGATTGGGATGGTCTCTTTTATTCAATGGCAGTGACTGTGGGCCCTATTTTAATGATCTAAGCTCATGGTCTAAAGCAGGGGTTTTCAAAGTGGGGGCCGCCAGGGGACGCCAGGGGGGCCGCAGCAAGTTGGAAGAAAAAAATAAGATTTTTTTTTTTTGTAAAAATATTTATATTAGTTATATGAGTATTGTTATGAAATAGCACTATAATAATTTGTCGCATAGCCTATCTGAAAATTATACTTGTAATGCTAATCTTTTAGAGATGCACCGATGAGCTGGTGACCGGAATTGGACGATTTTCATGTGATCGGCGATCGGCCAGTCAGTCTGACATATGCCAATTTTATGTCGATCTAAACATCGCGCAATATCAGCATCACACGAGCACACGGAACGCACGTTTCAGACCGCAAACGCGAGCTGCGCGTATTTTTTCGGCGTGCATGTTAATCAATGAGAGCATTCACACCGCGAGCTGCAGCAGCGCGTGAGCAGCAGTGAAGCGGTTTCGGCACAGAGTCTATTGTTGCTGCGCAGCTCAGGCTCAATTAAAGTGAAAGCACACTTTTGATAGACAAAATAAATATGATTTCACTCAAAAAGTGGTTAAAATTCATATAATTTGCATGTCTAGTGTGTTTTAACAAGAACTGGAGTAGGCTATGTCAGAAAAGAAAATGAAGACAAACATATTTATAGAAAATGTACCCATTTAAACTTGTCTTAATTATTCAGTTTGGGTAAAACTATATGGTGTTATATATAGATAGATATAGATATATAAAAATAGAAAATAAATATTTGTGTGTGCTGTAAAGTGGTTAGAATTTTTTTTACCGGAATCGGCTAAAATCTGTATCGGCAGGTCAATGAAAAATTGGAATCGGTTTATCTCTATAATCTTTCTGATAGGCTGATATCAAACACTATCACATAATCTGATGTTCACCTTGAGGTTTTATTTATTTATTTCTACATTTGCTGTACTATTGTCGATGGGTTTAATAACGCATCCTGCAAAGGGGGGCCTTGGCCAGAACCTAATGGTATTTGGGGGGCCTTGTCATGGAAAAGTTTGGGAACCCCTGGTCTAAAGCACACGGCGCAAGTTCTGTTTGGGCGTCCGAACCCACTTTTGCTAGTTTAACGACGGGAAAAATGGTCGGTGCTCCCGGCGCATGATCTAAAGGGTCGTCCCTATTCTCTTAATGAGTAACGGTTGTTTTTTTTCCCTATTCTCTTAATGAGTAACGGTTGGTTTTTTCCCCTATTCTCTTAATGAGTAATGGGTGTGTTTTGGGTGTAACATTAAATAAATCAACCAGAGTCTCATCTCCCATTCCCTTTAAAAGCCAGTTGTGCTTGCAGATTCGCTATTTACATGGCGGGATTTGATAGCGGAAAGACTGAACGCGTCTCCAGAGTGCAAACGGATCTGTTCGTGTGTGAGGTTAAAGATGTGTGTGTGTGAGGTTGAGACCGTCTACAGGACAAGCCGGATTCCACCATATCTTTATGTACACAATAATAATCTTTTGCATTGTAATCCTTTTATTTTTAATATTTGGCATGTTTGTGTGTTGCTGTGTGTTTAATAGAGGCTGACATTTTTTTTTGTGAATCCCGCAGCATGGGAAACAGAATCACTATTAATCACGGGATTGGGACGGGACAGGTAAAAATTTCAGCGGGATTGGGCGGGACATGGAATCATAATAACACTATGTTACCCAACTTATAAATAAACTATATATTTTAATTGTGAACTCAATTCTAGTTGCCCTTCATCCTTACGCTCTCCTGTTTGCTGAATGACATGCTCCACCCGTAACAGTTGGTGGCGGTAATGCACTAAGTTATTATGCCAATGCTAACCACTAATAAGAGATGAAGGCGTGCACTTTGTAGCCGCGAAAATCATAATCAAAATGGAGTCAGACATGAAAGCCAGACTGCAACAACTACTGTCGGAAAATTATGCCTCAGTTGTGCTCACGACATTTCTGGCCGATTTCTACACCGATTTCATCAGGCACCGAAAATTGGAAAAGAATGGCCTTCTCAGCTGCCATAGCTGCAACTCCTGCGTCATCAGAACAGGGTGTTCAACGCAACGCTGTTCCCGTTTAAAAAATGTTTTGCAACTTTTTGTCGGGGCAGCCCTGGATTCGAGGCTTGTGTTGATTCGAGAAATCAAGTCACCAATGACAAACGAAGCCTCGGTTTCTGTCCAATTACGTGCGCGATTCATTTTGCATGTCCGAATGTTCGAACCCCCAGATCTTGCTTTACGAGTAAGTTTTCTTTCAAACTTATTCAATTACATTTTTTATATCCAGTCATAAAAGTAATAGGAAGAATACAAAAGATTTCAGTAAAATAAAATATTTGCCTAATGCAATTCATATATGTGTACATTATTCTTCTATTACATTATATTGATATTCAAACTCGCATTAAATACCACAGTTTAACGGGTAAATGAATTTATCATAGAGAGAAATTCAACACACACACAGGCTTTTATTTGTCCACATAACATGAAACTATCTATGGATTGCATGGTGACTGCTTCGTCCGACGAAGCTTCTTACACAGGGTTTTGGCTGCTTTAGTTTTTTGCTAAACACCAGATGGCGCTGTTTTCGACACACTCGAAGCTTTGAATCTTTTCCTGGAACAATCAGGGGAAAGCCTCATTGCTTCATGAGGCTTCATTCGCCCATTCCTACCTATTTGTACCATGTGACCGCTGTACCACCTGACCTCTGCAGATTAATTTAGGCATTGACACAGAGGATGCTCTCTCTCCTCCCTCATCATGAGTGGACACGCCCCTTACTGCTGATTGGCTCTTTCTCCTCCCTCATCATGAGTGGACACGCCCCTTACTGCTGATTGGCTCTTTCTCCTCTCTCATCATGAGTGGACACGCCTCCTACTGCTGATTGGCTCTTTCTCCTAACTCATCATGAGTGGACACGCCTCCTACTGCTGACTGGCTCTCTGTCCTCCCTCATCATGAGTGGACACGCCTCTTACTGCTGATTGGCTCTTTCTCCTCTCTCATCATGAGTGGACACGCCTCCTACTGCTGATTGGCTCTTTCTCCTAACTCATCATGAGTGGACACGCCTCCTACTGCTGACTGGCTCTCTCTCCTCCCTCATCATGAGTGGACACGCCTCCTACTGCTGATTGGCTCTCTCTCCTCCCTCATCATGAGTGGACACGCCTCCTACTGCTGATTGGCTCTTTCTCCTATCTCATCATGAGTGGACACGCCTCCTACTGCTGATTGGCTCTTTCTCCTAACTCATCATGAGTGGACACACCTCCTACTGCTGATTGGCTCTTTCTCCTAACTCATCATGAGTGGACACGCCTCCTACTGCTGATTGGCTCTTTCTCCTAACTCATCATGAGTGGACACACCTCCTACTGCTGATTGGCTCTTTCTCCTAACTCAGGGGTGTCAAACTCATTTTGGTCTGGGGGCCGCATACAGCTTAATCTGATCTCAAGTGGGCCAGACCAGTAAACTCATAGCAAAATTACATAGAACTAACAACAAGTATTCTTTTTTTGGTGCAAAGTAGTAGTAAATTATAAAAATCTTTATATTAAATGAATTGTCCTTCTACAAAATATATTATGAACAACCTAAGAGTTTTTAAGAAAAGTATGTGCAATTTCAACAACACTATTACTCAGTTTAACATTTATTAAAGTGCATTATGCATAAAAAATGATCACAGTACAATGTCGCAAAACATTTAGTCACAGTTTTGTGGAACTTAAAAACACTGTCCTGCATGTTAACAAATCAAACACATCAAAATATAAAAATTATTTATAATTAATTTTCCAATTCTGGGATGGAATTCTGAACACATGAATTGACTCCACACACTTAAAATCTTAAGTGGCAGCTCTTTTAAACAGAACATTGATCAAGTAAATTTGTCCCCTGCCTTGTTAATGCATTAAATGTTATAAAAAACTCACATACATATGGTATGCATAAGAAATAATATTTTACTCTACAAAACCCTTTTGTAGTAAATCTGTTGCTGACTAGCACTGACTTTTACAGCATTTACTACAGCAAATATTAATTTCACAGCTGTTTATTTTCAGCATTCCATAGGATTTAGTCTTGCTCTGTATTTGCCCCCGAAGCTTGGCATCTTTTAGTCTGCACAAGTGCATCAATATCAGGCATCATGTCCTGAGTAGCAGCCAATTTTAGAATCTCATTTAAGTGCTTATGTGTGAGCTTTGAGCGCAGCTTCGTTTTATTAATGTTCATTACTGTGAATACTTGCTCACACAGGTAGGTAGTCCCAAACATGCATAACATTTTTGCAGCCAGTGCTGTTAATTTAGGATAGCCTGGCAGGAGATACTGATAAAATGTGTCCAAGCCCACAGAGGCAAATTTGTCCTTCAATTCTACATTACACTGCAAATCAATTATTTCAAGTTGCATGTCAACGGGCACATCAGAAGCTCTGACTTTGAATGGTGAGCGAAAAACTGCGAATTCTGTCTCGAGTTCGCTAAAGACCTGAAATCGTTTCTCAAACTCCCTCAGCAACCCTGAAATCTTGTCTTTGTACTGTCTCATGTCAGGATTAACGCTTGCTTCGCACACATCTCTTAGACAGGGAAAATGAGCAGGGTCACCGCTTGCCATCTGCGTCTCCCATAACGTGAGCTTTAACTTGAATGCACGTATGCTGTCATAATACTGTGTTACAATTTTTTTGCGTCCTTGCAACATTTTGTTCAGATTATTCAAGTGCTCTGTAATATCAACCATAAATGCAAGGTCCTGCAGCCATAGTGGGCACTGTAATTCCTTAACAGGTTTACCTTTTACCTCCATGAAATGTCCGATTTCCCCACGTAGATCAAAGAAGCGCTTCAGCACAGCACCTCTGCTTAACCATCTTACTTCAGTGTGGTATGGCAGACCATGGGTAATGTTACAATCACTGAGAAGGCTGTCAAACTGACGATGATTGAGACCTCTGGCTCGGATGAAATGAACAGTTCGGACAACCACCTCCATGACGTGATCCATTTTTAACGACTTGCAGCATAATGCCTCCTGATGCAAAATGCAATGAAATGTCCAAAAATCACCCCCTCCATTTGCGGCTTGTACTTTCTCTCTGAACTTTGTCGCAGCACCTGCCTTTTTCCCGATCATTGACGGCGCACCATCTGTAGCCAGGCTTACGGCGCGGGACCAGTCCACCCCGACTCTGTCCAGCGCTCCAACGACGGAGCGGAAAATGTCTTCAGCTGTTGTAGTGTCGGTCATAGGCACCAACTCAAGAAACTCCTCAGTGACAGTCAAACTCTCGTCAACTCCACGAATGAATATGGCCAGTTGAGCGACATCCGTAATATCAGTACTTTCATCAATTGCAACAGAAAATGCCAGAAATGACTCCACTTTGCGTTTCAGTTGGCTGTCCAAATCTGCCGATAGTTCCGAAATCTTGTCTGCCACGGTATTTCTCGTCAAGCTAATATTGGCAAAAGCTTGTCGCTTCTCAGGACATACAATTTCGGCAGCCTTCAGCATGCAAGTTTTGACGAACTCACCCTCACAGTACGGCTTTGATGCTAATGCTATTTTGCTAGCAATTAGGTAGCTGGCTTTCACGGCCGCATCACTGGCCTCTCGGCTCCGGGTGAAAACAGATTGCTGTTTCCTCAGACCCACCAACATTTCATTTACCTTCTGTCTTCTCAGTTCTCCGTGCAAGCTGTTGTATTTTTCACCATGCTGAGTTTCATAGTGGCTCCGAATATTATATTCCTTAAGCACCGAAACTTGCTGCATGCACACCAGGCACACAGGTTTCCTATTCACCTCCGTGAACATATAGGAAGAGGTCCATTTTTCTTGAAAAATTCGACACTCTGTGTCCACTTTTCTCTTTTTTGACAAAGACATTTCGCCGATGAGGGTGCCAGCCAACAGAAACGCGTGAAAAACTAAAACGATAGAACCAAACGCCACTTACAGACCACTTACTGAAGCTCACGTTTTTTTTTTTTTTTTCTCTTCTCCATATTGCAGATTTACAATAACTGATCGTTATTAGGCCGCGGGCCGTAAGTTTGACACCCCTGTCCTAACTCATCATGAGTGGACACGCCTCCTACTGCTGACTGGCTCTCTGTCCTCCCTCATCATGAGTGGACACGCCCTTACTGCTGATTGGCTCTTTCTCCTCTCTCATCATGAGTGGACACGCCTCCTACTGCTGATTGGCTCTTTCTCCTCTCTCATCATGAGTGGACACGCCTCCTACTGCTGATTGGCTCTTTCTCCTAACTCATCATGAGTGGACACGCCCTTACTGCTGACTGGCTCTCTCTCCTCCCTCATCATGAGTGGACACGCCTCCTACTGCTGATTGGCTCTCTGTCCTCCCTCATCATGAGTGGACACGCCTCTTACTACTGATTGGCTCTTTCTCCTCTCTCATCATGAGTGGACACGCCTCCTACTGCTGATTGGCTCTTTCTCCTAACTCATCATGAGTGGACACGCCTCCTACTGCTGACTGGCTCTCTCTCCTCCCTCATCATGAGTGACGCTGCTGATTGGCTCTCTCTCCTCTCTCATCATGAGTGGACTCGCCCCCTACTGCTGATTGGCTCTCTCTCCTCCCTCATCATGAGTGGACTTGCCCCCTACTGCTGATTAGCTCTCTCTCCTCCCTCATCATGAGTGGACACGCCTCCTACTGCTGATTAGCTCTCTCTCCTCCCTCATCATGAGTGGACACGCCTCCTACTGCTGACTGGCTCTCTCTCCTCCCTCATCATGAGTGACGCTGCTGATTGGCTCTTTCTCCTCCCTCATCATGAGTGGACTCGCCCCCTACTGCTGATTGGCTCTCTCTCCTCCCTCATCATGAGTGGACTTGCCCCCTACTGCTGATTGGCTCTCTCTCCTCTCTCATCATGAGTGACGCTGCTGATTGGCTCTCTCTCCTCCCTCATCATGAGTGGACACACCTCCTACTGCTGACTGGCTCTTTCTCCTCCCTCATCATGAGTGGACTCGCCCCCTACTGCTGATTAGCTCTCTCTCCTCTCTCATCATGAGTGACGCTGCTGATTGGCTCTCTCTCCTCTCTCATCATGAGTGACGCTGCTGATTGGCTCTCTCTCCTCCCTCATCATGAGTGGACACACCTCCTACTGCTGACTGGCTCTTTCTCCTCCCTCATCATGAGTGGACTCGCCCCCTACTGCTGATTAGCTCTCTCTCCTCTCTCATCATGAGTGACGCTGCTGATTGGCTCTCTCTCCTCTCTCATCATGAGTGACGCTGCTGATTGGCTCTCTCTCCTCTCTCATCATGAGTGACGCTGCTGATTGGCTCTCTCTCCTCTCTCATCATGAGTGACGCTGCTGATTGGCTCTCTCTCCTCTCTCATCATGAGTGACGCTGCTGATTGGCTCTCTCTCCTCTCTCATCATGAGTGACGCTGCTGATTGGCTCTCTCTCCTCTCTCATCATGAGTGACGCTGCTGATTGGCTACAACTGATTGGATACTGCTGATTGGCTACAAGTGTGTTGGGCTGCTCAGTCCAATCCCCTTTCAACAGCGTTTCGACTTAAAAGAGTACTAATACCCAGTTGATCTACTACTTCCGGTGAGATTCTCCAGTGTGCGTGTGATGGACACTTTACTATCCCATGAGGCCACGGGAGTTTATTTATGAATAACAGTGAAGCAACGCAACTGGAAGGTCACATGATAACGACAACATGGCGGATGTAGTCCAGATTACATTCATACTACACACATGCATACTATATAGAACATGCTTTTTTTAGCATGAAGTAATTCCTTATTCAAAATAAGTAGCTACTCAAGAGAGTAGGTGATTTCAGACGCTGCCACTACTAACTAACTAACTCGACCAGGTCAGCCCCTTTATTCCTGCCCCGGGAATTATTTAAATGAGGAATATCGTGTACTTTGTGCTTCGTTACATCATTTTCATGCTCAAACAGCAACTTAACTAAAAAAGCTGAAAATGTAATAAACACATAATAGGTTCTTCTTTAATGCACAATGCTGCATAAAATACATTAGGAATTAGCCTACACTTTTATCAAAAGTATTCTGCCAAATTGAACAGAAACATGTTCATTGCATAATTTAACTTAGCCAAGTCACAGAATATATGATATTTCATTTATATGAAATATCATAATGTCTCTGTACTCATGAGATTAAAGAACCAGATATGTTGTATAATCTTCCATATACAGGGCCCTATCCTGCACCCGGCGCAAATGACTTTGTACACTGACGCATGTATCATTCGTATTTTGCACCCGCGCAAAGCGGACTTTTCCCTCCACAGACACACGCCGGCAAACTAGAGAATAAACTTGCGCTCCCTGGGCGGGTCAGCGCAAAAAAGGAGGCGTGTTCTGGCGCAAACAATCCCTGGTGCTATTTTGCAGTTCCAGAAAACAATTGCGCCACTGACCAGAAAAAACCTAGTCTAAAGTCAGTGGCGCGTTGAGCGTACATTCAGATGCTATTTTAAGCGCGCGTGCTTGGTCATAATACAGAGTGTGAACAACGCGCATACACTGTAGATGATTCTCTCATCTACACAGATGCATTTTACTTTTTGCAAATGATACATTTTAGAAGGAAAAATATTAAAACACGAGGGAAATCATTGTTTTGTCCATGACGATGGGAAAAATAGGCATAAAGCTTACATATTTACCCAAATTATTATATGCATGTATAACCGAAGCTAATTTGGGTGGGTTTGTCCCGTCCCCAATGTCACTTCTCTTTCTTTTACGGCCCTGACGAGAACATCGATCTCCTCGGCTGTGAACCGATTCTGAAGCGCTCCTGGTAAATGCGCCGTTATAATAGTATTGCGCCATGGAACAAGCGCACCTCGTTCATCGTGCTCTTAAAGGGGATGTGATATGACGCTCTGATTGGTTTATTTCACGTTACGCCCAAACCACACCTATGAATAATGAAGCTACTTCAGACCAACCCCTTTTAAACTTGCGTCGGGCGCAAGAGTCATTTATCCCGCCGGTAAAATAGCAACAGCGCCGAGATCCGCCCACAAAGTTACTTGCGCTTCGCGTTTCAGATCGTTAAAATAGGGCCCACAGTGTCTGTTATGGTCTGTGTTTGTTTGTTCACTTTAGAGTTTGTTTTTGATCACTTTAGAGTTGGCTTATGTCTGTTTGGTTGGTTTTCAGTCTGTTATTTGGTTCCCTGTGGTTTCTAATTGATTGTTTGTTCTGTTCAGGTGTGTCTTGTTAATTAGCTCCTCAGTTGTTGTCTATTTAAACCTTGAGTTTCTTTCAGGTTTTTCTCAGTTCTACGTAACATTAAGTTTGTTGTTCTGTTCTTGTTCCTGAGGTTCTGTTTTATAACGTTTGAGTTTGTTTTTTTGAACAAAGCTGCTGCACTTCAATCCTGTTTCATCTCTGCTGCAAGCCGACCGTGACAGTATCTAATCTAGATTGTGGAAATAATGTTATGCATGTGTTCAAGGGCTCATATTAATGCTTCAGGGATTTTTTAATCTCATTCCAAAGCTTTTAACAGGAATATCAATGAAAAGAGAAGATATGGATGATGAAACAGCCAAACAGGGACAGAAAGAAGAAAAGGGCCATGACTGTGTTGTTGTTGGAACATGGTTTAAGGGCCAGAGATTGTTGTGCAGGATCACAGGACAAAAATAACTCGCACTTTCACATGTTGAGATCACAGTGTTTTGATGGGAGCCACAACAGAGAATATAACTTTCACTTTTTTAGAGCTCTTGCTTCTGGAAATATTTTCCCCATTCATTTTCACAACAGAAAATATTCTCTAGTAAAGAGTTCTACACCATAAACCACACCAACCAGCTCTGAGATTAATAAAACACGATTACACACTTTAATTACAGTCCCAAGAAGATGCGGATGTCATAATCAAATAAAGAACATGATAATGAACAAAAATGACATTATTTACAGTGAACTTGAAAATCTCTAGGATTTGATGCCACTAACAAGGCATCCGTAATCTAGTGATAATATTATCTTCAAAAAAGTTTGTATCTTGTAAACACAATTATCATGTAAACACATAATGTTTGCTAGGCAGACAAGGCCAGCCAATCAGATTAGAGCTTGCCAGATCTAGAAAGATCTTTGCAGTTTGTGCACAATACGAGACGATCAGTGAATGGATTTTAGGCGGTTAATCGATGGTCAGCTTTAAGGCTTGTGTGCCTCTTGCAAAAGCAATCTGTCCTAACTAATGAAAGGGACCCACTTTTGATGATGTATAGATATATATAATTATATATATATATTTTTTTTTTCCACCTGCATAATTATTTATTGTATTGGCCTGTAATCATTTTTCAAATGAACCCCTAAACAAAAATGCAACAAAATTGATTGTCAGTTTACATATTAGTTAAGCAGACAAATACAATTATGAATTTCTTGAATAATCCATCATTAGATTATTCCAGAAATTCATGCATTGTTTTTGTATTCATGAGTTAGAATGGATTGTGAAGGATTAAGAGACAAGTGTCCAGCATGCACAGGGAATCCTTCACATCTAAAAATATCAGCATAGGTTTAGAAACAACTCAAAGTACTACAAAACAGTGACAATGTTAATATTAAAGAATAAGTAGGTGTGTTTTAAATCAGATAATTATGACATCTGCTAGTAATCATAAAGATGTCAAGAGAGCAAGCCAACAATCGTTAATTGTCTGGTTTTAAAATGCGCTCAGGAAAGGGCCGTCCCTAACGCCTACTTTCACACACTGAATGGACCCTCTGTTGTTTCTGCATTCCACTGAATATACAACAGCTTGAAAGCAATTTGGGAGACCACACATTATCATCCTCAAATCGCTTCATGTCGACGGCAGTGCTAAAGTTAGCAGAAGGTAAAACATTTCCATCAAAGTTACTCTGTTCAGACATTTTTTTGGATTAGGATGCAAATGTGCTATGCAAGCATTTTTTACTCATTTCAAATTTTGTCAGGAATGAAGTATCTCAAACTCTCTTAAGTCATCATTTTTGATGTGGGAAACAAGTACTTTGTCACTATTAGCAAGACAGGCACGTATTTCATCCTCAGGAGCTGCTGAATGATCAACTGAATCCAGAAAAGGCGTGATTGCAAAATGAAGTGGTATAAATGGCTGTAGTAGCATGATTTTATAATCACAGCTCTTGATTTGTGTTTCAGAATGAAGACATCAGTTATTTTTTTTTTAAATGTTTTCGTAGAACTGAATGCTCCAATCAGACAATATGAGGATGAAACATTGCTCATCTGGATACAGCGCTTGTTTTGTCTCTATCGTTCATTGGTGCAGACAGAAGCTTGATGGCTCTCTGTTGTTTTCATCGGCTCCACGCTGTTTCCATGTGTGTACTGAGATTACTTTAGTAATATGTCTGTTTTTACAGGTCACCACTGTATTTGCAACCAAGCTCAAGTCTTTCACCTTTGTGCCACTTCTAAAAAGACTGCCCGTGGAGAACCGGATCTGGAAAAAGGTATTCCAGACAGGCAGACCAAACCAGGTGAGAAACGCTCTTCAGACGGATGCCACACCGTGTCAATCAAAACATGACACCACACGGAAGGGGTTAATTATTTACTTTGTGCACTTCCAAACCCATATGCTGATGTTTTTTCCATGGAACATTAATGTTTTGAAGCATTTTAAATAATCTTTGTATACAATGATAGTCCATAGTGAATGGGTTCTGTCACCCCCCTTTTTGAGAATAGACATGAAAATGCACTATCCAGACTTTGGTCTTGTTTTAAAGAAGACACTCAGCAGATTATTGCATTATAAGTGAAAGCACCTCATAAAATGAATTTATGAAAAAGTTATGGAAGTTAAAATTTACTGTAAATCAAATGTACTGTACTAAATATTTATTATTTTATAATATATATATATATATATATATAAAAAACCTTTAAAATTACTATAAATCAAAGCCATATGTCTAACCAAGTTGTGTTCCACATTTAAAGTTGACATCACAAAAATGTACGTTCCTATGAGATTGTTTATGCACTGTACTACATATAGCCACATACATTGCATTGAATTTTGTTTTGATGCATTCTCCTGTAACAAATTAATACATTTCTGTCCAAATATCACTTCTGTCACAAAATATGGAACCTTGTGACTCAGACCTTTCCGACGATGTGTGTTTTGTCAAGATTAGAAAAAGGTTTGATTATAAAGTCTGCCTAGTTAAAGTCATAAAAAATGACACCGCCCACTAGGGGAGGGGCCAGCTAAAAGAAATTAGAGTAACGTTTCCATGGTAACACAACATCCAATTTCAATACGGTTTTTACAGGATGAATTTTGAGTTCGTAAGCTTTCAAATGACACCTAATTTATGATTAAAATATGTGATATGAAAAAAAGGAGAAGTATCATAAAATCAGCCAATGACATCTGTGCTATTTGTATTCGGTAGAAGCTTTTTTAGAAAGAACAGACCCAAAGTCATAACTCACAAAGTTTTACCTCTACTGAAGCTCTCAAATGTATTTCACATTTAGATTGAAAATTCACATTCTTTTTTGCGTTTCAGTAACGCTTGCTTTGATCTTAATAACATTGTGTGCGTTTGGAACGGTCATATTTGAGTAAACTGTCCGTTTAATTAGCAAATACTTCTGAAATCTGATCGAGGGAGACATCAGTGGTTCCCAGAGTCCCTTCGGAGAAGATGACCTATGTCTGTGTAAAAGGGAAACTGCAGAAGGCATTTGCTGAAGGGCTTACACAATCAGGGTGGGTCATGCGTTCTTGCATGTGAGCAATACATGAGGGACATGGACTTCTGGTAAAAAGATGTACGAGCTGGAACGGGAAACACATGCATACATAAATGCATTCACTGACTCTCTTATATCGTCAAGATGCTCAGAAGCTAGAAATAGCCATCTGTAGCTTTGGGACAGCTGCCATTTCAGGTTTGGTGTCTCTTAGTAACATTTCCTTTTCCAATGTCAGACTTCGCGAGAGCCAGGGGACTTTGAGAAGAGCATGGCAGAGGAGGGTGTCTACAAGGCTGAGGTTATTTACGTCCAAGACCCTGAAGAGCTGGAAGAAACGCTCAAGAACAACACTAATAGTGAGGTTAGTATTGTGGTATATTCTGTCAAACTCCTGATGAAGTTTTTAAGGTTACACTTTACAATAAGGTTCATTAGTTAACATTAGTTTACTACCTTAGTTAACATGAACAATACTTCTACAGCATTTATTAATCTTAGTTCAAATTAATTTCAAAATTTACTAATACATTATTAAAATCAAAGGTTGTATTTGTTAACATTAGTTAATGCACTGTGAACTAACATGAACAAACAATGTTCAAACAGCTTTATTTTTATTAACTAACGTTAACACAGATGAACAAATAGAAGTAAAACATGTATTGATCATTGTTAGTTCATGTTAGTTAATACATAAACTAATGTTAACTAATACACCTTATTGTAAAGTGTTACCAATTTTAGTTCTTTAACTTACTGCTGAACCTTCTTTAAAAATGCCACAATTATATAAACTTATATACGCTGTGACAGAATGATTGACCATTAAAAAAAAAACAAGCTATTGAAGCAATGAATTTCCAAGCAGTTTAGAGATGAAGGACTGTTTGTAGAGTACAATGTTCAAGTTGCTTTGGGATGAACCCTTAATATCTTTTATCCGGCTCGAATGGGAGCCATCATGATAATGAGTATACCGATAACACACAACTGCTTTCTGTGTTTCAGTCCCCTGTTAATTAAACACACATGCTAGCATTCACAGTAGATGGAGTTCTGACCGAGCAATTGATGGATAGGAGCATTTATTGTGTCTAATTAGTCTGTGCCACTAGTGTTTATCAGATGCTAAAAAATAATGACTGTTTTTAAACATGTTTCCAAGACCTCTCTCGCCAATGGCATACCCAGTAAGGGTCACTTAAACATAAAGACCATCATGCATTTAGTGTTGGAATTACCAGGTTGCCATTTGAGATTGGATTTACGAAAGAACAAGTGAACCGACTTCACTAAATTCTCTCATTGGGCAACAAGTGAGAGGTCTATGTAGACATTAAAATTTCGCATGCATCAACTAATTGACCCTTCGCGTGGAGCTTGATTGACAGGTAATCTGACCAATCATACTTCGCCATCCGCCATTTTGTCCGACAAAGCAGTCAGGAGAGATATTAGATTAACATGGGAGGATTTGAACTTGAAAAACAGAGTGTACTGATGCCTTTCCGTGGTTAAAACAACATTCCTTCTTATGTTCATTCATGTTTGATGCTATAAATGAACTAGAAGGAAGAGATGATCGGATCACGAGCAGCTTTAAAGGAGCTCTATGTAAGATTGTGGCCAAAACTGGTACTGCACTCACTTTCAAATTACTGACTCAAGGTTGTCAGATATGCTGCAGGATCCGATTACGACACGTTATTATCTGCAGCTGTGGGAACTAGAGCAGAGCTGGCAACCCGGACGCCGCAACACTACTGACTCCGTGATTGGTCGATCGGTGGAGGGTGGAGCTCAGACCAAAACACAACATGACAACATCAACATCAGTTGAGGGCTGCAACTTCACTTTTTAAATGACAATATCCTGGCCGGTTGTCAGTGATATAAGTATTTGAAATGAACATGATTTCTTAATGTCTAGTGACATATCAGGGAAAATGTATGATTAATTGAAATAAATGTCTTACATACAGCTCCTTTAACTGATGCTCTACAGCGATCTGTCATGACACATTAAAGAGCCACAAAACGGTATTTATTGTTTAAATTTCTTTTAAAAAATGACCAAATTTGAAAGGTGAGACTTTGTTTAATATGTTTAATATCAAAAGTAACCGATAAGTAACCTGGTCTGTCCTGTCTGTCAGCGTGTTGTCAGTCTCCTCTCTGCTCCGTGATGTGTTGTTCACTGCGTGAGAACATGAGAGCGGCGTAGCTTGTCGGACATAGCGACAGTAACGAAGAGGGGCGGGTCTTTGCGAAGGGTCAATTGTCTGATGCATTCGAAATTTTTATGTCTACATAGACTTCTAATAATGAGTTATACTGTAATTGACAATCAGGCCCGTTAATAAACAAACAGTTTGCAGAAATCAATGGTTAATCATCATTGCAATCCTCAAATGAGTTCTGTTTATGGCTCTGTAATTTTCTTTCTTTCTCAGATTCAGTCAACTGACAATTTAACCCTTAAACCACCCACCACCCTAGTTGGTCCTCACACAGAATTCGGTAGCATAACCCCTGCCATGGAAACCACTGTTAACAAACACCCTGGCATTTCTCATCTACGATTTCACAACACTGCTGAGGTCAGCTCAGGTCTGTGTTTAAATAGCTCGTCCCAGAGAGAGGAGGTCCTCAGCCCTGCCAGCTCCATGGATCTCCTCACATCCCCTGTTTCTTCCAAGGAGTCGATTCTCTCCGAGGCCTGGGACAAGGAGAGGAGCTGGTCAGCGCTTCACATGTTCTCACGAGACGGTTCTCCGAGTCCGTTTAGTCGCACAGTTTCCCCGTGTTCCTCCGTGAGATCAGGGACTTTCACACCCTCTGTGGTGAGAATCAAGCGCCTTTCTTTGGCTCCGGGCTCCAGTTTGCTACAGATGTCGTCTGTTTGCGGTACACCCTGTGACAGTCGGACAACCTCACCATGTCCTCTTTCGCCCCATTCCCGGCACAGGACTCCTCCAACCCAACTCTCCCTGCTAACGGCAATCCTCAGGAAAGGCCGTCTTCCCGTCCTGTCCTCTTCATCTCAAAGACCTTACACACCCTGCTGGCCCATCAGTCCAGTTAACATGTCCTCCTGTTTAGCGTGCTCAGCTGCCTCTTCTCTTGCACCCATGAACGTGTCCAAAGCAAAGTCTTGTACCTCCATAGATACAAAGTCTTTCCAGATTTCAAAGCCACAGATTTGGAAACCAGAGCTGGTTAAGGCACATGACGAATCCCCACTCATGAAACCACCAGAAAGACTTGACTCATGCAGACATTTCACCAGTAGTAGTAGCACCACCTTACCTACAAATCACATCTCTTCGCCAAGCCTACCTGCAGTCCAGGCTGCCAATGCTCACCTGTCTAAATCACGTCCCGAGGGAAATCGTTTGCCGACTGTTCCTAGCTCTCTTTTGTGTAGCTCCAACTCCTGCATGAGATCTCCTAAATCAAGCTATCTGTCATGTTCCAGCGACGAGAACCATAAAAATCCATCAGTGTCAGAAGAATGTCCTGTATCTATAGATCCAAATAAGTCAGGCGAATCTTTAATACATAATGATGAAACAAAACCCTGTGATAGTCAGAAATCATCTGAGCTCTCCAATGAACCATATCTGAAACACATAGGAAGTTCATCTGACAATTTAGACTCCTTAAAACCATGTAAATCTTCATCTCCTACTCTGAAACACCCTTTCGAATCACACATAAATTCCAAATCTCCAGTTTTAAGCCACAAAGAGACTAAACAAAGTACTCTTTTCCAAAATGCTCTCATAAATGACGTGGGAAGAGTGCACCTATCATCCCCGGCCTTCAGGCTGTCTCCCTCCCCTAGACCCGTGGGTCTCTCCCGCCTATCCTACACTCCTCCAGGCTCTCCCGCTGGTCCTCCCGTCCAGCCCAGCTCCCGGTCCTCCACCCCAGATCGCTGCACCCTCTCGCCCTCCCCGGCGCTCCCGAGCCGCCAGCTTTCCCCCTCTCCCTCATACTCGTTCTGTTCATCACCCTCTCCATCCCTATGGGGAAGCACACCAGACTGCGCAGATGGGGACTGTAAAAATAGAAAGGTACAGTGCATGCCCTTTTGCTGTTACCTGCAAGCTACTTGCATGCCCTACCACTGAGAAGTGGCAATCATTCCAGCAGTGACATGCCTCCCGCATTGCTGGGAAACATGATATGCCTGCAAAAACTATAAATCTTTTGCAAAGGGCAAGTTTGCTATCTCTGAGGTTTTAAGCGTTTTCCACATAACATGAATGCAGACTGAGATATTCTGAACTGATGGTGATGTTTATGTTGATCTGCAGTCACATGCATGGGTATATTGGCTTTTTTATATTTTTTTCATGCATGAATTTATTCATGCATGCATTGCCCTCCAATAAGGAGAAATAACCACATGGCTATTTATTATTGATAACCTTTTCCTAGCAAAAACAACAATTTTGTGATATGACTTTTACATGATATTGAATTACTGATATACCGCCTAGCCTTATTGCATAGCACGGGGACTGTAGATTATGTTGTTTAATTCTGTTTTTGACTTTTTATGACTTCTCAACCATTCTTTCCTTAAAAAAGACACACAGGATCAAATCCACCTACAAGGCGCTCGCTGCTATTCCTACAAATACTCTGCTCCAGGAACAGCAGGTGAGCTTGATCTAATTACTCTAAATGACAGCTATTATTTACTGCTGTACAGTTAATAAATGGATCTCATTCAGTGTCAGTTTAAGCCTTTAAATCACAGTTATTTTTGGATTCCATGCAATTGTATTGTCGTTAAAGATGTTGAAATTGAATCATTAATTTTTTTCGTTGATGGAGGCAGAATGGATTTTTTCATAAGCTGTCAAAGGAACCCTTACCAGAACAAGCAGGATGAGTCATACGCATTTTATACCTCATTAGACATTATAGGAGAGGTTAAATGTACTGAACAGGGTCAGAAAATAGTGGGATAATCAATATGAGACGCGAGCAGACTCACACCTTTGGGATTAGTGGCTTCTAAAACTCAATCTAAGGTCAAGAATATATTGCATCATTAAAAGATTAAAGCTTCATATGCATCTCTTAATTTTTTCTCCTGCTGAAGGCTATAGATGAAGATGTCAACAAGAAAGAGACGTCGCTCAACCCTGCAGACAACTATTCTTGGGAGGACCCACATGCAGAGGTAGAATGAGACACAAACACCTGCATTCGCTGGTATAACAGAATACCATGTGGTGGTAGAACCAGATATTTTGCCTCATAACTCTATATAGGGTAACACTTTATTTTAATGGTCCCTTCAACACATTCAGTTGTCTATAAGTAGCATTTCACTTACACGTCTACTAACTCTCATTAGAGTTTTAGTAGAGTATTAATAGACTGGTGGGGTTAGGGTTAGATTAAGTTGACATGTAGTTGAAAAGTTACTTATAGACAACAGAATGTTCAAAAGGGACCATCAAAATAAAGTGTTACCCTATATTTCAGTAGGCAAGACTGCTTTACATTATTTTACGTGTGAAAATAAATGAGAGACTGGGATGTGCCCCAAATCAGTACAAACTATAATTTTTTTAATTGACTTTTAGAACCTTGACGTGGATCTTTGCACTGATAACGTATTTACATTAATTAAACGGAATGAATAATACAATGAGATGAAGTACCAAATAACAAAAGTATTTAACTCTCTGGACTTTCCACAAATATGCATCTCTTTTTAATATTTAATATATTGTTTTATTTTGGTGAAATGTCCAGCAAAATGAACTACATTCTGATATTATATGTACCAGTACCGTGTGTGTGTGTGTGCAGATGTGCTCTCCTGCGCAGCTCCGTCAGCAGACTGCAGATCTGTACGCCACCATTGATGAAGTCCTCGAGGACTCGATCCAAAAAGTGAGCGCCGCCACTCTGAGCAGACCTAAACAATATTCCTTTTATCTGCCGATTTTCATGTTTCAATTTATATGTTCCCCAGCATCAATCAGACCATGTGAACAAAGCCACTATGCAGTCTTTGGAGACATCAAGGGTATGTAATTAAAGATTGACACTGGGAATTATCTCATCTTCATTTTGATTATTCACGACAAAATCACGTTCGGTCAAATCATAAATGATACTGCTTGTCTAGGAATAACATATTTCTTGTTTGTGTGTATAATCAGTGTATCTTGATCTTTGACGTTGACTTTAGCTATGAGTTCCCCTCCGAGGGAACTCCGCTGCTTCGAGAATCGACACTATGGGGAATGCCTTCGGCATGACGCGTCTGAAGTCAATAATTCAATCTTGATTGGCGTAGCGCAATCGCGTCACTCATGACGTCGCATGTGACGGTGATCCGGAAGCTATAAAAGGTCACAGGAAACAGTGAATGTCAGCTTCTGGTCTTCAGCAAGCTTTCTGTGTCAACCTGTTTGTCTTATTTGGTGTTGTCTGTCACTCTGATATATATATAGGCTATATATATATTATAGCGAACAATAAGGAGAAACTATTCAGAATGTGCGTCCCCTTGCCTGATATTTAAGCGAGGGTGACGCACACTCTGTGAAGTTTGTCTGGGAGCGGAGCATGCACTGACAGCGCTCGAGGGCGCTGTTGTGTGCAAATTGTTATTCAGTTACCTATGAAAAAAGCTCCGCTCCCATTTGAGCCTGTTCGATCAAATAGATCAGGCTCGCGTTTCCAGTGCATCAGGTCTCGCGTCTGTCGAGTCAGCGCGCCGCCTGTATGCATGGGATTCGCACGTGGGGCTGGCATATAATACTGAGACGGTTGCGACCCTTTCTCAGTGTTTATGTACCAGCTTCACTGGTCTCGCGCACGGCTCGGAAGCCCGCACTGCGGCTTCTTCCGACCGTGTTAAAGACCCGGTATTTGATTTATCTGGCTCTGAGTTAGATATTCTCTACACAGAATCATGTGGATATGGGGATTCGCCACCCCATATTCCCGTTATTGAGGAGTTTCTGGAGGTTGTAAACCAGGGCACTGGCTAAATCAAATGTTTTATGGCCAGTTAATAAGCAGGAAGCGACTAAAAAAATAAATAAAAATTTAAATAAAAAAAATGAATGAATGAGCGCTTCCTGCAGACCTAGTCACAATCTTCATGTCAGAGCCTTCCCTTTTTCTCTGATCTCCTTACTGAGGTATTGAGATCGTGGGAAGAATCAGGTTCATCTCATTTATGTTCCCCCATGTATACATTTACATCTAATGAGAATGGTTATGAGGTGATGCCTCGAGTAGAGGAATATTTTGCGAGATATTTCTCCCCGACATTGCATCACCCCTGATAGCTCAGACATTTCCCTCAAATTTCGTTCGAATTTGTTAGGGAAACATGGCGATGGGTCTAGGATTATGGCTGCATTTAATTCTATGAAATTTAAATGGTGAAATATCTGTCTTTAAAAGGTGATATATTTTTATTCAGTCTACCATCCAGATCATTTTTCACTTATTCAAGTGTTAAATATGGCTCCATTTAATTTTGAGGAATTAAAATGAGCAACAATCGTCGGAAGTCGATTTTCCCTGCCGGTCCTCCGCTTCAGGGTATCGAAAACGAGACGAAAATAGCAGGGCTCTGTGCAGCCCTCAGGAAATCGATGTTTCCAGCGTCAAGTACGCTTCGGGACACATCGGTTTTCAGCGAATGCACGCTTCAATGTCCGCCACAAGGCTTGCGGCCAGGCGGTGTTCGCGTCCGCTCATCGGAAACGGTTCTCGATTATTCCCTGCCGGTCTTCCGCTTCAGGGTGTCGAGAACAAATCCGAAAGAGCCTCCCCTCCGGGGAGCCCTCAGGAAATCGATGTCGGCTTTCCGCTGCCAAGTGCACTTCGGGACGCATCGTTTTCCAGCGAACATATGCTGCACTGTCCGCCCCACAGGCTTGCGGCCAGGCAGTGTTCGCGTCCGCTCATCGGAAACTGTTTTCGATTATTCCCTGCCGGTCTTCCGCTTCAGGGTGTCGAGAACGAAACCGAAAGAGCCTTCCATCTGGAGAGCCCTATGCAGCACTAGTCGTCTCAGAGAGACATTTATGGCTAAATCTCTTGGGGATCGGGGGAAAAGGACACCCCGCGGAGCCTTCAGGGAATCGATGTTGCTTCCCGCCACCAAGTGCGCCTCGGGACGCATCGACTTCCAGCGAATGTATTAAACACAGTGTTCCTGTAACATCTAACTCATTCGCTACCTCTCATGAGGCCTGTAGAGAAAATTATTCGGTTAGTTCCTGCCAGAAAAGTGCTTCAGGTCACCGAAAATATTACGACTCCTGAGGTCAGTCCTGAGAGACTGATCCCCCTAGTAGATTATTTAGACGGCTGGAAGGGCCTTCAAAATATATCTCAGTGGGTCCTGAATACAGTTGAGAAAGGATATAGAATCCAGTTCCAGTATAGACCACCTAGATTCAGTAGTGTTATTCATACACTGGTATCTCCTGTATCAGGAACAGGTGATGGAACAAGTCCCCCACCAGAAGGAGTCCGGGTTCTACAGCCGTTACTTCATAGTTCTTAAAAAGGATGGTGGGCTGCGTCTCATTATAGATCTAAGGATAGTGAACAATCTTTGAGGAGATTTTAATTCAAAATGCTAACTATACCTTGATCGTTCAACAAATCAGATCCGAGGACTGGTTTGTGACGATAGATCTTAGGATGCTTATTTTCATATTCCATCATCCCACATCATAGGAGGTTCCTTAGATTCGCTTTTGGGGGTAAAGCTTATCATTGCAAGGTTCTTCCTTTCGGCCTAGCCTTATCTCCTCGCACCTTTACTAAATGTATGGATGCTTCCCTTGCTCCATTTGGGACTTCAGGGGATTCGTATCCTAAATTATATAGATGACTAGCTCATTAAACTGGCTGTCAGAAGAACTGACGATTCAACATCGAGATGTTGTTTTGCGTCATCTGAGGTGCTTGGTGTTGAGACTAAAATGTAAAGAAAAGTTCCTTAACTCCTCTTCAGAGAACTACGTTCCTGGGAGTAGAGAGGGACTCAGTCACGATGCGGGCACAATTGTCTCCTGCTCGTACAAATACTATCTTAACCACAATGGAGAGTATTAGGTTAGGCCAGGCCATCACTGTCAAAAACACCCAAGGGGTTTTTAGGCCTCATGGTGGCAGCTTCCATCGTAATTCCTTTTGGTCTGCTCCATATGAGGACCTTGCAGTGGTGGCTCCGGACCAGAGGGTTTTCCCCGAGGGGGAACCCTTTTCGCACGATCAAAGTAACGCGCAGATGCCTTCGTTCTTTGGTCATGTGGAAGAAACCATGGTTCCTGTTTCAAGGCCGGTTCTGGGAGCACCGTGTCAGAGAAAGTCTTTGACCACGGATGCATCCTTCACAGGCTGGTGTACGGTTATGGAGGGCCGTTACACCCGAGGTGCTTGGAGGGGACCATCATCTCTCATGGCATATTAATCGCTTGGAGATGTTGGCCGTATTCTTGCCCTGAGGCACTTCCTGGCAGACCTCAGAGGTCATCATGTTCTTGTTAGGACATACAATATGTCGGTGGTCTCTTATATCAACCGCCATGGAGGTCTGAAATCGCGCCGTCTTTCTAGACTGGCACATCAGATCCTTCTGTGGTCCCAGGATAAATTTATCTCTGTCAGATCCATTCATATTCCTGGGGTTGATAATGTGGGAGCAGATATCCTGTCGAGGCAGGGGCTGAGGCCCGGGGAAGGGCGACTCCACCCTGAAGTAGTTGAGCTCATATGGAGAGAGTTTGGCCAGGCGGAGGTTGACCTGTTCGTCTCTCATGAGAACACTCACTGCCCGCTCTGGTTCTCTCACATCCAGCTCCTTTGGGCCTGGATGCCATGGTACAGATGTGGCCTAGGTCACGTCTGTATGCTTTTCCCCTGATCGTTCTGCTCCCTGGGGTTCTAGAAAGGGTCAGGAGGTACGGCGTGAGCCTACTCCTTGTAGCTCCGTACTGGCTGGCCCGAATTTGTTTTTCGGACCTTTTTAGTCTCTTGGTGAGTCCTCCCTGGCAAGTCCCTATTAGGAGAGATTTTCTTTCACAGGCCGTTGGTACAATATGTCTTCCACGGCCGGAGTTATGGAGACTATGGGTCTGGCCCCTGAGGGGGTCTAACCGGTAAATAGGTACCCTTTCCACCGAGGTGGTTAGGTCATCCATTCTAGAACCCCACTCTACTAGGAACTAGATATTGGTTAGTGACAGCATTGAACCCAGTTAATTACTGCCCGCTGGCTTCAGTACTGGTGTTCCATTCTGTTCTCTAACGGGATCGCCCGTTCACGTTTAGGGCCTCTGTGGCGGCCTCAGAGCCCTCCGCAAGCCTCTAAGGGTGAGCATGTACGGACATTCCCAATAAAACTCCATGTTCCTGTAGATTGGAGGATGAATCTTGTCATCCAGCCTATTGGCATCAGGCTGACGGGTTATCCCTGGCACCCGCCATGTCCTGTGGATGCGATATATGAGAATATATAAGAATCTGTTGAGTGTTGCCCCCCCTTACTTAAGGGTGTGGGAGCCACTCTACCTTATTTCTGCCCTGGCACTGAGGTGCCTGTAGGCAGTATCATGATTCTTCGGAAATTCATCATATAAGAATCTATTTGAGTCTGCTTCCTGCTCCCTGGAAGAGTGGTGGTGCTGCCCCCTCTTACGTGATGACGTGGGAGCCACTCTACTTTATTTCTGCCTTGACACTGAGGTGCCTGTAGGCAATATCATGATTCTTCAGGTAATCCATCCTCCATCGCATGTGTCGGATGGTCAAGGTCATAGCCTTGAGGGCCCTATGTTAGGCCTCAGGCTGTAAGGAGTCAAATCTATCTAGATATGTATCAAGGGCTAGGAGCTATTCCCCTTTTATCAATTAGACAGTTGGTTATCTGCGGAAACCTCTCATAAACGATGTACGTGGTGCGCTTTGGCCTTCACCTCTCATCTAATATTCCTTTACTGTCTGGGGTTCCCATCCATGGGGTCCGTTGAGCCACCGGCTCCAGACCTACCCTTCTTACATCAAACCTTATGACAATCTAGGTTGGATCTGCCTTCTCATTTCTTTCGTCCGTGAGTGTGCCAGATGCTTCACACCAGGGCGTATTCTCTCAGTGTGGCGCAGTGGGCATTTCGTTCCCCATAGTGTCGATTCTCGACGCAGCGGAGTTCCCTCGGAGGGGAACGTCTCGGGTTACGTCTGTAACCCTCGTTCCCTGAGAAGGGAACGAACGCTGCGTCCCTCGGCCACACTTTTCGCGCCCCTGAGAACGACTTGCTTTGACCTATTAGAAGCTGACATTCACTGTTTCCTGTGACCTTTTATAGCTTCCGGATCACCGTCACATGCGACGTCATGAGTGACGCGATTGCGCTACGCCAATCAAGATTGAATTATTGACTTCAGACGCGTCATGCCGAAGGCATTCCCCATAGTGTCGATTCTCGACGCAGCGTTCGTTCCCTTCTCAGGGAACGAGGGTTACAGACGTAACCCGAGACGTTATTATAAAAAGTAGAAAAACTATAAAGTAAAAAAAAAAGAAAATAGATTGTCATATTTAAGAGCTACAATTTCCAGATTATTTTCAAAGAATACGTCTGTTAGCAATATGAGATTTGATCATCCACTCTCAGCCCCAACTTTCCATTTTTATAATATTCACCGTACTTGCATTGAAAATGTGTGTGTAAATTATTCTTTTTTCTTTTATTCTGAATTTCTAATGTGACAGACGTCATCCCCATCACCAAAACTATTGGGACGGGAAACAAGATATGTGAGTATTTCCACTGATCTCTGTACAGGCTTCTGAGAAGGAAACGCAGACAAATCATTAATTATAAAAGTGTTAGTTCTGGAAATATTCTTATTTTGCAGTCCTTCATATTAAAGTGCAATCTCAGATCTCTAGAAACATGGCTACTGTTAGACTTTGATGACACATTTTTGTATGACAGTGAATCACACAAGCCAATCAAAGAGCCAGAATTCACACCTAGATCTCAGATCTACAGAACTATAGAAAACTTATTGGATGCATAGTCTTTGATGTGGACAAGAAAAGATATGTGAAGCATTTTGCCAAGCCTGTTTCCCAGAACAGAACCGAGAGCCATTTTGGGCTCTCAATCCACCAGTGGAAGCGCTGGTAATCAGAGTTATTCAGTCACATAACTCATGTACTGCACACTTCTGCTGCGTTATGAATGTAGAGTGTGTACACGTTACAACAGTTGACCCATAACTGGACCCTTTTTCTAGGATTTTCATTTTCTTCATTTTTATGATAATACTAGTGATTTGTGTGAGAATGCAGGTTTTCTGACCTTTACTGAAGAATTTACTTTATAATAATGGTATTTTAAACCCTGTTTACATTCTGAGAGCAGAATTTCATCTCGCTTGGATAAGACTTTCTGATCATACGCAAATTGCAGGATTTGGACACTCAGTTTGCTATGGTTGTTTCACAGATTTTGGCAATATAAATATTTAAAGGAATATCACAAACTCTGAAAAGATTACAGGCATGGAGCTGAAAAATATGATATGAAATCACTTTAAATAATATTATAACAATTAAGGGCATATTTTTGGAATCACTTTTCAAAATGATTTAATTCATGTTCTTCATCTTAATCAGGAATCTGTTGCCAAATGTAAAACATATACAGGATTTTAAGACTCTTTTATAGATGTCATGGGTAAAGCCATCTTTTTTTCTAGGCAAGCTCTCCTTTTCAACCCTTTGTAACTCCTGAAAAAACACTGGTAAGTATTTGGTACATATATCTTTTTGCATTTAAAATGTTTATCTCAGTTTCTGCTACTTTACGTCGGTCAGTAGATATGGAGAGGAGATTTTGTAAAATAATGTTTCTATTTAGGGAACATGCGCCAGAGGAACAAGAGCGCACCCATCTTTATCATTTTGTATTTGAACTTGAGTTTTTGCGGTCGCTCTGTATATTTCTATGGCATCGCTGTCGAAGAGTAATTATCTGGTGAAGTGGATTCACTTATTGTAGAGTTAAAAGGATAGTTCACTTTGAAATTAATTTTTGGTATGTTTTATCTTACCTCAAGGGCATCCAAGATGTAGGTGTCTTTGTTTCTGCCGTAGTTTCAATTTTGATATTTTTAGGTCAAACCGTTCTTGTCTGTCAGTCATATAATGCAGGTCTATGGTCACCACCTCAAAGAGCATCACAGAGAAGTCCAAATTAAACATGATTTAATGACTCGTAAATGTAAGTACACATTGATGGCCTAAGACACGAAACGAGCGGTTTGTGTGAGAAAACGAACAGTATTTATATAGTTTTTACCTCTTGTAACCACAGCCACGCCCTCAGATGACTTGGACGTGGCTGTGGTTACAAGAGGTAAAAACGATATAAATACTGTTCGTTTTCTCACACAAACCGCTCGTTTCGTGTCTTAGGCCATCAATGTGTACTTACATTTACTAAAAATATCAAAATTGAAACTACGGCAGAAACAAAGACACCTACATCTTGGATGCCCTTGAGGTAAGCTAAAACATACCAAAAATTTATTTCAAAGTGAACTATCCCTTTAAGGAAAGTTATCATGTGCATTGAAATGATTGAAGCGGATGTATTAACAAATGTCATAATGATGTTCCATATTGTTGAATTTAATTAATATGTGTAATTCCGAATATATCATTGCTGTTCTAATGTACGACACATACTAGGTGTAGAAATCTTTAGCTGATTTTGTGCATTATTGATTTATAATGAATTGTTTTCTTCTTTATCTGTCTCAGACAAAGCCTGGAGTTATCAGACCAGTCACGGCAACATCCAGAGTTACAGATGATAAACATGATGAAGATTTCCACCCAAACCCTTTCAAGAACCCTCGAGAGAACAAACCCAGTCGCTACCAGTACAAGGTGTGTTTCTCTGCAGATTCATGCGCGCTGAACACCAACTCAGCGTCAGACTAACAGCCTCACATGCAGAATCAATGCAGGACGAAATCTTTCATCTAGCATTTTATAATAATGCACAAAAATGTTGTGTGTGTGTATATATATATATTAATTAAATAGGTTGTATATATACTGTATATATAAAAAAAACACGTGCAACGCATAGGCATGCCACATAAGGGGGCTCATTATAGATTTTAGAAAATCATAAATGTTTTAATGCATGTGCTATAAAGACTAATAACAAAGTGCAATAATACTTTTTTGTTCATTTATCCTGTATTTATCCGGTTACTGTCATTTTTAAATTGGTTCATATGGACCTTTTTGTCCCTATTAGATCCATGTAATTCATTCTGCATTAAAATGAAAGCTAATTAATGTTGCGGTTTTCTGTTCTATAGAGCAAACTGAAGTGCACCTGCTGACATTAATTTACACACACTGGAGTTTCAGATTTACTGAAGGAATCATGTCCTTTAGGCTCGGCAGTTCCAATGCTGCCACTAAAAGTGTGTTGAACACAATATGGCCATGTTTCAGATTCCTTCCTTTCTCTGCTGTATGGTCATCTTACGTTCATTCATCCATCCATCCATTCTTCCATCCATCCTTCCATCGCTCCCTCCATCCCTTCCTTTGTCCCTCCCTCCCTCCCTCATCCATCCATCCATCCATCCCTCCCTCATCCATCCATCCCTCCCTCATCCATCCCTCCCTCCCTCCCTCCCTCTATCCATCCATCCATCCCTCCCTCCCTCATCCATCCATCCATCCCTCCCTCCCTCATCCATCCATCCATCCCTCCCTCTATCCATCCATCCCTCCCTCCCTCCCTCTATCCATCCATCCATCCCTCCCTCCCTCATCCATCCATCCATCCCTCCCTCTATCCATCCATCCCTCCCTCCCTCCCTCTATCCATCCATCCATCCCTCCCTCCCTCCCTCTATCCATCCATCCCTCCCTCCCTCCCTCCCTCCCTCTATCCATCCATCCATCCCTCCCTCCCTCCCTCTATCCATCCATCCATCCCTCCCTCCCTCCCTCCCTCCCTCCCTCTATCCATCCATCCATCCCTCCCTCCCTCATCCATCCATCCATCCCTCCCTCTATCCATCCATCCCTCCCTCCCTCCCTCTATCCATCCATCCCTCCCTCCCTCCCTCCCTCCCTCCCTCTATCCATCCATCCATCCCTCCCTCCCTCCCTCCCTCCCTCTATCCATCCATCCATCCATCCCTCCCTCCCTCATCCATCCATCCATCCCTCCCTCTATCCATCCATCCCTCCCTCCCTCCCTCTATCCATCCATCCATCCCTCCCTCCCTCCCTCATCCATCCATCCATCCCTCCCTCTATCCATCCATCCCTCCCTCCCTCCCTCCCTCTATCCATCCATCCATCCATCCCTCCCTCCCTCCCTCTATCCATCCATCCATCCCTCCCTCCCTCCCTCCCTCCCTCCCTCTATCCATCCATCCATCCCTCCCTCCCTCCCTCATCCATCCATCCATCCCTCCCTCCCTCCCTCCCTCATCCCTCCATCCATCCATCCATCCATCCATCCATCAATCCCTCCCTCCCTCCCTCCATCCATCCATCCATCCATCATCCCTTCCTTTGTCCATCCATTCATTTATATGTTTATGTATTTTATATCAGGGAACAAGCAAATCAAAGGGTCAACATTCCACATGTACTTCAGTAGGAATTTAGAATGTGCCACTGGAACTGATTTATCAGAGTAGTGCAGCTGCAACATGTCCTACTGGGTTTGACTTTTATCCAGTGGGATCAGGAAGTGCACGCATCACAAGAACCAGTGCCATGAGCAGTTCCCCACATCAGGACATACATCTAAAACCCACAAGATAAGATCCCACTGATACCCAACACATCTCTGCAGAACCCCCAGAGACCAGCAAACTAGTCTACATGATTAACCCTAAACACTACTGCCATCCAGCTTATTTTAGATAATCATTTTCAAATTAATTATGCAAGTAATAGCCTATTAAATTAATGCAGATCACATGCATCGAAATAAACACAATGTGTTTAATCTCTATCAAGGCTACTGTACATAAACCCTGGATACTGTACAATCTCACAAGGCTACAGGAGAGGAGCTGTGAATGATACGCAACTGACATTGAAATGACAATAAATTGAGGGCAGATGTAGTACGCCCGGATGGCATTCATGTTATAAACATCTATACTATATGGAACACATGTCTCTAACTGTCATGAGGTTTGTTCCTCAGCACATGTTGCTGCTACTCAAAGAGTATTTTACGGACACCGCTTCAGTCTTGTCATTTGACACAAAAATGAAGACACTTTCTCGATCTAGTAAGGTCAAGTCTGATTGGCTGCTTTTACACAGCTTCTGAGAGTAAGGTGTGTGTAATTCGCCTGCCTGGAAACTAAGGCCGAAATCACCTCTTTTTGAGGAAAATCCATTTGTAGTAGTGGGCAATATTGAGTGCACTCATTCAATCCCATAATGCACCACAGAAACCATGTACTTACAGTCTACTCACCCAAGAAAAATCCTTTTAAATTGGTCCGTATTTTCTTACAGTGCAAGCAGAAGCACTGCCAGCCTTTTATCACCTTTTTTAAAAGCAAGCACAAACTACACACAAATACACACAACTACACACAAGCGGCAGACAGACACACATGCAGCACATCACTTGCGGTCTTGTGGACTTATAATGTACGCCATGTGTGCGTACGAATTAAGTCCAGAAAAACTGCAGGGTGTTACATTCGTCAATTTAAGTTTCTGAAGGGTGTTAATGCAATAAAAAGGTGAAATGCCAATGTCATTTTTTTAAGTGCATTTTTTTCTGGGTCTAAAAGAAAATCATGGACTTTAAACCTGTTTCAGTTGCAATTTGTCCAAAAGGAAATGATGGTGAAATTGTTGTGTGTCAAGTCAAGTATATTTATATAGCGCTTTTCACAATATAGATTGTATCAAAGCAGCTTCACAGTATCAATCAAAACAGCATAACAATGTTCGTTTCTTAGTGGAAAAACATCCACGTTTGGTAGAGCTGATCAATGGTATTAATGATTGGTTAATTAATTTGAATATCCACAAATATATGTGTGTGTGTGTGTGTATATATATATATATATATATATATATATATATTAGGGCTGGGTAATAAATATCGATTTCTCGATATTAATCGATTCTCATTTTTACGAACCGATATCGATTCTTAAATCTCAAGAATCGATTAGTCATCCTGTTTCATTTGAATGAATGGAACATTGTAGCACGCATCCAAAACAACGCAATAATCTTTGTCCTTTGTCACTATTGATATGAAACAGTCTAAATTTTCAAATTACGTCCATTTTCTTTCGAAATTCAAAAACATAAATACCGTTTTGGCGCTGTGGCGAGATCGCTCTGGCGCAGCTCAAGAGAAGCAGCTTTGATCTCTCTTCCGCCTTAATAATACCAGTTACAGCGCGAAATAAACATGAATGAGCCTCTGAAAGTGTGTTAAAAGATAGAGTACAACTTATCGAAATCCGTATCATGTCACATTGATTCGCTCAATCAGTGTTTCAACCGTGGAAAGACGTCAGTTAAACAGCTTGTAATCAATGTCATGTATCGTCATATTTACCTCTGAAAAACAACATGTGACCATAAACTCGTTAGTCAGCCAGAAAAATTTACTCTAGAGAGGAGCATTTTGCTAAATATATGCACCATATTACATATGCATTATAATATTAATGTTCTTCAATATTTAATGCATATTTGAATAAATCTGACAAGTTTTTATGACAGCCACCATTTAAATGTTTATATTTCATATAATCTTCTTATTATAAAAATAAATAAGTGTAATTTAAAGTCCCTGTAAAGGCAATTAAGAAAAAAAAATCTAAACACATTCTAAATGTTAGAAATGTATTGCTAAAACATATTACAAAGACTGAACTGTGAAGTAGTGTTTGTATAGCTACTAGTAGGCTACAACTAGACTCCCATAGTTTACAGAATTAGTTAAGAGATTTGATTTCCTTGAGAAAATTTGCCATTTATTGTAACTGATATCCAAAATAATCAATATTGAATTGAATCGAATCGTAATCGAAATCGAATCGAATTGCAAGCTTGTGAATCGAAATCGAATCGAATTGTGAAATTTGTGTCAATACCCTGCCCTAATATATATATATATATATATATTATAGTGACCAATGCTGGGTCTAATGCATTACTAAGTAATTATTACTGTAATTACTTTTCTTTTGAAAAGTAAGTAAAATATTACCCTTAATCTTTCTGTAATTTACTTGCAGTTACTTCTGATGTAATTGCATTTAATTCTGTATAGACTATATTAAACAATAGTGGATTTAACATCAAAATATTGGGCATAGAGTAATGAAAATAGAAATCACTAGTTAATACCACTAACTAGGCTCAAAATAGCCCAACACTAACACGGCAGCATAATGAGGGTCCCTACCTGCAAACCGAAGCATTGAGAACGTTGTAAGTGTACAGACAGTTTAATAAGAAGATATTTTATAAAGACAGTCCACTTCGCGTACGCAGACAGGAGCCGTCTCTACCGTGTTTGTGTTGGGCTATTTTGAGCCTTGTTAGTGGTATTAACTAGCGATTTTTATTTTCATTACTCTATGCCCTATATATACTAGCGTTATAAGCTAAACAGTTTTTAGAGATAAAACTCTTTACATTCGACAATCATGAAAACAAATCTCAGAGAACGGTTGACTATGTGCCAATGTGTAATTAATTAGACCAAAGGTTCATTTAGCGCCGGAGTTGTCCTTTAAGCGATGTGTGTTCTTTGACATTTGCTCTGATCTTTGTAAACACGATCCCATGATACATTTCGGCTTCATTTTCTATCATTGTTCACGCCTTATACCATCGACATTGATTCCTGCGTTGAGACAGCGGCGATGATCACAGACGATTTGAGCTCTTTAGAAACGAACACAAGCTTTTAGAAGCTACGCCAGTGTCCTGACACCGTAAACACAGCTTTTATTTCGCAGGCGGTGAAAGTCATCAGGATCTGTCACTAAATGATTGTCTTTGAAGAGGATTACAGAAAAACAAAAGATATATTTATTGTGACATGTCTCCATACTCTCCTTTAGCATGACATTTAAAAACGACTTGTGTGTGTTTGACATTCACGGCTCTGTTCATTTCCACTGGAAAGGCTTATGTTGTTGTATTTATTCAATAATGATTCTTTGGAAAAATCCAAAAGCAGTGACTCTTACACTGGAATTCTTATTGTATTTCACATGTAGAAAGATTTAAAATCCTTGTAAGGAAAATTTGAGTAACTTCATTGTGTTGTATCTTTAATCATTTTTTCCCTCTAATTTCGAAAAGGATTGCAATTATACATTTGCCAGAATTTATTTTGATTTGTTCCTCCACACAGACTTTGACTTTATTAATTTGTTATGTATGGTACAGAAGTGTATATAGTAAATAAAATTGTATAGTGTACTGTATGCTCATTTTTGCCGGTAATCTACAATAGTGGCCAAAAGTGAAGCTCAGAGGGGAAGTGTGTTTTTAACTACAATACAATCTTGATTAAACCATCAAAATATGAGGAAAATATTTTATATATTTTTTAAATAATTCAAATAGGGAAGAACAAGGTTAAGGAATTTATCTGACACAATTATTTGTCAGAAAAGGCAAAAACTACAACATAACCAGTTATTTGGAATCTGTTTTGGGAGCGACCGAGGCTCTTCCGCGCTGATGGCTTACACCCAAGTAGAATCGGAGCAGATCTTCTGTCGGATAACATCTCCAAGATGTTAAATACCGTTTGACTAGTAACCAAAAATCCAAATCACAGTCTCTGCTGCACCAATTTAATTGATATTGATACTAGTGTAGAACATTGCATAGAAACTGTGTCTATTCCTCGTTTACTGAGATCAAATAATAAATCTACTGTGGGATCTAGAAAAAATCGAATTGTTATTAAAACAAAAAATCTCGCTATTAGTGAACGAAAACAATTTCTAAAGCTAGGTCTTCTAAACATTAGATCGCTCACACCTAAGACGGTTATTGTAAATGAAATGGTCACAGATAATAATTTCGATGTACTGTGCCTTACTGAAACCTGGCTTAAACCAAATGATTATTTCGGTCTAAATGAGTCTACTCCGCCAGGATACTGTTATAAGCATGAGCCCCGTCTGATCGGTCATGGCGGCGGTGTTGCAACAATCTACAGAGATATCCTTAATGTTACTCAGAAAACTGGTTTAATTCGTTTGAAGTACTTGTGCTAAATGTTACGCTCTTAGATGTAAGAAAGAAATCCCTATTATCTCTAGCCTTGGCTACCGTATATAGACCTCCAGGGCCTCACGCCAATTTCCTAAAAGAGTTTGCAGACTTTCTCTCAGATCTATTGGTCAACGTCGATAAAGCATTAATTGTTGGAGATTTTAACATACACGTAGATAATTCAAATGATGCGTTAGGGGCTGCGTTTACAGATTTATTAAACTCCTTCGGGGTCAAGCAAAACGTCACCAGACCAACTCATCGTCTTAATCATACACTCGATTTAATTATATCATATGGAACCGATCCAACCGATATAGATATCATTCCACAAAGTGATGATGTCACTGACCATTACATGGTAACTTGCATATTACGTACTGCTGTAATATGTCATGCTGCGCCACGTTATCGACCAGGTACAACAATTCTTCCATCCACCATAGATAATTTCTCAAATAGCTTACCTGATCTGTCTCAGCTGCGGCCTGAACCCAAACGAACAGATAAACTAGACGAACTAACTAGCACTATGAGCACCATTCTCTCTAGAAAATTGGATATTGTTTCACCCATTAGATTAAAAAAGGGCAGAGAGAAAAGTATAGCACCATGGTACAATAATACTACGTATGTTTTAAAGAGAGAAACCCGTACTTTAGAGCGTAAATGGAAAAAAAACTAATTTAGTGGTCTTTAGAATCGCGTGGAAAGACAGTATGTCACGTTATAAAAATGCCCTAAAAGCGGCCAGGGCTGAGCACCTCAGCAAATTAATAGAAAACAACCAAAACAATCCAAGGTTTTTATTTAATACCGTGGCTAGACTAACAAATAAACAGACGTCGTCTGAACAAAATACCTTGTTACAGTTTAGTAGTAATGATTTTATGAACTTCTTCACCGAGAAAATTGAAAGCATCATAACCACAATTGTAAACGTTCAATCTTTGCTCGCGCCTTATAATTCAGCCGCAATGTCCTGAATGCGCTTGTTAGAATTACAAATGATTTACTTTTAGCTTCGGACCAAGGCTGTATCTCAATACTAGTTTTACTTGATCGTAGTGCTGCGTTCGATACTATAGATCACACAATACTCTTAGATCGACTACAAAATTATACTGGTGTTCAAGGACAAGCATTGAGCTGGTTCAGGTCATACTTATCTGACCGCTACCATTTCGTCTATTTAAATGGAGAAAAATCGATCATAACTCCAGCAAACTATGGAGTGCCGCAGGGATCTGTGTTAGGGCCTCTATTATTCTCAATATATATGCTGCCACTTGGTAATATTATAAGGAAACATAGAATTAGTTTCCATTGTTATGCTGATGACACTCAAATATATATTTCATCACGGCCAGATGAATACGCTGAATTATCCAAATTGACAGATTGTGTTAAAGATATAAAAGATTGGATGACGTGTAATTTTCTTTTATTAAATCCAGACAAGACAGAGGTAATACTTATCGGTTCTAAAAACCGTCCACAAAACCTGTCACAGCACAACTTTAACATAGTAGGATGCCCTGTTACTTTATCCTCTACTGTAAAAGACCTGGGTGTTATATTAGACTGCAACCCGTCTTTTGAAAAGCATATTTCATATGTTACAAAAACAGCCTTTTTCCACCTTAGAAACATTGCTAAGCTACGTAATATGCTATCAGTCTCTGATGCAGAAAAGTTAGTTCATGCATTCATGACCTCGAGACTAGATTACTGTAATGCTTTATTAGCTGGTTGTCCTGCATCTTCAATAAACAAGCTACAGTTAGTCCAAAATGCAGCCGCTAGAGTTCTTACTAGATCAAGTAAATATGATCATATAACACCGATTTTATCATCACTTCATTGGTTACCTATAAAGTTCCGTATTAATTACAAGGTATTGCTACTGACCTATAAAGCCCTAAATGGTTTAGCTCCAGTCTATTTAACGGATCTTCTATCGCCATATAATCCATCGCGCTCTTTAAGATCACTAAATTCGAGGCTTCTGGTCATTCCTAGGATATCCAGATCCACCAAAGGAGGGAGAGCATTTTCCCATTTAGCTCCGAAGCTCTGGAATAGCCTTCCTGATATTGTTCGTTGCTCAGACTCGCTCTCCCAGTTTAAAACTAGACTAAAGATGCATCTATTCAGCCAGGCATTCATATACATTTTTATCTTACAGTTACTGTAAATCCGGCCTCTAGTTCATAAACGCCAGAGGAGAACTGGCCCCCGACTGAGCCTGGGTTCTCCCAAGGTTTTTTTTTCTCCATTGATGGAGTTTTAGGACACCATTGGGTCACTTGATGGAGTTTTAGGACACCATTAGGTCACTTGATGGAGTTTTTCGGTTCCTTGCCACTGTTGCCTTTGGCTTGCTCAGTTGGGGAAGTTTAAATTAAATAACCAATCATTAATACCATTGATCAGCCCTACCAAACGTGGATGTCTTTTTTCCAGTAATAAACAAACATTGTTATGTTGTTTTGATTGATACTGTGAAGCTGCTTTGATACAATCTGTATTGTGAAAAGCGCTATATAAATATATTTGACTTGACTTGACTTGACTTATTCATATTTCGTTGGTTCTCTCTTGTTTTTATCATGTGTTCATAATTTCTTTGCATGACAGCCTGGCCAAAAATTATGGCATGTTTCATTGCTTAATCACAAATAAAACAATTGACTCGTCCAACATGCCTACAAAATCTTTACCAAATTTTGAATGATATTTGAATAAAGGTGCAAGATGTCAGTTTTCCAAGGCCGAACATCACGTTTGGCTGCTACCTTATTGTAAAAAAATTTAATTTCCAAAATAATCTTGACCTACCAGAAAAGAAAATTGATAAAATGCAGGGGTCCGACGGTGAACTATGATTGAGGAATATAAGTGAGATGATCTGTTAACACACTCACAATGAGGACAGATGAGGTTTCTCTGTCACACACTGATCTTGAGTCTGTCATTCATTTAAAACTCGCAGCTCTGTACTGTGATGGACAAATATGCAATGCTTTTGAATAATTGAAAAGCCGTCTGTCTTGTAAATGATATCAATAATTCATGGTAATAGTTAATAGATTTATAAAATGTTCAGTCAGTGTTGATTTTAAACACACAAGGAGAAAGCAGGTGCAATCCTTAAATGGATATTTTTCCCCTTAAAAAAAAGTGCATTATTTTATAAAGACCATGTGAAGCATGCAAAGATAAATATCATTAATAGTCTCTAGATGTCATACAGTATTTTGTCAAGCAGAGCAAAATGGCTTTCATCCAAAGGAAACTTCAAGGATTTTCTCGGCAGACTCATGTATTTTGCATATGGCTTATCAACATCCAATGTTTCACTTCCTATGCAGAGGAGTTCTGCTTTATGAAGACATCACCTTGACAAAGAGCCAGCATGATCATTAAATGTGTAAATGAGTTTATGAAAGCTGTTTGCTTATGTATTCAAGCTGTCAATGTGACAACATAACTAGATGAGCTATGAGCGCAGTATTGTTGACCGCTGTTAATCTAACAAGCCATAGCAGAACTTCATTTACATAGATAGACTGACATTTGCAAACGAATACCAGCAGTCACGAGTCTGTGTGCGCTTCAGCATTTCTCCAAGAGCTGACGTTTTTATCTTCAGGAATTATTCCTGTCTGGTTGATGCAGACATTTTATATAAAGTGTGCTGAAAATTCAGCATTGCATCACAGGAATAAATTACATTTTAAAATATTAAAAATATGAAAATAAGTTATTTTCAATTGTAATAATATTTCACAATATTTCTGTTTTTACTGTTTTTGGTCACATAAAAACAACGATTTTCGCTGACGATGAGCCGAGTGAACATGCAAATTCATTCCCTGACATTAGATGGCGCTTAATGTAAAACAGAAATACCCTCTGCAATACCACTCCATAACAGTTCTCTTTTATCAAGATTTTTGTAGTCGCTGTCGCGTTTGTCATATAGTTCTTTATGTTCAGACACCAACGAGAACAGCAGCTCTACATTCATCTTGCCTGGCATCTTCCTCGTCTATTTCTTCCCGGCAGTGTAGACGCTACTTGGCGTATATCTTCTTCGCCGCTATGTATGTGTGCTCGGCAAGACCGTTTTGTGTTTGAGCGCCCCCAAGTTGTGTTTTACTGTAACTTCAGAAGCTCCAGACACGTGAGCAAAAGCGGCAATCTCATTGGTCGGATAGTTTTTGATGCGGCGCGTTTTTAAAAAAAAAAATGCTGCTTTTACACGTGGCGTATTTCGCGTCGGTGTGCACACTCACATTGGCGCCCTTTGTTTAGTCACGAGGCGTTAAACGTCAGCGAATATCGCGCGCGAAATTCGTCCCGGTGTGAACAGGCCTTTAGTCATTTCAAACTTGTGTATAAACTTAGCAAAAAAGAAACATCCTCTCACTTTCATGCTTTTTCCCCAGAACATTTCTTAACATGCGTAACTATTTGCAAAAAAAAATAAAAAAAATAAAATCAACACCTGGGACATAAACAACAAATTTCACAGATATTCGACGAACAGAAATGGTCCGTGAACAAAGTGGGGGAAACTGGTAAAAGTTAAAAGTGTATCTTGTGAATCCACCATGGAAGCTTGAACACAGAATAAAAAATAAAAACAGTAATTGTGAATTTTCATCTCACAGCAATTCAGATTTTTTCTCTCTCAATTGCAAGTTTACATCTTTCAATTCGCAATTGTGAGATAAAAAGTTTCAATTATCTTTCAAAGTGTTTTATTCTGTGGCGGACACAAGCTTCCACACTTCTTCAGTGCCTCTGATCTGATCCTCGTGGACTGCTCCAGGTCTGCCAGTTCTTACACACACACACACACGCACGCACACACACACACACACACACACAAACACACACACACACACACCAGTGGCGGCACCAGAGATTTTCGGTTGCAGGTGCTATGGGGATGCTTAACACTTAAGAGAAGGTGCTTTGAATTTTGGGGCGTTTCATGGAGGTCGCATCGGACCACCTTTGGTGCTAGCCTACACACGTGCGTACATGCCCGCATTAACTATACTCGCTCCGTGACTATAAGCAAGCATATATGTAAAAGTTTTCAACACAACGGCTATAGATACAACACACATAAGCCTGCCAATGTAAACCTCTGAAAATAATATTTCACACAATTCTGTCACAGTCAAGCCCTGAATACAACGGAGCAGCAAACAGCAGCAACAGAAGACAACTGATGTGCACGCTTCGGCCTAAAATGCTCAGATCACAATATAAGAATGCTCAGCACAAACCGTGACGTTATAAGATATCATGGAAGCCGCCGGCGATTCTCCTTCGCCTTCATCCCCAGGATTTTCTTGTTCCTGGGGCTCTGTGACGACGAGCGGTGTGTCTGCACCTTCAGTCTCGTTTTCCTTTAGGTTGTGACTCAGAACGTGGACGTTTAGGGAGCAAAAAACTATCCATTGTGGTGAATTTTTTACTTTGCTAAATTTCCAAACAAAAACAAGCTGCAGTCACAAACGTTGAGGTCAAACATTCAACGGGCGCTGAACGCATTGGCCAAAGAAGATCACAGGCCGCGCATTATTTTAAACTAAATATATATATTTAAATAATTATTTATTCCCATTTTTAACAACATGAAAAAGACTATTCAAACATGACATTAAAATATAAATATAAAAAATTACAAACATTTCTTGAGGGTGCTGGGCGGGTGCTATTGCTATTATAGGGGTAGCTATAGCACCACCTCGCTCCCCCCTGGCGCCGCCACTGACACACACACACACACACACACGTCTCAGGTCACATGGTTTGGCACTGCATTGCATTATGGACATTGTGTTTTATTGCTCTGTTCACGCATGTGAAAGGTGAAATACTTCCTCATGTTCCCGGATCATCTTTCTCCTGGTGTTTGTCAGATCAGGAGAAAGCTCTCTTTAGCGTTACTTGAGCTTTATTTTGGTAAAATGACACATAAGTGTCTGACCATATATAAATCCACAATATCAACGTTGTCGTCACAGTGTTTAATTATTTTAAAAAGACAGTTTTTCCATTTCCTGAAAAGGCAACACAAGCTCATTCATTGTAAGCCCATACCTGTGGCAAACATTTTTGAAAACACAAAATACTTAATATGTACATCACTGCAGTTTACAACAGAAATGAACACTAGAAGCAGTAAAACATGCACTTTTAATCGTTTTCACATACAATTATGATTACAGGGGCAGATTATGGATTAATAAAGACCAGTTATGTTACACTTTTTACCATAGTGCATGACGTGCATGAATGCAAATATATTTTGGAGATTGCATCATTTAACCAGCTGTGTGTGTTGGATGTGACAGATGTAATAAGTGTTCCCGGTAGCTCAGCTGTACAGAATAGCACTTGTGATGTGGAGAGATCCGGTGCGAATCCCTTGACAGACGAATCACGATAAAGTTCAAAAACAAGCTAAAATGACATGGTTGCGTTTTTATGTCACAGTTGCTTTTGTTAACACTAGTTTAGGGTTCAGTGTAGGTGTATGCTATTTTAAATTGGAGCATGAATCTTTTAGGAGTGTGACTTCTGACCTGTAATGCCCTGAATCATGATTGATCAGTCATTGATCTGCTGCATCGACACCATTAAATGAGAACTGAACTGAGCTGGACGATGACATCACTGTTTTCTCCAGAGCGGCTGTATATTTAAATATATAAATGAACTAAATGAATAATATTTTTACAACAAAAATTAACCATCACTTACAACCAACTTACTTGGACTATGACGCTATTTTCTTCTAGAAACAAACTTTGTCGCATTATTTTGGTTATTTTCCAGAGTTTTGGTGCTAAATAGGAAAAGGATCTACCGCCAGCAGTCGATTTTGATATTCTAGGTATTATTAACTGGCCGGAATTTTGAGATCGCAATAAACGTGAAGGACTATAATGTGTTAAGAGCTCGCTCAAGTACTGCGGAGCTAAACCATACAATGCAGTGCTGAAGTGCCAACGAGCCTCTCCCTATGGAGGATCCCTTTCCCACTCTACAGATAAAGCGTTGTGAATTTCGTTTTGCGTACCTACCCCGAAGTGATAAATAAAACAAAATTCTGTATCAAATTTATAGGCAAGACAAGTTTGTTCAGGCATGGTTTTGTAGGGAATTGCAAACCTGCGCACATATATTCAAACGCACATAACTATAGAATTAATTATTAATGCACATGTGAACGCCATCAGCGTTTATCACAGGTTCACGTTTAAAGTCTGTTTAGAGACATTCATATACATTTTTATCTTACAGTTACTGTAAATCCGGCCTCTAGTTAATAAACGCCAGAGGAGAACTGGCCCCCGACTGAGCCTGGGTTCTCCCAAGGTTTATTTTTTCTCCATTGGGTCACCTGATGGAGTTTTAGGACACCATTGGGTCACCTGATGGAGTTTTAGGACACCATTGGGTCACCTGATGGAGTTTTAGGACATCATTGGGTCACCTGATGGAGTTTTAGGACACCATTGGGTCACCTGATGGAGCTTTAGGACACCATTGGGTCACCTGATGGAGTTTTAGGACACCATTGGGTCACCTGATGGAGTTTTAGGACACCATTGGGTCACCTGATGGAGTTTTAGGACACCATTGGGTCACCTGATGGAGTTTTAGGACACCATTGGGTCACCTGATGGAGTTTTAGGACACCATTGGGTCACCTGATGGAGTTTTAGGACACCATTGGGTCACTTGATGGAGTTTTAGGACACCATTGGGTCACCTGATGGAGTTTTAGGACACCATTGGGTCACCTGATGGAGTTTTTCGGTTCCTTGCCACTGTTGCCTTTGGCTTGCTCAGTTGGAGATACTCAAATTAATTAACCAATCATTAATACCATTGATCAGCTCTACCAAACGTGGATGTTTTTCCACTAAGAAACGAACATTGTTTTGTAGTTTTGATTGATACTGTGAAGCTGCTTTGATGCAATCTGTATTTTCAATACATATTGCAATCTGTGACTTTTAGCGCCACTAACCGGACATTTCAATTCAGAACTGCGGTGATACGCACAAACACCAACGTAATGAAACGTTGCCATATTCATGTTCATCTGTTCCGGAAAAAACTAAACATGCTTTTAGCAGCATCACTGGACATCTCGGTTTGAGACTCGCGAAGCGCGCTCGACGCAACGCATGTTGCTAAATGTAAATATTCATGGTCATCTGATCTGATCTGATTCATCTACATTTCTATAGGGCTTCTTCTGGTCACTCAAAGCTTTAAGGAAGGGATGAATCTCCTCTCCCTAGACTGACGGCAGATACACGCTGTTTTATTAATTATAATTTACATTAATTAACATTTTGTTTTGTTGACCACAATACTGTTGCTGATCATTTTTGAGAGCGCACTTTTGATTCATTTTGAAAAAAGGGCAGGAGTTTGAGCCTACAAAGTACAAATAATGTTGTGACAACCTGCAGTACCAGTGTTGAAGAGTGTCAAAGACATCCATTTTAAATCGGTTTTAAAGTTTACATGTCACATGAAGAGCAAGCATAAAATATATCTATTGTAAATGCCAATGCTCATATTTAGTAAGAAGAAACTTTGAAGAAATCTCTTTGACAAAAAAAAAAAAAAATTGTGAAATGAAATAAAAAGCATAATTGAGATTATTTCCTTATTATTATTTCATATCGGGATTCAGTGACATTTGACAGTCATATTTTAGCTTTTTCATAATTCTTACATCTCTAAAGCACTGTAAACGATCAGACGATATTTCTGTGTTCACAACGCTGTCATTATGGCACAGAGAAATCAATATGTGATTGTAATTGTGTCATGAAAAGGCCTGTTTGACCCAGAGGAGCGACTCCCTGAGGTGTGTGTACCGTCGAGATGTGATGGGATCTCATTACACATAATGGATGTGTTGGATGACGTGGCCAGAGGCGGTCTGATAAACCGCAGGTACAGATGGAGATGTAATGAGTGATACGATGGATAGAGAAGCGTGATTGATAGCCAGATTGCTGAGAGGTCCATTTAGACACTGGAAGTAGGTGGACAATATTCAAGAATAACTTGTGAATATTATATTAGAGAACTGAATTTGACCAAAAAAAAGCAAATGCATGACTTATAATAGGCTAATTATAAAAAATAATATAATTGTGGCGGCTGCTATTATGCAGTATAGGTCAAAATGAGTCTTTATAAATATATATTTATAGAATAGTAATACTTATAAATAAATTGAGCTATAATTCATTATGAGCATGGACTTGGACACCAGAACTCGATCAGAGTATTTTAGACAGACTGTAAATTGAGGTGCTCCAAAAATGTATAGTTTGTTAAAAAAAAATTTTTCAAGTAAACCCAAACAAATAATAATGACATTTTAAAATAGCATCATATGGGCTCTTGAAGGTTTTTAAGGTTCTGGATACATTTGCGGTGTATTTAACGTTTCTGCAATTGCTTTACTGTAATTATTCCTGTAGATGGACTTCTAAAGACATTTCTATTGATCATTCTCACTCTCTCGCTCAAAAAAAGGAGCTATCTTGCCACTTTGTCATGTAATAGAAAGATTCCCCCTATTATGTATATGTCCAGGTCACTCATTATCATAGTGTAATAGGGAAGGGATGAGAGCGGCGGCGGGTGTTCTCAGGCCTCTAGAGATGGAGATATCGAGCGCTGCTTCTCTCCAAGATGGTCTGTTTCTGATTAAGTGCTTGAGGATTGGCAGAAAGAGCGACGAGAGCCGTGGCCAGTGTCATTCTTCTCCCGGACTGAGGGATTTCAAAGAATCTCTGTGTGAATGTTTCTTCCATTTATCCTTGAATCTTTCAGACAGAGTATTATAAGGCTATTGTCCTGCTGCTGTTTTATTTTTTCTGTCACCTTTATTAAAGAAGAATATAGAGTGAATGATTCAAATTTGCATCACTAACAAAACAGCATTATGGTAATACTACGTTTTAAAAAAAATATATAAATGAAAAAATATTGGTAGTATCATGGTAGTCTTTTGGCCTATTCGGACGGGATTAACTCTACAAGGGTAGATGGCGAAATGTAGTTTTACCACACGACGTCTGTAATAATAATGGCCAATTCGCACGGATAAGAGATCTCAGTAAACTAGCAGAAGTGAGTAACTCGATTTACACACCGCCGTCACTCCTGTTGTCATGTGTGTATTACGTTGCTTCATGATATCACGTGCGCAATCGAATGATGTATTAATTAACTTCAGATTGGAATATCTTGGTAATAGACACTCTCCTTACCTAAGAAGTTACGTGCCTCTAACAAGTGCTTTCGATCTTCTTTCTGATCTGAATGGTGTGTGTAAAACACTCGAGGTTTGACACAGATTTGTCCCAGCTCTAGATCGCAACTGAAAGCTTCATCAAGCGCCTCCATACTTAAAAAAAACGCGGAAAACTACTTTTAAACAGGAAATGATGGAATATTTACGTGCATATTTACAGCGGGTCTATTCGCACAGGATCAGTGTTATCTGGGACCTCGTGTGATTTAGAAATCCCCTCCACATCTGAATGTCGTGTGGCCCATTCGTACGGGATAACCGAAGCCTGTGATTTTACTCGAGTTTACTGACTTATCTCCCGGATATGACGTCAGTAGGCTATTGCTTGGAAATGTCTTGCCGTTATTATAAGTCTAGCTTTTATGATATATCATAAACAGAAGAATGATATTACCGGATGCTGCTGTACATGTCATTCATCTCCATCTAATCATTCCTTTTGTTTTTGCTCTTCTGATGATTTTCAGCTTTCTCTTTCTGTAAATTGTGTAGTTGGTGTATAGCGATATGACCAGCACACAAAATACTATCAAAACACTCCAACGCCTCCATTCCTCACGAAAGATGGATAAAAAGGCACACATGAAACAAAAACCTTGAAAAAATTATATACGATCCAGCCAAATCACAGCGATGCCGATTCACACGGGACTGATATTATCACTCGGTGTTCGTGAAATATGGATGGTCATTTGCGGGGGAATTTTTACTTACAAATTACAGACATGGGCGATTCACACGGGATTAAGATCACAGACGACCTCCACCATTATTACAGATGACTAGAGGTCACCAGGTATTACTGATCCCGTGTGAATAGGGCTTTTGTCTGTAATGATTACTGAGATGCACATTCAGACGGGACTAAAATCACAGAGAAGCTCTGATAATAATGACTTTACCCCACCTCTCCATGTTAAACTAATGGGGCTTTTGATGTACACTTGTGATCGATTAGTACTTTCTGCACTTAACCTCGGGGTTATCATCGTTCTAAACCCTGCTTTTAACCCCACGTAGAGGAACGTTTCACTCTTTTAATGTAGAAGAGGATTAACATCACGTTTATGAAACTTCAAGGTTATGAAACTTTGGTGCTGTTAAACCTGCATTGCCAAACTTGTACAGTGTGAAATGATGTGGTGTTAAAATTTACGGTTTGATGCTTATCAACCGACAGCCAATCACGTGCCTCATATTCACATGCTTTGGAAAGTCACAGAAACACCACACTTTGTATTAACAATAGGTTAAAAGTTAAAAAGTTAAAAAGGCACAGACTATTCAACATTGAAATAGCAGTTGGTATAAATTAGTTTTTGAACCTCCAGCTTAAATGTTTTTGGTACGTATCCTAGAGACAAAGATGAATTAATGATATTAGGAAGAGGATCTATGACATCTGGAAGCATCTCCTTCAGTAGCTTAGTCGGTATAGGGTCTAACATAGCCTACAAGTTGTCGATTTAGATGAATTAACGAGTTTGCAAAATTCTTCCTCTCCTATAGCAACAAATGAATAAAATGTTTCCTCATGGAGCCTACAATGCACTCCCTGATCCGATACTGTAGTAGACGGTTGCATAGTTATAATTTTGTCCCTGATATTATCAATCTTATAAGTGAAGAAGTTCATAAAGTCATTACTGCTGTGTTGCTTGGAAACTTGTGGGTTTGAAACGTTCTTTTTCGTTAATTTAGCCACTGTTTCAAATACATACCTAGGATTATGTTTATTTTCTTCTAATAGGGTTGAAAAATTAGCAGATCTAGCAGCTTTTAAGGCCTCTCTGTAACCAATCGAGCTCTCTTTCCATGAAATGCGAAATACCTCTAGTTTTGTTTTCTTCCATTGGTGCTCCATTTGGCGAGTGTGCTCGTTGTACCACGGCGTTGGACTATTTTCTTTAATCTTCTTTAAGCGCAACAGAGCAACTGTGGCCATGTCCACACTAATAAGTTTTCATTTGAAAACGTATATTTTTCTCTCCGTTTTGGCCTTCCGTCCACACTGAGACGGCGTTTTAAGTGAACAAAAACGTAGCTTTTGGAAAACACTCTCCAAAGCGGATACATTTGAAAATGCCATTTTCGCGTTGTAGTGTGGACTGTGAATCCAGAGGTATTTGAAAACGATGATGTAAGTTTAGTCATGTGATCCATGTTGTACCAATAGATATTCATGTTTACCGGTATTGTGCCTGTTAAATTATGTGCGATTCACTTTTACACTGTTGCTCAAATATGTTAGTTTGCACACTCTTCATATCACAGAGCCTACTGCAAAGATGAAAGAAAATGTACTCACATTTGCTGTCCTGCGGCAATACAGGAGAGCAGTCGCGTTTTAGACCAAACATATGGTGACTGAGAGCAACCTGGACGCATCAGTGAATGGTGAGATATTTTGCTAAATAAAATTGTCCTGTTAGAAGAATTGCGCGATAACTTTGTTATTTATTTTTACATCTGTATCAGTAAGCTTTTATGAGGTATCACGCATGCGCAGTAAGGTGAATTTAGAAGTTTCTCATCCACACTGAAACGTCGGAAAACGTCAGAAAACGCCTGAAAACACGAGTGTGGACGGAGAGCGTTTTTAAATGAAAACTCTGTTTTCAAATGTATCCGGATTAATGTAGACTGTGATTTTATGGATTAATGCCTGTGTCTAAAGTGCTGGAAAAGAGAGAGTTAAAAGTTTCTGTTGCAATATCAAGTTCTTCTAAGCTATCCAGGATGCGGAGACGATGAAACGTCCCGGGTTACGTATGTAACCCTAGTTCCCCGAAGGGACGGACGCTGCGTGTAATCGCAGTGGGAACGCCCCCCAGCGTAGCGCGTCTGAATAATGAATGAAATCAGTCAATGGAGAGAATGAGCGTACGGCGAGTGACGTCATCGACCAGGAAGCTATAAATAACCCCTGAATACACAAGCCGCCAGCTTCTAATGTCACTGAAGCAAGCGACCCAAGGGGATGCCGAGAGTATGGCAGGACACGCAGCGTCCATCCCTTCGGGGAACTAGGGTTACATACGTAACCTGGGACGTTCCCCTTCAGGGACTACCGCTGCGTGTAATCGCAGTGGGAACGCAATACCCACATCCCCATACGACCAAATCCCCGTCGTGTGTCATTAGGAGGCACAAACCGACGAGAGAACCTGAGCCCCGGGAGTGGAGCTAAGGTCAAGGGAATAAAACCTGACGAAAGTGTGCGGTGAGGACCAGCCTGCCGCATCACAAACGTCCTGAAGAGAAGCTCCTGAAAGAAGAGCTGTAGAGGCAGCCATACTCCTAGTGGAATGAGCCCTTACAGCCAAAGGTGAAGGCTGATGGGCCGAACCATAAGCGAGCGAGATGGCCTCGACCACCCACTTGCTCATCCTTTGTTTAGATGCAGGACACCCTTTCCTAGGTGACCCAAAGCAAACGAACAGTTGTTCCGATTTCCTCCACAGGGCAGCTCTGTGGACATAAGCATCTAAAGCCCTAACTGGGCACAGCAAATTAAGTTTCTCCTGGTCTGACGTCAAAAAGGGCGGAGGACAGAAAGCCTGCAGAACTATAGGTCTAACAACAGTAGTTGGTACCTTAGGAACGTAACCTGGTCTCGGACAGAGAAAGGCCTTAACCATACCAGGCGCAAATTCCAGGCACGAGGGAGCCACCGAAAGTGCTTGAATATCTCCTATTCTTTTTAGAGATGAGATAGCGAGAAGAAGGATAGTCTTTAGAGTAAGAAACTTTACCGAAACTTCCTCAATGGGCTCGAAAGGAGCTAGGGAGAGACCTTCTAAGACGATGGCCAGGTCCCAAGCTGGTACCCTCGTGCGAACTGCAGGCCTCAGCCTCAAGGTGCCACGAAGGAAGCGAGATATAAGTGGGTGTCTCCCGAGAGAACCTCCACTTGAAGGAGCGTGGTAAGCAGCTAAGGCCGCCACATACACCTTCAGTGTAGAGTGGGATAACCCTGTGGAGAGACGGTCCTGCAGGAAATCCAGCACTGTACCAACTGGGCAGTTAACTGGGTCCTGCTGGCGCTCTCCACACCAAGAGGTGAAAAGTTTCCACCTTGCGGCATATAACTTCCTCGTGGAAGGAGCTCTGGATTGGAGGATGGTCTCAACGACCTCAGTCGAGAGACCAGAATCTATGAGCTGGGCCCCCTCAGAGGCCAAGCCCACAGCCTCCATAGTTCTGGGCGGGGGTGAAGGATCGACCCATTCGCCTGAGAAAGTAGATCTCTCCTGATCGGTATCTCCAGGGGAGAGCCGTCGAGGAGAGACACTAGGTCCGCAAACCATACTCGGGCCGGCCAGAACGGGGCTATTAGCAGGAGACTGAGCCCGTCCCGGCGAACCCTCTCCAGAACTCCCGGGAGCAGAGCAATCGGGGGAAAAGCGTACAGGCGTGACCTCGGCCACGGATGTACCATCGCGTCCAACCCCAGTGGGGCTGGCTGGCTGAGAGAGAACCACAGTGGACAGTGTGATGTCTCTCGGGACGCAAAAAAGGTCTACCTCGGCACGACCGAAATGTTCCCATAGGAGCTCCACCACCTCGGGGTGAAGACTCCACTCCCCGGGCCTCGGCCCCTGCCTCGACAGGATGTCTGCTCCCTGATTCAAATACCCCGGGAGATAAATAGCTCTGAGAGAGAGAATTTTCCCCTGGGACCATAGAAGGATCTGACGTGCCAGTTTGTAAAGCGGGCGAGAACGCAGACCCCCCTGATGGTTGATATAAGAGACCACCGATGTGTTGTCTGTCCGGACAAGAACATGGTGGCCCCTTAGGTCTGGGAGGAAATGTTTCAGGGCCTGAAACACTGCCAGCATCTCTAGACAATTTATGTGCCATAGGCGGTGATGGTCCCCCCACAGACCCTGAGCTGGGCGACCACTCATGAACGCCCCCCAACCCGTGAGAGAGGCATCTGTCGTTAGCATAACACGACGACAAAGAGCCCCCAACACCGGACCTTGGGACAGAAACCAAGGATCTTTCCACATGATCAGGGCGCGATGACACCGTCGCGAACTCACGATCCTGCGAAACGGATTTCCCCTCGGGGAGAACCCCTTGGTTCTGAGCCACCACTGTAACGGTCTCATGTGCAAGAGGCCAAAAGGTATCACGTTGGACGCAGCTGCCATGAGACCTAACAGCCTCTGGAACTGTTTTACAGTGAGTGACTGGCCTAGCTTGACCTGTTTTACTGCGGCGAGAATCGAAGCAATACGAGCAGGTGACAATTGCGCCTGCATCGTCGTCGAATCCCACACTACACCGAGAAAAGTGGTTCTCTGTAATGGAGAAAGAACACTCTTCTTGGCGTTGAGCCTCAACCCCAAACTCTTGATGTGAGCAAGAACGACATCTCGATGCCGAACCGCCTGTTGTTCCGATTGAGCTAGAATTAACCAATCGTCTATATAGTTCAGGATACGGATGCCCTGCAGCCTCAGCGGGGCTATGGCTGCATCCATACACTTCGTGAACGTGCGGGGTGATAGTGCTAGGCCGAACGGAAGAACCCGATATTGGTATGCTTCGTCCCCGAAAGCGAACCTCAGGAACTTCCTGTGTTGAGGGGGGATAGATACATGGAAGTAAGCGTCCTTTAGATCTATTGTGACAAACCAGTCCTCGGATCTGATTTGTGACACAATCTGTTTGAGAGTGAGCATCTTGAACTTGAGCTTCCCTACAGTGCGATTTAAAAGACGCAGATCTAAAAAGGGACGCAACCCTCCATCTTTTTTCGGAACGATGAAGTACCGGCTGTAGTATCCTAACTCCCTGCTGGGTGGAGGAACTCGTTCTATAGCTCCCTTTAGTAGCAGAGTTTTTACCTCCTGTTCTAATACCAGAGCCTGCTCGGGGCCCACCAGTGTAGGCAGAACCCCTCTGAAACGAGGTGGACGCGTTCTGAACTGAATAGCGTACCCGTTCTTTATAGTATTCAGGACCCACTGAGAAACATTGGGAAGCATTTCCCATTCCGCCAGGAACTCTACTAAGGGAACCAGCCTCTCGAGGCTGGCCTCTGGATGAACATCCCGAGTGACAGACACAGCGCCCTGTAACATACTGGCAGGAAACAACTGGTCTGAGCACTCCACAACCCTCCTCGGAGGGGGCGAGCGTCCCTCGGGAAAGCACTCGCCGAGTCTCTCTACGCCCTGTATAGGCAGGGTTAGTAGAACAGACCCCTGAGGGCATCGAGAAAAACAGGGCACCATGTTTTTGTGTGGTGAACTCAAGTCTTTCCCGATGGGGACCACCCTCAGAGTCCTGACGTTCAGCACGTCAGGATTTTTACGACGCGGCCTTTCTGGCCACAATGACTGTCCTCAGATCAGTCCTGCCCCGAGAAGGCCGCGCCGGAGAGCGCCCCGCCTCGTCCCTCCAATTTCTCTGCGGGGGGGGGGCGAGACGCGACACTCTGCTTCTGCTGCGCTCTGCTAGAGAATGAACTCGGCGGCTGGGACTGCCCTTTTCGTTCAGCAGCCCCAGCGACACGTACTTTTAGGGGAATAAATTTATGAAAAGCAGCCGCCTGTTTTTTCTCTTCCTGGAACCTCTCGGTGACAGAAAGAAGAGCGTCACCGAAGAGACCCGCAGGCGAAACTGGAGCATTTAAAAGAAGAGATTTATCTTTTTCCTTCATGGAAGTTTGACTCAGCCATAAATGCCTTTCTGTGGCCACCATGGCTGCCATAGACCGACCAATAGATTTAGCTGTCTCCCTGGTGGCCCGAAGAGTGAGATCAGCGGTCTGCCTCAGCTCATTGATCATATCAGCAGAAATGTCCCCCCCTTCACAAGCATCTTTAAGCAGGTCGGCTTGATAAGCCTGCAAAATGGCCATAGTATGCATACATGCAGCCGCCTGACCAGCCGCCGAGTAAGCCTTCCCTACGAGCGCAGATGTATTTTTTAAAGGTCTGGATGGAAGAGTCGGTGCTTTAAGTGAGGACGACGAAGCAGGAGAGAGATAGCTAGCGAGCGTCTCTTCCGCCTTCGGCATCGTCACATAACCCTCAGATTTAGCACTAACAATGTTACCATAGGCATTAGACTGGTTAGTGTAAATTCTGCTAGAAACAGGTCTAACCCAGGTTTTTGAAACCTCAGCATGGAGATCAGGGAAAAACGGTAGGCACCGACGAGCGGGCTGAGGTCGAGCAGACAGAAATCTATCGTCTAGTTTGCTTTTACTTCTAGACTCCTGCCTATCAGCTGGCCACTCAATGCTGAGCTTTTCAACAGCCCGAGATAAAACATCCATCAGCCCTTCCTCATTAGCAGTATAATGTGACAAACTTGTATCTTCTGATGCAACACTATCGATATCCAGCTCCTCGGAACTGGATAATCTCAATTCAACATCATCATGTGCCTCCACCCGGGCAGAAGTAACCGCCGCAGCGTGTGCTTCCAGAGCCAGGCGAGAGGCACTGGATCCCGCCGGAGATGGCTGAGATAGGGCGGGGCCCGTCTCAACGTCGCCGGTGAGATCCATCTGCGAACCCCAAGACAAGCGCCGCCGCCCTGCCTCAACAGAAGCGGGACCCGAGCCTTGGGGAGCTCGCAGCATACCGCTCTCCTCGAAGAGCGATCGCCGCGAGCGCAGAGTTCTAATAGGAAAACGCTCGCAATGCACACAATCGACCCCCTCGAGAGCCGACTGGGCATGCTGCATTCCTAAACAAGCAACACATAACTCGTGTGAATCCCCACCCGTGATGTATCTAGTACAGGGGGGAGCACACTTTCTATACTGCTCGCTCATATTGGTTTTTTTATATATAAATATATATATATATAGTGATAAACTCCTGACTAAAACAGACAAACACAATTGAAAGATTCCAGACACACACAGAGCGCTGCTGAAGTGACAGAAGCTGGCGGCTTGTGTATTCAGGGGTTATTTATAGCTTCCTGGTCGATGACGTCACTCGCCGTACGCTCATTCTCTCCATTGACTGATTTCATTCATTATTCAGACGCGCTACGCTGGGGGGCGTTCCCACTGCGATTACACGCAGCGGTAGTCCCTGAAGGGGAACTGATTAGGAAGATTATTGATAAAGCAATCTTTAGTGGCAGAAGTTATAGGTCTAACATATTTATAACACGGAGTCGGCTTTGCAGCCTTGGCTAAATGTAATTTACATGAGACTAGATAATGATCTGAGATGTCATCGCTCTGCTGCAGAATTTCAACAGCATCAACATCTATTCCATGTGATAGTATTAGATCTAGAGTATGATTACGACAATGAGTAGGTCCTGACACGTGTTGTCTCACTCACGTTTGATTAATAAACAGTGCATGTGTTTTCAGTTTGCCAGCAGTGGTGAACCCCGAGCCGGAGCTTCGGACCCGCAGTCAGTTTGTGGAGAGCGGAGAGGAGACTGGAAGACATCTCTGACCACGCAGACCAGGATCTCCACTCAAGATCCTCCCAGCTCCATCAACACCCAGGAGACACACATATGAGGCCAACAACAGAGCCTGATCTGACTGGAACTGTGACCACACATCAAAATGGTTGTTCAATGCAACACACGCCAAGCATTATTCATTCCACTATTAAAGGAGCACAGAAGCAGTTGAGATGAATTCTCCCTTCATGGTGGAACATTTTAATCAAAAGCAATTTGATATCATTGACGAAACGCCAATACTCTTCAGAGACCATCACCATCATCAGAACCTCATCAAGAACATGTCAAGTTCAGATTTCATCTTAAAATCAAAGGAAATATATGATTAATTGATGCAATTTCTCAGTTACCCTTTTTGGTAACACTTTACTTAAAGCTTAATGTATAATGTATTATAAAATATTTTTTTATGCCGCAATTATGCACCTTATAATGCATTGTATAATCTCATTAATAATTAAAATGACAGTTATAATACTAATATATTCATTGTTACTCGTTTAGAAAGTTTGATGCATTAAAACTCAAGACAAACAACCAATTTCAGATGCAACAAGGAGTCTGCAAATATTATAATGCATGTAAACTCTGGTTACAATTATTTTGGAAAACATGTAATGTTTATACATTGTTTAAACATAATGTTTACAGTATTGATAATTATTCGAACGACAGGCTTACATTTTTTTATTATTTTTTTCTTGTTGATTTTGCTGTGAAATGTGACTCATTTTCATAACATTCACCTAATAAGAGACTTTAAATAATGACATGTAATTACAGCCATCCAGTTAGAGAGAGATTGCTCTGAAAATCTGTGGCCTTTTTAATTCAGTTAATAATGAATATAATGGCATGTCTAAGATACTTATTTGTACTGTTTGAACTCAAAATACAAATTCATATTATACATTTTATTCTCATGCCCAATTTTGCGGTCTAGATTCATTGGGTATTGACGTCCATTTCTTACGGCCTCTTTCTCCAAGCACTCAACTCAAAATCCCACTTGCTTGCAAAAACCACTAAGATATTTCATGTGTCGTATGTTTTTTTAATTTATTTTTTTTTACCTTACAATCAATTTTCATTTAGAGCACAGAATAGGTCTGATATTAGGTTAGTTAATATAAGCCATTTACTGCAGATATGCAGTTCTGTCAAAAGCTGAATTATTGGAGCCTGGAGAAAATCAATATCGGCCCAGTCAATACTTGTCTGGCTTACTCTATAGTAACTGTGCATTCTCTACAGAACATGTTCCCAGAATGGTTGTGGATCATCCAGGTGGGTAAGAGACATGCCTTATTATATCGAATATACTGTATCTAATATTTTTTCGTTTAGTGTGTGTTGTCTTTTCATGAACACCATTCGTGTTGAGTATTTTTCTGATAGTGGACAGATGAACAAAGACTTTCACAGTTTGTAGTTTTCTGGAGGTCAACATGATATCAGTTTTGTTGCTGTCTCACACATAATAATAATCGATTCCGAGGCCTTGGGAATTGAGAGTCGATTTCAAAAGTTGGATTTATTATTAATTCGCCTCGCTAATAGTGATTAGAAGTCCGATTCATTTCTATATAGTTTGTTTCAACGAACCAGATCAAAAAATTATTCAAAGGTTATTTTACGGTGAAACAATTTTTAGCGCTGCACGGACTTGTGCGAGATAATAGATCATGACATGATCTTATTTCTATTTGAAATAAAATACTAGTTTTTAGAAACTTTTTTGTCTATTAGCAAATGATAATTCTTAAAGAAAATGTGTCGAGAACACAGATCCCACCTTATATCAGTGTTGTTGTTAATGTTATGGTTATTTTATTTCAGTGTACAGTTTAATTCTGTGTAAAACATACTCAACGGAACTGTGCACATGTATTTTAGACACTTCATATCTTGTTCCATCCATGCAATAAATGCATGTCTACGAACAAGTTATTTTTTTCTTCCAGGATTAGGACCCTGCAAACTATTAGGATCCTGCAAACTAGTAGGATCCTGCAATCAAAAAAAAAAAAGAAGAATCGAAAAAGAATCGAAAACAACAGTGAGGAATCAATTCACGGAATCGACTCCCATCAGTTCAGAACCAGGAATCGGAATTTGACTCGATTCCAAAAATTTAAAAATAGAATTAGTTCTGTACCTCCCAAATCGTAGTATGTTGAAATGAGTGTTCCACAGAGACCCGGATGGTCTACTATTTCCTAGCAGCATTGTGAACTTTGTAAAGATATGTTTAGCCATGAACTTTTAAATGCATCATTACATTCAAATTGCAAACACACGAGAAAAGTCTCCGCATGAAAGACCTGCGATGGGCAGATGAACGTGCTACTATACATTTCTCTCCGAAACGGTAGGAAATTAAATTAGATGGAGGATTTGAACTGTAACGAGAGGATTGACAGGGCAGTTTACGGTGACTGGATGCACGCGACAGATCTGTCCGTTAAAGACATAGACAGTAAAAGAAATGGACACAGCGACCCCATAGACTTCAACGGAGAAAAGTGAAGTCAATTAGAAGCACTCACTTCCTGATTGCCAAGCGTACTCCGCCGGCTCACACTGAGCTGGACGAAGTAGATGTGACGTAAGACTCCTGTCTGACAGTGGCGTCTTCTACTAGCTGTGCCAAGAGAAATCTGAATTCCTCAAAACGTTGTTGAAAATATTTTGGCCCGTTGCTTTTATGACTCTCTATGGGCTTCTCTCTTGACTTTATCGAACTTTATGCTACCTCCCCCCAATTGCCTCATAGACAGTAAAAGATTGCCTGCGAGCTTCTCCTCCTGTCTGTACAGTCATTTCTCTACTGTGCGACAGAGAGTCGCGTGTTATGACGCAATCGTTAGCCTAATTTTACAAAAACTGCTTCTACGAGGCCATAACGTAAGATACTGGAGATATAAGGTAATGGAGCCCTTTATACATAGTCGTGTCTCTTTAGAAATAAACAATGGACAAATGGAGTCTTTAAACGCCTCAGATGTAAAGTTATTCGCTGTCAAAGTGACACAAAAATGAATGGGAGTCAATGGAGTGCTTGTTAGCCAATGGCGGCGCCCTGGCAGACTTCAGTTTCCGGCTGGTGGATTACCGCCTTGGTTAAAGATGACTAAGTAGTGTGTCCCAAAGCTTGCCTACTCTTTTACACTCAAAAGTATGTACTTTTTTTTCACAAAAAGATGACATACTTTTAGGGCGTAGTATAAGTAGGCGAATTGGGACGCAGCATAACAGTCCTACCATTTCCACAGTCGTCATCATCAGCTGGTTCTCCTGGAGTGAGTTTTGTTTTACTAGAAAAACAAAGGAGAAAAAAAGAATACAGGTGATCTTTCTCAATACACTTTTGTGGCAAGTTTGTGGCATTCAACATCTGGTAGGTGACGTTTGCTGGCTCTCATTGGCGCGGGTATCACATCAGGATACGACCAAGAGTCGTAAATATTAAACATGATCATGCGGGCTACGACGAGATCGGGAGCAGTAAAATAATCGTAATGACGCCATTTTGAGGACACCATTTCACCAGAAGTGAGGGTTTTTTGGACACAAAGCCTCGAATCAAGCCATGCAAATCGGGCTCAAAATCGGGCTAAAAATATTCAAGTCTTTGGCCAGTCTTACTGTTTTCATAAACTTCTCAGTCATTACACAGCAGAAAACAAGTGAAGTGCACGGTTCATCAGGCTGGTGATTGCCCACCCAAGCAATCAGGACCCAGGTGGGCCAAATCCCATTTCTGCCAGAACAAATTAAAGAGCAAGAGATCCTGACACCACTTCAGTGCACACTGAGCTGAGACACCTCCCAATACTTACAGCAACTGACTTTCAAAACCCGCTTTAAGTCTTCATGGTCAGAACTGTGGACTGGTGCCAAACCTATAATCACGTTTCTTTGCTTTAACCAATGTGCTAATTACAGGTTGGCCATGAGAGCCCCAAAACCAGTTTGATCACTCAGCACTACAGTAGTTTTTCATGATAGCCTATTTTTAAAGGTGGTAAAGCACTTTCTAAACATATGTGAACTACAACTTGTAGTTGACCAAAAAAATCATGATGGAATCACATGAAAGTAGTTTTTTGCTACTGTAAAAATTATGATAAATCATAGCGACTACAAACATAATTAATGTTTTCATTAAAAAAAAAAAGTCTCCAAGCAAAGCATGTACAAAATATAATGGCATTTAAGCTGCTCCCTTGCATGTAATTTTGATCTAATTACTGGAAGTGTTTATTGAACGGACGAGAATCTCTTTAGCCCTCACGAACTGTTTCATAACAAGCCCTTTCGACACAGAAGTCTTGAACACACCAGATTAACAAAACATTAGTGTCTCCATAGGGTAACAAAAATGTCCCTGATATTTAAATTGTCTCATGTGTACAAGTTAACCTTTTCTAATAGATAAAAGACAGCATCTCAAGTACTTAGACCTTCTTTAATAAGCTTGTATTCAGTTCACCTCATTTATTGTCCTCTAAGTAGAAACTCAGCTTTAAGCATTCACAGTTTCTTTGTGGCGTATTGAAGAAAGGCAAAACAAGAAACCGTCTCTCAAATACATGGGCCAGTCAATAGAAGTGTTAAACTGAAGCGCTGCTGCGAGCGACAGATAATGAGGAAGATGCAGAGCCAAGTCTGAGCTCAGACAGATCTTTACTTTCCACTCGTGTAGATCAACAGAAGACAGCCAAGGTAGTTTATATTAAACTCTTGCATACTAATTTATGAATACAGATTAAAAGCTGTTAATGCTATTGTGGACTAACAAATGCTGGTGACTTACTGTCAATAACTGCTCAATTAAGCACATGTGCAAATAGGTTGGACACTCCCATATTTAAAGGGTAATTTGCATGTAATAAATCAAAACTTTTTTCGGGGGATTTACAACAAGTTTCATGGTTTATGCAGTAAATTGTCTCTTTTCACCCCATGTGGCACTTTATGTGTGAATTGCTCTATATATGTGTCTCATTCACATGTAAAACCATATACTGATGCCGTATGGGAGGAGAATACAGTTCAAGTATATGTGGCCAAAACATCAAAATGTTTACAATTGAGTGTGTCTCAAACCACCTCCACTTACAGTTTTGAGTGATCAGATTGTGATCCATCTCAAATGCATTTTGAATATGATTTGCACTTGGTCTTATCATGATTGGATCGTTTTTTTATTAGTAAACATATCGGTAACACTTTATTGTGTTGGTCCTCCAACAGACACTCTACTGACTATAAGTAACTTTTCACCTACATGCCAACTTAATCTAACCCTAACCCTACCAGTCTACTAATACTCTACTAACACTCTAATGAGAGTTAGTAGACATGTAGGAGCAACGTTACTTATAGTCAACAGAATGTGTTAAAGGGACCATCCAAATGAAATGAAACCACTATATATATACCCTTAAAGTAACAGGACTGACTAATTCCTAATAATGAACGACCCAGCAATTCCTTCTCCCCCAGGTATTTTGAGCAGTAGGATTATATAAAATATATAATATAAAATTAAGTATATAAAATTGCTAAATAAACATTCATTGATCAGTACATTCTACTTTGAATACTTAAGTACAATAAAAATCAAGTACTTTTGTACTTTTTTACAAGTAGAGTTGGAAAGGAACTTTTACTGGAATAACATTGTGTTAGGGTATCTGTAATTTTACTAAAGTACCTCATTTGTGTGCTAAAAATAAAAAATGAAGTATAAAAAAGGCTACAAATGAAGTATAAAACCATAATTCAATCGGCTAAAGCTTTAAGCATAAAATGTTCATGGCTGGAGGCAACATGACTTTACAAACATTTGACATACTATAGGAGAGGAAGAATTTTGCAAACTTGTTAATTCATCTAAATCGACAACTTGTATGCTAGACCCTATACCGACTAAGCTACTGAAAGAGATGCTTCCAGAGGTCATAGATCCTCTTCTAAATATCATTAATTCATCTTTGTCTCTAGGATACGTACCAAAAACCTTTAAGTTGGCTATGATTAAACCGCTTGTTAAAAAACTGCAACTTGATCCTACAGAATTAGTCAATTACAGGCCAATCTCGAATGTGCCTTTTCTGTCCAAGATACTAGAAAAAGCAGTATCATCACAACTGTGTTCCTTTTTAGAAAGAAATAATATCTGCGAGGATTTTCAGTCCGGATTTAGACCGTGCCATAGTACTGAGACTGCTCTCATTAAAGTCACAAATGATTTTCTCTTATCATCCGATCGTGGTTGGATCTCTCTATTAGTGTTACTTGATCTTAGTGCTGCATTTGATACTATCGACCACAACATTCTTTTAAATAGACTAGAAAACTATGTTGGCATTAGTGGAATTGCACTAGCATGGTTTAAATCATACTTATCTGACCGTTTTCATTTTGTAGCAGTAAATGAAGAGATGTCTTATCGATCACAAGTTCAGTATGGCGTACCACAAGGCTCAGTACTAGGACCGCTGCTGTTCACTCTGTACATGCTACCATTAGGATATATCATTAGGAAATATGGAATTAGCTTTCACTGTTATGCTGATGATACTCAGCTGTATATTTCTTTAAAACCTAACGAAACTTACCAATTCTCAAAATTAGCGGAATGCATAGCTGATATAAAAAATTGGATGACCAGTAATTTCCTATTACTAAATTCTGAAAAAACAGAGATTCTAATCATTGGACAAAAAACTGCCACACGTAATAACCCAGAATACTGTCTAACAATTGATGGCTGCTTTGTTAAGTCTTCGTCGTCAGTTAGGAACCTGGGTGTGCTCTTTGATACCAATCTTTCATTTGAAAGTCACGTGTCTAGTATCTGTAAAACTGCATTTTTCCATCTTAAAAATATATCTAAATTACGTCATATGCTCTCACTGACAAATGCGGAACATCAAGACTAGATTATTGTAATGCTCTACTGGGTGGTTGTCCTGCACGCTTAATAAACAAACTACAGCTAGTTCAAAACGCAGCCGCTAGAGTTCTTACCAGAACCAGGAAGTATGACCATATTAGCCCGGTTCTGTCAACACTGCATTGGCTGCCTATTAAACATCGTATACATTTTAAAATATTGCTGATTACTTACAAAGCACTAAATGGTTTAGCTCCCCAGTACTTGAGCGAGCTCTTAACGCATTATAGTCCTTCACGTCTATTGCGATCTAAAAATTCTGGCCAGTTGATAATACCTAGAATAGATACAGTCTGTCAGTTTAAATCTAGACTAAAAACACATCTCTTTGGCTTAGCATACACATAACACATTATAGATTTCTATAATTCAATGTTAGGCTGCATAGTTTAGATCAGCCGGAACCGGGAACACTTCCCATAATTCCTGATGTACTTTGTACATCATAAGAAGGATGGCGTCTACGCTAATATTAGTCTCTCTGCTTATCCCGAGGTTTACCGCGAACCGCCGGATCCAGGCCATATCTGTCACGGTTCATGAATTCACTGTCTCTCTCTCGTCTCGCGTGCGTTGTTGTGTGTGTCTGTGGGCGTGGTCACTGATCACTGCTGATCAGCAGCGCCAGCTGGTTTCAATCCGTTTGTCCCTTTATAAGTTCAGTAACTGTGTTTCATGTTGTCAGATCGTTGTGGTTTCCCGGTGTGTTTCCTGTTCCTGTCTTCGTGTGTGGATTGTGGATTCCCTGTGTCTTCGTCTTTGGATTATTCACCTGTACTGGATCACCGAGCACTACACTGGACCACCGAGCACTGCACTGGGACTTCTACGGGATCACGCACCAGCACCAGTTACCCACCGAGGTCCCTGCGTCACCTGCCATCTAGCGCTGGATCGTCCCGACCGTTCCCTATGTTACTGCTATCAGTGTTTTCTGGAGTTTCTGATCTCCGTGTCTGTGCACACTAATAAAGAGCGTCATTGCAATTACATCCTGTTCTGTCCTTCGTTACGAACGATCTGACCTATTATGGATGTAGCAGGCGCCACAACCTGGGACGAGTTCGCTTCGCGGAGCATCACAAGGATGGACGCTCAAGAGGAGAGCATCAACAATACAGCTCGGGCGGTCCAAGCGCTTGTGACGCAGGTGTCCGAGCTCACCCAACAGCTTCAACAACTACGACTTCCCACTGCGCCACCCACACCGCCCGTCCAGCCCATTCCACCAGAGCCGCATCATCAGCGTGAACCTCGTCTCCCCACGCCTGAAGGCTATGCAGGAGAACCTGAGTATTGTAGAGCCTTTTTGACGAGGTGTTCGATGCATTTTTCGTTACAGCCACTGACATTCAACCAAGAGAAGTCTAAGGTGGCATTCGTTCTCACGCTGTTGTCTGGGAAGGCGGCTCTTTGGGGGACGGCGGTGTGGGAGAGTCAAGATCCATGCTGCGCCTCGTTCCAGGCACTCTCCGAGGAGATGAAGAGAGTTTTCGATCGGACGGTAGCGGGTAGGGAGGCGGCCAGACTACTCGCGGATCTCCGCCAAGGTAACGGCTCGGTGTCGGAATATTCCATTCAGTTCCGCACCCTGGCTGCAGAGTGCCGATGGAACGAGGAGGCGCAGTGGGACAGATTCCTGCATGGGTTGGCTGATCGTGTCCAGAGGGAGATTTATATGGTGGATCTTCCTACCACTCTGAATGGACTTATTGAACTGGCGTTAAGAGTGGACGCGCGACTGGACCGTATGGGCCGCTTTCAACAGAGATCTCCGTTTCGCGGCATGGAGACCCTGCGCGTCGACCACCTGGACACGGTCAGCCCCGTTTCCGATCCCGAACCCATGCAGGTGGGTAGAGCTCGGCTTTCTCGGGAGGAGAGAGAACGTCGGAGATCCCATGGACTGTGTCTGTACTGTGGGAAGGCGGGCCACTTCATCAACTCATGCCCGGTAAAAGACCAAGCCCGGTAGTAACATTGAGGCTACTATCGGGTGGGATCTCCGCCGAGAAGACCTCATCATCACCATCATCATCTACTCTCCTCCCGGTAAGACTAAGGTGGGCGACCCACACGCACGACACTAAGGCTTTACTGGATTCGGGGGCAGAAGGGAATTTTATGGACTCTGGACTGGCTCAACGTCTTCACATTCCTGTCTCCAAACTCACACACATGATTTCCGTCAATGCCCTCAATGGACAGCAACTTCCCAATATCTCTCATACTACTGAACCCATCACTCTCACCACATCTGGCAATCACTCTGAGACAATAACATTTCTTCTCATGGACTCTCCACTCGCACCGGTGGTGCTGGGTCACCCCTGGTTGTTACAACACAATCCCAGAGTCGATTGGGGTCACAATTCTGTTTCCATGTGGAGTAATGCGTGTCATGAGTCATGTCTTGTATCAGCGTGTTCGTCTGTTCCTGTGTCTGTGTTTCAGGAGGAGGCAGTGAATTTGTCTAACGTGCCCGAGGAGTACCAGGATCTGAAGGAAGTGTTCAGTAAGTCTCGGGCTGCTTCTCTTCCTCCTCATCGTCCCTATGACTGTGCCATAGATTTAGTGCCAGGTCAGTCTCCGCCTAAAGGCAAGTTATATTCACTTTCTGTTCCAGAGAGGGAGGCTATGGAGAAATATATTTCTGATTCTCTAGCTTCCAAATTCATTAGACCTTCCTCATCTCCAGCGGGGGCGGGGTTCTTTTTTGTGGGAAAGAAGGATGGATCTCTGCGACCGTGCATTGATTACCGGGGTTTGAACAACATCACGGTAAAGAATACTTATCCTTTGCCGTTGATGTCTTCAGCCTTCGAGCGGTTACAGGGAGCATCCGTTTTCACAAAATTGGATTTACGTAACGCCTATCATTTGGTTCGCATAAGGAAGGGCGATGAATGGAAGACCGCGTTCAATACCCCTAGGGGGCACTTTGAATATTTGGTCATGCCGTTCGGGCTGTCCAACTCCCCAGCGGTCTTCCAGGCACTCGTCAATGACGTGTTGAGAGATATGGTTGACCAATTCATTTATGTCTACCTGGATGACATTTTGATTTTTTCATCTTCTCTCCAGGAACACGTTCAGCACGTCAGACGAGTGCTTCAGAGGTTGCTAGAGAATGGGCTTTTTGTCAAGGCGGAGAAATGCGTTTTTCATGCACAGTCTGTTCCTTTCCTAGGGTACATCGTCTCATCTGAGGGAATGCGTATGGATCCTGACAAGGTTAAGGCTGTGATGGATTGGCCCAGTCCAGATTCCCGTAAGGCCCTACAGAGGTTTCTGGGGTTTGCCAATTTTTATCGGCGTTTTATTCGCAATTTCAGCCAACTAGCCGCGCCTCTGACTGCCTTCACCTCCCCCAGAACGACGTTCAGGTGGTCTGATGCAGCCGAAGCTGCATTTACCAAACTCAAGAGTCGCTTCAGTTCGGCTCCCATCCTCGTTGCCCCTGATTCCACACGTCAGTTCGTGGTGGAGGTCGACGCGTCAGAGGTGGGGGTAGGAGCAGTTCTTTCCCAACGCTCGCCTTCAGATGACAAGATGCATCCTTGCGCGTTTCTTTCTCATCGTTTATCTCCTGCTGAACGTAATTATGACATTGGTAACAGAGTTGTTGGCAGTCAAGTTGGCACTGGAGGAATGGCGTCACTGGTTAGAAGGGTCAGGGGTACCTTTTATCGTTTGGACTGATCATAAGAACCTAGAATATATTAGAACCGCTAAAAGACTCAACTCTAGGCAGGCTCGGTGGGCACTTTTTTTCGGACGTTTTGACTTTTCTCTCTCGTACCGCCCGGGTTCTAAAAACATCAAACCCGATTCTTTATCTCGTATTTTTGACCAATCCGAACGCCCGGTGACTCCCGAGTATATTTTACCTGAGACATTAGTGGTCTCCACTCTCAGATGGGAGGTCGAATCGAAGGTCATGAAGGCCTTAGAAGGGGTAACACCTCCGCCTGATTGCCCACCGAATCGTTTATTTGTGCCAGAGGGGTGTCGGTCCGACGTCATTCGGTGGGGTCATTGCTCCAGTGTAGCTTGTCATCCTGGGGTCAATCGCACCAGTTTTTTGGTCAAGCAACGATTCTGGTGGCCATTGATGGCTCGTGACATCCACAGTTTTGTTTTGGCTTGCTCGGCCTGTGCCACTGGTAAGACTTCCAATCGACCCCCAGATGGGTTACTCCAACCGCTGTCGGTCCCTTCGAGACCCTGGTCCCACATTGCGCTAGATTTTATTACCGCCCTCCCGCCCTCCCAGGGCAAGACGGTCGTTTTGACTGTCGTGGACCGGTTCTCGAAGGCGGCCCATTTTATTCCCTTGCCTAAATTACCCTCCGCCAAGGAGACAGCGGTAGCTGTCATAGATCACGTCTTTCGCTTACATGGCCTCCCGACGGACGTGGTCTCCGACAGGGGTCCCCAATTTGTGTCCAAATTTTGGCAAGAGTTTTGTAGATTACTGGGGGCGACTGTCAGTCTTTCTTCGGGTTTTCACCCCCAAAGCAATGGTCAGACCGAGAGAGCCAACCAGGATTTGGAGAGAGTGTTGCGATGTCTGGTTTCCAGGAATCCTTCCTCCTGGAGTCAGCAACTCTCTATGGTGGAGTACGCCCACAATTCGTTGCCGGTGTCAGCCACGGGCCTCACTCCGTTTGAAGGTAGTCTAGGTTACCAGCCACCAGTTTTTGCTAGTACGGAATCCGAGGTCGCGGTCCCCTCTGCTCACGCCTTCGTCCAGAGGTGTCTTCACACTTGGAAAAGAGCCCGTGAGACTCTTCTCCAAGTGGGGGCACGCAGCAAGGCTAAGGCCGATCGCCACCGGTCGAAGCCTCCCGTATACGTCGTGGGTCAAAAAGTGTGGCTTTCTACTAAGAACATTCCTCTCCGATCCGTATCTAATAAGCTTGCTCCCAAATTTATCGGCCCGTTCCCTGTCGCCAAGATCATTAGTCCGGTGGCAGTCCGCCTCAAACTTCCTCCTGCGTACAGGAGAATTCATCCCGCCTTCCATGTATCAAGGATCAAACCTGTGTTTCATTCACGAATTAATCCGCCTGTCCCGGTTCCCCCCCCGCCGCGTCTCATAGATGGGGAACCAACGTATTCGGTTAATCGTATTCTGGACTCGAGAAGGAGGGGACGCGGATTTCAGTACCTGGTGGACTGGGAGGGTTACGGTCCGGAGGAGAGAAGTTGGGTTCCTGCTAGAGACATTCTGGATCACTCCCTTATCGATGATTACAATCGACAGGTAAGGCTATCGGGGAACGCCAGGAGGCGTTCCTAGGGGAGAGGGTACTGTCACGGTTCATGAATTCACTGTCTCTCTCTCGTCTCGCGTGCGTTGTTGTGTGTGTCTGTGGGCGTGGTCACTGATCACTGCTGATCAGCAGCGCCAGCTGGTTTCAATCCGTTTGTCCCTTTATAAGTTCAGTAACTGTGTTTCATGTTGTCAGATCGTTGTGGTTTCCCGGTGTGTTTCCTGTTCCTGTCTTCGTGTGTGGATTGTGGATTCCCTGTGTCTTCGTCTTTGGATTATTCACCTGTACTGGATCACCGAGCACTACACTGGACCACCGAGCACTGCACTGGGACTTCTACGGGATCACGCACCAGCACCAGTTACCCACCGAGGTCCCTGCGTCACCTGCCATCTAGCGCTGGATCGTCCCGACCGTTCCCTGTGTTACTGCTATCAGTGTTTTCTGGAGTTTCTGATCTCCGTGTCTGTGCACACTAATAAAGAGCGTCATTGCAATTACATCCTGTTCTGTCCTTCGTTACAATATCCAGATCTGAGGAAGGACCATCACATGGACACGACGACAACGCATCCCTGATGAGCCAGCCCCATCAACACTGTGAAGGCCCATGGACACCTCAACACACACACTCATCTTCTTACCGGCCGGATGACCCAACCCAACCAGATGAACTGGATAAATATCGTGAAAGTTCTGATCACATCTGACTCCTGACATTATGCTGCCTAACTCATAATCATACACTGTTCTTTCGTTGGCCAAAGGAGGACTGGCCCCCTGACTGAGCCTGGGTTCTCCCAAGGTTTTTTTCTCCATTCTGTCATCTGATGGAGTTTTGGTTCCTTGCCACTGTTGCCTTTTTCGCCTCTCTTCGCCTTTGTCGCCATTGGCTTTTGGCTTGCTTAGTTGGGGACATTTAACATTTAATTTTGAATTTAACAATACTATTACAACATTGTTTTCCTGTTATCTCTGTAAAGCTGCTTTGAAATAATTTGCATTGTAAAAAGCGCTATATAAATAAAGGTGACTTGACTTGACACATAATAAATAAATGTGTCTATTTCAATGTGCAGCAGCTTTTTCCACATAGTCTAATGCTGTCTTCACAAAATGACATGTTCTGTAATCCAAACTGACATTTCTTAATTAGTGTAATGAAATGAACATTTCAACAGAAAGAAGGCAGAGGACCTGCAACATCTCTGACCGATGAAGAGGAGATCACCACAATAACACGTATTGGAAGAATATTCAAATCCAGCAGGAAAAATATTAACTGTAGGAAATAAAGATGACCAAATAAATTGTGAATAATTAGTGTTTATTTGACAGCTGTGGTGGTTACAGCATATATTTCTACCCCTCCATCTGGCATCCATACAGTAATCTGTTTCATTATCAGAACGTGCGATGATGGGAATTTCCAACCACAATGGAAATCAATAAAGAAAACTCAATTATTTTTCTGAGGTCACAGCAAGATGTTACCAAGTGAACGTCATCTATCAGATTAGCCTCATTTAAAATGATTTCAACACCCCTGACCTGTGAATCTCCTCTTAGACGGTGTCTGCGGCATGAACATATGCACAATGAATGAATGTCTGCATTGCAAAATTTTTTTTATTTTATTTGAGTAATTACTTAGTATTGTTGTCTTGTTGTTTCCAGTAAAAATACTGTATCAAAAAATTCGCAAATCCTTCGCAAATCCTTGCTCTGTTCTGTGATGCGCGTTCGTGACTCACGTAATACGCAATTACGTTGAAAAGGTCACACTTCTGTCCTGACGAAAATTTTCTTTTAAATATTAAATAAAAGCCTTTTAAATATTAAAACACCCAGGATACGCACACGAAATGGGCATTTTAAACGATAAACTGACACAAAGACATTTTAATATGTGTATATGGTCCTCCTTCCTCACATTCGTAAACACTGACTCGGTACTTCCGCCGACGCGTGACCTTTTCAACGTAATTGCGTATTACGTGAGTCACGAACGCGCATCCCAGAACAGAGCAAGGCCAGCATTTGTGCTTATAAAACGTAAACTTTTTTCTTTATTTGTGAAATGCCGATGGTTTGTCTAGATAAGACCCTTATTCATCGTCTGGTGTCCTTTAAAGCCATTTGAAGCTGCACTGAAACTGTCATTTGGACCTTGAACCGTTTGGGTCCTGTTGAAGTCCATTATATGGAGAAAAATCCTGGAATGTTTTCATCAAAAACCTTCATTTCTTTTCAACTGAAGAAAGAAAGACATGGACATCTTGGATGACATGGGGGGAGGAAATTATCAGCAAAAGTTTTTTTAAAAGTGAACTAATCCTTTATCCTCCTTTCTGAAACACCCCTGAGAGCCCCTCCATCACCGACTATTGTCATTCTTATACGGCCTTCATTACCCATAATCCGTTGCCTGGACTCATCAGCACTCATGGCTTTCAGCTGTGTCTCATTTACCTTGTTTGTTCACCCTATAAGCCTGGTCCGTTTTATCATTCACAGGAGTGCTCTCTCTGGTTCGCTGTTTTCTTGGTTGTGATTGTCTGAACCCTCCTGCTTGCCCTGGTCTTCTACCTGTTGTGTTGTGGATTGTCTGCCTGTGTTTTTGACCTTTGCCTGTTTTTGGACATTGGATTTTCCTTTTCAATAAATAAGGCGTTTGGATCCACCTTCGTGCATGAGTCATGACAGCGTCACTTTGTTACTTGGAAAAAGTAATCTGCTTACGTGACTCACGTTACTAATGTATTACCCCTGACAGTGATAATGATAGTCTTTATTAATTTACTTAAAATCACATGTTCCACGAGGTCCTTGTTTGTGTGAACATGAACACAATTCCACTTCATTCAATTAGTTCAAATTTTTTTGTCTCTTCAATTTTCAGATCAATTGCTGCATTGTAACGGTGGTCGCCCAACAATGTAAAAAAAAATTTGAACAAAAAAAAAAATTAATTAGATGAGACTCGAACCCGGGTCTCCTACGTGGTAACGCTGAGTCCTAACCGCTAGACCACGATGACAATTAAATTCAGCGGCCGGCATCAGTCTTACATCGACTCTCAGTCCCAAAGCCTCGAGAAAAAAAAAACAATCGTTAGTGTTCGGGCGCCAGACAAGTATACACCTGCCACACAGATTTATAATATCGTCCCAGATAGCTATAACAACCACCCGTTACATACGTAAAAAAACGAAACTACATCAGAAATTATATGCACTTTCTTTAATAAGATTAGAAAGTTTTCTCATCAACACAATTTACTTACAAAAAAAATAAATAAAAATAAACAAAAGAAATCAACACTCTTTAAATCACAGTAGCACTATATCGTCATGTTCAAATAGTAGAGAAAGAGAAAAAAAAACGAAAAATAAAACAAACTAGCACTCGCTAAATCTGCAGTGTTTGTGTGTGTGTGTGTGTGTGTGTGTGAATTGATAGAGGGTTTGGGAATATAGCAACGCAACACTGACCCAAGTTGGCAGCACGGGTGGTCAATATGAGTGACTCGGGAACATCGGCAGCGTCAGTCCGTCTTGCTCCTATACTTTGCTCCTCCAAGCCACCGATTTAGGAGTACAAAACTCCAGTCCAAATTTGAGAAAATTGCTCGTGGGTCAACGAATACACCCGCTAGTGAGAGGCTAACCAAGTAGCACTACCTCCTTTCCACGATGCCCGAAAACACACTCTTCTCACATAATCCACCCGCAAAAACAGCCTCCAATGGGAATGTGACGTTTCTAGAACATGAACACCTACCCTTTAAATCATTTCCACTTGATAATATATCCACTTCCACTTCCACGATAATCATTTCCACTTCCGTTGTTAATTTTCCTCTCCTCCAATCCTGCCAGAGTATAGTTTGGGAGGAGGTAACAGAGAGTGAAGGTACTTAAAGGGGCAGTAACCAAATATATATTGCTACACTCTCCCCCCCCTGGCTGAAACAACCCATGGTTGTTAAAATAAATAAATAAATAAATAAATCAAAAACCCAAGAACTCCTCCTCGTCTAAGGTTTCTTGAAAGAGGTCTTGAAGTTTCCTCTTTGCCTGGTCGTCCAACTCCTCAGCTGTTGGAAAACACATTTTAAGATTGCACACATGTGCAGTGCGCACATCTTCTCCAGTGGCTTCCAATGCTATGCGATAATTCAAAGGTCCCAGTTGTTTCAGAATCCGGTAAGGCCCTTTCCATTTAGGTGCCAATTTTGCACTAAACTTACGTTGTGCACTGGACTGAGGAAAGTTTCGAAGCCATACCCTGTCTTTGTTTTTGAAAGTGATGTCTTGTCTTTTTTTGTTATAGTTTCGGAGTTGTCGATGTTTGGCTTTTCTGCTGCTCTCTCTAGCTCGAGATTGTAGTTGTTGTATGTGACAAACCACATCATAAGAGGAAGCGTCAGGAGTAAGATTTGGACTGTGAAGTATTTTATCCATTGGCCCGTGGAGTTTCCTTCCAAGCTGCAATTCTGCAGGGGTTACTCCAATGGTCTCCTGGATGGCAGAATTCATGGCAAATCGCAACTCTGATAAGAACTGATCCCATTTCGTGTGGTTGTCATCCACATATGCCGCAATCATGTTTTTAAGAGTTCTGTTCACACGCTCAGTCATGTTAGTCTGAGGATGATATGCGGTAGTTAACTTGTGGGTAATACTCCATTTATCACATACTTCTCTGAACACAGATGAAATGAATTGGCTGCCCCTATCAGAAAGAATGAAGTCTGGAACTCCCCACCGAGTTAAGATTTCTTTTCTTAGAATTGTTGCAACACTCTGAGCAGTGGCGTGACGCATGGGGAAAAACTCAATCCATCGGGTGTAATAATCAACGAAAACCAGCAAGTACTCATTTTGCTGTGTACTTCGGGGTAGTGGGCCCATAATATCAACTCCCAGCATTTCATTTGGACGGGTGGTGGTAATTGATTGGAGTTTCCCTGCAGGTTTCTGGTTATCATGCCTGAGTGTTTGGCATGTCACACAACTCCTGACATGATGTTTCACATTAGTCCACATTCCTGGCCAAAACGCTACTTCCTGGAGCCGTTTATAGGTTTTATAGATTCCTCGATGGCCACTTAGGGGGTGAGAGGGATAATGCTGAAGGAGTGTCGGCCTGAGACTGCTGGGAACATACACTCTATAGTGAATTTGCTCATTCACTAGGTAAGTTTTGTGATACAACTTATCCTCTACCACTTCATATTGGTCAATTTGTGGACTTTGTTTTTCCGCCATCGCCTGCAATATGGTTGTTATTTCACAGTCTTTATGCTGTTCTTCCCACAGGACATCATCTGACACTGGAAGCTCTGGGTGTTGGTCCGTCTTTTGCTTGTTGTAAAGGGTGCAACATGCTGTGATGGGAGAACTTGCTGTAGTGGAAGACCTGGACAAAGCATCAGGGGCTACATTTAATTTTCCTTTACGGTATTCAATGACAAAGTTGAATTTTTGCAGTCTCAGGACCCATCGGATAAGGCGGCTGTTGGTTTTGGTGGATCCCATGACCCATTGCAGAGCGGAATGGTCTGTGACAACAGTGAAGAGTTTATATTCAAGGTAATGTTGCCACTTTTCCAAGGCCCACACAACTGCCAGACACTCTTTTTCTGTTGCCGTGTAGTTAACTTCTGCCCCAGATAAGGTTCGGCTGGCATAAGCAATAACCTCCTCTCTGCCTGGATCTTTCCGCTGTGTGAGAATAGCACCCAGTCCTGTGTCGCTGGCGTCTGTATATACGATAAATGGAACTCGAAGATCAGGGTGGCCGAGAATGGGGGGCGACGAGAGGCAGGCTTTTAACTGGTCAAACGCTTGTTGACACAGCGTTGTCCATTTAAACACTTGTCCTTTTTTTTTCATTGCATTTAGGGGCTCAGCTATTTTAGAAAAATTTGGCACAAACCGGTGGTACCATCCAGATAAGCCCAGGAACCTCTGAACTTCCTTTAAGTTGCACGGGGTAGGAAAGGTGCGAATGGCCTCAACTTTACCTTGATCAGCCGTGATGCCTTCAGTGCTCACCACATGACCCAGAAAAGTGATTTCTGAGAGACAAAACTTACACTTTTTCAAGTTAATAGTCAAACCAGCAGTTTCCAGCCTGTGGAGGACAGTCTGAAGGTCACAGAAATGCTGGTTCACGGAGGGAGAATAAATGATGATGTCATCAATGTAGACAAAGCATATTTTACTTCTTAGCTCCCCCAGGACTGTCTCCATTAGCCGCTGGAAGGTAGCAGGTGCATTTTTTAAACCAAAAGGCATAACATTGAAGTGATATAGACCTGCAGGCACGATAAAAGCAGTCTTGGCTTTACTATCAGGATCCATTGTCACTTGCCAATACCCGCTGTTGAGGTCTATGGTAGAGAAAATGGATGCCCCAGAGAGTGATTCTAGGATCTCTGTGATATTTGGGAGGGGGTAAGCGTCATTTTCTGTAGTTGCATTGACTTTACGGTAGTCTACACAGAACCTTAGTTTTCCATTTTTCTTTGGAACCAGGACTACTGGTGAGGCCCAACCAGAATGTGATGGCTCCACAATTCCTTCTTTCAACATCACGTCCAATTGTTCCTCCATTGCCTGTTGTTTTACAGGGGACAACCGATAGGGCCGTTGCTTGATAGGTACCTGACAGGTGGTGTAAATGCGATGTCTCAGGACCTCGGTTCGTCCAGTTTGGTGAGTACATACTCGTGGGTTGCTTTCTAGGATCTGAAGTAGCTGCTGCTTTTCCTCCAGGGGTAGATGCGCTTTATTTACAGCATCCATAATTAGCGTTGCATCATCCACACGGTCAGATTGTAGCATGGTCAAAAAAGGTTGGGGAGGAGGAACAGCACTCAACAGGGACAAGTTTAGTTTGCTTTTGTTGGTTCTATTCTCCTCCTTCAGAATTGGTGTGTTAACCAGGGGTTCACTGGCATTTCCAGGTTGAAATGGATATTCTTCAGCAAGGTCAGACTTGAAGGAATATTTGTATTCACTAACATTAATCTGCAGGCCGCTGAAAAAGATAAAGTCCAATCCCAGGACGATGGCATAAGCAAGGGCTTGAGAAGGGAGGACAACAACAGGTAATGTAATGGCTTTACCATGTAGATGAATAGTGGTGTTTATCCATCCTAGAGGACTCTCACCTTTGCCATTGGCCAGATAGAGAGGACCACAAGACCATGGTTGGAGCTGGTCCTGGATGGCAAGCTGCTTCATAAGGTTTTCATGAAGTAGTGTGTAACTTGCTCCAGTATCCATGATGGCTTTCCCCATCCAAAAACCAACGCGGATTGGGACTACTAATTGCTGTGGTATAGTCATGAATGCAGTTGATCTTGAAGTGTTTGAGATATTCTGAGTTTCTGCTTGTGACTGGGATGTACCAGAGGCTGCTACAGTGTTACCGGAAGGCCGTCCCCCTGATTTTTCAGAGTGGTGAGAATACTTTCCATGGGTGAACTGTTGTTGTCCAGAAGACTGATGAGAAGATGGACGTACATACAATGGGCAATTTCCTGGAGGATGTGGTCCATTACATCTCCAACACTGTACCGGTGGTTTCTCAGCAGGTCGGTTGGGTATGGTCACTTGGTGTTTTTGTGGATTGGCTTGTTGCTTAAGGCCCACACGCCCCTCATACCTAAGCTGTTCTTCGAAGTCCTTTTCCAGTTGGTGTCCGAGTTTAACCAAATCTTCAACGGTGTTCACCCGACTCCGCAGCTGACTTGCCAGGTAAGGCTTGATATTTTTTAAGATCATTTTTACAATCTCGTTTTCTGTTAGAGTGGTCTTCCATCTTTTGCACAATGCACGATAAGTGAATGCAAAGTCTCTAACTGATTCTTTCTCCCCTTGAACTCTAGTACGGACACGTTCAGCCAGCTCATCCTCATAGTCCTCGGACAGGAAAGCAGAGAGGAATGAGGTCTCAAATTCCTTCCAAGTGGTTATATTAAAACGACTTACTTCCCACCAGTCACGTGCAGTGCCATGCAATACTGTGCGGAAGGTTGCCAAGAGGTCTACATCGGTCAAAGGATGTAGAGCAAGAAAATCTTGACACTTGGTCAAGTACAATAAGGGGTCAATATCATCTGTATGCCGCCCAAAAGTGGGAAAGGTTAATTTAATATGGTCACTTTTTACCATAGGGGTTGATAGAGGGGTTGAAATAGTTTCTGGTGCTTGGGGTGTTGGGAGTGTAGTACTCTGAACTTGAGCTGTTGTTTCTTTCATTTGGTGTTCAACAGTTTTCTTTTTGTACACTTGGAAATCTTTTTGCAGATCGGCTACACAGATACGACATTTGTCAATTTGTGTTTCACATTGCTGAAGATTTGTGGTAACATTATCAAGGCCACCCAGAAGGGTGTGTTGGATGGTTTGGATATCCTGTTGGAACTCTACTCGTAGCCTTTCCACCTGATCCCGAACTGCAGAAGTGATAGTTGCTTCCATTTTCTGAATTTCCTTCGAGAACATCAGTTTCACTGCCTTAACCAATTGGTCGGTCTCAGCTGCCTCTTGTTGTTTAGATGCAGTCAGTAGGGTGAGAACCTGTTGTTTGTTGGACTCCACCTTGGCCGAAAGATCGCTGATCTGGCTTTCACGGTGGGAAGAGGATGCCTTTAATATCTGGGTAAGCTCATTTACAGTTTTCTCCTGGTTTTTCATGAATTCTCTCAGATTGTCCCAGTTACCTTGTACCTGAGCAGTGAATTGGTGTATTTCCCTCCCAGGGGTTGGAAGGATGCCGGGCAAGGCATGCTGATCCATTGAGGAAAAAGACGTAACATCAGGGGACGTACAAAGTTGCATGTTGTCAGGTTCTGGGGCCCAAGTGAGGGGCTGCACTGATATACTGCCTCCTAGAGCAGGGGAGAGCATCCGCACCTGGGTTCCTGGATAGGGGAAGCTGTATGGAGTGGAAATGCTGGGTGGTGCATCCGGTTCATCAATGTCCACATAAGTGGAGTGAGGGGGAGGGGTAGTGGCCATGTCTGGTAATATTTGGGTGTATTGCAAATGTTTGAAAATAAATAAATGAAAATCAAGCGATTGTATGTGGGCAACAGGGGTTTAGGGCTTTTTTCTCAATAGTCAATTTTGAACATTTTTCCCAAACACCATAAAAAAAAGAAAAGAAAAACCCCACCAAATACATATTCAAAAACAAACAACACCAATTGACAAAGATTATTCAAAAGTTCAGGGGTTCACATGCTTTTTCCACACACATTTTCCAAAGTTCACAGTACTAAATTTCAAGTGTCCATGTTTAGTTCAAGTCCCTGTTCGGGCGCCACTTCTGTAACGGTGGTCGCCCAACAATGTAAAAAAAAAATTTGAACAAAAAAAAAAATTCATTAGATGAGACTCGAACCCGGGTCTCCTACGTGATAACGCTGAGTCCTAACCGCTAGACCGCGATGACAATTAAACTCAGCGGCCGGCATCAGTCTTACATCGACTCTCAGTCCCAAAGCCTCGAGAAAAAAAAAACAATCGTTAGTGTTCGGGCGCCAGACAAGTATACACCTGCCACACAGATTTATAATATCGTCCCAGATAGCTATAACAACCACCCGTTACATACGTAAAAAAACGAAACTACATCAGAAATTATATGCACTTTCTTTAATAAGATTAGAAAGTTTTCTCATCAACACAATTTACTTACAAAAAAAATAAATAAAAATAAACAAAATAAATCAACACTCTTTAAATCACAGTAGCACTATATCGTCATGTTCAAATAGTAGAGAAAGAGAAAAAAAAACGAAAAATAAAACAAACTAGCACTCGCTAAATCTGCAGTGTTTGTGTGTGTGTGTGTGTGTGTGTGAATTGATAGAGGGTTTGGGAATATAGCAACGCAACACTGACCCAAGTTGGCAGCACGGGTGGTCAATATGAGTGACTCGGGAACATCGGCAGCGTCAGTCCGTCTTGCTCCTATACTTTGCTCCTCCAAGCCACCGATTTAGGAGTACAAAACTCCAGTCCAAATTTGAGAAAATTGCTCGTGGGTCAACGAATACACCCGCTAGTGAGAGGCTAACCAAGTAGCACTACCTCCTTTCCACGATGCCCGAAAACACACTCTTCTCACATAATCCACCCGCAAAAACAGCCTCCAATGGGAATGTGACGTTTCTAGAACATGAACACCTACCCTTTAAATCATTTCCACTTGATAATATATCCACTTCCACTTCCACGATAATCATTTCCACTTCCGTTGTTAATTTTCCTCTCCTCCAATCCTGCCAGAGTATAGTTTGGGAGGAGGTAACAGAGAGTGAAGGTACTTAAAGGGGCAGTAACCAAATATATATTGCTACAGCATGGAGGATGAAATTACCTGAGGAAAATGTGATATTACTTACAAGTCCAAACCACTGAACCATGGATATACACTGAAGACAAATCTGAATTTGCTGAGCCAGAGCCATAAGACGTGTGAAAATGGCCAGTTAAAGGGCAATGTTGAAAACAGTTCGTTTATAATACTGACAACTTTAAACTTATGTTTGAATATAGCAAGAATTGATTAAATTATGTTATGATTTTATATTTATATGTGGTCTTGAATAAAAGGCTTAGCAGTTGAACTGGCAAAGGTCTGTTCTAGGGGCCCTCAACAGTTTCAGAAGAATGATGGACACAGTATCATTCATTTATGGAATTTTTGACCATAAAAAAAAAAAATCACAAATCTTGCTGCATTATTTCAATTCATGGTCCCTCTCCAAATAAATAATTTGATCCTTTCACTCTGTTGAACATTCGGAAACCGAGAAGTTCACATGGTGAGTGACTCACAGGGAGAAGATGTAATCTGCTCACCGAAAGAGAAAAGGGTAAGGGAAAGATATCTCTTCTAGGTGAATTTATTATTTACTCACTCTCACGTTGTTCCACAACTGTGTGGATTTCCTTCTTCTGCTGAACACAGAAGAAGATAGAGTGAGGAATGTGGGTAACCAAACAGCTGTAGGGCACCATTGACTTCTATAGTGTTTTTTTAAGTTCACGGGGCTCATCAACTGTTAGGTTAGCCATATTCTTCAAAATATCATCTTTTGTGTTCAGCAGAAGAAAGAAATTCATACAGGTTTGGAACAACTTGAGGGTGAATAAATGATGAGAGCATTTTCATTTTTGGGTGAACTATCCCTTTAACAGTAACAATGAACTAATGAAACCGTGCTGAATTGGATTTCTATAGCTATATGAACGCCTCCATTTTAATTGAACTAAAATCATAATATGAAGGCAATAAATATTCAAAGAACATACATAAAATAAAAATAAAACTAAGAACATGGCATGTCAGAGACTGTGTTCCTGTCTGAACTTAAATACAACATGAGGAATATAAGCATGTGTGCTGAAATTGGCACTCGAGCATGTGATTTCTTTTTTCCTTTTTTTCTGCAATTGTGATTTCTGAGGTAGCATAAATCTGTGTTGCTTATCTTCTTTGTGGTGTAGAAATGGCTGGATTGGCACATCTGAGCAGAATGAAATTGGTTGATAATGCCTTGAAGGGACTTCACAACCCACACTACACCAGTGAGTGCAAGTCAATCGTGAAGATGAATTCATATGACCTTAGCACAATTTTTATTCAGAGCTATGACTCTAGAAGAAGTTTCCACTTTATTTAGCTCAAATCGAGCTTTCAAGCCAGATTATAAGCTTATCTCTCAAATACATCTAAAACAGCTCAATAACAGTTTATTTTGTAGTAGAGAAACAGATGTGGGTTGTAGATATTCTTTAAAAAGATGTTGTGAATGCAGAGGTTTACTCCAAACACAACTTGAAGCTTGACATCATGATTCAAATGTGTGGTTGCCTGGCATGAAATATTTAAGCCAGTCTCTGTGTTATTTGTGATACCAATTCACATAATATTCCCCTTAAAGCAATCATCTACAGAACTAATTTCTTACCCAAATCATTCATACGTGTGTGTGCGCGTGTGTGTGCGTGTGCCCGCATGTGCGCGTGTGTGTGTGCGCGTGTGTGAGTGTGCGTGTGCGTGTGTGACAGAGAGAGAGATTGAGCCTCTCAGCAGTATTTGGCAGCGTCTCTACTAATAAAGCTTGCTTCTGAGAAATGTCATGTAGCTTTTCAGGGGATGTTTACACAAAACCATTTTTAACTAAAAACTGAAAAAAATAAAATAATTATTGCCCTGAAATTACAATCTTTTGAAAATGGGTTTTCAAAAAAAAGTTCAAGGTTTCAAACGTTTTTGAAAAAAATAGCATTATCCTCTGTGATGGATTTAAAAAATGTATCATAACTAACATTTATTTTTCTTGCAGGATTCCTCTTATATCAGATATCACGGGTTCATCAAGTTCGTTTTAGGCCTTGTCCACACGGACACGGGTATTTTTATGACCGGAGTTTTTCCTTCCTGCGTTTTAAAAAAAAAATCCGTCCACATGAAAACGCAAAAACACGCTATCAAGCGCTGTCAAGAGCATGCAACACCAGCAGGCGGCGATATAACCCTAACCGTAAAGCCACGTTGGCCAATCAGAAGCCGTCAGCGGCGCAAAAACTCCGGTTTAACTGTCTACACGACAACACTGCAACCGACGTTTCAGAAAATACTCACCCTGGCAGGGGTTTTCAAAAATGTTCGGTTTCAGTGATCTGATACTGCGTTTCCGTGTGATTCCGAAGTGATTAGCAGCCTTGTCACCTGACCTGAATACTGCGTGCTGATTCGCTACACGCTGATCGGACTTATCGGGTTGTGTTCACAAACAACAAGGGTGCTTGTCGGTTTCTGCTGTCAAACAGTGGACAATACCGACTTTTGTGACTACGTGCTATATGTGGAGAATTACACAGCAGTCAGTTCATTTTTTTTTTTTAGATGTGGCGTTTATCAGTTTTTGCAAATGAACTCTTCATATATAGACCTGTTTAGTGTGTTGTCTATGTAAGGTGTGGTTTTGTTGGTGTTCCTGGAAAACCACCTGATCCCATGTGCTCCAAGTGTGTGTTTTCATTTCATAAAAATAAACTGCTTGCGATTAGATCCATGCTTAATCTCTCTTTGCCTGAATCAACCATGACAGCCAAAGTTTGGAGCAAACACGGCCTTTCTTGATTTGCATGTGTTAACTGTGATGTCTTTTAAAAAAGGCATTATCTAGTCAGAGGCCAAAAGAGCTGTCGATGCACATGCCTGATTTTATTGCAAAAAAATCGAATAATCAATCACAAGGCAGCGACGAGCATCTATCACATGTGTTTCCATCTGTGTGCGAGTGTGTTTCTGCACAGTATGTATGTGTGCATGCAGAGAAAGAGAGAGAGAGAGAGAGAGAGAGAGAATAGATAAAAGGCAATTTAGTATGAAAAACAAGGAAATTGTTTGTATTTTTCAGTGTCCTTTTGGGGTTGTGCTTCATCTGCTGTTTAGGCACAAAGGACCTTTGAAATAACTGAAATAATTTGGAGAAGTGATATGGAACTGTAAAGCGGTCGACAGACCTGGATTATAAAGTTTTTTGAACTATAAAATAGTTTGTTGTTTAATTTTCTAGCTGAATGAACATCCTATTAGGTGTGAATGCTGAATAAATTCCTAGAAGACAGAAAAATGGCAATAACTCACCCGCTACTCACCCCGCTACTCACCCGCTACTCACCCCGCTACTCACACCGCTACTCACCCGCTACTCACCCCGCTACTCACCCGCTACTCACCCGCTACTCACCCCGCTACTCACACCGCTACTCACCCGCTACTCACCCCGCTACTCACACCGCTACTCACCCGCTACTCACCCCGATACTCACCCCACCACTCACCCGCTACTCACCCGCTACTCACCCCGCTACTCACCCGCTACTCACCCCGCTACTCACCCGCTACTCACCCTGCTACTCACACTGCTACTCACCCGCTACTTACCCCCTACTCACCCCCCTACTCACCCCGCTACTCACCCGCTACTCACCCCGCTACTCACCCCGCTACTCAACCGCTACTCACAACGCTACTCACCCCACTACTCACCCGCTACTCAACCGCTACTCACCCTGCTACTCACCCCGCTACTCACCCCACTACTCACCCGCTACTCACCCGCTACTCACCCGCTACTCACCCCGCTACTCACCCCGCTACTCACCCCGCAACTCACCCCACCACTCACCCGCTACTCACCCCGCTACTCACCCGCTACTCACCCCGCTACTCACACCGCTACTCACCCGCTACTCACCCCGCTACTCACCCGCTACTCACCCCGCAACTCACCCCGCTACTCACCCGCTACTCACCCCGCTACTCACCCGCTACTCACCCCGCTACTCACACCGCTACTCACCCGCTACTCACCCCGCTACTCACCCGCTACTCACCCGCTACTCACCCCGCTACTCACACCGCTACTCACCCGCTACTCACCCCGCTACTCACACCGCTACTCACCCGCTACTCACCCCGATACTCACCCCACCACTCACCCGCTACTCACCCGCTACTCACCCCGCTACTCACCCGCTACTCACCCCGCTACTCACCCGCTACTCACCCCGCTACTCACACTGCTACTCACCCGCTACTTACCCCCTACTCACCCCCCTACTCACCCCGCTACTCACCCGCTACTCACCCCGCTACTCACCCGCTACTCACCCGCTACTCACCCGCTACTCACCCGCTACTTACCCCCTACTCACCCCCCTACTCACCCCGCTACTCACCCGCTACTCACCCCGCTACTCACCCGCTACTCACCCGCTACTCACCTATGCAACATTGACATAGACACACAACATTCTTTTAAATAGACTATGTTGGCATTAGTGGAATTGCACTAGCATGGTTTAAATCATACTTATCTGACCGTTATCAGTTTGTAGCAGTAAATGAAGAAATGTCTTATCGATCACAAGTTCAGTATGGCGTACCACAAGGCTCAGTACTAGGACCGCTGCTGTTCACTCTGTACATGCTGCCATTAGGAGATATCATTAGTAAACATGGAATTAGCTTTCACTGTTATGCCGATGATACTCAGCTCTATATTTCTTCAAAACCTAACGAAACTTACCAATTCACAAAATTAACGGAATGCATAGCTGATATAAAAAATTGGATGACTAGTAATTTCCTACTACTAAATTCTGAAAAAACAGAGATTCTGATTATTGAACAAAAAACGTCCACATGTAATAAACTAGAATACTGTCTAACACTTGATGGCTGCTCTGTTAAGTCGTCGGTTAGGAACCTGGGTGTGCTCTTTGATGCCAATCTTTCATTTGAAAGTCACGTGTCTAGTATCTGTAAAACCGCATTTTTCCATCTTAAAAATATATCTAAATAACGTCATGTGCTCTCATTGACAAATGCGGAACAATTAGTTCATGCGTTCATGACATCGAGACTAGATTATTGTAATGCTCTACTGGGTGGTTGCCCTGCACGCTTAATAAACAAACTACAGCTAGTTCAAAACGCAGCCGCTAGAGTTCTTACCAGAACCAGGAAGTATGACCATATTAGCCCGGTTCTGTCAACACTGCATTGGCTGCCCATTAAACATTGTATAAATTTTAAAATATTGTTGATTACTTACAAAGCACTAAATGGTTTAGCTCCGCAGTACTTGAGCGAGCTCTTAACGCATTATAGTCCTTCTCGTCTATTGCGATCTCAATATTCCGGCCAGTTAATAATACCTAGAATATCTAAATCGACTGCTGGCGGTAGATCCTTTTCCTATTTAGCACCAAAACTTTGGTATAGTCTTCCTACCATTGTCAAGTCAAGTATATTTATATAGTAGTGCTGCACGATTAATCATATCGCAATCGCAATCGCGATGTCAAGCCTATGCGATTATATGATGCAAAATGCCGCGATTTTATATGAAATATACAAATTAGGGCTGTTAACGCAATTAACGCAGCATCTGTTATTTTTCGTCATCCTTTGGCTAATGTTACATGATCCCGCTCTTATTCGTGCGAAAACCATTCTTGCATGACTAGTCAAAAGAGCGCGCTGTCTGTGAATGTCCTGACTGTGACACATAGAAAGACGCGCGCGGCCAGTATCATGCCTTCATGCGCATGCACAGACTGCGCGCCAGAATACAGTTCTCTTTCGCGCTTGAACGAACAATGACACACACAATTATGCCAAAATATAGTTTTGTCGAGTATCTTCATAACATAAGACCAGTCTTATGATGGACGTAAAAAGTTGTGAGAGAATGAGGCGCGTGTGAGATCCGCGTCTCTGTCAACAACGGCTGCTCTTAAAGGGACAGCATCCAATAATGCTCTGTCAGTAAAGTTAATCAAAGAACAAAGGGAACAGAGAAAATTACTCACTGCTCTTGACTAAATAACTTTTGTAGCTTTAATAAGGATTGTGCCTAGTCTATATATAATTTATAATTTATGCAAACTGTTTGATAACTTTATTCAATTTCTGTATATGTCCTACCTGTTAGACAGGAAGGGCACAGGTAAATGACATTTATTATGGGTTTATGTGAGGATTGTTTGAAGTTCACTTAAATTAAAAGCTGTTATATTTTTTGAAGCCTAAAATGTTTTTAAAAAATTGATAGCTTTCACTTGTAATGACGGAATCACTGTAATGTTGGATGGCTATAATTAATGTCATTTTTATCCAGACATCAATGGTTAATTGATCATTAAAGGTGTTATTAATAATTTAGTTGTTGTTGCTAGTTTGAGTGGAGAAATACACATTAATACACAGAAGTATCACTAATCTGTGTGTGCATTTTGCTTTAGAACCAAGTAAGGTGACTCATGAAACCATTTGTTTATTATATCGCAATCGCACATTGCAATCGCAATATTCACCTCAATAATCGCAATATGACTTTTTTCCCAAATCGTGCAGCCCTATTATATAGCGCTTTTCACAATACAGATCGTATCAAAGAAGCTTCAAAGTATCAGTCAAAACAGCATTACAATGTTTTTGCAGTAACTGTGAGATAAAAAATTTATATGAATGCCTGGCTGAATAGATACGTCTTTAGTCTAGTTTTAAACTGGGAGAGCGAGTCTGAGCAACGAACAATATCAGGAAGGCTATTCCAGAGCTTCGGAGCTAAATGTGAAAATGCTCTCCCTCCTTTGGTGGATCTGGATATCCTAGGAATGACCAGAAGCCTCGAATTTAGTGATCTTAAAGAGCGCGATGGATTATAGGGCTTAGCAATGTTTCTAAGGTGGAAAAAGGCTGTTTTTGTAACATATGAAATATGCTTTTTAAAAGACAGGTTGCAGTCTAATATAACACCCAGGTCTTTTACTGTAGAGGATAAAGTAACAGGGCATCCTACTATGTTAAAGTAGTGTTGTGAGATGTTTTGTGGACGGTTTTTAGAACCGATAAGTATTACCTCTGTCTTGCCTGTATTTAATTAAAGAAAATTTCGCGTCATCCAATCTTTTATATCTTTAACACAATCGGTCAAATCTGTCAATCTGTCAAAAATAATTTAGCGTATTCATCTGGCTGTGATGAAATATATATTTGAGTGTCATCAGCATAACAATGGAAACTAATTCCATGTTTCCTTATAATATTACCAAGTGACAGCATATATACTGAGAATAATAGAGGGCCTAACACAGATCCCTGCGGCACTCCATGGTTTGCCGAAGTTATGATCGATTTTTCTCCATTTAAATAGACAAAATGGTAGCGGTCAGATAAGTATGACCTGAACCAGCTTAATGCTTGTCCTTGAACACCAGTATAATTTTGTAGTCGATCTAAGAGTATTGTGTGATCTATAGTATCGAACGCAGCACTAAGATCAAGTAAAACTAGTATTGAGATACAGCATTGGTCCGAAGCTAAAAGTAAATCATTTATGATTCTAATAGTTCACCTTCATCACTTGTGTCCTGTTAATCACCTTCATCTGTATCACCTGGTTATGTTCATCAGTGTCTGTATTTAGTTTGTTCAGTTCATTCAGTCCTTGTCGGTCGTCGTCTTTGTATAGTCATATTTAGAGTGTTGTGTTTGCCATTATGCCTGCCTGTTCCTATTTGTTGAATTTATATTTAGTAAATGTTTTGCATTGGAGCTTTTGTGACTCTGCCTCCTTCTTCATCCTGCACAACGCGTGACACTTCCACTATAGGTAACACTTCTTTCAGTAGTTTTTGGTATAGGTTCTAATAAACATGTTGTTTTAGATGAAGTGATAAGTTTGTTTAACTCTTTTTGTTCTATAGTTGTAAAGCATTGTAATTGTTCTTGCGGGGTGATAATTGCGGCTGAATTATAAGGCGCGAGCAAAGATTGAACGTTTACAATTGTGGTTCTGATGCTTTCAATTTTCTCAGTGAAGTTCATGAAATCATTACTACTAAACTGTAACGAGGTATTTTGTTCAGGCGACGTCTGTTTATTTGTTAGTCTAGCCATGGTATTAAATAAAAACCTTGGAATGGTTTGGTTGTTTTCTATTAATTTGCTGAGGTGCTCAGCCCTGGCCGTTTTTAGGGCCTTTTTATAACGTGACATACTGTCTTTCCACGCGATTCTAAAGACCTCTAAATTAGTTTGTTTCCATTTACGCTCTAAATTACGTTTTTCTCTCTTTTTAAAACATGCGTAGTATTATTGTACCATTTTCAAAAATAACATCGTGCACACCTGTGAGTTTTCAGAAAAGTGTTTGTTTACTTTACACGAACCCGTGTATATATGCCATCAAGAGCATGCCAGACCTGTAGGTGTCAGTGTAACAAGAAGCTCACGCCCACATCAGCCAAGCAGAATCCCGGAAATCCTTAACAAAATAGAGCAGGGCTGCGTCTGAAATAGCGTACTATGTGAGTAGGTGCTACATTTAAATAAGAACGTACTTCGCGACCGTTAAAAAAGTACGTTCTATATAGTATGAATACGGGTAGTATGAATGAGTCCGGACTTACTACATGCGCCATGTTGTTGTCGCGTGACATACGCTGTCATAACAGTGCGAAATTTAAAGAGTCCATTCCACTGACTGCACCAACGTCGCGCTGTTCTTAGTTCTGCTTTGTTTTCATCTGCGTTTTTACGTCGTCCGAGCCGACAATCAAGAGGAGGCGTCGGTCAGCTGCTCGCAGATCACGCCTTTTGTGGAGTTTCTCAAATAACATTTATTTACCTAATAAATTTTACCTCATAAAACACACACACAACCCCTATGAACAATGACAGATATTGATTTTTGGCAAGGAAAAAGCCATTTATTTGCTTGTGATATTACCATTGATAAATAAACATGAATGAATCCATAGAGATATGGATGTGTGTCTGTGTTTATCTCTACCATAGCTAACGTTACAGCCGCATCTCCGGTTTCCGCCATTTTCAAATATAACGACAACTCCTCTCCCGTGGCATCATGGGATAGTAAAGTGTCCATCATATGCGCACTTCAGAATCTCGCCGGAAGTAGTAGGTCATCCGGGGACTTTTCGCCTACTGTTTTTCGAATTCTATGATTTCGGACATACTACTCTGCTCGCGTACTGTTTTTCGCATACTATATAGTAGTGAAGTATTCGATTTCGGACGCAGCCCAGCTGTATAGAGTGCCGAAGTTATGACGCCACTTTGTAGGCCAAAACGCGGAAGTGAGTTAGCATTTTAGCACTTCCGGTTCCCTCGCCCTAAAGTCTATGGGTTTTTTTAATAGATTTTTGCTAAATTGCCTGAAATAAGGTCTGTGGTTAAAGCCTCTAAATATTTTCACGTTTTGATCTATGACATAAAACACACTAGTTATAACCTGCTTGTGTTTTTTTAAACTTTTTACCGTTATCATTTTATATCTAATGGTTTTATTTAGGCTTCAAAATGTATACGTTTTGGATTAACTTGTAAAGATTATCTTGAGAGAGAAAACGTGTAAGGGTCACAACTCTTTGTTGAACACAGACCTTATTTTTTGCGATTTTCCAAAAGTCTATGGGGAAAATGCATAGCTTTTCGATCGAGGGAACCCATGCGCCGCTAGCTTCCGAGTTGTCCGACAAAGTGACGTCATAACTTCGGCACTCTATTTGTTGGGATATTTTAATTCCAAAGGCCAAGGGAACTTTATCAGGATGCAGTATCCTGGATCCATGAAATAACTGGCCTTTAAAAATAAAACTCTGCTGCCTCTATGGGGATTTAACACAGGGCTGTCCTGATTTATGCACCCTGTATTTAAAGGAAGAACATTTGGTAACACTTTAGAATACTGTATCTTACTTACTGCATAACTAATAAGGAATTACTGAAGAACTAATAGGTAATTATTTATTAATACTTAAGTCACTACTGTTAACTACTGAGGAAGATGTGTTAACTAATCAGTATGTAATATAATTGTATGATTGTGTATCAGTTAGTTAATCAATAGCTAATGAATTCTGCCATACCTCCTGAAGAACTACTATCAATTATCTACTAATTAAGGTTCAAGAAAAATAACTAAGTAACTACTACTGAACAGTCATACACAGTAGTCAGTGTGTCATTCTTCAGCACTAATAAGAAAGATAAGTGCAGACGTTTACCTATAGGCTATGATCTGCAAATAAGCAAACTTTTTATTTCATTAGAAAAACTTATCATAATGTATATTACACCTTATTATACTTAGTTCTTTTACATTTTAAATTTCTTTTCTAAAATTCTAAAATGTTTGTTAAACGAGTTTAAATGTAGGCAGTATTATACTAAAACGAAATAATTTTTTTGCTGTATTAAAAAATGTTCTCATCTGAAAAAAGGAAGATATCATGTAAACAAATAATTGTCGTGTATTTTACAAAGGTTTAGATGAATACATTAATATATATTTTTTTTACAGTAATTTTACAGTATGTGGTAATTGTTTATTAATTACTAATAAGTTCCTTATATTTTCACTTTAGAAGACTGTTTCAGATTATTAGTAGCCTAATTCCTGGATAAATATTTGATAATTATTTATTAATTACTAATGGGTTCCCTATATTTTCACTTTAGAATACTGTTCCAGGTTCTAAGTTATTCCTGCAGAATTATTTGATAATTATTTATTAATTACTAATAAGTTCCCTATATTTTCGTTGCCTCAAATACATTAATTTACTCAATGGCATTCTATGCTGAGGAAAACAGACACACACAGTACTGTATATAAAATATACAAATAATCTGAGGTTAGTTTTGTATGACTGTTCAGTAGTTAGTTCTTAGTTATTTTTCTTGAACCTTAATTAGTAGATAATTAGTAGTAGTTCTTCAGGAGGTATGACAGAATTCATTAGTTATTGATGAACTAACTGATACTTCACACAATCATAAAATTATATTACATACTGATTAGTTAACACATCTTCCTTAGTAGTTAACAGTAGTGAAGAAGTAGTTAATGAAGAATCACCTATTAGTTCGTCAATAATTCCTTATTAATTATACAGTAAGTAAGATACAGTAGCCTATTCTAAAGTGTTACTGGATATTTATTCATTTACGATACATTATTCATTCACAAAGAAAATTGGTGTCCTTAAAGGTTGGATTTTTCCTAATTTTTTATTAAGGCAATTAAGATCAATTTCCAAAAGATTATGCATATGGATGGATCCGGCGACTCAAAACGGGGATTGGAGGTAACGGAACAAATTTTTTTTTTACACTGCCTACATACACACACACACACACAGCGTTAAGTTTTTTTAAAGTAAAAAAAAAAAAAAAAAAAAAAAAACAACCTTACCAACAGTGTGTATCAGGGCAATGTTTATTTTAATTTCAGAACATGCACTGCCAACCCGATCTCACGACCAATTCGTACGAATTTGTACGAGTGGCTAATTCGTAACAATTCATACGACCTCACTCGTATGAATTTGTACGAATTTGTAGGATTTTTGCTAAATCGTACATATTTTACGAATTCCAAATTCGTATGAATTCACACGAATGACCTACCCCTGACCCCGCCCCTAAACCTACCCATCACGTGGGTTTAGACAAATCGTACGAATCCGTACGAGTGAGGTCGTATGAATTCGTACGAATTAGCCACCTTTTAATCACTCCTACAAATTCGTACGAATTGGTCGTGAGATAGCGTTGGCACTGCATAGTTGAGAAATTTTTGCTTGTTTGGGATCTGAGCAGCGTATTTGGAAATAGTTAAGCAAACTTTGTTGTCTTTTTGACATTTTTCCCCTGAGTGAGGCTAACAGCAATCTCAACCAGCACTACAAGCGCATTTGTCACTTGAAGTGCCTCCGCTCCCTCTCCCCCTTCTGTCACACCGGACGAGAAGCGTCGTGTCTAGGACAGTCTCGAGGTATCGCTCACCGGACGCGCATTTCTCAGTTTATGGCCAGCAATAATGTTATGTTTAAGGACATTATGGAATTAAGATAATGTCTGTATTATGTTATGATTGTACTGTACAGTTAAATACAATCGGTCAGCAGACTCTGAACACTTTACCTCAGAGCTTCCGTTAACTGAATGAAATGAATCCGATAACATCAGCAAGGATTAGGCAATCAGGTACTGACTTCAACGAGGGGGGTAATATTTTGGCAGGGGGTCGAAATTCGGCACAACACCTGCTCAAATTAAGCCCTGGAAATGTCTCTGTTTTTCGAAATAACCGTGTACGTGTAAATGGGGCCATAGTCCTAAATTCGATATTACTTAGGCTACTGATTAGTTTAGCTCGTTTCTATAGTAGTTAATAGTAGTAGTTGTAGTGTTAATGTACTACTCATTAGTCCTGTATTACTTCCTGCATAGTTACTTATTAATGACGGACCATAGTGTTACCAATGAAATTTAAGGCAGCAGCATACTCTCACATACCGTTGCACACATATCAGTTCACTTTCTACCTCGACAAATTATAACACTAGAGAACAGCACATACATATTTCAAGATAAACAGAATCACAGTTGTTGTTTTTCTTAACCTTTATTTTACCAGGGAAAAAAATCACATTATGATTATAATCTCTTTTACAAGTGAGCCCTGGCCAAGAAGGCAGCATAGAGAACACACTTTAACAAACAAAGTAACAAACAGACAGGGATATTAAAAATTTAAACAAAAAAAATCACATTTTAAAACAATCAGTAAAACAACAACTGTTTACAGTAAAACAGTTGAACCCTTATGCAACACACAGTACAACTGATATTATAACTCAACATTGTGCATTATGACATAATTTTCATGACATTTTCATTCCAAAATCTCATTACTTTCAATTTTGGGGTGAAATATGACCCTTGACAGGTTCATGTTCTTGACATTTTCTATGAGATCTTTTTTTATTTTTTTTTATTAATCAGGTGATTTGATGAATTTGGAAACCTCGATTGTCCTTCAGGGCAATAGAAACGCAGATAAACACTCCTCAAACACTGAAGATTGTGTTCCGTCACTATTGAAGGAATGCTTGCTGGAACAAGCTCAGGTGACGTATATTACAGTGTGGGCCGCTAACATTAAGATTTTCCCTTTCGGATAGCATTACTCGAGTGTGATGCAGTTACCTCAAGGGACAGAAACCTGTTGTGAGTGTGTAAATGTGCCTAATGTGGGCTGTAAGACTGCACCTGCTCTGAGATCCTCAAGCCGTAGCAGAACAATGCTGCCAAATGATATGCCTCGTACTTAAAAAGCCCTCTGGTGTGTTTGTGACATAGACAAGACTTACCTGTGTGTGTGTGTACATGTTTTTCTATCCCGGGGAGGACGTAAACCTTAATGCACGCAGACTCATGGGAACTCGTGTCACTGTGGGACCTAAATTGAGGAACACAAGCTTTTAAATCATATAGAATGAGTTTTTTTTTTAACATTCAAAAATGCTGAAAGTTTTCTGTGTGTGTCTGTGTGTGTAATAGGTAGGTTAAGGGACCAGGTTAGTGTGTGTGTGTGTGTGTGTGTGTGTGATTGGTAGGTTGTGTGTGTGTGTGTGTGTGTGTGTGTGCGTGTGTGTGTGTGTGTGTGTGTGATGGGTAGGTTGTGTGTGTGTGTGTGTGTGTGTGTGTGTGTGTGTGTGTGTGATGGGTAGGTTGTGTGTGTGTGTGTGTGTGTGTGTGTTTGTGATGGGTAGGTTTAAAGGTTGTATCAGTGATTTCAGGCCCAAAAATAAATGTCTAATCTTTCCTAATGATCCGCTAGCTGCCCGCCCCATAAGCATGCCGTCAAAAAACCGCGTCTCTGTAGGCAGCCTAGGCTCTGAAATCTGCACACAAAAACAAATGGGTACAACCACCACTCAAAACCAAAATAAACAGTGTTTCAACCAATCACCGACAGGGGCGGGTGTTGCTCCGACTTCGCGTCCAGCCGTGAACGAGCTCAAAACCTCACAACACCCGCCCCTGTCGGTGATTGGTTGAAACACTGTTTGTTTTGGTTTTGAGTGGTGGTGTACCACATTTGTTTTTGTGTGCAGATTTCAGAGCCTAGGCTGCCTACAGAGACGCGGTTTTTTGACAGCATGCTTATGGGGCGGGCAGCTAGCGGATCGCTAGGAAAGATTAGACATTTATTTTTGGGCCTGAAATCACTGATACAACCTTTAAGGGCTGGGTTAATGGGTGTGTGTGTGTGTGTTTGTGTGTGTGAAAGAAAGAATGCCTTTTCTTGGTAAGAGGAGGTAATAACAGGGTTTTTCCCAATGATGTGAATACCGGTCTGGCATGTCTCAAAGACAGCTGATGTTTGCTGTCGAATTTAAGGTTTTTCCAGCGCCTGGTCACATGTCCGACCAGTTCATGACACTGATTTGTGTTTCACAAGCCTTAAGTACACATGCACTAATAACACATGCATTTGACAGATTGAGAGCTTTTTTTTTATTTTATTTTTTTTTAATAAAAAAAACAGCTTTTCAATATGTTATTTCACTGTCGTCTCTTTGTTGCATTGTTTGTATTCTGGTGTTTTCTCAGGTGTTACAGCGCCCTGATCCCTCAAGACACAGCGATCGCTTTCGCCACGGCACCGCAGATTCAGAAGCACCTTTGAGTAAAAACATGAAACACTTCTGTCTTACATCGAGAACAGAACATAAAAACCATTCAGTTATTTTATTCAGAAACATAATTCTCAATCCTACACGTGAATCCTCACAATGACAAGGATGATGAAATGTTCAGTTACAAAAGAGCCTGTATGGAGATAAACTGACAGAACCACCCACATGAAAACACCCTGTGTTTCTACAGAAGAACTGAAGTCGAGATGCCATCATTTAAGGCAAGCACATACGTCCCAGAAGCTTTCTGACAGCCTCCTTGTAATACAGTCTTGTATAAAAATGGGCAATTCACAGAATCAGGATTGTGTTGATATATCAAAACTGACGCCAACATTACAATGCTTTATACCCACTGTGAAGCACGTGATTTAGTGCACCAAGAAAGAGTCCGTGAAACATTGCACATGTCACATTTAAAACATCTCTCTGTCAGTGAGAGGAAGATATAATCTGTCAGAAATAGAAACTGTCAGGCTTATCTGAGTGAACTATGAGCTGAGAGGATAGAGATAGAGGGAAGAGGAGTGTCCTCGGCGTGTCGGACAGGTTTACTGCCTCCGGCCAGTGAGACGCTCTTTTTATTTGCATGTGAAAACTTGAGTCCCCACCCTTCCCCAGGTTCTCAGCCCTGCTCATGTTAAAACACATTCAGGTTTTTTTCTCTTTTTTTTCCTGAGTCTAATACTTCAGCTCGTCACATACCTCATCTGCACTGGAACAACACCGGATAAGAATGCTAAGACCCCGCATGAGGAGTTCCTCTTGAGTAAGTAACTTTTTACAAACGACATAGTCATATTCAGTGTTCATAGATGCTGAATATTCTGGAGGTAGTTTGCAGACAGGTTACTTTGCTGTATATCTGCCGCTATTGTTTTTGCATATTGAAAGAAACATTTCAGTACTTAAGCACAATGCATGACGCTATTACAGACTAGATCTGGAAAGGTGAAGGATTAACTAAGGGTTCTCACAGGCAAACAATCTTTTCTAAACATGGATTTTAGTTCTAGTTTTTAATCCTTGAATGCGCTGATGTCTTATTTTGTATATTTTCATTGCAAAATTTAACAAACATAAGATACAAAAACAGACAAACTTTCAGACAGTAAACAAGTTATAGTGCAATAGTCAACAAGAAAAATATAATTTACCTATTGAAAATGATTTGCCAAGAGATCAAGAAAAAGAAAAAACAAGAGTGGAGGGACAAAATTTAATAAAAGCATATTATGAAGCGCAACAAACCGAACAAATCTTAGAAAAGTTTCCTGAAATCTCTCAAAATGAGCTTTTTATTATTCTTGGTTTGAATGATGTGTTTAGTGAAATTGTGCTTTTGCAAGTGAAATAATTTTTTAAGAGCTTTTGAATATAAATATGCCCGTATGCGTATAAAAATGTGACTTGGCATAAGATAATATCCATAGATATTAGATAATGACAGATAATGATAAGATAATGACATAATATACTTGACATAAGACTTCATTGCATCTGTTGTTAAAATGAATGAAATTTAAAGTCAAACTTTGCTATTGCACACAGATCAGTTCACTTAGACAATATATATTTGAACTGTATATTTCAATATAGAAAAGAATCGCAACCCTTGTGCGATAGTAACCAATATAATGACTCTCTCCCACACAACTCTCATAAACTGCATTGAACCATTATTTACATTAATATAAAATTTGCCAATAATCTCTCAAAACTAATTGTTTTAAGTCAAACCAAACTAACTTTTTCAAGTTGTATATAAATATACAGTATAATTATAATATAATCGTACACCAGTGAAGATACTATTATTGCAGTAACACGTTTCTCTCACAGAAAGGTGTTTAACACCCAGCTTTAGTTGTGGTTGACTAAACCTTTGTTTTTTAGTCAGGATATTACTGAGAGCAGGAGCGGCTCAGATCGACTCAGATCGCTTTAGGCCCGTGGAGATCTCTGCACCTGCGGATCAAGTCAAGGCAGGTTATACATTAATTATGCAGGATGGGATGAATCTGGAATATGATTAACACTGACGGGTTCTGGGAAATAACATTTAATAGCATTAAGGTGTTCTAGTGTATAGTTTTCTGAATGCATGCTACAGTTTTGTTCACCTCTCCCTAATTGGTACATTCATTCTTAAAAATAAAGGTTCTTTATTGGCATTGATGGCGTTCCATCAAGAACATTTAAAATCCACATCCATGGAAACTTTCCATTGCGCAAAAACGTCTTTATAGGGAAAACAAGAAAAGAAAATGACATGACACAGACACTTTCCAAATGAATGATTAATTTGGAAGAGCTCTTAATTTCTGAAGAACTCTAGTCACTATTAGTTAATGTTTTTTTTTTACTCCACAATATTCTATGAAATCCTTAATGTTGACTAATACCACATCAAAGGTCTATTGACTTGCCCACAGTTTAATTAACAGTCTTAGTGTGTTTCTTTGAAGGTGAAGTATAATTTCTATGCCACTAGATTGTTTTAAAAGCCTCAAACGAACTGTAAATACATTATTATATTATGTTTTGCCAGGTTTTTTTAGTGACAGACTCTTAAAAGCGTAAAATGGGCACTATAGGATAGTCACTATAGTGGATTAAGGGTTTGGTGGCACTGGGAAATCATCTTTGTCATAACATAATTCTCCTGCAGCTCCAGAGTAATTATCAATGCCAAATCCAGCTAATGTGATTGTATAAGTCTTTAATGCTGATGTTAGCTGGTATAGAGTGATCTGGCGCTGGCGTCTCCAGACTCAGGTACACTTCGCCTCTGTTCGTAACCACTCCTCAAGCCAGAGCTGGCCCGCTTTGGACCAAGGTATTCGTCGTCGGGCCAGAACCCCTGGCCGTTGGGAAGCCCGGACGAGGCCCGATCAAGCCCCGGAAGTGACAGTGGAAACGCGGCTATTGAGAGAACTTTAGGCCTACTCTAGACCTCCTTAGTGGACAACATTTAAAGATTTTTTAACTATCTACGAACTGTCCTGCACCCAGCAAACAGAACTTATTGAGTTGGAAATGAAGGTTCTTGTTGTTTGAGAAGTCCTGAATCAGTAACAAAGCAGCGTGATGCAATAACATTAACATTTTCTCACATTTTCAGTCGCAGAAATATTAATTACAGAGCAGCTTTCTCATTACAGGAACAGTGAGTCAGTCAGTTTCATCATCAGGAGAACATGTTACATCTGGAGACTTTACTCACTGCTGTTACTCAGTGTTTTAACTTTTTAAATGAGGACTCATTAAAAAAAAAATAGTTTTATGCATAATTAACAGAATAGTTCCTGATGAAAATGTTCTACTTTCTATTGCAACTTGGGTTCAGGGGGTTCAGGGTAGGGAGGATCTTACTGGACAACAAAAAGATGGCCTATGGTATTATGGCTACATTTACATTGCATGATTCATGTGACCTAATTTTTTTCAGATCGGATATTAACAACGACCATGTAAGCAGGAAAAAAGCACATGAATTCTGAAAATCTCAGATCGGTTTCAGTCCTCATTCATATGTGGAATTAAATCTGATGTGAATTGGATACATGCATTTGCATCTGCCATGTAAGCAGACAGATCGGACGTCAATGAAAGTCGTATGTTATTGAAAAAGCCACTGTGACGAATGACATCATCTCAGGTGGACACCAACCACAGCGATCACAGCGATCATTGTACATTCGCATTGTACATTGTTGTACGAATTGTGAAATATAAACTTGCAATTGCGAATTATAATGTCCAGCTCTAAGGGAAAAAATACTGACTTTTTTTTCCTCAGAATTGCGAGTTTATATCTCACATTTTCCTGACTTTAAAACATGCAATTGCAACTTTATATCATGCAATTCTGAGATAAAAAGTCAGAATTGCAAGATGTAAACTCGCACCTGTGAGAAAAAAAAAGTCTTTTTTATTTTTTATTCTGTGGCAGAAACAAGCTTACATGGATATCGGATATGGGTCACTTTTAAAAGATATAGATATAGAATCAAGACCTGCCGTGTAAATGCGTCCCATGTCTTTAAAGACACATCATATAAACAGCTCTCAAGTGTGACGGTATTGATGTGTGGGATCCATCATTTCACACCAAACAACATGTTCAAACAAGCAGTCCCTGCACTGAAACAAACCATGAAGTGGCAGAAACTCAATCTCAAAGCTACAGTATATTTTGGGTTGTATAATAAAACTTGTCTACAAGCCAGTGATGAATGTCCTATGAGGGTCTAATTGGAGACATTTGAACAAAGAGTGCTGCAGTGATGATGTCGAATTTTTCCATTGGCTTTTGGATTATAACAGGAAATAATCTCTGTGACCAACGAAAGTTTATGATTCTTACACAAGGCTTCTGAGAACTCTTTCAGTCTTTATTTAAGTTTGAGTTAGAAAAGGCATTTAACCAAACACTCATTTAAACCAAACCCTGTTGACTTTGGAACCGGAAGTGCTAAATGCATCTCGTTTCCGGCTTTTATCCTACAAAAGTATGTTATCCTTGCAGCACTCTGTAAGCTGGTGAAACCAAAAACATAATAATGTGCAAAGCTTGGAAAACCTTAAAAGCAAAGATGAAAAAGCTCCAATTTATATTGCAACAAAATATCTATGCAAGATGCAATTATATATGCCCCAAGATGATGAGTTATACTATTGATGTACAGAATTGTCCTAGATGAACATGATGTGTGTTTTTTCTTAGGTGGCGAAGGCTGTACGGCGTTTGAGGGATCCAAATCAACACCGCGATGGAATCCGATTTTTCACTGCTGTCCTCCTCAAAGGGAGAGTTCAAGGCAGAAGATTTCATACAGCCGCATTACAAGGAAGCCTATCGGTTAGCCATCGACTGCCTAGTCAAAGACGGAGAAGTCTCTTATCAAAATTTCATCAAAGAGGAAGGCATTTGCAGTTTCCTCTCTGAGGAGGAAATCAAGCATATTACACAGAGCGCTGTACAGCCGCCCACAAGCAACCACTCAGAAGAAGTGGACTGTCCGCAGGTCGACACGTCCTCCACGGGTACATACTGGCCCACTCACTCAGACACCGACCCGCCAAACCTGGAGTTAGGCTGGCCAGAAGTCCTGCACCGAAGGCTTGAGACCAGCGTCGACCTGCTCTTCCACCCGCCGAGGCAAAACAGCCCCACTATCAAGGAAGTGATCCGCAGACAAATACAGGACGCCAGGCAGGTAATGTTGATAAAACAGCACGCTGAAAAGGGTGTAAATAAACGCCTCTTCAGAACCAGTCCTTCTGTAGACCATGTTCTTTTGAGCTGCACTCAGAGTTAAGAAACACATAAGCAGGCACTAAAGCGTACAGCCCAAATACACTTTTGCTAGTTTAATGACGGTATAAATGGTCGGTGCTCCCGATGCATGATCTAAAGGGGTTGTCCCTATTCTCTTAATGAGTAATGGGTGTGTTTTGGGCTTTACGTGCAATAAACCAATCAGAGTCTCATCTCCCATTCCCTTTAAAAGCCAGTTGCGCTTGCGCCATGGCGGATTACAGCGGATTAAAGCTGTGTGTGTGTGTGTGTGTGTGTGTGTGTGTGTGTGAGGTTAAAGCAAGCAGGCCATCTACGGAACAAGCCGGATTACACCATATCTTACAATAATAATCTTTTACATTCTAATCCTTTTATTTTTAACATTTTGCATGTTTGTGTGCTGCTGCACGTCCCTGTGTGTTTAATAAGCAGAGTGTGTGTGTATTACACATTGTTGCCAATGGTTCTACGATCTACTTAGGCTTGCGATGCTTTTAATAAACGCAGCCCTGGTGTGGTGTGTTTCCCAAAAGCATCGTTAGCCAATATAGTCGCAAGTCCTGAGTCTGTGTTTCAGGACAGCATCGCACAGTTGTGTGTTCGTAGTGACAGCTCTCGACCTGTGGCTAGAAGCAGAGTTTCTTGTTTTTATGAATTGGGACTCAATAAATTCTTATCTTGAGCCAAATAAGCAAACTGACGTTCAGAAAAATCGGTATCTTTTATTTAGAATGAATTAGCAAAACGCCAACGGTTTCGGGAAACAGTCGTGACTATCTAGATGATTTCTTCAGCTATGCATAGTAAAGCAGCGAGTTACATTTTTGTATGGGAAACACACCCTGGATTAGTAATTGAAAGGTTGTGGGTTCAAGGCCCACAAGAGCTGATCCATGCCCGTAACAAAGCACTTAACCTCAGGTTGCTCCAGGGACCCTGTTTCAGAAGCTGTAAGATATACACCACTATCAAAGATGGTGCAGCATGTTGATAAGGTCACTCTTTGGAAAAATTGTTTCACTGTCACCCTGTTGAGTGTGTGAAAATAAATGAACAAATCTTTGAAAGGCTATAGTGTGCACACTCAGATGTTGGATGTCCCATTCATTTTCTTTATAGAGAAATAACTTTTATAAATATTGTTTTAACAATATTTCAAAACAAAATTGTTTCAAGAAAGGCCTGCCATGAGCTCTAAGGCTTAAGCGATAAAATATGCATCTGTAGAAGCCACAAGCCAGTGTTTATTTAGCTAATTCTAGTGAAGAACTACACTACCCACAATCCTGAAGCAAAAACTGATGTCAAACAACATATATATTTGTATAAATTTGAATAAGATTTTACAGTATAGCTATAATCAATGACTTAAAGTGTACTTTTGCCACTTTGTATTTTTACAAAGTAGGTAGTATATGTAAATGAACAATGTTTACTCGTTCTCCATGTTATCTGGGCCGAGAAATTCATGTTTATTTCAGCAAATTGTCAGCAAATCTTTTGACAGCTCCAGGGCTTTCATGAAAACTACAGTTCTCGTACCCGGCAACAATACAAGTCGACACCATTATGACCAAAAGTTTACTAAGAGGTATTTACTGCTAAATCAAGGTGCTGTTTGATTCTGATAAACACATCCATAGCAGACTGCATGGCAACATTCCCAGTGCATTATGGGTGTTGAAGTTTTCCTACCTATTTGGCAAAAAGGAAGACAACAGCCTTTTTCTCTTTTTTGCTTTTCCTCTGTTTTCTCTGATCAGCACTGATCTAAAAAAGAAATGTTTCACCTTTCCACTGTAGGCAGGCAAGTTTTATTGAAAGCCCATTTTGTCAGCAGTGAATTACCACTTTAAAGTCAATAATTGTATATTGTGTCAATGTTTGTTATTTGATTACATAATTCTTACTGCTTCATGGAGTGAGTGTTTCATTCACTCATTTAAAAAAAATTAAGTACAAAAAATTTGTTTTTCTGAAAATACGTTTTCGGTTTATGATAGGTTTGCCCATTTTTTTTTTTTTTTAATGCCTATGGGAAAAATAAATGCTGAAAACGATCCAATGTAGCTAACAAAGGGGGACAGCTGGTCATAACAATTCACGTAATATGTTCGTTTAAATAGTTCTCAAATAAAGTCTCTTGCCAACTAGATAGTGAGTTTTTTTTTTTTTTTTCTTGCAGCTTGCAGTTTTTCTTCAGGGCCTAATAGTGACAGATCAAGGCAACATGAGCAAAGCTCTTTCAAATGTAGAGATACAACGTACGTCTTTGATCTACACAGGAATCACCTATAATATAGACATGCTTCTTTAGCCCAGCAGACAGCTTCTACCTTGAAAGTTAAGGGAAATTTTTCCCTAAAGATATGTCTTTCTAAATAAATATTGGTATGCTACCTGAAAACATCAGAGTGGCTCTCAGAGTACTCTGTGGCTGAAATAATATCAATTATTACATAAATTGAAAGAAAAATAATAACTTAACTTTAGTTCAATGTACCATTTTTTTCATGACAATTAAGCATATTTATTTCATGTCGACTTTAATGCAGATTCGATTTTTTTGCTTGCTTTATTTTACATTGTGTGCACAAGAAAGTACTGAATATAAATAAACTACATTGACTTATCATGGTTCAACATTATTTATTTTAATTACTGTATGCACACATACAGAAGAGGACTAAAATAAAGTATGCTATTTTTATGGTAACGGTCATTGTAATGATTTATGGTAATGATTGCTTAATTGTCATGAAAATAATGTCACATTGCAAACAAAATATAATTTCTTATTTCTTTCTTTTTTTAATTTGAGTTTGATTTAAAGCCTTAACTTCGCTATGTAGTTTTTTGTCTGAATTAGGGCTGCTTATTGCCAAGATAACTATCATGATACAGGGCAGGGATGGGCAACTTCGGTCCTGGAGGGCCACTGTCCTACAGAGTTTAGCTCCAACCCTGAAAAAATCACCTGCTTGTAATTTTCTTGTAATCCTGAAGACCTTGATTAGCTTGTTCAGGTGTGTTTGATTAGGGTTGAAGCTAAACTCTGTAGGACAGTGGCCCTCCAGGACCGAAGTTGCCCATCCCTGATACAGGGGTTACGATACTGTCATAGTCACCAGCTCCTTCACTACATTTCCCAGCATCCTCCTTGGTCCACACCTGCTCCTCCTTCACAATCACCTGCACCTGTCAGCGATCTCCCTCATTAACTTCTCCATAAAAACACTCACCTTGTGTTCCCTCATCATCCAGTCTCATTTATCTCGAGTGTGTATGGAAGGTTTGGACCCATACCTCCCGTGTCTTTACCTGTGAGATCTCCAGCGTCTGTGTCCTGTGCTTTCCTCTACCTTGTGTTTGCCATTTACCTGTTTGTCTGCCCACTGCTGCTAAATAAACTCTCCGGGTCCCTGTGCCGTAACAGAAAGACTGGACCTAGACAGATTGCAGCACAATGGGCATCCTCCTCGACCCACAAGATCCCACGACCTATTCCCAGGGGCGGACTGGCCATCTGTGTGATCTGGAGAATCACAGAACGGCCGGTACTCCAGGATGGCCGGCGGGCCGGCCCACCACACACGCAGCCATCACCTGTTTTTTCCCCCCACTAATCATAATACATTTCTTTTCTACGCAAATGGATGAGGGAGTCGATCGCGCGGGCGCGGCCGACAAGGAGTGTATTTTGTGTGCATGTGAGTGTATTGCCCTCCCTCCCTGTTAATTAGTTTAGTCTACTCCATTGCGTATCTTGAAACACGCCCTCTTTCATGTCCTGGAACACACCAAGCCAACGCCGGTGAACTAGCCCTGATGAAAGCCGACTGTGCTGTCACCTCACATCACGGGATAAAAGCTACACTTGTACACGGTGAGAGAACTACAGCCGACTGTCAGCTATGGCTAATGCGCGTTCTGCGCCTGCGTGTAAATGAGACAACTGTCTATTTCTACAGATATATTAGTCTATATTCGTCATTCAAAAAGAGAAACCAACGCTGTCGGCTGCAGACACATACCATAAACAAAGCAGTGCGTGCTTAGTTACCGTTTTGAATATCAATCCTGCTAAACACTTTCTTTATTCCACTCCGCTCATGTTAATATTGAAATTTTCGCCAAGGAACACTCAAATAAGATGATGTAACATTATAACAGCCTTCCATCTGTGCCGTTTTGACTTTGCTCGCTGTTTTGCTAATATTATCGTGCAGTGCACTGACTCATTCACTAAGCTGAACAGCCAATCAGAGTTCCCTCTTTCACCGACATGTCGAATCGGCCGAAAAAAAGCTGATGAGTTTCAGGACAAATTTCAGCCAACGGTGCAGAACAGTAACACTGAGAAAACTTAGTCGGCCGAAGCACAAAAACTGGCTCCACTGACTAGATGATATGCTGTCTTGATAGTTATATATTAATATATTTATATTACTTAATGTTCTTCTGTTTGTTTCCCTTTGTTTTACAAATATGACCTAATATATGTTGTGTTTCTTAAAATAAATGTTTAAATAGCATTTATTTTTGTTTTGTGTTATATTTTTATGCAATAAGTGGTGTTAAAAAATATTCTGCACATTAATAGGCCAATGTGTTATGATGTGGGATGTGGTGGGCTGCTGTGGGCCAGAAAGTCCAGGGCCACTTTTTGGTCCCAGTCCGCCCCTGCCTATTCCTCACCATAACCCAGATTCACCGCCCGATCGAGGACTATATCAAGGAGTTCCTTGACCTCACGTCTCGGGTGCCATGGATGGGACCCTTAAGACCATCTTTTGGAGCAGTTTGGACGATCCACTCTTCCAGCAATTACCAGCTGCTGCCACCACATGTTCCTTAAAAAGGTTCATAGATTACATTCTGTGGTTAAATGGATCCTCCTACATCGTTGAGGAAGCAGTTCCAGATCTCCCTTCCGTCCCTGTCTCCCCACTGTGTCCTGAGCCTGAGAGTTGGTCTCCGGCCAAGATGGCCACCACCTCACCGCCCTCGGCAAAGAAGGCCGCAGCCTCGCCGCCGGCAAAGATGGCCACCACCCTTCCAGAGTCTCGTCGAGACCGCCGCCGTTCCTGAGTCTCTTCGAGACCGCCGCCCTTCCTGAGTCTCGTCGAGACCGCCGCCCTTCCTGAGTCTCGTCGAGACCGCCGCCCTCCCAGAGTCTCGTCGAGACCGCCGCCCTTCCAGAGTCTCGTCGAGACCGCCGCCCTTCCAGAGTCTCGTCGAGACCGCCGCCCTTCCTAAGTCTCGTCGAGACCGCCGCCCTCCCAGAGTCTCGTCGAGACCGCCGCCCTCCCAGAGTCTCGTCGAGACCGCCGCCCTCCCAGAGTCTCGTCGAGACCGCCGCCCTTCCAGAGTCTCGTCGAGACCGCCGCCCTTCCAGAGTCTCGTCGAGACCGCCGCCCTTCCAGAGTCTCGTCGAGACCGCCGCCCTTCCAGAGTCTCGTCGAGACCGCCGCCCTTCCAGAGTCTCGTCGAGACCGCCGCCCTTCCAGAGTCTCGTCGAGACCGCCGCCCTTCCAGAGTCTCGTCGAGACCGCCGCCCTTCCAGAGTCTCGTCTCGTCGAGGCCACGCCCACTGTTCACGCCCCGCCTCTTCGGACAAGATGGCCAAGATGGCCACCACTGCACCTGAGAATTTTCTGCCGGTCCCTGAGCCCGCTTCAGCCCAGAAGCTAGCTCCAGTGTCCAAAACTCACCCCAAGGAATTTTTTTTTGGGGGGGGCCTACCCGTTCACGGAGGCTGCTCAGCCCTGAACTGCCATCTCCACCCTGGCTGCCTGAAGGGCCATCTCCGCCCGAGCTGCCGGCACAGCCTGCTCCGCCCTGGTCTCCCGAGCTCCCGGCGGCCGGGCGGATTGAGAGATAGCGTTCAGTTCATATTTGTCTATTGAAACGCCACTCTCAGCAGTGTGGAAAAATGCTCTCAGATTCAATGCATTTCCTGAGTAGTTATTGGATTTAGTTTTATTTTATGGCTTTTTTTGCAATCAACTCTTGTCAATCTCCTTAGTTGTTTCTTTATAGTAGCAGCCAAAATGAGTCCAGAACACCGCGACGGGAGCCGGTATAATTCTATCGTCTTGTGAGTGTCGGTCAGGTTTAAACTGAACACAAAGCCACTGACACAAATCTTGGATGTAAGCTACTAAATAAATATCGATACAGTGTTTTTGAGAATCGAAGTATCGACAAACATAATAACGCAATATTCATGAGTATCGATATTTTCTTACACCCCTACCCTGAAAATAATTTAATGAGTCCATAATCATAATCATTTTGTATAAAGAAAGCCCTGATGAGACCAGCATTGTTGTCTATAAGAGAATTGAACCTCTCATGATTATAAATAATAATAATAATACATTTTATTTGTAATGCGCTTTTCTTAAACCCAAAGCGCTACAGTAAAATAGACCAAAACAGCAAAAGAAATACAACAATAAAAAAAACGTCTTAAATAAATGTCTTTATCAACTTTTTAAAGTGTTCCAACGTTGGTGCATTTCTGAGGCTAAGAGGAAGCACATTCCATAGCTTCGGGGCTTTGTAGGAAAAGGCTCATTCCCCCAAAGTCTTGAGCTAACATGAAGGCTGATGTAGCAAAAGAGAATTGACAGAACGGAGAGAACGTGATGGAGTATAGGGGCTAATGAGTTCACAAAGATACTCTGGAGCAGTCCCATGTAGTGCCTTGTAAGTTAAAATAAGATTTTTAAAATCAATTCTCGCATTTATGGGGAGCCAGTGCAACTGTGAAAGCACCGGTGTATTGTGTTCACGAGGAGAAGTATGAGTGAGTACGTGGGCGGCAGAATTTTGAATATACTGTAGCCTTCTCAGAGATTTAGCTGGAAGGCTAGAGGACAAGGCATTACAATAATCTAAACCTAGTCGTAATAAAGGCATGTATAAGCCTTTCTGTGTCTGCAAAAGAGAGAAAAGGTTTAAGTCGAGCAACGTTTCTAAGATGGTAAGATACAATTTTAGAGATGTTTTTAATATGTGCTTCAAATGTTAGCTGTGGATCAAAAATGACTCCAAGATACCACACCTGTGAAGTGGGTTCATAGGTGTGGAATGGGTGGGTTCAATAGTTGTGGAACTTTAATAGGAAAAGTGCCTACCATTTTCACTGCCGTGTCTGTCTGCACCTCAAGAATTCCTCAAAATCACTGAGACTGTAGATTGATTTTCTTTAAATCACAGCTTTTGAAACCAGCCCCACACGTGTTGAACTCTTGCTAAAGATGTGATAATGTCACGTAGGCTACATCACTTTCTCCCTCAGGCATCAGTCATGTACAAATAGTCTTTCCCCAGCAACAGTGGCTCCTAAACCGTGCTGAACAAACACACAGCAAACAATGAATTGTGCAATATGCAATGCAAAAAATAATCGCTCCTCTTGCAGTTGATGACACAGGAGTGCCAGAAATATCTAGGTGTGCCCATGAGAAGCCAGCTTTACCACAAAAAAAGAAACATTTTGTCATGCAAAGAAAGCTCTGCTATGGGGTGTGGAGATCATTAGTTATGAGTGAGAATGCAATGTGTTCCTTCTGAGCAATGCAGTCTTCTTTGTGTTTTGATTGTGACAGATGATTAAAGCTGTCTAAGAGCTTCTGTTGAACATGGCACACTGAGGGACTGAGATAGATGTGATTGAGTACAATATCGTCAGCTTGGGATCTCGTCAATACAGTGCTGACCAACCTTTATGGTCGACAAGAAATGGCAAAAAAGGAAGTGATCATTTGATCTCAATAAGTGTAATGTAGGCCAGTAAGAGCTGTGTGTGTAAACCTCACTCCCCTGGTCTCACACACTGGAGATGCCGGTTATTCGTTGTTAATGTTAATTTCAACATTTACTAATACATTATGAAAAAATTAAAAGTTGTATTTGCTAAGTTAGGGATAATCCATATGCATTAAACGATTTTTCACCAATTAAATAATAGAGGCTCTATAACAGGATTTCTGTTGGTATAACTTAATTAGCAAACACCATCGCACACCTGCAGGTGATAGGTGTGTGGGGAAAAAGACCATTTGAGTAGGTCAAAAAATCTACAAAAAACAAGGAACTCCCGTTCATCAGGCATAAGACATTTGCCTGATGAAGGTAGTGAGACCGAAACGTTGTTAATAAAATGTTGATATTCATTAGCAAGTATGGATAGTGTGTGGGAGTTCCTTGTTTTTTGTTGGTATAACTTACATTTGTTGCATGTGGATGAATTTAAATGGTCTCAAAAATCTTAGCATATCATGTATCACTTTTCAACAAATCATTGTTTCCAGTGCAGAGCCAGACCCAATAGCTGACATAGGCGATCTCTTGGGGGACATGGATTTATCAAACCAATTTCAGTGTGTCGAATGAACTGCCTCGTGTGGTCCTGGCGCTCTGATTGCATGTATTCTCTAGAGTAATGAAACACTTGACGGATGTATACAGTATCTTCAGGGTGTGTTTGGGGAGGGTGTTCTCATCTAGGGTGCCAAATGATACCAATTGTTATACTAGCCTCTGCCAAGCCAAGATTCAATTAAACTAAAGTTGGTTTCATCTTAGAATGTAACAAAATGCAGCCGAATATATCAGCAGCGCATCAGCACTGTGTTCAGTGAAGCTCCCAGGAGTTTTCCGAACTTCTTCAGTAAATGTGTTTTTGCATAAAAGAGTGTGAGGAATGACAAGTTTTCATGGAAGCTTCCTAAATCACTGTAATTGCATGATACGTGACGTACTTGTATTTCCAAGTGCTGTGTTGTGTTTACTTGTGTGTGTGTTTTCAGAATAAAGGCATTTCAAAAGCAGTAAACATAGCTTTGATTGTGCCTGGTAGTAATTATGCCTTTTCTGTATTTCAATGCTTCATGAAGAAGTTAATTAGAAAGGCTGAACGCCCCCTTTTGCGGTGAGAGGAGACACTTTGAATAAGACTGTATGAGCCATAAATGAAAAGTACATGTAAAAAAACACATGGGTTATTATAATGTCTAAGTAAACAGGATATCCTTTGGATAGGTTGAAAATGAATTCATTATTCAGGCCTTGCTTCATTTCAGCCAAGAGCAAATCTAAAACTCCATGCAGTTTCTTTCCTCAAATTTGTAAGTGTAAAAACGACTATTAAGGGGAGGAATCAGAGTGAAATAGCTTTACTTCATTTGTCGATTTCACCAAATCTGAAGATAGATCACATAAATACAGATTTTAGGGAATTTGCGATGAAAATCAGGGGATCCCAAGACACAAATTCACATGCTACTCTCCCTGGCTTCTCCCCCTGTTTGCTCCGCTCTGGTTCCTGTGGTCTTCCCTCATTGCCCTGCGTTCTCCACCTCAAGACCCCTCCTGCCCTCATCTGTGGGACTTTGTTTACTTTGTTATAATCCTGTAGTTGCACCTGCTTGATGTGGTGGGAATGTAAGAGATTTCTGAGTTTGCTTTTGTCTTGTGTTTCTTGCCTGTGCTCATTTTGTATTGTTTTTTGCACGAGTTCTAGCTCCGTCTCCTGGGTTTGGTTTTCTTTCTATGGTTTCTTGTTAATTGTATTATCATGCACACCTGTTGTTCATTTCCTTAATTGGTTTGTTTGTATTTAAAAAAATATATACTTTTACAATGAATATGTTTGCCTTTCTGTTATAAATAAGCTAGTGTGCACCAAAACAATGATTTTAGAAAATATATGCGTTCAAAACTTAGTCTCTCCCTTCCCTCATCAATGCTTTTAATGACATCACCCTGCACTTCAGCTTCTCATCAACTTTTCTGTCCAATCGAATACTCTTTAGAATCTGAAGTGTCCCTGTGCAAAAGGTCATGTTGAAGCTAGATTTATTACATTATAATAGTTGTACAGCGTTCTGTTCAAGTGTTGGATCTACAGAGTTAGCGTGGATTAATTTCTGAAGTCTCGAGGTAGGACGTTTGATACGGCAATGGATATTTTTTTTGCATTGTTGTAAATAATCGAGTCAAGGTGGATTAAGGTCATCGCGCGGTATTTTGGGCATAGAGTGCTCGGGTTGTTCAGATTGAGATCAGGTTGTTCAGGTTGTTCAGACGTGATCAGATGTAAAAATAAGAGATTTCTTCTGTTGTAAAAGAAAAGCTGTTATATTCTACATCTATTATGTGTTTGTGATGTTTCACGTGTTCACTCACATGACGTGATAATGACACGTATGAATCGTATCAGAAAACGAATTGATCCCTACTTGTTAAGACAGCCTATAATACAGTACCGCCCCCTACATTATAAACAGATGCTGAAAATGTGGCTGAAATCGGTCACTTGTTCAAACATTTAGCATATTTTACATGGTGAATATCACTATATAGGGGATAAGGAACAATTCAGAAGTGTAAATATGCTTTCCATTGGCTCGAATAAAGTCTGATTTCACGTTAGTGTCACGTAAACCCAGGGCTGTAGTCAAGTCCACCTTTGTCGAGTCCAAGACCAGGACTAGTCGAGACCGAGTCAAGTCCGAGTCCAACTGAGACAGTCAAGACAGAGACAGAAAAAAAAGAATACTCTTCAAGACCACGCACTTAACAATTGATCATTTATGTGATGTGAGAGACAGCATATCTTCTATTCTAAGATAATAATTTTGCATTATTATTTGTAATGATCAAAAAGCATGTGTGGATATTAAATTGTGCATATTAGCTGCCTAGTTGTTTTTAAATTCTCTACAGGTTTGGAATAGAATATTTGAATGTACTAAATGTTGTTTCTAGAGCAGCAACATTAAAGTTTACAGCAGCAAAGGCAATAAATATTGTCTTTTCACTCACAAAGGTTTTATTGCACGTACTTACAGTAACGAACGTAATGTTAGCTTTTATCAACTCGCTTCTTCACTACACTGCGACCGCTGTGTGTGTGTGTGTGCCCGTGCTCGTGTGTGCAAGCTGAAGCCTCAGTGCCTGGTGCCACCATGTCTTGTTGTAGGTCTTTTACAGTCACTCTAGAGTTTTGTTTAACCAGCCTTCTCAGGAATCTGGTTGCAGATGTTGATAGCTTCTGTTTCTGCCCCGTCCAGGTAGTGTAACCACTGTTCCTTTAACTTTAAGAACTATATTTCCCTACAGTGTCTCTAGGCACATTTAATGCCTTTGCTATCTTTTTGTATCCTGTTTCTTGTTTGTTCTAATATGATTCTGATTATTCATTCTTGAATAATTTTGATTACAACTGTAACTGCTGCCAATAGATCCTGCTCATCTCTCTTGTTTTCAATCATGCTGACAATATTTGAATATATCATTGTTTGTTTTGCTGGCTTATGACAAATTTATATAAACTACTTACATAAAATAATTGTTAGGTACAGTGATCTTCTTGTGTTGATGTTGTATTGAAAAAAATGTGTGCTAGTATTGATCTGGATACAGCTGAGGTTACAGGTTTGCTAGGATGGGTAGATTTAAGGGTTGTATTAAGGGAAGGTCAACAGTCTAGTTATAGATGTAATTACATAAATTAATTACAGCTGTAATTACATGTAGGTATTTTTTAAATATTAGCACAATGTAAAAACATGTACAGTATGTACATAAGTGCAATGTATCAAATTATTCATTTAAATGTTTGTACATTGGGTTACAGTTTAACTATGCATTTAAGTACTTAGTAATATTAACAACATATATAGGGTTAAGATTAGGGTTTGGTTTAGGGTGCATGAAGTTATGTATAATAAAGTACATGTAATGTGGACACTAAGATTGTCAAAGGCGCTGGTTGGCAGGATCAAGGTGTAGCAGTGACTTTTAATTAGAAATAAACTCAAAAACTCAAAACACTCATGAACATGAACAAAACCACCAACATAGTAATGACGATAACAGACAACTGGACAGGACTAAACACAGGCATTTAATATACAGCAAACATAGGAACTAATGAGACGATTAACGGGACACTGAACAGAACTAACTCAATCAGTAACCAGACGGGGGAAGACTGAACTCATTAATCTTATAGCAAAACATGAAAACAAACTCAACATGTGACAAAGATAAAGTGTTACTATACGTAGTAGTTTAAGACAAAATAAAGTGGGACTGCATGTGTATTTTTATACAGTAATACGAATCTAATGAGAATGAACAGAGTAGGCTACAATTCTTAAAGCATTTTAATTTCTTTCTGTCAACTGTGTCATTCTTTTGTGTTTTTAGTTTAATTTTAAAGGACTTTTAGTTTGTTATTCATCATTTTATTGATGCTTAAGGCCAGACGCCCTAAAGTGTGCGCTGGGTTTGATGGGGGGTAATTGAGGACGAATGGGGGAAAGTCACAGGAAATGCCTCCATTGTACTATGGTAGGATATGATTGGTTATGGTTGGATATGATTGGTTATGGTTGGATATGATTGTTATGGTTGGATATGATTGGTTATGTTTGGATATGATTGTTATGGTTGGATATGAATGTTATGGTTGGATATGATCAGGATATGATTGGTTACAGTGAAGAAAATAAGTATTTGAACACCCTGCTATTTTGCAAGTTCTCCCACTTAGAAATCATGGAGGGGTCTGAAATTGTCATCGTAGGTGCATGTCCACTGTGAGAGACATAATCTAAAAAAAAAAAATCCAAAAATCACAATGTATGATTTTTAAACTATTTATTTGTTAGATACAGCTGCAAATAAGTATTTGAACACCTGAGAAAATCAATGTTAATATTTGGTACAGTAGCCTTTGTTTGCAATTACAGAGGTCAAACGTTTCCTGTAGTTTTTCACCAGGTTTGCACACACTGCAGGAGGGATTTTGGCCCACTCCTCCACACAGATCTTCTCTAGATCAGTCAGGTTTCTGGGCTGTACCTGAGAAACACGGAGTTTGAGCTCCCTCCAAAGATTCTCTATTGGGTTTAGGTCTGGAGACTGGCTAGGCCACGCCAGAACTTGATATGCTTCTTACAGAGTCACTTCTTGGTTATCCTGGCTGTGTGCTTCGGGTCATTGTCATGTTGGAAGACCCAGCCTCGACCCATCTTCAATGCTCTAACTGAGGGAAGGAGGTTGTTCCCCAAAATCTCGCAATACATGGCACCGGTCATCCTCTCTTTAATACAGTACAGTCGCCCTGTCCCATGTGCAGAAAAAAAAACCCAAAGCATGAAATTACCACCCCCATGCTTCACAGTAGGGATGGTGTTCTTGGGATGGTACTTATCATTCTTCTTCCTCCAAACACGGTTAGTGGAATTATGACCAAAAAGTTCTATTTTGGTCTCATCTGACAACATGACTTTCTCCCATGACTCCTCTGGATCATCCAAATGGTCATTGGCAAACTTAAGACGGGCCTTGACATGTGCTGGTTTAAGCAGGGGAACCTTCCGTGCCATGCATGATTTCAAACCATGACGTCTTAGTGTATTACCAACAGTAACCTTGGAAACGGTGGTCCCAGCTCTTTTCAGGTCATTGACCAGCTCCTCCAGTGTAGTTCTGCACTGTAAAAAATTATTGTGATTTTAACGGTAAAAGACCTGTAAAAATCCTACAGTGAAAAACTGTTAATTGGTTAACAGAAAGTTTCCGTACTATATACGGTAAATAACTGTGATAGATCTAATGGTATATTTAATGTAATTTTACTGTAAAATACCGTTCAATTTACAGTTTTTGAAAGTGAAAAAGAACAACTTATTGTACAATTTACAGTAAAATACCGTAAATTGCAATTCCCACAATTCCCTGCATGACACTTCACATTTGATGTATTTTTGTTGAAATAACTATGTTTCTTCATAGTTTTCTTAGTTTTTTTCTTATCAGTTATGTACATTAGGGTTTTATGTTATATTTGATGTTGTTAAATTAATGTTTATTGCATTTTTTAAATTCCATGTGGTTACCATGATGGTGTTTAATGTTTGTGTGAATGACACTGTGCAGCTTCTATATATTAGTGTTAATATATTAGTTTCTTGTGGAAGAGCTTCTTGTGATGAGCTTTGATTGATCTTTGATTGGTCTTGTGACTCTCATCACTGCTGTGATTGGTGGTTGTCAGTGTATTACAATGATACAAAACAGATATTAATACTGCAATAGATCAGTAAATTAACATTATCAGATAATTTTAGTTAGTAGTAGTAGTAATTTTAATTTTAGTTTAGTAGTCAGGAAAGTTAAGTCCGTAAAACCAATAACGTTGCTACCGTATTTTTGACGGTAAAGTACTGGCAACCACAGCTGCCAGTTTTTTACCGTAAAAATTACGGGTTTATTTTTTACAGTGTGGGCTGATTTCTTACCTTTCTTAGGATAATTGAGACCCCACGAGGTGAGATCTTGCATGGAGCCCCAGTCCGAGGGAGATTGACAGTCATGTTTAGCTTCTTCCATTTTCTAATGATTGCTCAACCAGTGGACCTTTTTTCACCAAGCTGCTTGGCAATTTCCCCGTAGCCCTTTCCAGCATTGTGGAGGTGTACAATTTTGTCTCTAGTGTCTTTGGACAACTCTTTAGTCTTGGCCATGTTAATAGTTGGATTCTTACTGATTGTATGGGGTGGACAGGGGTCTTTATGCAGCTAACGACCTCAAACAGGTGCATCTAATTTAGGATAATAAATGGAGTGGAGGTGGACATTTTAAAGGCAGACTAACAGGTCTTTGAGGGTCAGAATTCTAGCTGATAGACAGGTGTTCAAATACTTATTTGCAGCTGTATCTTACAAAAAAATAGTTAAAAAATCATACATTGTGATTTCTGGATTTTTTATATTATAGATTATGTCTCTCACAGTGGACATGCACCTACGATGACAATTCCAGACCCCTCCATGATTTCTAAGTGGGAGAACTTGCAAAATAGCAGGGTGTTCAAATACTTATTTTCTTCACTGTATGTTTGGATATGACTGGTTATGTTTGGATATGACTGGTTATGTTTGGATATGATTGGTTATGGCTGAATATGATTGGTTATGGTTGGATATGATTGGTTATTGTTGGATATGATTGGTTATGGTTGGATATGATTGGTTAGGGTTGGGTTGGATATGATTGGATATGATTGGTTATGTTTGGATATGATTGGTTAGGGTTGGGTTGGATATGATTGGTTATGTTTGGATATGATTGGTTAGGGTTGGGTTGGATATGATTGGTTATGTTTGGATATGACTGGTTATGGTTGGATATGATTGGTTAGGGTTGGGTTGGATATGATTGGTTATGTTTGGATATGACTGGTTATGGTTGGATATGATTGGTTATGGTTGGATATGATTGGTTAGGGTTGGGTTGGATATGATTGGTTATGGTTGGATATGATTGGTTAGGGTTGGGTTGGATATGATTGGATATGATTGGTTATGTTTGGATATGATTGGTTATGATTGGATATGATTGGTTAGGGTTGGGTTGGATATGATTGGATATGATTGGTTCTGATTGGATATGATTGGTTAGGGTTAGGTTGGAAATGATTGGTTATGGTTGGATATGATTGGTTAGGGTTGGATATGATTGGTTATGTTTGGATATGATTTGTTTATGGTTGGATATGATTGGTTATGTTTAGATATGACTGGTTAGGGTTGGGTTGGATATGATTGGTTATGTTTGTATATGACTGGTTATGGTTGGAAATGATTTGTTATGGTTGGATATGATTGGTTAGGGTTGGGTTGGATGTGATGGGTTATGGTTGGATATGATTGGTTATGTTTGGATATGACTGCTTAGGGTTGGGTTGGATATGATTGGTTATGTTTGTATATGACTGGTTAGGGTTGGATATGATTGGTTATGGTTGGATATGATTGGTTAGGGTTGGGTTGGATATGATTGGTTATGTTTGGATATGACTGGTTAGGGTTGGGTTGGTTATGTTTGTATATGACTGGTTAGGGTTGGATATGATTGGTTATGGTTGGATATGACTGGTTATGGTTGGATATGATTTGTTATGGTTGGATATGATTGGTTAGGGTTGGGTTGGATATGATTGGTTAGGGTTGGGTTGCATATGATTGGTTATGTTTGGATATGACTGGTTAGGGTTGGGTTGGATATGATTGGTTATGTTTGTATATGACTGGTTAGGGTTGGATATGATTGGTTATGTTTGGATATGATTGGTTAGGGTTGGGTTGGATATGATTGGTTATGTTTGGATATGACTGGTTATGGTTGGATATGATTGGTTAGGGTTGGGTTGGATATGATTGGTTATGGTTGGATATGATTGGTTATGTTTGGATATGACTGGTTATGGTTGGATATGATTGGTTATGGTTGGATATGATTGGTTAGGGTTGGGTTGGATATGATTGGTTATGGTTGGATATGATTGGTTAGGGTTGGGTTGGATATGATTGGCTATGATTGGTTATGTTTAGATATGATTGGTTATGATTGGATATGATTGGTTAGGGTTAGGTTGGAAATGATTGGTTATGGTTGGATATGATTGGTTAGGGTTGGGTTGGATATGATTGGTTATGTTTGGATATGATTTGTTTATGGTTGGATATGATTGGTTATGTTTGGATATGACTGGTTAGGGTTGGGTTGGAAATGATTGGTTATGTTTGTATATGATTGGTTATGTTTGGATATGACTGGTTAGGGTTGGGTTGGATTGGATATGATTGGTTATGGTTGGATATGATTGGTTATGTTTGGATATGACTGGTTAGGGTTGGGTTGGATATGATTGGTTATGTTTGTATATGACTGGTTAGGGTTGGATATGATTGGTTATGGTTGGATATGACTGGTTATGGTTGGATATGATTGGTTATGGTTGGATATGATTGGTTAGGGTTGGGTTGGATATGATTGGTTATGGTTGGATATGATTGGTTAGGGTTGGGTTGGATATGATTGGTTATGTTTGGATATGACTGGTTAGGGTTGGGTTGGATATGATTGGTTATGTTTGGATATGACTGGTTAGGGTTGGGTTGGATATGATTGGTTATGTTTGTATATGACTGGTTAGGGTTGGATATGATTGGTTATGGTTGGATATGACTGGTTATGGTTGGATATGATTGGTTATGGTTGGATATGATTGGTTAGGGTTGGGTTGGATATGATTGGTTATGGTTGGATATGATTGGTTAGGGTTGGGTTGGATATGATTGGTTATGTTTGGATATGACTGGTTAGGGTTGGGTTGGATATGATTGGTTATGTTTGGATATGACTGGTTAGGGTTGGGTTGGATATGATTGGTTATGTTTGTATATGACTGGTTAGGGTTGGATATGATTGGTTATGTTCGTATATGACTGGTTATGGTTGGATATGATTGGTTAGGGTTGGGTTGGATATGATTGGTTATGGTTGGATATGATTGGTTATGTTTGGATATGACTGGTTATGGTTGGATATGATTGGTTAGGGTTGGGTTGGATATGATTGGTTATGGTTGGATATGATTGGTTATGTTTGGATATGACTGGTTATGGTTGGATATGATTGGTTATGGTTGGATATGATTGGTTAGGGTTGGGTTGGATATGATTGGTTAGGGTTGGGTTGGATATGATTGGATATGACTGGTTAGGGTTGGGTTGGATATGATTGGTTATGTTTGTATATGACTGGTTAGGGTTGGATATGATTGGTTATGGTTGGATATGACTGGTTATGGTTGGATATGATTGGTTATGGTTGGATATGATTGGTTAGGGTTGGGTTGGATATGATTGGTTATGGTTGGATATGATTGGTTAGGGTTGGGTTGGATATGATTGGTTATGTTTGGATATGACTGGTTAGGGTTGGGTTGGATATGATTGGTTATGTTTGGATATGACTGGTTAGGGTTGGGTTGGATATGATTGGTTATGTTTGTATATGACTGGTTAGGGTTGGATATGATTGGTTATGGTTGGATATGACTGGTTATGGTTGGATATGATTGGTTATGGTTGGATATGATTGGTTAGGGTTGGGTTGGATATGATTGGTTATGGTTGGATATGATTGGTTAGGGTTGGGTTGGATATGATTGGTTATGTTTGGATATGACTGGTTAGGGTTGGGTTGGATATGATTGGTTATGTTTGGATATGACTGGTTAGGGTTGGGTTGGATATGATTGGTTATGTTTGTATATGACTGGTTAGGGTTGGATATGATTGGTTATGTTTGGATATGACTGGTTATGGTTGGATATGATTGGTTAGGGTTGGGTTGGATATGATTGGTTATGGTTGGATATGATTGGTTATGTTTGGATATGACTGGTTATGGTTGGATATGATTGGTTAGGGTTGGGTTGGATATGATTGGTTATGGTTGGATATGATTGGTTAGGGTTGGGTTGGATATGATTGGTTATGTTTGGATATGACTGGTTAGGGTTGGGTTGGATATGATTGGTTATGTTTGGATATGACTGGTTAGGGTTGGGTTGGATATGATTGGTTATGTTTGTATATGACTGGTTAGGGTTGGATATGATTGGTTATGTTTGTATATGACTGGTTATGGTTGGATATGATTGGTTAGGGTTGGGTTGGATATGATTGGTTATGTTTGGATATGACTGGTTATGGTTGGATATGATTGGTTAGGGTTGGGTTGGATATGATTGGTTATGGTTGGATATGATTGGTTATGTTTGGATATGACTGGTTATGGTTGGATATGATTGGTTAGGGTTGGGTTGGATATGATTGGTTATGGTTGGATATGATTGGTTATGTTTGGATATGACTGGTTATGGTTGGATATGATTGGTTATGGTTGGATATGATTGGTTAGGGTTGGGTTGGATATGATTGGTTAGGGTTGGGTTGGATATGATTGGATATGATTGGTTATGTTTGGATATGATTGGTTATGATTGGATATGATTGGTTAGGGTTAGGTTGGAAATGATTGGTTATGGTTGGATATGATTGGTTAGGGTTGGGTTGGATATTATTGGTTATGTTTGGATATGATTTGTTTATGGTTGGATATGATTGGTTATGTTTGGATATGACTGGTTAGGGTTGGGTTGGATATGATTGGTTATGTTTGTATATGACTGGTTATGGTTGGATATGATTGGTTATGGTTGGATATGATTGGTTAGGGTTGGGTTGGATGTGATTGGTTATGGTTTGATATGATTGGTTATATTTGGATATGAATGGTTAGGGTTGGGTTGGATATGATTGGTTATGTTTGTATATGACTGGTTAGGGTTGGATATGATTGGTTATGGTTGGATATGATTGGTTAGGGTTGGGTTGGATATGATTGGTTATGTTTGTATATGACTGGTTAGGGTTGGATATGATTGGTTATGGTTGGATATGACTGGTTATGGTTGGATATGATTGGTTATGGTTGGATATGATTGGTTAGGGTTGGGTTGGATATGATTGGTTATCGTTGGATATGATTGGTTAGGGTTGGGTTGGATATGATTGGATATGATTGGTTATGTTTGGATATGACTGGTTATGGTTGGATATGATTGGTTATGGTTGGATATGATTGGTTAGGGTTGGGTTGGATATGATTGGTTATGGTTGGATATGATTGGTTAGGGTTGGGTTGGATATGATTGGTTATGTTTGGATATGACTGGTTAGGGTTGGGTTGGATATGATTGGTTATGTTTGGATATGACTGGTTAGGGTTGGGTTGGATATGATTGGTTATGTTTGTATATGACTGGTTAGGGTTGGATATGATTGGTTATGTTTGGATATGACTGGTTATGGTTGGATATGATTGGTTAGGGTTGGGTTGGATATGATTGGTTATGGTTGGATATGATTGGTTATGTTTGGATATGACTGGTTATGGTTGGATATGATTGGTTAGGGTTGGGTTGGATATGATTGGTTATGGTTGGATATGATTGGTTAGGGTTGGGTTGGATATGATTGGTTATGTTTGGATATGACTGGTTAGGGTTGGGTTGGATATGATTGGTTATGTTTGGATATGACTGGTTAGGGTTGGGTTGGATATGATTGGTTATGTTTGTATATGACTGGTTAGGGTTGGATATGATTGGTTATGTTTGTATATGACTGGTTATGGTTGGATATGATTGGTTAGGGTTGGGTTGGATATGATTGGTTATGGTTGGATATGATTGGTTATGTTTGGATATGACTGGTTATGGTTGGATATGATTGGTTAGGGTTGGGTTGGATATGATTGGTTATGGTTGGATATGATTGGTTATGTTTGGATATGACTGGTTATGGTTGGATATGATTGGTTAGGGTTGGGTTGGATATGATTGGTTATGGTTGGATATGATTGGTTATGTTTGGATATGACTGGTTATGGTTGGATATGATTGGTTATGGTTGGATATGATTGGTTAGGGTTGGGTTGGATATGATTGGTTAGGGTTGGGTTGGATATGATTGGATATGATTGGTTATGTTTGGATATGATTGGTTATGATTGGATATGATTGGTTAGGGTTAGGTTGGAAATGATTGGTTATGGTTGGATATGATTGGTTAGGGTTGGGTTGGATATGATTGGTTATGTTTGGATATGATTTGTTTATGGTTGGATATGATTGGTTATGTTTGGATATGACTGGTTAGGGTTGGGTTGGATATGATTGGTTATGTTTGTATATGACTGGTTATGGTTGGATATGATTGGTTATGGTTGGATATGATTGGTTAGGGTTGGGTTGGATGTGATTGGTTATGGTTTGATATGATTGGTTATATTTGGATATGAATGGTTAGGGTTGGGTTGGATATGATTGGTTATGTTTGTATATGACTGGTTAGGGTTGGATATGATTGGTTATGGTTGGATATGATTGGTTAGGGTTGGGTTGGATATGATTGGTTATGTTTGTATATGACTGGTTAGGGTTGGATATGATTGGTTATGGTTGGATATGACTGGTTATGGTTGGATATGATTGGTTATGGTTGGATATGATTGGTTAGGGTTGGGTTGGATATGATTGGTTATCGTTGGATATGATTGGTTAGGGTTGGGTTGGATATGATTGGATATGATTGGTTATGTTTGGATATGATTGGTTATGATTGGATATGATTGGTTAGGGTTAGGTTGGAAATGATTGGTTATGGTTGGATATGATTGGTTAGGGTTGGGTTGGATATGATTGGTTATGTTTGGATATGATTTGTTTATGGTTGGATATGATTGGTTATGTTTGGATATGACTGGTTAGGGTTGGGTTGGATATGATTGGTTATGTTTGTATATGACTGGTTATGGTTGGATATGATTGGTTATGGTTGGATAGGGTTGGATATGATTGGTTATGTTTGGATATGACTGGTTATGGTTGGACATGATTGGTTAGGGTTGGGTTGGATGTGATTGGTTATGGTTGGATATGATTGGTTATGTTTGGATATGACTGGTTATGATTGGTTATGTTTGGATATGACTGGTTAGGGTTGGGTTGGATATGATTGGTTATGTTTGTATATGACTGGTTATGGTTGGATATGATTTGTTATGGTTGGATATGATTGGTTAGGGTTGGGTTGGATATGATTGGTTATGTTTGGATATGACTGTTATGGTTGGATATGATTGGTTAGGGTTGGGTTGGATGTGATTGGTTATGGTTGGATATGATTGGTTATGTTTGGATATGACTGGTTAGGGTTGGGTTGGATATGATTGGTTATGTTTGTGTATGACTGGTTAGGGTTGGATATGATTGGTTATGGTTGGATATGATTGGTTAGGGTTGGATATGATTGGGTTGGGTTGGATATGATTGGTTATGTTTGTATATGACTGGTTAGGGTTGGATATGATTGGTTATGGTTGGATATGATTGGTTAGGGTTGGGTTGGATATGATTGGTTATGTTTGGATATGACTGGTTAGGGTTGGGTTGGATATGATTGGTTATGTTTGTATATGACTGGTTAGGGTTGGATATGATTGGGTTGGATATGATTGGTTATGTTTGGATATGATTGGTTATGGTTGGATATGATTGGTTAGGGTTGGATATGACTGGTTATGTTTGGATATGACTGGTTATGGTTGGATATGATTGGTTATGGTTGGATATGATTGGTTAGGGTTGGGTTGGATATGATTGGTTATGTTTGGATATGATTTGTTTATGGTTGGATATGATTGGTTATGTTTGGATATGACTGGTTAGGGTTGGCTTGGATATGATTGGTTATGTTTGTATATGACTGGTTATGGTTGGATATGATTGGTTATGGTTGGATATGATTGGTTAGGGTTGGGTTGGGTTGGATATGATTGGTTATGTTTGGATATGACTGGTTATGGTTGGATATGATTGGTTAGGGTTGGGTTGGATGTGATTGGTTATGGTTGGATATGATTGGTTATGTTTGGATATGACTGGTTATGATTGGTTATGTTTGGATATGACTGGTTAGGGTTGGGTTGGATATGATTGGTTATGTTTGTATATGACCGGTTATGGTTGGATATGATTGGTTATGGTTTGGATATGATTGGTTAGGGTTGGGTTGGATATGATTGGTTATGTTTGGATATGACTGTTATGGTTGGATATGATTGGTTAGGGTTGGGTTGGATGTGATTGGTTATGGTTGGATATTATTGGTTATGTTTGGATATGACTGGTTAGGGTTGGGTTGGATATGATTGGTTATGTTTGGATATGACTGGTTAGGGTTGGATATGATTGGTTATGGTTGGATATGATTGGTTAGGGTTGGGTTGGATATGATTGGTTATGTTTGAATATGACTGGTTAGGGTTGGGTTGGATATGATTGGTTATGTTTGTATATGACTGGTTAGGGTTGGACATGATTTGTTAGGGTTGGGTTGGATATGATTGGTTATGTTTGGATATGATTGGTTATGGTTGGATATGATTGGTTAGGGTTGGATATGACTGGTTATGTTTGGATATGACTGGTTATGGTTGGATATGATTGGTTATGGTTGGATAAGATTGGTTAGGGTTGGGTTGGATATGATTGGTTAGGGTTGGGTTGGATATGATTGGTTATGTTTGTATATGATTGGTTATGGTTGGATATGATTGGTTATGTTTGGATATGATTGGTTATGGCTGAATATGATTGGTTATGGCTGAATATGATTGGTTATGGTTGGATATGATTAGTTAGGGTTGGGTTGGATATGATTGGTTATGGCTGAATATGATTGGTTATGGCTGAATATGATTGGTTATGGTTGGATATGATTGGTTAGGGTTGGGTTGGATATGATTGGTTATGGTTGGATATGATTGGTTAGGGTTGGGTTGGATATGATTGGTTATGGTTCCCACATCTTCGTGCGCGTTCTCAAATCATTCTGAATGAACAAAATGATGGCGATTAATGGGAAAACTATTTAAAAATAAGTAAACAATTCAGCCACGTAGATATAACCACTTTGTCACATCAAAATCGAACTTGAAATGGACATAAAACATGATGACTGTGGGGTGTTTTTAGTGAGCGATCAGCTTGGGGAAATTAAAGGTTCATTTTTGTATTAAATTTTTTAAAATGTGCCTTTAGTTATTATTTTGGAAAAAAATGAACAATTATTAAACTAACTTGATAATATTTATTCTTGGTATTAATCAATATAACATTACTTAATGTAAAAGTACAAAATAGAATTGCATTTGGTTTCTCTTTTTTATGTGATGTTTATTTAAGAAGGAAGATGTGACAACATTAAGTATAACTGGGAGATGAATTTTCATTTAACTAATAAAAAGGACTTTGCCTCATTTCAGAAAAGCACAGCACTGATGTCTGTATAATGTATAATGCCTGTATAAGTCTGTATAATGCCATCCGTTCTGTCAGCCCATTGTCTGGTGTTGTCTCTGCTCTTTTACATTGCCTTCATTTGTTTGGATTATCTTCATGTTAGATTATGCTCTTTAGTTTTGTAAATAATTTACATTTATTCATTTAGCTGACGCTTTTATCCAAAACGACTTACAATTGCTATATATGTCAGAGGTCGCATGCCTCTGGAGCAACTAGGGGTTAAGTGTCTTGCTCAGGGACACATTGGTGTCTCACAGTGTATTCGAACCCAGGTCTCTCACACCACAGGCATGTTTCTTATCCACTGCGCCATCACCACCCCTATAGTCTTCATCTGAAGACTATCTTCATCTTCAGTTAAAGATTGAAGTCAACATGTTATTGCGAGATTCACCCAAACCTTCAGTTGATGCTAATGATGAACTATTGCTTTATTTGAAATGCAAAACTGTAAATGTCCCAGTCAGACTGGGATCAAGATTATGTATTGTATGAAATTATTCAGTCTCATCAAATTCTGTAGAAATTCTCGATTTAATCAAGTGTTCTCTGGGGTGTGGTGAGATACAGCTTACGCTAAGACTCGCTGTCCTTCAGCTTTAACAGAACATCTTCAACCTGTCACGGCTTGAATCCTGGAATGCTGGTCTTCCTGAAACACAGATGTCTAAATCATTTAATAATACAAAGCGAATAGTATTCTTACTGTTTAATATTAGGCACAGTGCCCAAGAACATGCAAATCCCCAGTCAGGTTCATGAAAGCCACGTCTCAAGTTATTGAAATCGGCCTAGATCTGTTTGACTACGCAGAGAAACGAAGAGTGCCACTTCTGCTTCCTTCAGCTCTGTGTAACGGACAGGGATGCCTTTGATTTAAATAAGAGAATGTCAGCTATTGCATGCCCAGAAATCCTCTGAGACTGATGTTTCTATTATGTTTTCCTTTTAATGTCTATACAGGTCATAGCAATCTCAATGGATGTTTTCACCGATGTGGACATCTTTAAAGAAGTGGTGGACGCCTCAGTCAGGGGTGTTCCTGTCTACATTCTCCTCGACCATAATCACTTCCAAAGCTTCCTCACTATGATAGAAAAACAAGACATCCAACTCCAAAAACTCAGGGTAAGTGTCCATATTCCACTGTATATTAATGCACAGGTCACATGTTGCATTCAAGTCAAGTCAGAATCAAAATGCCTTCCATCCCAAGGAAAAATGCTTGGTTACACTTTATTTCGATAGTCCACTTTAGATATTCTTCTAACTGTGTAACTGTGTCACCTAATTCTCATTATACCAACAGTAGACTGGTAGGGTTTGTAGAATAAGTTGACATGTATTTGCTACCAATGCTACAGGTTTGCTACAGTGCTACCAAAAGCATAATTTAAAATATTGACAGCTTTACTTACATTATATTTGCTATAACAATTGTTTAAACAAATTGTCAAAACTGACAAATTATCACCCCTTCAGCTGATATATGGACAAACATATTTATTTGTCCACCAATTAAGAATTAATTTCTTCGTTTCAGACAAATCGTGGCCATGTTGTACAACTTCGTTCCCTTTATTTTGATTTAACTAAAAAAAGAAGGGGACAAATTAATACAGAGTGGCCACAATTTAGTAAAACAAGGGAATGAATTCTTAATTTGTGACCATGATCTTACTAAAACAAGGAAAATCTGAAAAAAGGGTTACAGTAAGTTGTGAATTCTTGATTTGTCGCCACGATATATATATTTTTGTACATATGTCATGTGTTAGGCTACATACATTTTATTATAAAATAATAATAATGTATAAAATATACAGATTGATAAATATTTAAAAACACTAACAACTTTATGTATGCATTGATCCAGTGGTACGGTTCTTGCTTTGCCGCATATACTGTACAACTATTAATATTAATAAACCAAGTGACATTGCTACTGCATATCAATGGATATACACTCACCGGCCACTTTATTAGGTACACCTGTCCAACTGCTCGTTAACACTTAATTTCTAAGCAGCCAATCACATGGCGGCAACTCAGTGCATTTAGGCATGTAGACATGGTCAAGACAATCTCCTGCAGTTCAAACCGAGCATCAGTATGGGGAAGAAAGGTGATTTGAGTGACTTTGAACGTGGCATGATTGTTGGTGCCAGAAGGGCTGGTCTGAGTATTTCAGAAACTGCTAATCTACTGGGATTTTCACGCACAACCATCTCTAGGGTTTACAGAGAATGGTCCGAAAAAGAAAAAACATCCAGTGAGCGGCAGTTCTGTGGGCGGAAATGCCTTGTTGATGCCAGAGGTCAGAGGAGAATGGCCAGACTGGTTCGAGCTGATAGAAGGGCAACAGTGACTCAAATAACCACCCGTTACAACCAAGGTGGGCAGAAGAGCATCTCTGAACGCACAGTACGTCGAACTTTGAGGCAGATGGGCTACAGCAGCAGAAGACCACACCGGGTGCCACTCCTTTCAGCTAAGAACAGGAAACTGAGGCTACAATTTGCACAAGCTCATCGAAATTGGACAATAGAAGATTGGAAAAACGTTGCCTGGTCTGATGAGTCTCGATTTCTGCTGCGACATTCGGATGGTAGGGTCAGAATTTGGCGTCTACAACATGAAAGCATGGATCCATCCTGCCTTGTATCAACGGTTCAGGCTGGTGGTGGTGGTGTCATGGTGTGGGGAATATTTTCTTGGCACTCTTTGGGCCCCTTGGTACCAATTGAGCATCGTTGCAACGCCACAGCCTACCTGAGTATTGTTGCTGACCATGTCCATCCCTTTATGACCACAATGTACCCAACTTCTGATGGCTACTTTCAGCAGGATAATGCGCCATGTCATAAAGCTGGAATCATCTCAGACTGGTTTCTTGAACATGACAATGAGTTCGCTGTACTCAAATGGCCTCCACAGTCACCAGATCTCAATCCAATAGAGCATCTTTGGGATGTGGTGGAACGGGAGATTCGCATCATGGATGTGCAGCCGACAAATCTGCGGCAACTGTGTGATGCCATCATGTCAATATGGACCAAACTCCCTGAGGAATGCTTCCAGCACCTTGTTGAATCTATGCCACGAAGAATTGAGGCAGTTCTGAAGGCAAAAGGGGGTCCAACCCGTTACTAGCATGGGGTACCTAATAAAGTGGCCGGTGAGTGTATATCAGAAAGTGTGGTGCATCTGGATGCGTTTCATCATGTGATTTCACTGAAGCAGAGAGCAGGCAGTGCGTGTGTGTGTGTGTGTGTGTGCGTGTGTGTGTGTGTGTGTGTGTGTGTGTGTGTGTGTGTGTGTGAGAGGGATGCAGTGTCTCGTTCTGCTCACGAGAACAAATACGCCACCTTTACCAAGGTTAACCACTGACTGACTGAAGCATATTCCTTAATGTATGAGCCTGTGCATGAGAGATTAATCTCGATTGAGTACACTTGCTAAAAGAGACAGAATGTGTGTACTGGATCAAAACAAACTGGAGCTTACAGGAAATGCAATGAATTGACAAACGAACTGTCAAAACCCTGTTTCAGATCATTTTTGCCCAATTTAATCCTCATACGAGACGAGCGCATGAACAAATTCTGATTTTTGGTTGTTCAAGTAGTCTGGCATATTAAAATTATATCACTTATGAAATATTTGGTTACAAGTTTAAAATATACAGGCTGTAATATGCACTATTATACCGGCAATTTTAATACATTGTATTTTTTGCAGTGCATTTCTTGCATATTTTTTACAGTGATAGTGAGAAGGAATTTGAATGGTGGAAATAAATTGGTATTGATTGTTTTAATTGACTTATTTTTTGATAAAAATAAAAATAGAGAAACACATGATACTAATATGAGAATGGAAACATAAAACTTGAAAATGAGAAGTATTGACAGCATTCCTTGCCTGTTCTCTATGGCAGCATAAGAATGATGAAATACATAAATAAATCATCAGTTACACACCTACACCATGCTAATGCCGCACCATGCTAACAGGCTTTTTGTCTTTCTGAAAGAAACACAGACCAAAATCACAATATATTTGTGACCATGTTGATTCAAAAGCCTAAAAATACAGGCGTCAAAGACAACAAATGAAATTTGTTATCAGATATATGTATGTATATATATATATATATAGATATATTTGTTTTCAGTCTGTGAACAGATTTCTTCATTTATCTGCATTATACTCTTCTGGTTGATTTCAGTTTAAAATTTGATTGGCATAACACATAACCAGAAAAACAAAACTTCAACAACAATCTGCAAACCTGTCATCCGGTTACTCTTGTTTTTTTTTGTTTGTTTGTTTTTTACAGAGCTCTCCTCTCTCTCTCTCTCTCTCTCTTTTATTTCTTTGTTCAATGCGCTAAAGGTTCTAAAGTTGTTCCCAGCGAGTCATTCTTTGAGAAACTTTAAGAAACAAACATTATTGAAATTAGAAAATATTTGAATACTGAATAAACTGAATACTGTTTTTGCTCTCTGTAAGCAAATCATTGACTGCTTCATTCACATGCGCTGTCTTGTGAAGTGTGCTGATGCCTTGAAGTGACGAGGAGCCATGCAGAGAAGCTTTGAGCTGGAAACACTGGCCCTCCCACTTCTTCCCAGAGGGTATTCACTATTATTTTATGAAAAACAAGTGGCAATTATGGTTTTTCTCACCACACCTCACTAAGTGCCATCATCAGAGCATTTTCTGCTACTGACATTTATTCTATGAATATCGCCTCAATACATTCAAAGGTCACTTACAGCACAGCAACAGCTACTGAATCAGATCCTGATTTCTATGCTTGATTTACTTTGTCAAATGTGTACGTTTTAAGTGTCTCTACAATTTCTTGTTCTTGCGGGAGGCAATTTTTCACAGCTGCCAAACAAGCTGGCAACAGACTTTCCTCACTGTAGACCCAAGAAACTTTTTCCAGATTCAGTTGCACACAACATGCCCGCTGTCGTCGGTGTTGTTTGGGTGTGCAGATGTAGTCAAACAGAAGAGACACACACTTTAACAGCCTTGTCGCTTTAGCAGCAGTGATAAGAACTAACCCTTGGCTTCAACAGACAGACTTGCTGTAATTATCTTTGTTTGCAAAGCAGTAATGAGGTTTGTTTGCCTTTCGTTTAGTTTTTGCTGAACAGTGTCTCTGTGTAAATTATCTTAAAATCGACATGAAACACTAAATACAACATGAGCAAAACAGGATACAGGGGAAAAATGTTGGACTTTTTTATCCATTGGGAACTGACCGGATGAAACTTTATCTCATCTCATCTCAAATAAACATTTCTGATGTCTGAGTAGTCAAACCAAGAGTCAGACTCATGTGCCGCATTATTAGTTGAGCTTGTTTCCCTGTGTGTCTGATTAATCACTCTGTTCACTGTTGTCTGATTAGCCTATTAGTCCGTCGTTTGGTTTAGTCTAGTCCTGTGTTTCCTGAGTTCGTTTGTTCTGTCTATGTTAATGTTGAGGAGTGTGTGACCCATTTTCCTGCGTGTTCCTGTGTGAGTTTTATATTAAAGACTGTTTTCCTGACTCCTTCGTCATGTTTTTATTAATATGTTTTTATAATAACAATTTGAGAAATCTTAGAGCAAAACTATATTTAAAACTCTAAATTAGATTTGAACATACAGGCTGTGGCACTGATATTTCTGCTGCACAAAATAATAAATGTGCTATATTTGACTTGACTTATATCTTCGTAACTGTTCATAACCAAAATGCAATATGTATTTTTTATACAATGTGCATCAATGAATCATGCACATTAACAGTAGGAATTTGAGTAAGAAAAAAACTCATTTCACATTTTTTTCAAACATTTTTTTCTTGAATGCAGAATATGAGGATACGTACAGTGAAAGGCCAAGAATACCTCTGCAGATCTGGGGTAAAGTTCCACGGAGCAATGGAGCAGAAATTTCTTCTTATTGACTGCCAAAAGGTGTTTTATGGATCATACAGGTGAGGCAGCATTAATCATTTATTTATTTATTTATTTAGCTGATCCAAACAAATGACTGATTGTAAAACAGCAAGCAGTGGCAGCGTTCCCATATAGATGACCCCCACACAAAAAAATTAAAATAATAATTGCACACCTATGTCACATTTACATTTATGAATTTCATTGCATTAGATTAAAAAATCGATGTTAGTACTTTCTTCAGAACTAACTTATCTTTTCTAGTTTTCAAGGTTCATACAGATGTCATAGAAGAATAACCACAGTTATAGTTCATCACATCAATTATATTACAATCATATACTTTTGTATTCATTTTGAACAATATATCTATTTTGTAAATATGATGTTACACCTAAAAATGTATATGACCCGGTTCCCCGAGAAGGGAACAAGACGCTGCGTCATGGCGTTAACGCTATGGAAAAACTTCTACGTGAAACACGTCAACACACGCCTTTCTCATTGCCCGAACGTATGGATGACGTGACGTAGAGAAAGTGCGTCACAGAGTCCATAATTAGACGCCAGAATTGAGCATTGACAGATTCTAATTGTCTGAAGAAGATGCACAGGTGTAACCGAGGTGTGGCAATGCAACACAGCATCTCGTTCCCTTCTCAGGGAACCGCGTTACATTCGTAACCTGCGATGTTCAGAGAGGAACTTCGACGCTGCGTCATGGCCAAGCTGCAACCTTCCTGTCTCTCTCTTGAATCCGACACGGAAGTGACTTAAACTGCAATTCATCGACTGGCCACTAGAGACCACAAGAGATTCAATCCCATAGACCCCCATATTAAAATATCATTACAGCAGAAAAAAAATTTGTTGACAGCCTGGTACAAAAATAGATTTTGGTCTATATAGCTACCTTCATTACAACTGTGAGTGGGGTGAATTGTTTTTATAACTCATCCGTTTAAATTATATTAAGCCTTAAAGCTCTGCATAATTAAGGGAGTGGCCACTTGAGTGACAGGTGGATTGTCGCTGATGTCTGCAGCTAATCCTGCCTTTTTGCCCATTTTTGTTTGTCCGGGAGTGACGCGCTAACAAGATGGTGACGGCCATCACGGACACTACGTCCATGTTTTTTTACAGTTTATGGTCATGGCGTTGACGCAATCGGAAATTCAATATCAACGTGGCCACACCCAAGGTAACAGAGCCCACAAGGCTGTGTATGAGCTTGTTGAGTGCGGACTAGACTTGGGTCAACCCTGAAGGACTCGAGCTCCTGGTGTGGAATCCACGAATAAACTGTAGAACCTGATGAATGTGTGCGGAGAGCACCACAAACATCCTGTAAAGGTGCACCCCTCGCAAGACCTCAAGACTCTGCACTCCTAGTGGAGTGGGTCCTGATGCCTAGAGGCGAACCCATCCTGTGTCCCTCATAGAAGAGGGTGACAGAATCTGAAATTCAATGCTAAATACGCTGCTCGGTGACTGCATTACCTTTAATGTGACGACCTAAACATGTGTGGTGTGAGTCATCCGCCGGAATAAAGCAGGGGTATGGTGTTAACCCCGACATGTTGAGAAGCTTGACTCCTGACTTATATCACACACACACAAGATTGAAGGCAGATACATGCTCTAACACACGGCTTCTGAAGACAAACCAGCTGCCGACACGTGTTTCTGGCGTCTGTTTTCGGACTCTGTGACGTCACTACGTTCGGCCAATCAGATTGGCATGTAGACAGCGGCTCACGCAGAAGCGTTTCCATAGTTCTATAGTTCCACCCCGAAAGGGAACCTAATTTTTGTTTTCTAAAATTGTGCATGTTTCTTTAAAAAAAATTGCACATGTTTTGAAATGATTATATAATCCTAAACCATTTTTAAATGTGGCTTAAGTGACCAAATGTTTTGGAACACTTTTTTTTATAAGGACTTGCTGCATTTTGCGTTGAACTTTTTGCGCTTAACATTCAGCACATGTCAACAAACACATGCTGTCAATTAAATGGCTGGCTTTCAAAGAGCATTTATTATGCAGTTATTTACACCTTACCCAAGATAAACTGCATTCCAAAGTATTTACATATGTTGCTAAGGCTGAACTGAATTGCTATATTTATCTTCTTTTCTTGTTTGGCAGCTTCATGTGGTCCTATGAGAAGATCAACCTCAGCATGGTTCAGGTTATAACAGGCCATTTAGTGGAGACTTATGACGAGGAATTTCGAACGTTGTACGCCCGATCAACAATCCCAGCTCCGTTTCAGACTGCCAGCGTGAACCAGTGTGAGGTGAAGCCCAATGGCAAAATGGATGGCTATTCAATTCATTCCACCAACCCCTTTGAAAGGAAAGATCATTTAAGGCACACACTTGACGCTGTTTACCGGCAAGCCTGTGAAAGGAGATCAGGGATTTTGCCATTGAGAGAGGTGGAAGAAAGGCCGGTTGTTACACCGCCTGCTCGATTCCTTCAAGACACAGAGTTTTACAAAAGACACAGCTACGCGGGTGAACGTCAGGAGCCTGTATATCTGTCTAAATTGTCCAAGTTTGGCTCTAGTAATTGGAACGTGGCAGCAGAGAGCAGCCGTTACAGTGGTTACTCCAACAATGTGGACAACCAGTATGAAAGTTACGTCACCAACCCGATGTTCAGAGGCTCAAACATGCGGCAATCGTACCATGGCCACGACAAACAAATTCTCAACATGAGGCAAAACATGCCCAGTTTAGCAAGTACTTCCAAGTCTTTCCTTCGGACGTGGAGGTTAGAGTCTTACCTCAACAACCACAGCGATGTACCTTATGGAGAGAACAACGAATATCTGGACCAATACGAGGACAATAAATTGGCTCCTCCGCAACACTCTCGCATCAGGTCATCGGTTGTTTTCACGCCCACCATACCGGAACAACCAGAGATGAACAGCTACTCTAATAATTCAGCGTCCTCCAACCACGATCCAGCACGAATTCACCCAAATGCTCAGATTTATTCTTCATCACACTGGAATCAGACAGCACAGCATGATGACTTCATGCTAAAGAGGCGCAGTTTACAGATTTTAGAAAACTCAGGGAGTAATGCAACCTATAGCTCCGGAAGGGATGCAATATATGCAAGTTTAAACCGAGCCAAAAGTAGATTTCCAAATAAAGAGCAAGAGGACATATACAAGAGGCACAGTGTGGCCGATCCCAGGTGCAATACATATAACAGTGACACAAACGGGCCTTCCAGTTACATGTACGCATCTTTACCTAGAAAACAGAGAAACTGCAATGCGCCTGCACAGGAGAATCCCAGAAATCAAGCTTACACTCCAAACTTCAAAGAGGACCAAAGGTCCGTCTCACATCATGATTTCAAAAAGGCAGATGAGAGCAAAACTACCTCAGGAAACACATGGCAAGAACCTCCTTCGAGAACTGTGTCCGCATCGCTTCTGGACCAAGAGGACAGTCCGCCTTCGAAACCAAACAGTGCATCATCACAACGCTTCTTGAAAAGGAGCACCAAGAAAATAAAATCCCTTCTAAACATCCCACAAAAGGGGGATGCCTCACCGAAAGGAAAGAATGCACAAAGTATTAAAATGGGAAGCAGCACGGATACAATTCTCTCGGATTATGATGACACCGAGGGAGCCAAGAAACCCCTCGGAAGCACTGCCAATTCCTCCAAGTCTGTGGAGAGCATCCGACTGATGCGAGCTAATGGGAAGATCCCTGGAGATGAAGGCCTGGTGGGAGAGACATCTGCGCCTCGCTTTAGCACTGAAGAGCTTCATCCGCCTCACCCACCTTCAAGTGCAGAGACTTCCAACACACAGCAACAATCCTCGGTTATTGCTCAGGAGAAGACAGACTCGACACTAACAAGATCAGATCTGCTGCCAAAGCAACAAGTACCAGTAAACAGGCTGTATAGCAGATATGAGCCGCTTTGCTCATTCGAACCCAGGCGTCCCGCAGCGGGCCAGCCTGCCTATGTGTCTCCACAGAGCCACATAAATGAGAAAACAAGGAATACAGTCTTTTTAAGAACACAACCAGTGAATGACCATAACAGTTATACAACACAGGGGCAAGACAACAGATTCGGCCGGTTCATTCAAAGGGTTGGAAATTTAATACACAAGAATAAGTACTGAAATCAATAGTGAACTGAGCTGAGATGTGCACTTCTACACTGACCAAATGGATTTGCAAACATTGCACAAATAATTGTTTTCAAACTGTTTTCTCAAGCACGACCACCATGTCCATAGTTCAGACTGACAGATCGTCCTGCCTCTAACTTATGCCATTGATTGAGGAAAGCTTGTTATGTCAGAGATATTATGGATGCTCGTGTTCGAATGGTTTGATTTTAAATTGACTCTGTGTATTTAACTCGGATACACTCTCAGAAAAAAAGGTACAGGAGCTGTCACTGTGGTGGCACCTTTTCAAAAGTCCCTTTTTAGTCCCTCAAAGGTACATATTGTAACCCTTTTGAAGGGTACTGTCCCAGTGACAGCTTTTGCACCATTTTTTCTGAGAGTGTAGGAGAAGTATTTTCAGATCCCAAAAATGACACACTTTTAAAAAGTAGAACGGTGCTGTTTACTGCGTTATTGCTAATGCCAGTGTTGAAGGTTTGCAATATAACTGGTGAAAAATGCTGTTAATTTGTAGTTGTATTTTTCACTAATAATATTGGTAAATTTAAAATTTCTGTCACTTGAATGAAAGCAATTATGAAACATTACCTGAGGAAAATCCCCCTGGTCTGGTCTGATTAAAAGCTTTAGTCAATCATCCATACAACCTTAAATTGCACTTCAGCCTGTTCAAACACTCTTCCAACAGAACCCAGATTGTTGTTGTTTAATTGACATTGAAATGCTGGAACAAATGCAAGATAAATAAATGCTGGTTTGTGGGTAATTGGTGCTTAGATATCTTTAAGGGTGACTAACAATACTGGCATATACTGCACTGGCTTTGCACTATATATAGGTCATGATTTTGTTTGTGTTTAGATTAAACAGTTTTTTATTTAAAAGCCTTTCAATAATTGCTCTCATTTCACAAAGTGCACATGTACAGTAAAGTATATTTGAAAGGACAAACAATATCAACATGCCATTCTCTTTTTTTTCTTCTTTTTTTTAAACACTATCAATGTTGCTTGTAACCTAACAGGGTACTTACCAAATAAATTAATGGTCATGAAACGGATTTGACTTAAAACTATTTTATGATGTGAGAAGAAAGGCCATGAAGTGCTATATGAAATACTGTCATTTTTCTACAAGAAAATAAACGTAATATTTTGACCTGTATGAGTTGACAGGCAGCAAAAAGTAAATTGATTACAGCTTTAATCAATATGGTCAGTAGTCCTGGACTTTATACTGACACCTATTGGTGAGGATTAAGCATCACACAAAGGCAAAAGTATCTGGTTACTGAGATTTGGCTGGTCATGTGACAATTCACTGAGGCGGTTTACGCCAAAACCCAAACAGCTTTTTCTTCATTTCATGTGCACATCAGTTTAAGCATATCTGTCCAATTTTTGGTTACACTTTATATTAGGTGTCCTTACCTACTACTTTTATTGTGTTAATATTGTATTGCAAAACACTTGTACTGTTATTGAGCTGGATATGTAAGATTAGGACAGGTTTGCTGGTGTGTGTATGTTTAATGGGTTATAAGGGAAGGTCAACAGTGTAATTATAGACGTAATCTACAGCTGTAATAACATGCAGGTATTTAAAAAAAAATCAGCGTCAGCTTTTTATTATTTGAAGCAAAAGTGCAATGTATCAAATTATTATTTTAAATGTTAGTACATAAAGACATCTGATGTAAAGTGGGACCAAATTTACTGTTAATTATTTTAGAGGTAAAACATTTTAAGAAAAGTGCATCTGTTGTTATCCATATTATAGTCTTCTTTTGTCATTATATAAAGTCCATTAGGGGAAAAAGCTAATTCAATGATTATTTTAAGCTGAAACTGTAGTGCTTTAGCAGGATCAGCAGACGTGCATTATTCAACACTCAGGACATTTTGTATTTAAAGGTTTGGCAAAAAATGTACAGCACTTTTCACATTACACATGGTTTTTATACTTTTTTATACAATTATACTTCATGTGTTTCATCTAATCTTTTACCACTAATAAGTCAAATTAAAAATCACATGGTGTTGCTTTCCTCTTCTTTTTTTATTGCTGATGTAAGTGTTGAACTTTCTTTTCCTGTTTTCTATTCTTCTGTCATCCAGAATGAAGCACAGCTAAAAGGTTTGTTTGAGTCATACCCCTTTTGGTGAGAAAGGGCCTTTACATTTGCCAAAATAAATCTTAGAATTTTTATTTTTTTATTTTTGCTATCATAAAACAACAAGCAAGCTCAGGCCAGGTGAGAAAAAGTAATAGAAAAGTGCACATTACTTTCCACGCAATTAGTTTTTTTTTTTTTGTACAGACTCACTCAATATTTTAACGCATGACTTTTCTTTCTCCAACGCTGGTGACAAGCCTTGGAAATTACTATTTCAGCCTGTTCGTGTATTGTCGTGTAATATATACGCGAAAATGAGTTTTTGCGTGCATATGAGACGCAGTTTTTCGCGTGCATTTGATACGCAGTTCATTTGCGTGTAATACACATGCACCCCACACCACACCTAAATCTACCCTAACCAACCAATGCGTATCATCTGCACGTAAAAACTCACTTTAGCGTATAAATTACACGACAATACACATGCGTGCTATAAAGACGCATAGTGTGATCGGGTTGACTATTTGGTGATGTGCATCACAACTACTGGTAAAAACACATATAAATAACGGTGTTGAAGATTTTGGTAATATCATCCACCCCTAAAATGTTAACTGAAAGTCATGTCATAATACTTACCGGTATACATAAAATGTAATACAGTTCACAGAACATCATATCTTTAGTCCCCTGCTGTGCAAGCCAGGAAACTGTTTGATGGTGGAAACCTGAGGGAACAGAAAGCCTTCGGGAGAATCCATGCAGGCAACTAAATATGTTAGTAATTATGATAGACTTACAGCTTTATTGAATGGTAAGGGTGTAAGTGTCATCTGGGACTGAAGGGTAAAGGCGTCAGGGTAGATGTAGTGAAACAGCAGCAGTGCACCATCTGACGGCTGAAGAGATGTTGATCACTGAAATGCCAAGCGGCGTCAGAAAACAACACTCGTATGTTGTACAATCTCCAGGAAGGGCTGATCCTTCACGTTTTACCAACAAATCGTACGTTTTCGTACAAGTATTCTCATGCAACCCTAACCCACAGGGTTATTATCAGGCTTGTGCAAAATTCAGAATTTCAGAATTGGCCTGCATTCAATTCATGAATTGGAATTTGAATTGAATTGACTCCGATCCACAGGAAGTTGAATTTGAATTTGAATTGGAATGACAGGAAGTGCAATTAAATTCATGGCAATTCAAAGAAATTCCACACAGTCACACAACAGGAGGACTGTGATGAATCTCACAGTAAGGTTTAGTAAGGTTACTTTGGAAATGTAATTGCTTACTGTTATAAGTTACCCGTTATGAATGTGGTTTGGGTTATTTTATTTGGATTACTTTATCAATGCAAAGCAATTTCCTTTTAATTTGATTAGTAACTAATTGATTTACACATTTTACTTCAGTAATACAAATAAATACAATTACATTAATTTTGTAATTTAATAACATAATTGCATTACACGCGACTAGTCACTCCTCAACCCTGCATACATTTTGTTCTAAAATATAGATAATAAAATTCTTGAAATAAATTACCCCCTCAATGTTGTTTAATTAGTTTTGTTCCAATTTTTATTTCAAAGAAATCAAATAACACAAGTGTTGATAAATGTGTCTGAAAAAAAAAAATAACGAAGCATTTTAATTGTTTATTAATAAACTAGTCTTTTCTAAATCAGTGTAGGCTGCCTGCAAACATCTCCACACATCTCCGCTGTAATGTAGCCTAGATGCGCCTTTCATACGGACAGGATTACATAATCAGATGCAGGCTACCGTGCGTATTTGCTTTCGATTGGGTTTTTTTCGTTGGTGGACATTTTTTATAAGCTTTGTATAGAAGGCTATATTTCTGATGACTGTGAGGCTTGTCTATACACTGTTTTTCAGTTCATTTTTGAGACGCGCTCCAATTCACAGAGACCATAAAAGCGCGCCCTGTTAGTTTTATTTTATTTTACAAAAGCACAACGTTTTCTTGTTGTTGTGAGTTTACACAAATAAAAGTAGTTGTGACTGATGTTTTATTCTTTTCTGTTTGACCAGAAATGATGGAGTATTTTAAGTTGTTTCCACTGTTGATAGGAAAATGCGAGTGATGGCACCGGCGCCTCCGCACAAACACTTGGATATGCGCTTAATAATAGCGAACATTTATCTAGGTTAAAGGCCTGTTCACACCGGGACAAATTTCGCGCGCGATATTCGCTGACGTTTAACGCCTCGTGACTAAACAAAGGGCGCCAATGTGAGTGTGCACACCGACGCGAAATACACCACGCGTAAAAGCGTCTTTTTTTTCAAAAAAACGCGCCCTGTCAAAAACTATCCGACCAATGAGATTGCCGCTTTTGCTCACGTGTCTGGAGCTTCTGAAGTTATAGTAAAACACAACTTGGGGGCGCTCAAACACAAAACGGTCTTGCCGAGCACACATACATAGCGGCGAAGAAGATATACGCCAAGTAGCGTCTACACTGCCGGGAAGAAATAGACGAGGAAGATGCCAGACAAGATGAATGTAGAGCTGCTGTTCTCGTTGGTGTCTGAACATAAAGAACTATATGACAAACGCGACAGCGACTACAAAAATCTTGATAAAAGAGAACTGTTATGGAGTGGTATTGCAGAGGGTATTTCTGTTTTACATTAAGCGCCATCTAATGTCAGGGAATGAATTTGCATGTTCACTCGGCTCATCGTCAGCTAAAATCGCTTGGGTGTGAACACTAAAAACGCGTTGAAAAACGCTGGCGAATATCGCGCGCTGATATTCGTCCCGGGTGTGTACGGGCCTTAACGTTAGAGCGAGCGGCCATACCAGACGGATAAGTCCTCTTCATGTTTAACAAATCAAATTCTGTTGCATCTTCTTGCGCCAGTTTGAAAAGGGCGGCTGAAACACTTATACAGATAAACGTCCAACGCTGGTATTTTTCTTTAAATAAATTCGTTTAGGCTTTAAAATAAATATTGTTTGTGGGCTAATTAATGCCACAATATATATATATAATATATATATATATATTTTTTTTTTATTTTTTTTTTTTATTGGCTACTTATATTTTTAATTTTTGTTTTGCATTGAATAGGCCTATTTAAAGGATTTGATGTGCACCGCAATGCCATCCTCCCATAGAAATACACGTTAGAGCCACCTTTATTTTCTTTATAATAAAGGGTTTCTATGGGAGGAAAACGCCTAATGTGTAATTAAACAATGTTCGTATTCTGGGCTCATCTGCTAATCTGTAGGCTACACATGCATGCTTTATTAATAAGGTGTGTTGTGTACAGAATTTGATCTTTTAACATAAATATCCATTGTGGGCTGCTATTGCTTCAGCTTTTAAGATAAAGACATGATTGGCTATAAATTCTATGTGGATAAAGGCATATTTTGTACATGACATGTCCTTATAAGGCCAAGAAAATATTATTACGAGAAAAATGTGTCGTTTTAACGACATAATATCTCGTTATTACGAGAAAAGATGTCGTTAAAACGACATAAGATCTCGTTATTATGAGAAAATATGTCATTTTAACGACATAAGATCTCGTTATTACGACATAATTGAGGGGAAAAAATAACATGTGTGTGGCAGCAATGCGTCACCGTTATACAAATAAAAAATAATAAAGAAAACTATAATAGTATCTTAATGATACTAAAATAACACTGCTAATCATCTCAGATGAGTTTGTGAAATGAAAATATTTTTATTAAATATGACAATTATGCTCATAATGATACTTTGCACAACCTTTACTTTACAAAATAATAATGTTCCTGGTGGGAACCAAGAGGCAGGTGTTCTGCACAAATCTGTGGACCTTTCTGCTAGATTCAATACCAGAGAGCGACACAGATAATAAAATAATTTCTGCTGGGTTAGTGTAAGCCGAGGGATGATGCATGGTTCATAGGAACACCAACCTCCAGGATAAATGTATCTGTTCTTGAAAATGGAGATATATTTCTAACCTTTAGTGCATCTGCATTATTGAAGTGTAGATTTCACCTTGAACTGGAATGCTTGCACATTTCTGTTTGACAACCTCTTTCAACTGTAAAAATGTATTTATTCATAAAGTGTTTAAAAGGATAATTTGTGCTTTTTAAAGCCACCCTCATATGTGATTTCCTAACAAACATATCTTGTGTTTCTATCTACACTGTAAAAAAAAAAATCTGTTCAATTTACGGTAAAATACTTGCAGCTGTGGTTGCCAGAAATTTACCGTATAAAATAAGGTAGCAACATATTAGGTTTTACAGACTTAACTTAAAATTTACAGAAATAAACCGTATTTCATTATCTGATATTATGTTAATTTTCCGACATATTGAAGTTTTAATATCCGTTTTGTACCATTGTAATACAGTGACAACCACAGCAGTGATGAGTCACATGATCAATCAAAGCTCATCACAAACAGTTCTTACTAATATATAATACTAATAAACTAATACTTACTAATAAGTTAATACTAATATATAGAAGCTGCACAGTCTCATTCACACAAACATTAAACACCATCATGGTAACACACATGAAATTTTAAAAGGCAATAAACATTAATTTAACAACATTAAATGTAACATAAAACACTAATGTACATAACTGATTAGAAAAAGACTAAGAAAACTATGAAGAAACAGTTATTTCAACAAAAATACATCAAATGTGAAGTGTCACGCAGGGAATTGTGGGAATTTTAATTTACGTTTTTTCACTGTAAATTATACAATGAGTTGGTTTTTTTTCACTTTCAAAAACTGTCAATATAACGGTATTTTACAGTAAAATTACATTAAATGTACCATTGGCTCTATCACAGTTATTTACCGTATATAGTAAGGAAACTTTCTGTTAACCAATTAACGTTTTTTCATTGTAGCATTTTTATAGTATTTTACTGTTAAAATCACGATAATTTTTTACAGTGTATCTAGAAACATAAATGCTGGCAAGGTTGACCTTGGAGTGTCACAGAGGTCATGAATGCATTGACTGATTCTCCCACCCTCATGGGAGCCTGTGCTCGTTTCAGCCGTAGTACCTGCAAACCTTCAGTGTGTTTCGCATGTCACAGTATTCCCCCACAGTATTCCTTCAGTGCCATACAACTGAAGGCACTCTCTGCACGACTGCTGTAACCGTATGCTGGCTGAGGCTAAATCTAAAGGGAAATTCTAAATTCATTGGTTTTCCATTTACAAACATATATTAAAATGATTAAAGGGATAGGTCACTTTGAAATGACTTTTTGGTATGTTTTAGCTTACCTCAAGGGATGTAGGTGTCTTTGTTTCCGCAGTAGTTTCAATTTTTATCTTTTTAGGTCAAACCGTTCTTGTCTGTCAGTCATATAATGCAGGTCTATGGTCACCACCTCAAAGAGCATCACAGAGAAGTCCAAATTAAACATGATTTAATGACTCGTAAATGTAAGTACACATTGATGGCCTAAGACACGAAACGAGCGGTTTGTGTGAGAAAACTAACAGTATTTATATCGTTTTTACTTGGACGTGGACGTGGCTGTGGTTACAAGAGGTAAAAACGATATAAATACTGTTCGTTTTCTCACACAAACCGCTCGTTTCGTGTCTTAGGCCATCAATGTGTACTTACATTTACGAGTCATTAAATAATGTTTAATTTGGACTTCTCTGTGATGCTCTTTGAGGTGGTGACCATAGACCTGCATTATATGACTGACAGACAAGAACGGTTTGACCAAAAAATATCAAAATTTAAACTATTGCGGAAACAAAGACACCTACATCTTGGATGCCCTTGGGGTAAGCTAAAACATACCAAAAATTTATTTCAAAATGAACTATCCCTTTAACACATGACTTAAATATATATATATATATATATATATATATAATATGACCCCCTTTCGCCTTCAGAACTGCCTTAATTCTACGTGGCATTGATTCAACAAGGTGCTGAAAGCATTCTTTAGAAATGTTGGCCCATATAGATAGGATAGCATCTTGCAGTTGATGGAGATTTGTGGGATGCACATCCAGGGCACGAAGCTCCCGTTCCACCACATCCCAAAGATGCTCTATTGGGTTGAGATCTGGTGACTGTGGGGGCCAATTTAGGACAGTGAACTCATTGTCATGTTCAAGAAACCAATTTGAAATTATTTGAGCTTTGTGACATGGTGCATTCTCCTGCTGGAAGTAGCCATCAGAGGATCGGTACATGGTGGCCATAAAGGGATGGACATGGTCAGAAACAATGCTCAGGTAGGCCGTGGCATTTAAACGATGCCCAATTGACACTAAGGGGCCTAAAGTGTGCCAAGAAAACATCCCCCACACGGCCACACCATTACACCACCACCACCAGCCTGCACAGTGGTAACAAGGCATGATGGATCCATGTTCTCATTCTGTTTACGGCAAATTCTCACTCTATCATCTGAATGTCTTAACAGAAATCGAGACTCATCAGACCAGGCAAAATTTTTCCAGTCTTCAACTGTCCAATTTTGGTGAGCTCTTGCAAATTGTAGCCTCTTTTTCCTATTTGTAGGGGAGATGAGTGGTACCCAGTGGGGTCTTCTGCTGTTGTAGCCCATCCGCCTCAAGGTTGTGCGTGTTGTGGCTTCACAAATGCTTTGCTGCATACCTCGGTTGTAACAAGTGGTTATTTCAGTCAAAGTTGCTCTTCTATCAGCTTGAATCAGTCGGCCCATTCTCCTCTGACCTCTAGCATCAACAAGGCATTTTCGCCCACAGGACTGCCGCATACTGGATGTTTTTCCCTTTTCACACCATTCTTTGTAAACCCTAGAAATGGTTGTGCGTGAAAATCCCAGTAACTGAGCAGATTGTGAAATACTCAGACCGGCCCGTCTGGCACCAACAACCATGCCACGCTCAAAATTGCTTAAATCACCTTTCTTTCCCATTCTGACATTCAGTTTGGAGTTCAGGAGATTGTCTTGACCAGGACCACACCCCTAAATGCATTGAAGCAACTGCCATGTGATTGGTTGATTAGATAATTGTATTAATGAGAAATTGAACAAGTGTTCCTAATAATCCTTTAGGTGAGTATATAAGTCATGTTTTATTCATTTAAATATATATTTTATATATCAAATATATATCATTTATAAATATATATATATATATATATATATATATTAAAATTATTCAAACATGACTTAAAAAAAAAATATATATATATACTGTATATATATATATACTGTATATATATATATTAACTAAACATGCTGTAAGAGGCTAAATTAAATTCTACTTCTTTTGAATTTTTTGTTTCATGTTGGTTTTAATAGAGCAACAGGTAGTAAAATTAAATAATTTTTGCAGTGTAAAATCCAATTTGTATTCACAGCATACAGTGGCGGGCCAATTAAGGACTTGGTACCAATTAGGTAAATTTCCATACACATTACACAAGTCAGACATTTTATATCTCTTTCTACAACATATCTTTTCATTGAATTTCAACACAGTTTTGTATGAAATACTGTGAGGCACACATGGAAATAGCTGGTTACATATTTGTGTAATTGGGTTCATGCTGGCAAAATGGGCTTTCAATAAAACTTGTCTGTCTATACAGAAGAAAGCCAAAACATTTTTTTTATCTGTACTACCTGACTTGAGAAAACAGAGATTAAGGTTGAAAATCTGCGGTTATACTTTAAATTTTCTCTTGAGCAGCTAAATAGTTTTGAGGTTAAATTATCCTTCTTTTTTTTTTTTTTTTTTTTTACTGGATAATAGTGATCTGGGTATTGATGAATATTGAAAGTTTTTATGTCTGTTTGTTGATGGTTGATTTAAAGACACATTTATTCATGGATATTTTGACAGGACATGAATTAGATCTTTATTCATCATAGCATATAACCAAATTGATTGAAATCATTTGATCTGAATTCATAGTTCTTTATTGGCATTGATGGATGATGAAGAACCTTCAACACTATGAAACCTTTACATTCCACAAAAGGTTCTTTATAGTGGAAAATTGTTGTTTAGATTATATAAAATGTGTTTTCTCTATAGAAAATTTTTCTTTTAAGAACTGTTGAAATAGTATAAAAATGGTGTTTATATGGCATCGCTGCAAAAACTACCGTTTGAAACCTTTGTTTTTAAGAGTGTAATTCAGAATTATAGAGCGTTATTCGGAAGGACTGATTTGATTTGTCTGTCGTTATTCAGTTATACTAATTTGTACTTTATTTTGTTATACTAATAACTAATTTGTCAAATTGAATAAATTTACTAATTCTACCGATTCCACCTATAGTGTAATTCAGATGTATCTCTTCTAAATTGGAATTTACCTAAATAATATATTGATGATGAATCATCCTTCTGTGCATGCTAAAATCCTCTCAATATGTTTACATAATTCCTTAAGCACACTGAATAAATAATTACATTATTAAGCCTAAGATTACTTAAGTATTAAAAAGTGATCGTAATATATGTAAAGATAATGATTAATTTGCAATCTACTAAATATATGTCACGTTTAAAGATGATGAAGATGCAGGTTAAGAGTTTCAATATAATTAAATTATATTTCAATATTAACAAAAGCGAAGAACTCGAGACAATACCGGATCAAGACAGAAAGGAAATGAGGAACTTAAATACTCAATGATAATGAACTCAGTAATGATCAGCTGTGATAATTAAATGAATAGCCATGGTAACAGTTGACTGGCGGGAAAACTAGAACAAAGGAAACAGGAAACAGGCAATAAACAAACAATGGCTGCGTCCGAAAACTGCTGCCTTTGCAGAATGCATTCAAACATAGAAAGGCATCAAGACACATCCTAATCCAATGTTAGTTTCACTTCCTTTCTCCTGAGAAACCTTCATCTGATCTGGGCTGTCTCCCTCCACCCTCAAAGTACATGCTGACGCAATTTCAGCCTACCACGACCACATAGATGGCAAATCAGCAGGGAAGTACGACCTGGTCGTCAGGATCCTTAGGGGGGCGAGACGGTTAAATCCTCCTCGTCCCCCCTCCATACCCTCTTGGGACCTTTCCCTGGTGCTTCGAGCACTTCAGGATGCTCCCTTTGAGCCTCTGCAGTCAGCAGACTTAAAACTTCTGACCATGAAGACTTTGCTGCTGGTTGCACTGGCCTCTATCAAGAGGGTAGGGTACATGCAGGCATTTTCGGTGGACGAATCGTGCCTTGAGTTCGGGCCGGGTGACGGCCATGTGGTACTGACAACCCGGCCTGGCTATGTGCCCAAGGTTCCTACCACTCCCTTCAGGGACCAGGTAGTGAACCTGCAAGTGCTGCAAACCTGCAAACCCTGCCCTGGCTATAACTGCTCGGCTCCTCAGCAAAAAACTGAAGTGCAGTCGTACCATATACCCGCGCTGCGTTTAATTACCGTTATCGTTTAGTTATCATTTAGTTACACTCGAAGTAGATTGACTCTCCAGCGACATTCCTATCATTGGAATCACTCCGATGTGGCGTCTCCATTCCCTCCTTCAGGGAACGAGGGTTACCATACCTAACCGATACATTCACACGGATCTGAGAAAATTATTTAAAAGGCTGTATTCTGCTGTTATAGGCCAGTAGATGGGTATGTCTTTTTGTCAAGAAACACCCTGCGAACATGTAAAATGATGTCCCCGTTTGCACAAATTAATAATGTTTTTGTTGTTTAGACGGTAAAGGACTCGTTTTCAAAACCTTGTAGTTTGAAATACCATTTTCCTAAATTTTGTGTTTTCAGGCCCCCAAAACGCTGTTGTCCTGTAAATGAACGGCAAAAAAGCATAAGAACTTTTACATTTTTTAGTTGAAAAAAAGTTTTGTCTAAACTAGTTTTCCGACGCAGCCTAAAAGTCTAAACTAACCAAATTGCATTTAAATGCAAAACTATTTGGGCACCATTATGTGACTTAGTCCTCTTGAGATATAAACCTCCATGCATTATTAAAAGTGATGTCCAAAATCTCATTGTGTTCTACTTTATTATTTACCATAAAGCATTATAATTCAACATGATGAACCTGTCACAAAGGAAAAAAATATATATTCTAGTAGGCCTACAGCATAATAAGATTGTTTGACTGTGGGTGTGGGTCATTTATTATGTGACATACACCTGACAGCTACACTTGAATAAACATGAGTATATCCTCATGAGACATTAAGAACCATGCAGCTAGCACTCGATAGAATATATTGCTTCTCTGACTTCAAAACGCTTCTCTGTCTTTGTAACTAATTGATAATAGGCTGAGAGGTGCACGTTGCGTCACGACGCCATCAACTCTGAGTTGTATCCCCCTTCCCCTCTCTCTCTCTCTCCCCCTCACTCACTCTTGCGGTGTCAGTCATCCGCGATGCTGGAGAGAGAGCACGGGTCCGCGCGCAACATGTCCGCGATCCCCGCTAATGACGCGTGCGATGCCTGTTCCACACCAGCGCTGCATCTGAACTCCACGGAAATTTACTCGCATTCTCATGTCGATGACGACGACGAACTTCTCAAGTACATTTGGAGGGAATATCTGCATCCTAAACAATATGAATGGGTGCTCATTGCTGGATATATCATGGTTTTCCTCGTATCTCTGGTCGGAAACACCTTGGGTAAGTTTGCAGCGCGAGAGGAACTCAGAAAATGTATTTCAGAAGTGCTTTTTAAATGTTTTGCACTCAGACGAATAGTATAGCATATCATTCCACAGCTCTGTCCATCATGTTGCCTACCTTGTTTTGCGCATGGGATCTACATTTATGTTTAGGCATTTGGCGGATGCTTTTATTCAAAGAATGTAGGCTACACATTTTGTTGCTTTCTCTTGGAATCAAACCCGTAACCTTGGTGTTGCTAGCGCGTGCTTTACTCTTTAATTTACTGGAAGGCATCTCACAAAATAATCATAAAAAATATATTTTACTTCTCTGACTGCTTACCAGAGAGGTAGGGAAGCCAGTAAAAATGAAACCTGTAGGCTAATATTCAATTAAAGTTATTCAGATTTTTAAAGTCATTAATACAACTAATGTATTATAAAATGCAATTGAGCTGTACTTGCCTTATTTATTTTAGTATTATTTGAGTTTCTGTCATTTTAAGAATATATTCATATATACACAAATGCATTGCATACCTTAACAACATTCCAAGCCTCTAGCTTTCTTTCTTCCTTGACTTGATATGTATAGACCTTTGGTAAATCTAATCACGTATTGCATTGCTCTTTTAGAACAAACTGTGATGGATTTGCTTTCTGAATGAAAGACATTATGAATGTAATACTGTGCTTTTAAATGTTTTGTGTGCCACTGAGGATGGAAGTATGATTAACCACCAAATGATCTGAATCCAAGATTATTGGTTAAGTAATTTGAGCATATTAATTGTGGGTCCTTTGAAATGTTACTTGACTCAGAATGCTTTAGTGACATATTTCATGTACTATTCTCTTTAAAGGTGCAGTGAGAGAGTATTTATTTATACTTTTTATTTATTTATAGTAGTTATTTATACTTAATTTATTTTTTTGTTGTTACATCAAACGGAATTGCAATCTACCTCAACCAGTGAGTTTGGGACAGAGCTATCTGTTCTCCAACAGGCAGGGTTTAAAATGACACACTTTACAGGATTTTTTACACAAGAAATGAAAGAAAATAAAAAAATGTAACCCTCGTTCCCCGAGTAGGGAACGGAGACGTTCCGTCTGATGACGACGATTGGGGTTTCGCTTAGAAGCCTATCATCTTCGAGTATTACAAAACGAGCCAATGGCAAGAAAATGCCATGGGTCTGCGGAATTTGCATAGCGTAACTCCGCCCCACGCTGTGGGTATATAAGGAAGTACGCTGGCATAACGCAGTCATGTTTTCCTGCTGAGGAGCCGAGACTGAACTCGGGCATTTCCAGCGGAACAGCGGAAGTGGCCATAAGACGGAACGTCTCCGTTCCCTACTCGGGGAACGAGGGTTACATACGTAACCGAGACGTTCCCCATCGTTGTCACTCCGAGTTCCGTCGGATGACGACGATTGGGGTTACCAGTCTAATCCCGCCACCTTCACAGCTGTCTTCCAGTGCCCTTCGTAAATCTGAGATCCCTGCCGTGAAAACTTAGCACGGACGAAGGACTCCTATTTAGCACAGGAATACCAAGGTACACTGGGAAGCATATCTCAGTAGAAATATGCAAACACACTGCCTGCCCGAAGGGAGGACTTACAGAATACACATATGACCCGGAGGGATGCATATGGAAGAACACTGGAGTGTCCAGCCCGCAGGGTGGAATCTTTCAACTCCAGGGTGGCAAGGTGGCTTGCCGAGGGAAAGACACATGCTCAGAGAGTCCTACAGTGGAAATACACATGTGGGGGTCGCCAGGGGGGAACCATGCACATGGGGCACCTGGCCAACACGAAAGCTGCCAGCGGCATAACTCTGGTGTTGACGTCAACAGCGCTGGAGGAACTCAGGGTTTCTCGGGGAAACTCACCTGAGGAGAATATCGCACTGATCCAGTCCGTGGAGTGGAATGGCGAGCAAGCGAAGACACCTGAGCTGATCCTAGCACTGGCTAGTTGAAGCGAGTACATGGGAGGATACTGGCTCCACTCGGAGATTATAGAATCTTGCGAATGTGTTGGGTGTCGCCCAGCCTGCAGCTCTGCAGATGTCTGCCAGCGAGGTGCCATGCGCTAGAGCCCAAGAGGAAGCAACACTCCGTGTGGAGTGTGCCTTCACACAAAGGGGGCACGGTCGACCTTGCTGCTGGTAAGCCAAAGCAATGGTGTCCACTATCCCGTGAGACAGCCTTTGCTTTGAGAGAGCCTTTCCCTTCAGCTTCCCACCATAACAGACAAAGAGCTGGTCTGAGGTCCTGAAACACTGCGTCCTGTCTACATAAAAGCGGAGGGCGCGTACTGGACAGAGCAGTGCCAAGGCTGGGTCTGCCTCCTCCGGGGGCAGCGCTTGCAGGTTCACTACCTGATCTCGAAAAGGAGTGGTAGGAACCTTGGGCACGTATCCAGGCCGGGGTCTCAGGATCACGTGAGAGTCAGCCGGCCCGAACTCCAGGCACGCTTCGTCTACTGAAAATGCCTGCAGGTCCCCTACCCTCTTCACAGAGGCCAGTGCAATCAGGAGCACTGTCTTCATTGACAGGAACTTAAGCTCCACTGATTGCAGAGGCTCAAAGGGAGCACTCTTCAGGGCAGTTAAGACCACTGAGAGGTCCCAAGAGGGTACGAGAGGAGAGCGAGGAGGATTCAGTCTCGTTGCGCCCCTCAGAAACCTGATGACCAGGTCGTGCTTCCCGATGGACTTACCATCAATAAGAGCATGATGGGCGGCAATGGCGGCCACATAGACTTTTAGAGTGGAGGGAGACAGCCTTCTCTCCAACCCATTTTGAAGGAATGAAAGCACAACACTGATAGGGCAAGTACTGGGGTCTTCTCGGTGAGAAGAGCACCAGGAGACGAAAAGGTTCCACTTCAACTCGTAGAGGTGTCTCGTGGACGACGCTCTCGAGGAAGTGATGGTAGCCACCACCGCTGGTGGTAGGGTACTCAAACCTGCCTCGTCCCGTCGAGAAGCCACACATGTAGGTTCCATAGATCGGGACGAGGGTGCCAAAGGGTGCCCCGTCTCTGAGAAAGGAGGTCCTCTCTCAGAGGAATAGGCCAGGGAGGGGCTGAAGCGAGGAGCCTGAGGTCTGAAAAATTTTACATTCTGAAAATATGACATTTATTATGGGTTTATGTGAGGATTGTTTGAAGTTTAAATTAAAAGTTGTTATATTTGTTGAAGCCTAAATGTTGGATTTTTTCATTTTGGGATTAGCTGTTCTTTTACATTGCTCTATCTATCCCTATGACCCATATAAATTGAATGAGTTATCAATATAGATACACTGATATATACAATATTGCTATTGATACAGCCATTTACAGGTTATTACTTTGATAAATGCATGTGGAAGCAAGATAATGCCAGATCAGAAATGTTCAGAGTTATTAAATGAAATTGAAAGTATACATTATTCAAATGCATTCACAATGAATAGCTAAGTGGAGAAGATTTTAAAAGATATGGACTTGACAGTGCAAAGGCAATTTTCTTTTGAAATTAATTTCCTTTACATTTTGAAGTTACTGAAAGAAAAAAAGGTTTTACTAAAGTCAAAAAAGTTGTAATTTAATATGACTGAATCAAAATGAATATGTCAGGCTACACCAGTATAACAATTACAAATATATTTATACATGTGATGAACTAATCAAATTCATTTGCATTTTTTTGCATGAATGATGAAATAATTAGCACACACAAAGTTGTTGAGTTGTGTTGATGTCGCAATGGTTCTTACCATTATCTTTAAAAATCACACAGGACAGAATGAAACCCTGTCATTGTCGATATACCTGGAACATTTTTTATTTAATATCTCACGAATACGATAAAGTCAGTTCTTCCAAATGTACAAAAATGGAAGTGTTTTTAATACCCATGAATGCAAATGCGATTATGCTCACTGATTTAGAGTATCATAAGCAAAAAAGCATAAACCAATCATAATGTCTTAAGCAATAATAGTTTGATTAGATGTATGAATCAAATTAGAAAGCTTATGCTGTGTGATATCTGGAGGCAGTAGTAGACATCAGGACCCTTGCTCAAAGATGACTCTCTTGGTAACATCCAAATGAACTAATTTTACTTTACTTAAAAATATAATTTACCACACTAAATATATTAATATACCAACAAAACAAATGTTATGGGGTAAATGAGAAATGCAAGTTATCTTTTTACAGTGCATGTAAAATTGGAGTGTCAGCATCATGTCCAGTTCTTCTGGGATTGATTCTACTGATAATCCCATTCTAACAGGTATAATAAGATATTATCAGAATGACTCTACAGAGGATTGGATTGTTGAGTTTTAAACGGTAGTTCAATGGTTAATTGTATCATCTTATAGCAATTGTGCCATTATCCAATACTCTGGCTGGTAGAGCTTCTGTCGGAGAGATGGAAGCTTTAGCGTTAAGTTCTGCCAGGAAGACTCAATTGCTACGTCACTTATTACCTTCTCATCTATCCAATCATGTCTAATACTTGCGGTATAAAAGACCAGTACTTACACATGTTTGAGTTCGCAGATGCTGACGCTTTCATTCACCTCCATCCTCCCCACCACCACCAGGATGGTCCCTTCCCCTCCATCCTCCCCACCACCACCAGGATGGTCCCTTCCTATACCTCACAGGGGGTCGGCTGCGCCCCTGCCTTCGTCTTCAGGCAGGAAATGCAGAGTCCGGACCCTCGGATTCGCCAAAGAACTTTATTGCTTGCTGGGCTATCAATAAATGTATTTATTGTTACAGTATTTATTCTCCCGAGTCTTTCTGGTAGAACTACTTTTGATAAGTGTGTTTTTTTTTCCTGTAAGTGCATGTATGTGCTTCTTCAAACAACCAGAGCAAGGATGGTCATGTGATGAGCACATGAAACAAGCGGAAAGACCTACAGCCACTTTGAGGATGCTTTGAAAATGCCCTACATGCAATAACAGTGCCTCTATCAAAGTGTGTTCATGCACCAACTGGAAATCCTTAAACCTCAAGGGAAAGTCCAGATTTCCCTGGCAGGAGGCTGCACTATTGCAAAGCTACCACATCTTGAATATTGAGGGAGGAGGGTGGAAGGGTTGTATTGGCCTTTTTATTTAAAGGAATTAAAAGTTATTTGCACTAAATTTTTCTCCATCCAAAAGTAAGTAAACTGGCACTGCTGGGATTGGCTAACTTCATGCCCTCCATTACAACATGTTGTGTGTTTTACGACATGTCGAGATGGCAAGCACTGTGATAGAGCCGTATTAATTGCTTAGTTTCACATAAAGCACACGATAAGAGATCTCAGTAAAACTAGCAGAAGTTAGAGTGTAACTCGATTTATGCAGCGCCGTCACCCTCCTGTCGTCACGTGAGTATTACTACGTTGCTTCCTGATATCATGTGTGCAAACACATATAAGCTATATTTAATATATATAAAACAGTTAGATCCTGTCGAACGATGTATTAATTAAATTCAGAATGGATTATCTTGGTAATACCTTGGTAATATCTTGGCGCTTACCTTACCCAAGAAGTTACGTACCTCTAACAAGTGCTTTCGATCTTCTTTCTGATCTGAATGGTGTGTGTGTGAAACACTCGAGGTTTGACACAGATTTGTCCCAGCTCTTGATCGCAACTAAATGCTTCATCAAGCAAAACTACTTTTAATCCGGAAACGACAGACTATTAACGTGCATATTTACAGCGGGTCTATTCGCACAGGATCAGTATTACTCGAGGTCATTTTTTGGGACCTTTTTCCGGAAGATAAAAGTCACCGTAATCTTTAATGACATTGTCTGTAATGATTACTGAGATGCACATTCAGACGGGACTAAAATCACAGAGAAGCTCTGATAATAATGACTTTACCCCACCTCTCCATGTTAAACTAATCCAGTCTGAATAGGGCCAATACAACCCTTCCACCCTCCTCCCCTAATATTCAAGATGTGGTAGCTTTGTAATGAAAGATGAGTGTTGTCAGACCAGCCTGAACATTTTACTTTTGAAACCTTTGTTATTCTAACAACAAACAGAGCAGCATCAATATAAAAAACGGAGAGGGAAAACCGGTCCATTTCTCAGTGTCTATGGTGTTTACGGCCCTGCACTTTAGTGTTGTCCATAACACCTGTAAGCTTGGATTCACCGACCGTTGGGAATGTCCCTTGATGATGAGGAGCGCTGGCAGCCAAACTGTGGCGTTAGGTCATTATATCACCTCGTGGTCTACTCTTTCCTGGCCGAAGCAACAGCTGTGACTTCATTCATTATCAGGCTGCTTCAAGAGTCCCAATTTTGGAGACAAAACAGCCAATTGTCAAACTGCACAAACCTCTCTGTAGTTTTATGGTTTTTACAAAAGAGACAGTGATAAGAAAATACCAAATTGTTCTGATAAACATGACATTTCTATTATAAACTTGAATTTGCCACATATCATACATTAGAGAATAATGGCTTATCGAGATCGAGATTATGCTCGTGCAAAGCATTTATTCAGAACTGAATCACAATACATGCCATTAATAATGAAAGCACTCAAACCAGGCAAACTAAAATGTATTTGTCAGTCTGCGCTTTTTGGAATCTTCAATTCCTCGATTGTCGAGAAACAACCCAGCCATCGGGTATGTAAATAGTCTTCTTCTCATTGTCTCATTTCTCATCACATGCCAGCAGCCATATCCCCCTGTAGCCCAAGACTGGTTGCCCACTAAGCAGGGCTGAGCCTGGTCAGTACCTGGATGGGAGACTCCTGAGAAAACCAGGTTGCTGCCGGAAGAAGTGTTAGTGAGGCCTGCAGGTGGCGCTGGCCTCACTAACACTGTCAAAGAGGAGTGTCCCAATCACTATACTGTCAAAGAGCACCGTCCTTCAGATGAGACATTAAACCGAGGTCCTGACTCTCTGTGGTCATTAAAAATCCCAGGATGTCTTTCGAAAGAGTAGTGGTGTAACCCCTGGCCAAATCTGCCCCTTGGCCTCTGTCCATCATGGCCTCCTAATCATCCCCATATACTGGTTGGCTTCATCACTCTGTCTCCTCTCCACCAGTAAGCTGGTGTGTGGTGGGCGTACTGGCGCAATATGGCTGCCGTCGCCTCATCCAGGTGATGCTGCTGGTGGTGGGTGAGGAGATTCCCCCCTTCCTTGTAAAGCGCTTTGAGGTCCCAGATAAAGCGCTATATAAATGAAACAAATTATTATTATTATTATTACATGTGCAATAGGCTAGTTGTCACACTTTTGATTTCTAAAGTTTAAGTCAATTTCTGTAGAATAAGTTGAGGTTACAAAAAAATATATTGAACATTTTCACTGTTATTGCCCATGGAAAGAGCAACAAATTATTATTTTATTTTTTTACAAAAACCTCTGAATTATTAATTTCATTATATTCCACTCTAAATATGCTAACACAATCAACATTGTTGTCACATGGCAGCTTATCTGTGACTGTGTGAAGGCAGTTAATCCACAGCTATCTCATGTCTTATTCATGAGCCACTCAGACCTATATTTACATGTATTTACTGCACAAATGTTTTCTAAACAAAACCATTTACAGGAATGTGCATATGTGTCATAGCATTCCTCATCATCAGGTAGAGTAAAATACAAATCAAGATAGTAGAGGTAGTCTTTCATAGCCTAGAAATCTAAACGCACCTTAGCGGCAGCAAATTTTATTTTGCATCTAGTGTCACCGTACCACACCGATAGCACGACCACATAGATAGCAAAAAACTAGAAAAGCACGACCTGGTCGTCAGGTTTCTAAGGCGGGCGAGATGGTTAAATCCTCCTCGTCCCCCCTCCATACCCTCTTGGGACCTTTCCCTGGTGCTTCGAGCACTCCAGGATTCTCCCTTTGAGCCTTTGCAATCAAAAGACCTAAAGCTTCTCTCCATGAAGACTTTGCTGCTGGTTGCACTGGCCTCTATCAAGAGGGTAGGGTACCTGCAGGCATTTTCGGTTGACGACTTATGCCTAGAGTTCGGTTCGGGTGACAACCATGTTGTACTGAGACCCTGGCCTGGCTATGTGCCCAAGGTTTCTACCACTCCCTTCAGGGACCAGGTGGTGAACCTGCAAGCGCTGCCCCTGGAGGATGCAGACCCAGCCCTGGCTTTGCTCTGTCCCGTTCGCACTCTGCGTCTTTACGTGGACAGAACTCAAAGTCTCAGGACCTCAGACCAGCTCTTTGTCTGTTACGGAGGCCAGCAGAAGGGAAAGGCTGTCTCCAAGCAGAGGATGGCCCACTGGAAAGTCGATGCCATCGCCTTGGCTTACCAAGCACAAGGTGTGCCCTGCCGCTCAAGTTGTATACTCACCCCACCAGGGCCGGTGGGGTGCCCTAAGCACAAGCACAAATATTTCTTAAATATATACGTACATATGTGTGTGTATTTATATATACAAAATAATTATACACAGTACACACACATATATCATGTAGACACAAACTTTTATTTTGGATGCGATTCATCTTTTCCCAGCCCTAATAATTTGACAACTCTGTGAATATGAAAATATACAAACACTGAGATTGTGTTTTTTTTTTCTTCTAATTGCAGTTTCACCAACAGATGTCGCCCTTGGGCCTTGGCCTATGAACCTCTTGAAAATGACCGCATTATCCGCATAGAACAACAACGAAAAAAACTTATCTAAGCGGTCTTCCTTTTCTTCTCAAACAAACTAACTGCATCTTAAACAGCCCAAGTTTCAAAATTTCCAGGGGGAGAAACCCCCAGCGCCCGCATTACAAAACTAACATTTTTATTTAAATCATTGTCTTACCTGCAAGCGGCGCGCGAGTATCATCCCGCTGTCTCTTCTTTTTCCTTTTTTCCGCCCCGACTCTTGGTGCCTTTTCGAGGCCATGTCTGAGGTCGGTGTCTGCCAAATTTGACATTGATTGAGGCATAATCGAACAGACCACTGGGAGGTGGGGAAGGGGGGGCACCAGAGGGAGACTGGCACAGGAGATTCACCTTTTTCTCGACTAATTTGGTCTAGGCCTATATTACTTTTGTATTGCTTTTGTATATTAACATGCTTTAGACATATTTTATTTGTTATTTATACTAGTAGCCTATTGTGATGATTTTTCATGACCCAGATTTTTTGGTGCCCCCCCCAAGCACTTGGTGCCCTACGCGCAGTGCGTGATGTGCGTGTGCGGAGCGCCGGCCCTGCACCCCACGAGAGGCATTGCATTCTCCTGGGCGCTAGCACACGGCGCCTCACTAACAGATATCTGTAGAGCTGCGGGCTGGGCGACACCTAACACGTTCGCTAGATATTATAGCCTATGTGTAGAGCCGGTCTCCTCCCGTGTTCTCACCCTAAACGGGTAGAAGCACCGAGAGGTATGGCTCTGTCGGCTTGCTGCACCCTACTGTGCACTCTTATTGCTCCAGAGTGAAAAACCTGTTGAGTACTCCAACACCTTTGGCCCGGACATGGCGGAGCGTCCGGCACCAACTTTTTTGTCAGCTGAACCTCATTGATCTAATATATTTTCTTGAAATACCCTGTGAGATTTTAAAGCGGAACTTGGCAACTGTTTCAACTTATAAAACCATTTAGAAATAATTAAAAAACCTGTTCCGGTGACAATGCTGACTTTCCCCGTCCCCCCTAGTGTTCCCAGGCGGAAAATCAACCTTGCAACATGGGGACTAACGTCCTGGTAAGTTGGAAATAGGAAGTCTCGTGAGAAGTGAGAACGAGCGAGAAACACAAACTGCTTTACGGCAATTCGATAAACACACACGCCCCCCTCAATGTGTATGATGTATTACCCACCTCGGTAGACATAGCTCCACACGATAAAGTTGGCCGGCTCCGATAATAACAAATGCACATGAGCAGCGGTAGAAAGGGGGAGGACGTTGGCGCAAGGGAGTTTCTTTACGTCAGTGTTGTGAAATATACGCCCCACAGCTGTAGGGGGAGCTCGCTGACAAAACATGCGACAACAAAAGTGACAATCAGCGAAGAAATGGCTAGAGTTGCCAAGTTCCCCTTTAAGGTATTAAGTTATGGCAATAATAAAATTAAGTCAATAATAATAATAAATCATTAAAATTAAGTTTTGAAACAGTCCCCAATTATCAGGTGAATTGGTAATAGCTTAGGGTATAGTGTTTGTTTATAATAGGAGTATCTCAGTCTTTGCAAGGAAAGATGAGTCATGGCTCATCACTTTGCACCAAATGTCATGAAAGAATTGTCAAACAATTCAAGAATCACATTTCTCAGGGTGCATGACCTTCAATCCCTCAGATGGCACTTCATGAGAAACCATCATGCTGCTCTGTTAAATATAGCCACATCGGCTCGGGATTACTTCGGAAAACCGTTGTCACTTAACACAGTCTGCCACTGCATCAAGAAATGAAACTTAAGACTCGCAAGGAGTTACGCAAGGAGAAAGTTATACATCAGTTCTATGCAGAGATACCGTTGAGTTCTCTGGGCACCAGCGCATCTCAGATGCTCTAAAATACAGTGGAAATGTGTGCTGTGGGGACATCTGTCTTGGGATGGGTGACTTGCATGTGTGTGTGCGTGTGTATGTGTGTGTGTGAAGGCACCACTGACGTGGAGTATACTGGGATTGTACCAAGACATTTAATAGCATCAAGATGACATCTTTCCTGGGAAGCAAGATGCCAGTGACAGGCCTCATTCTGCATGTGCTGCAACTAAGTGGTTTCTAGACACTCCACACAGTAGAAGGGATGTGCCTGACTGCCTGCCTAGAGTGTGTCCTGCTGAAAATGTATGGCCCATCATGAAAAGGATAATTAGACAATGACTGTTGAGCAGCTGACTTGTATCAGGCGAGATTGGGCAAAACATTTACTTGAAAAACTTCATCAATTAGTATCCTAAATACCCAAACTATTAAAAAGTGTAAGGTTAAGGTGATGTGACGCTGTGGTAAACATGCCTCTTTTCAAACTGGTTTGGAGTGTTTTGCAGGCATTTAAATCAAATTTTGTTTACATTTACAAAATACACTTAAGTTGGTCAGTGATTGAAAATTTTTTCTTAGTACTTTTTTTCAGTTAAATAAAGTTTAAGGGAATTAACAAATCACAGATTCTTGATTTTATTGCATTTTACAAAAAATTTCTGGAAATGAGGTTGCATCAACTGATGAGACTTTCAGTTCAAATCTGATTATTTGTGTATCAGATTGGAATCTGATCTAAAATTATTAATGTCCACACTGTGGACAATTATTTCTATGGCAATGACATTGCGTTTGTAGGAAAACCCAAAAACAACAACAACCGCAACATGGACGGGTTTGCAATATACTGTAGATGCTGTCTCATTTAAATTTTACAACATGGAAATGTGTAGCCGCCGCGCTGGACTATGCGTCTTCTGAGGCAGCGGCAGGACCGGAGGAGGCTGTTATGCACAGCTTTTTTCCGTGCTGTTGTCTCCACCGGTTTCAAAACATGTCTCCGTTATATTGTCATTTTCTGCTCGTCCGGCACTTTGCAACAACACAGCAGTGTTTCGGCTAGGGGTGCACAATTTTGGGGAAACACATTTGCACACAATGGCTAAATTTATCTGCCATCAAAGAGAGGGACAGAGCGTTTCTCCTCGATGCCCCGCTTGCGCCTCCTGGTCTTTTTGGCGATGCTGTCAGCTCGGTCAGAGATTTCAGGAGGCAAAGAAGCACAGAAGCACACTACATTTTAAATGTAAGACACAGAGAGACACAGACACAGAGTGAGAGTGTTGCTAATCAAGCCCCTCCTCGAGGCAACACTCTCAACCGAAGCCCGCAAGCTAGAAAACAGATTTGAGGTCCGTTATTCTGACAAAACGGGTTTCTGTAAAGAGGTCCTGATAGACCCTACCTGGGCCAGAGCGAATTACCCAGACTACAACCCGCGACACAATCCTGACACAATATCCCCGACACAATCCTCGACTTCTGCTCATCAAGCTAGCAGTCACGGGGAGTTTGTTCTCCATAGAGAGGCCTGTAGAAAAATTAATTTGGTTAGTACCTGCCGGGAATTTGATTCAGGACACCGAAGCTGCTCTTCAAAATACACCAGTAATGGAGGGCCAATCGACCCAGGGTCTGTGGAAAAAACATGACAAGGACAACATGACAATCATAACAACAGAGATGTTAGCTGTACTGCTAGCCTTAAAGGGTTAGTTCGCCCATTTAAGACATGAAGTTGTATGCAATCCTTACCAGCACTATAGTGTATACACACTGACCCACTCTGTTGTCACCCCCCTGGTCCGAGTTCTGACCGCTGGAAGTTTTTGAATGAAGTAATCCCGGCTACTTTCCGGGGCCACAAAACTGTGAAGATTTGAGAAGAATTTAAGAAAAAAAGATTTGCGTTTCAAAGCTTGATTAATTTAACACACAAAAAACACGCCGGTCAAAATTCATACCTCAGTTTTAATGCGGCACTACTTTCCTTCCGTTTCTATCAATCCGCGCTGCTGTCAATGTCAACAGTGCGCACGTGACGATTAGCTGTTGATAGCGCGACTCGCCGACAACATGTAATATGCACAGCTGCTCTACTTCCAGAACTTCAACCAGCTCCTTGTTTCCTATTAGCCATTATAAGATAAATTGATTAATTCAGGTGTACTTGACCTCAGTAGTCATGGCAACAATAATACACCTGAATTAATCAAGTTTGCACAATAATGACAGACAGGAAACAAGGAGCTGGTTGAAGTTCTGGAAGTAGTGCAGCTGTGCATAAAGCCAATTGTGTGTGTTCAATCAAATATTTTTCTCAGCAAATTGTAACAATATATACTTTTTTTATTTTACACATCTTTTCACGTGTTTTATAATGGAGTCTAAACATCAGCTTGTTTACCGTACAGTTTAGACATGGGATCATAAAGTTAGTAAATAGAGCTTACCCGTGGTACTGGTACAGCAAAACTCTTTAAAATCATTTTTTTTTACTTTTCCTCCTTGGTTGGAGATGTAATCGTCTTCGCTGAAGTGAGCACTACATACATGAAAATCCTTTATTCGAGATAATTTAGCTCCCGCTGAGTAGCCGATGGCAACCAGCCAAAGCTGTCTCATATTCATATTTGATACAGGAAAACGATGAAATTTGAACTTTGATCCCGGCACATCCTTGTTGTCACAGCCTGGGAATTTACAAGTTCGCACCATTGTTAATTTAATATTTTTTACCTTGTTGTCGATCGATTGTGTAAACACTATGGGAGAGCTGATCGTCACGTGCGCACTGTTGACATTGACAGCAGCGCGGATTTATAGAAACGGAAGGAAAATAGTGCCGCATTAAAACTGAGGTATGAATTTTGACCGGCGTGTTTTTTGTGTGTTAAATTAATCAAGCTTTGAAACGCAAATCTTTTTTTCACGTAAAAACGCACAGTTTTGTGGCCCCGGAAAGTAGCCGGGATTACTTCATTCAAAAACTTCCAGCGGTCAGAACTCGGACCAGGGGGGTGACAACAGAGTGGGTCAGTGTGTATACACTATAGTGCTGGTAAAGATTGCATACAACTTCATGTCTTAAATGGGCGAACTAACCCTTTAAGGCACTTTCTCCCAGACCTCAGAGGTCATCATGTTCTGGTGAGAACGGACAGTTCGTCGGTGGTCTCGTATATAAATAATCAGGGGGGGCTGAGATTGCGCCCTCTGTGCCGACTGGCGCATCAGATTTAAAAAAATTTAATATTTCATAGATACCACACATGCTATGTATGTGATCTTGGTTTACTACAGTGTGCCATTCTAAATTATTCCATCAATAGCGTTTGAATTAATACATGGGCAAAACAATGTAAAAGAACATATCAGTCGTTACAATTTTCTTTCTCTTTGTATTTTTATATCAATATGGTACAAGATTGTCCTATTCAAATCAATGTGATAAACGAGTTAGGTCAAAAGTAATCTAAAATGAATCTAAAAGTAGTCCTTAAATGTGTAATGTAATGGATTATGTCACTGTTATGTAATTTGGAATCAGTAACCGATTACAGTTTGTAAGTAATCTTTGCAGCACTGCTTGTTGACTGGGATTACTCATGGCATCTTTCTTTTCAGTTTGTTTTGCAGTTTGGAAAAACCATCACATGCGCACTGTGACCAACTACTTTATCGTGAACCTGTCCTTCGCAGACATCCTAGTGACAATCACATGTCTTCCTGCAAGTCTTGTGGTGGACATTACAGAAACCTGGTTCTTGGGACAGACCCTGTGCAAGATACTACCTTACTTACAGGTAAGGAAACGGATAACGTATGGACTTTTATCAATTATTTTTCCACTATATTTTTAGTTTTATTTTCATAGGAAGCCATATGAATCTAAATAAAGTTTCAAATGTTTTGACATTTGTGAATTATGATATGTTTCACCTTGCACATCTGACACAGTAGTAGAACTAACACAGATTCTACTGCTCAAGGCTGTTTGTGCTTTAAGTTATTGCTTTGCTTCGCCATTAATAAATTACATAAACAGCTCAAAGGACAAGTTCGCTATTTTACACATAAAGCCCTGTTTTAAGATCGTTTCTGATTAAATAGAACGGTTAAGATTGAAATTTGGACAAATGCTGCTGGCCCGAGAATTTTAGGTTTTTGTGGTACACCCCCCATCCCCCCCACCCCTAGTTTACAAAGACGTGAAACTCACCGAGTGGTCTGGGGTGTTCTCTGATATGCTCACACAAAATTCGCTGCAAAAGATGCTTTCCAACAGCTTTTATCGTAGTTTTTGTCCAACTCCATTGACTTGTATGTGATGTTCTGTGAGGTACGGTATTACTCGGAAACGGAAATGGGGTTGTTTGTATTCTTTCTGTAGTGTTATGCAGTCGCGCGTGGTATCGTAGGCTACGCTAGCAATTTGTGGAGGTGGGGGGTGTACCACAAAAACCTAAAATTCTCGGGCCAGCAGCATTTGTCCAAATTTCAATCTTAACCGTTCTATTTCATCAGAAACAATCTTAAAAAAGGGCTTCATGTGTAAAATACCGAACTTGTCCTTTAAGCTCTTTAGAAAGTTTCTTTATTTGATTTTTTTGAGATTGAGATGCACTGCCATAAATGACATGCTTGTCAACACCATTTGATGAACTGATGGAGTTCCTGAAAGACAACATGCTCTTCTGGTCATTTTTGAGAAACACATTTACTCAACATTCTGTCTAAGAAGGACCTAATGGATCATCTGTAATATTTCAGCTGACATTCCCTTCAAAGTTTGAAAGCTTACAAGTACTGTTGTTTCTTCTCTATCCCTGATGGGCATAGTAATCTTCGCTAGTTGGATAATGAATATTAATGAGAGTTTTGAAGTTATCGAGACTGAAGAAGCAGCTGTAAGCCATCAAGTGTTGACTTATGCCTGAATAAAATCAGTTGTTTCCAATCACATTCGTGCCTTTCGACCCTCAAATAGAGTCATGTTTGATTGACGCCAGTATAATGTAGGATTGTTTCAAATGCATCCCTTGAGCTCAAACTTCTTCAAGCTGACATTTAGAGTAAAGCCAGAACATAAAATAGTTCCACTTGAGCAGGACTGGAGGATGAAGTCTCTATAGATACATTCAGACATATGCTGTGTGGAGCACTTCAGAAAGCATATCTGTTGGAAATTGACCAATTTGCACAGAACACACGCATTGAAAATCGAGCGATAATCATGTCATCGACGTCCTGTTGTTTTTAAATAGGGTAATGTTCTTTTAGAAATGGAATTTCTACAATAAAATCCACATTTATATTGAGTGAAAATGGATATCAGTGAGTTTCAAACTGATCCAATCTGGAATGCTTCATCAGCGCAACACAAACTTTTCTCTTGATGAAGATGTTTTTCTCTTTTCTCTTTTTGTTGGGAATGTCTGGTATCACTCCTTAAAGGAGCAGCTCTGTAACTTGTTCCCTGTTTGAATTATTATTAATAATTATTATTATTATGATTATCTTTGATTGGGTTCCTAAAACTTCCTCTCAACTATAAAGAGGTTTGATTCCATAAAGACCAGCTACAAAAACAAAATAAAACACTTACTAATATTAGTAGTAACTGTAATATTAGTGAAGATTAAATATTTTATCTATTTAGTTGCGACCACTAACAAATAATACTACGAACATTCAAATGTGTCATTCAATTATTGAAATATCAATTTAAATTATCTGTCAACTAATTATTTCACAGCTACATTCTGGAGCAAAAACAACCTTCTTTGGGTCATACCTGTTAGTAGAAAATATTCACGCTATTTATTAATATATTCCCTCATTTTAGTTCAGTCGTGACCACATTATATTAATATGTTCCCTATCAGGAACATCGAGCTGCGTGAAAACGCTGCGGGAACGCTTCTAGCGTTGTGCGTCTTGAAGCATAGTATGGAATCAGCCAATGGCGAGACGGAACGTCACGAGTGACGTCATCGACCAGGAAACTATAAAGCACACCCATAAACAAGATGGCGACAGCTTCTGTTGTCTTCAGCAAAGCGCTCTGTGTGTGAATCTGTCCAAACTGTGTTTTTGTCTGTTCTTAGTATTGCTAGGCAGGAGTTTTTCACTTAAAAAAACTATATATATTCACATATATTATTATGACGAGCGAGCAGCAATATAGAAAGTGTGCTCCCCCCTGTACTCGTTATCTCACGGGTGGGGACACACACGATCTGTGTGTTGCTTGTTTGGGAGTGCAGCATGCCCAGTCAGCTCTCGAGGGGGCTGATTGTGAGCATTGCGAGCGTTTCCCGATCAGAACGCTCCGCTCCCGCCGATCACTCTTCGTGGAGAGTGGTTCGGTTCGCGCTCCCCGCGGCTCGGGTCCCGCTTCTGTCGAGGCAGAGCGGCGGCGCCTGTCGTGGGGATCGCAAATGGATCTGTCAGCGGGGTCTGAGACGGGCGCTGCCTTATCTCAGCCTTTACCTGCCAGTTCCAGTGCCTCAGTTCCGGGTGTGGAAGCACGCTTTGCGGTTTCTTCCCCCCGGGCTGAGGCACCAATGCTGCAACTATCCAGTTCCGAGGAGCTGGATGTTGTTAGTGTTGAAACAGGGGATATTGAGGATTCGTCATCTCATTCCCCTGAACATGAGGAGCTTATGGAGGTGCTCACTCGTGCGGTTTCAAAACTAAGCATTGAGTGGCCAGCTGTTAGGCAGGAGTGTGTTTCTAAAAGCAAGCTTGATGAGCGATTTTTGCCTTCCCGTGCTCAACCTCCACGGCGGTGCCTTCCGTTTCTTCCCGACCTCCACACTGAGGTGTCGAAGTCGTGGAAGAGACCCGCCTCTTATCGTGTGTTTAGCCCCCAGACATCCACTTATTCGAATATATCGGGGGCTAAGTTGTATGGTTATGGGGCGATGCCCAAGGCGGAGGAGACTCTAGCTAGCCATCTTTCTGCTGAGTCTTCTTCGTCTCTTAAGGCACCAGCGTTGCCCACCAAGCCTCTCAGAAATACTTCGGCTTTGGTGGGCAAGGCTTATTCGGCGGCTGGTCAGGCTTCGGCGTGTCTGCATACTATGTCCATATTGCAGGCATACCAAGCGGATCTTTTAAAAGATATGAGTGAGAGTGAGGAGGTCAGCTCTGACATGGTTCGCGAACTGCGTCAGGCTGCAGATTTATCTCTGCGTGCCACCAAGGAGTCGGCCAAAATGATGGGCCGTACTATGGCAGCCTTGGTGGCCGCAGAGAGGCACTTGTGGTTGAACCTTTCTGATATGAAGGATAAAGAAAAAGCTTTTCTTTTGGATGCTCCACTTTCTCCGTCTGGTCTATTTGGTGACGCAGTAGATGTGGTTATAGATAAATTTCAGGAAGGAAAGAAACAAGCTGCCGCTTTTCAAAAATTCCTCCCACTTAAAGTTAGTATCTCAGGGTCTGCTGGGCGAGGGCAGACCAAGCCGTCGACAAGCTCCTCACATAGGGCGCAACAAAAGCAGAGCGTCGCGTCTCGTGGCCCCCCTTCTAAACAGTGGCAACAGACGCGACACTCTCAGGCGAAACCTTCCAGTGGCAAGACTGATCTGAGGACAGTCATTGTCGCTAAGAAGGCTTCGTCTAAAAAGAAGTCCTGACGTCACTGGCGTCAGGATGCTGAGGGTGGTCCCCGCCGTGAGAGGGAGGTGTTCACCGCTTCAGACAGGTGCCCGTCCTCTCACGGTGCCCTCAGGGGTCCCTTCTGCCAACCCCGCCTTTAAGACGGGGCGTAGACGGGCCCAGCGAGTGTTTTCCCGAGGGATGCTCGCCCCCTCTGAGGAGGGGCTTAGGGCAGTTAGACCAGTTGTTCCCTGCCGGTGCGCCGTTACAGGGCGCTGTGTCTGCTGCTCAAAATATTCCAGAGGCCAGCCTCGAGAGGCTGGTACCCTTAGTAGATTTTCTGGCAGAGTGGAAAAGTCTTCCAAAAGTATCTCAGTGGGTTCTGCAGTCGATAGAGAGGGGTTATGCCATTCAGTTCAGATCTCCTCCTCCTCGATTCAACGGGGTCCTGCCCACCGTGGTGGGGCCCGAGCAGGCTCTGGTATTGGAACAGGAGGTGAAAACACTCCTTCAAAAGGAGGCTATAGAACGGGTTCCTCCTCCCAGCAAGGAGTCAGGTTATTACAGCCGATATTTCATCGTTCCAAAGAAGGATGGGGGGTTGCGTCCAATTTTAGATCTGCGCCTATTAAACCGTGCTGTAGCCAAGCTCAAGTTCAAGATGCTCACGCTAAAGCAAATCTTGTCACAAATCAGGTCCGAGGACTGGTTTGTCACGATAGATCTGAAGGACGCATACTTCCACATTTCCATCCTTCCGCAACACAGGAAGTTCCTGAGGTTCGCTTTCGGGGGCGAAGCATACCAATATCGTGTTCTTCCATTCGGTCTAGTTCTATCTCCCCGCACGTTCACGAAATGCATGGATGCAGCGCTAGTTCCACTGCGACTCCAGGGCATTCGTATATTGAACTACATAGACGATTGGGTGATTTTAGCTCAATCGCAACAACAAGCGGTTCGGCATCGAGATGTCGTCCTCGCGCACATAAAGAAACTGGGGTTGAGGCTGAATGCCAAGAAGAGTGTTCTATCTCCATCACAGAAGACATCTTTTCTGGGGGTATTATGGGATTCAGTAGCAATGCGGGCGTGCCTATCGCCGGCCCGCATCACTTCGATTCTCTCAGCCGTAAAACGAGTAAAGCTAGGCCAGTTGCTCACTGTGAAGCAGTTCCAGAGACTGCTGGGTCTGATGGCAGCAGCGTCCAATGTTATTCCCTGCGGCCTGTTGTACATGAGACCATTACAGTGGTGGCTCAGAACCAAGGGGTTCTCCCCGAGGGGAAACCCCCTCCGCACGATCAAAGTTACGCGGCGCTGCCTACGTGCTCTGGTCATGTGGAGGGATCCTTGTTTTCTGTCCCAGGGACCTGTGCTGGGAGCTCTTTGTCGTCGTGTAACGCTAACGACAGATGCTTCCCTCACAGGCTGGGGGGCGATCATGAGTGGTCGCCCAGCCCAGGGTCTGTGGCAGGACCATCATCGGTTATGGCATATAAATTGTCTAGAGATGTTGGCTGTGTTTCAGGCTCTGAAACACTTCCTACCAGACCTGAGAGGTCATCATGTTCTTGTCCGGTCCGACAATACATCGGTGGTCTCTTACATAAACCATCAGGGGGGTCTGCGCTCTCGCCCGTTATACAATCTGGCTCGCCAGATCCTTCTATGGACCCAGGGGAAGTTCCTTTCATTGAGGGCGATTTATCTTCCGGGGTATTTAAATCAGGGAGCGGACATCCTGTCGAGGCAGGGGCCGAGGCCCGGGGAATGGAGACTCCACCCCGAGGTGGAGCTCCTGTGGTTGCAATACGGTCATGCCGAGGTAGACCTATTGGCGTCCAGGGAGACATCACACTGTCCACTGTGGTTCTCTCTCAGTTATCCAGCCCCACTGGGGTTGGATGCTATGGTACAGTCGTGGCCGAGGTCACGCCTGTACGCCTTTCCCCCGATTGCTCTGCTCCCAGGAGTTCTGGAGAGGGTTCGCCGGGACGGGGTCAGTCTACTATTGGTAGCCCCGTACTGGCCGGCCCGGGTTTGGTTTGCGGACCTTATATCTCTCCTAGACGGTTCTCCTCTGGAGATTCCGATCAGGAGGGACCTTCTCTCTCAGGCGAGCGGGTTGATTTATCACCCCCGCCCAGAGTTGTGGAAGCTATGGGCTTGGCCTCTGAGGGGGCCCAGCTCGTAGGTGCTGGTCTCTCAACTGAGGTTGTTGAGACCATCCTTCACTCCAGAGCTCCTTCCACGAGGAAGTTATACGCCTTGAAGTGGAGGCTCTTCACTTCTTGGTGTGGAGAACACCTGTTGGACCCAGTTAACTGCCCAGTGGGTGCAGTGCTGGAGTTCCTGCAGGAGCGTTTCTCCTCAGGGTTATCCCCCTCCACACTAAAGGTGTATGTGGCGGCACTTGCTGCTTACCATGTCCCTTTCAGTGGAGTCTCTTTGAGGAGACACCCGTTTATAACTCGTTTCCTCCGTGGTACTTTGAGGCTGAGGCCTGTAGTCCGCACGAGGGTGCCAGCGTGGGACTTGGCCATCGTTCTAGAAGGTCTTTCCCTAGCTCCTTTTGAGCCTATTGAAGAAGTTTCTGAAAAGTTTGTTACTTTAAAGACTATTTTTCTCCTTGCCATTTCTTCTCTTAAGAGAATCGGAGATATTCAGGCTCTCTCGGTTGCTCCTTCGTGTTTGGAATTTGCGCCTGGGATGGTGAAGGCTTTTCTCCACCCCAGGCCAGGTTATGTCCCTAAGGTCCCTACCAATGTGGCCAGACCTATAGTTCTGCAGGCCTTCTGTCCTCCTCCTTTTACATCGTCAGATCAGGAAAAACTTAATCTACTCTGCCCTGTCCGGGCTCTAGATACTTATGTCCACAGAGCTGCCCTGTGGAGGAAATCAGAACAGTTGTTTGTTTGTTTTGGACCACCTAAGAAGGGGTCTCCAGTGTCTAAGCAGAGGATGAGCAAGTGGGTGGTCGAGGCCATCTCACTTGCTTATGAGTCGGCTGGTCAGCCTTCACCTTTGACTGTCCGAGCTCACTCTACCAGGAGTATGGCGGCTTCCAAAGCCTTATTGTCAGGAGTTTCTCTTCATGACGTGTGTGATGCGGCGGGCTGGTCCTCACCGCATACTTTCGTCAGGTTCTATGACCTAGACCTTAGCTCCACCCCTGGGGCGCAGGTGCTTTCGACTGAATTTAATCCGTGATTCACACAGTCGGTCACTTGCTCTTATGGCGACGTGGGTATTAGCGTTCCCGCAGCGTTTTCACGCAGCTCGATGTTCCTGATAGGGAACGTCCCGGGTTACGTATGTAACCCTAGTTCCCTGAAGGAACGAGACGCTGCGTGTCGTTGCCATACTCCCAGCATTCCCTTGATCGATTTGCTTCAGACTTTCCAGAAGCTGTCGCCATCTTGTTTATGGGTGTGCTTTATAGTTTCCTGGTCGATGACGTCACTCGTGACGTTCCGTCTCGCCGTTGGCTGATTCCATACTATGCTTCAAGACGCACAACGCTAGAAGCGTTCCCGCAGCGTTTTCACGCAGCGTCTCGTTCCTTCAGGGAACTAGGGTTACATACGTAACCCGGGACGTTTCCACATTATAGGTAAACCAGAGCCACTCAAAAAAAATCCATTGCTAATACTTGCGGATATTTGTTCTGTGTAATTTCCATCAAAGATGATGTCATCAAGAAAATGTATGGAATTGATATTGAGGATATAGTTAAAACCTGTACATTATTTACCAAAACTCAAATTTCTAAGAAAGCATGTTTTATTTTAAACATTTCAATTAGAGAAAGGGAACAAATTAAGAAATTATTTCTAATTAGTTTTTCACTTCACAAGTTATTGGACATAGCAAATCTGCATAGTCTACAGGTTTTAAAGTTATTTTTAATGAATCCCTAAGTTCACTTAATCGTGGGATTTTGATCAAATAAAACTATTCAATTGTGAGATTGATATTTTATCTAGTATAACAGCATATGGCAGTGTACAGCATAGCAGAAATTACTTTCTTACATAATAATATTACTCAATACTTGAATGTATAATTATAATGTAACAAGGAAACCTTCAAATAATGTGTAAGCGTTCTTTGTCTGGTCATAATTCTTGTTTCACACTGTGGTTTGTGGGTCTCCATCTCCGGTCTATTGCTTTCTAGACGATCTCGGTGTCGGTGTCGGTCCTGACTCTGAGCTGCATTGCCCAGGACCGCTGGTACGCTATCTGCCACCCGCTGAAGTTCAAGAGCACTGCCAAAAGAGCCCGCAAGAGTATCGTTCTGATCTGGCTGGTGTCCTGTGTGATCATGATTCCTCAAGCTATAGTCATGGAGTGCAGCAGTCTTCTGCCAGAGCTGACCAACAAAACCAGTCTGTTCACCGTATGTGATGAACACTGGGCAGGTAAGAGCTCTCTGCCACTTCACCGTCTCAACACACACTGGGGCTATATATCATTTTAAACAGGCCATTTATTTTAGCTATGGGAGCACAGAGAGATAGTAAGGCTCAATCGAGTATTGACTGCAACCTCAAGAACATAGTTAATGTCTGTTTTATGGCTAAAATTGTGTTCTCGTCACAACAGTGTTCAATTAACCCTCTGGAATCGGAGGCATTGTTTGACATGACAGCTCTTTCACCGCCTCAGACCAATACCCTCGCCCCTATCCAGGTCTTTAAGCAGAAATTGAAAAACTCTGTGGTCTAATTCATCAAATTGACTTTTTCTATGAACCTCCTGCTCCCCTCGAGAGCTGATGTGCGCTCTCAGCTTCTAAACCAACAGCACAAAAGGAGACGCACACTTGCTGAATTGTTTGCTCACCATCCCATTTTTATGTCTTATTTTGACAAACAACAATAAATAAGACAAGCAATTTCACAAATAACGTTTCCTGAAGACAAACGAGCTGATGATGTCTAATGCAGGCACCATTTTATAGTCATAATGGCGCACCATTTCACATCACGTGACTGTCATTTGCCAATAGAATTGCCGTGATTTCACACATGCTTCAGAGACGCAGGAAGCATTCGGACAGCGTTGAGTTCCCTCGAAAGGGAACAGGATATTGCAAATGAACAAAATCAAAGATTTCTACAACATTTTCTAAAAAAAAAAATACTTCTGAGAATAATCGCATAATTGGCCTTTTATGTGAATAAAGTCATAACATTAAGAGATTAAAGTTGTAATATTATCACAATAAAGTCTTAAGAAAATATGCAGTGTGCAACACAGTATGATTTGTTTCAGGTAACAGTCCAATCTAAACCCCTTTGTGTCTAATTATTAGTTATACTTTGTATTCATATAATTTGTGATGAGTTTTATATTTAGTCACTTCAGCTCAACACACTGTTGTGAATAATGAACTCCGAGTCCTCACACTGGCAGTTGTTCGCTGATTTATCAGTAATTTTTCAGTATATTCTCCTTTCAGTTTTATAAATGGAAATTTGCCAAAAGCGGAAGCCCAAAGGCACATTTCCCCATTTTTCTCCCAGCTTCTCGACTGCTCCGACTGCGTGTTGCTAGAGTCAACATTAATCAGACTGTGGATTCAAACATTTATAGTCCTGCGTGCCATATTCCCTTAAAATATTAAATCTGTCTGGATTGATCGTTCCCTTGCTGAACAAAAAGACAGATGAAAAGACATGAAGGCAGAGCGCGGCCCCCTGATGAGAGAGACAGCGTCCCCCGATGAGTCTCACAATGGCCCCGTGAGTCAGGGATCCAGTGTGAGAAGCGGAGCCCACAGATGAGCACCGGCTCAAACACCAATCTCACTGTGCCACGCAATCTGTTGGATGAGAAAATCACATTAAATTGCACTTATCCAATATTGAACAAATGGAAGTCAGGATTTCATTGCAAGGTTTGCTGTCACACAACAAAACAAATGAGGTGTAAATTCAGGTTACTAAATAAATATATGCCAATTTTAATTGGGGAATAGAATAAGTTAGTTAAAGGAATAAATTAGCCCCCCAAAAAAATTGTGTCAATTTGAATGTGAGAATTGAATGTCTTCAAAAGACAAATTATGATAGATTTAAGGATATTTTAATTTTTAATTCTTAATTTGTTTGTAAAATAAATACCTACGTGGCAAGTGCAAGACAAACCACAATTCCGAAAACAAAACCACACATTTATAAACACAATGGAAAGACTAAAAACAAATTAACAAGTTATAACATTTCCAAAAACAAAATAACAAATCAGAAAACACAACAACATATCTGAAAACAATTTAACATGTCAGAAAACACAACGACAAGTCAGACAAAACGGAAAAGGTAGGTAGGCTATATGTGGTGAATGGAATACTGGCCGCTGATTGGATGAGACATCTGTCAATCAAGACATGCAGAAAGTACAGCAGACTACGGCAGAAGAAGTGATTCACGTGTGCATGTGTAAATATTAGAGCTGTCTATTTAACCGGCAAAATTAGTGCGATTATTATAGAGGAAAAAAAAACTTCCTACCACAATCTGGTTTGGAACTTTCTGCATGTCTTGATTGACAGATGTCTCGTCCAATCAGCGGTCAGTATTCCATTCGCCACATATAGCCTACCTACCTTTTCCGTTTTGTCTGACTTGTTGTTGTGTTTTCTGATTTGTTATTTTGTTTTCAGAATTGTTCTTGTGTTTTCTAACTTGTTAATTTGTTTTTAGTCTTTCCATTGCGTTTATAAATGTGTTGTTTTGTTTTCAGAATTGTGATTTGTTTTGCACTTCTCGGCCACCGTAAAATACCTCTCCAAGCTGATATGTGGAGACGGACGAGTTCGGTAAAGGGTGGATTTGTACTCGGGTCAAAACCAAACGCCACCCCCCTTACGCTCCACAGCACTGCATCTGTTACAGTGGATCTGGATAGTAATTGTGTCCAGCTCGATCAGAAAGTGGAGGGAGTCAGTGTCAGTGTAGAGTCAGTGTCAGTGTAGAGTCAGTGTACAGTGGAGGGAGTCAGTGTCAGTGTAGAGTCAGTGTACAGTGGAGGGAGTCAGTGTCAGTGTAGAGTCAGTGTACAGTGGAGGGAGTCAGTGTCAGTGTAGAGTCAGTGTCAGTGTAGAGTCAGTGTACAGTGGAGGGAGTCAGTGTACAGTGGAGGGACAGTGGAGGGAGTCAGTGTACAGTGGAGGGAGTCAGTGTACAGTGTAGAGTCAGTGTACAGTGGAGGGAGTAAGTGTACAGTGTAGAGTCAGTGTACAGTGTAGAGTCAGTGTACAGTGTAGAGTCAGTGTCAGTGTAGAGTCAGTGTACAGTGGAGGGAGTCAGTGTCAGTGTAGAGTCAATGTCAGTGTAGAGTCAGTGTCAGTGTAGAGTCAGTATACAGTGTAGAGTCAGTGTCAGTGTAGAGTCAGTGTCAGTGTAGAGTCAGTGTACAGTGGAGGGAGTCAGTGTCAGTGTAGAGTCAGTGTCAGTGTAGAGTCAGTGGATGGAGTCAGTGTCAGTGTAGAGTCAGTGTACAGTGTAGAGTCAGTGTACAGTGGAGGGAGTCAGTGTACAGTGGAGGGAGTCAGTGTACAGTGTAGAGTCAGTGTACAGTGTAGAGTCAGTGTTCAGTGGAGGGAGTCAGTGTCAGTGTAGAGTCAGTGTCAGTGTAGAGTCAGTGTACAGTGTAGAGTCAGTGTCAGTGTAGAGTCAGTGTACAGTGTAGAGTCAGTGTACAGTGTAGAGTCAGTGTACAGTGTAGAGTCAGTGTCAGTGTAGAGTCAGTGTACAGTGTAGAGTCAGTGTACAGTGGAGGGAGTCAGTGTACAGTGTAGAGTCAGTGTACAGTGTAGAGTCAGTGTCAGTGTAGGGAGTCAGTGTCAGTGTAGAGTCAGTGTCAGTGTAGAGTCAGTGTACAGTGTAGAGTCAGTGTACAGTGGAGGGAGTCAGTGTACAGTGTAGAGTCAGTGTACAGTGTAGAGTCAGTGTCAGTGTAGGGAGTCAGTGTCAGTGTAGAGTCAGTGTCAGTGTAGAGTCAGTGTCAGTGTAGAGTCAGTGTACAGTGGAGGGAGTCAGTGTACAGTGGAGGGAGTCAGTGTACAGTGGAGGGAGTCAGTGTACAGTGTAGAGTCAGTGTACAGTGTAGAGTCAGTGTACAGTGGAGGGAGTCAGTGTACAGTGTAGAGTCAGTGTACAGTGTAGAGTCAGTGTACAGTGTAGAGTCAGTGTACAGTGTAGAGTCAGTGTCAGTGTAGAGTCAGTGTACAGTGTAGAGTCAGTGTACAGTGGAGGGAGTCAGTGTACAGTGTAGAGTCAGTGTACAGTGTAGAGTCAGTGTCAGTGTAGGGAGTCAGTGTCAGTGTAGAGTCAGTGTCAGTGTAGAGTCAGTGTACAGTGTAGAGTCAGTGTACAGTGGAGGGAGTCAGTGTACAGTGTAGAGTCAGTGTACAGTGTAGAGTCAGTGTCAGTGTAGGGAGTCAGTGTCAGTGTAGAGTCAGTGTCAGTGTAGAGTCAGTGTCAGTGTAGAGTCAGTGTACAGTGGAGGGAGTCAGTGTACAGTGGAGGGAGTCAGTGTACAGTGGAGGGAGTCAGTGTACAGTGTAGAGTCAGTGTACAGTGTAGAGTCAGTGTACAGTGGAGGGAGTCAGTGTCAGTGTAGAGTCAGTGTCAGTGTAGAGTCAGTGTACAGTGTAGAGTCAGTGTACAGTGTAGAGTCAGTGTCAGTGTAGAGTCAGTGTACAGTGTAGAGTCAGTGTACAGTGTAGAGTCAGTGTACAGTGGAGGGAGTCAGTGTACAGTGTAGAGTCAGTGTACAGTGTAGAGTCAGTGTACAGTGGAGGGAGTCAGTGTACAGTGTAGAGTCAGTGTCAGTGTAGGGAGTCAGTGTCAGTGTAGAGTCAGTGTCAGTGTAGAGTCAGTGTACAGTGTAGAGTCAGTGTACAGTGTAGAGTCAGTGTACAGTGGAGGGAGTCAGTGTACAGTGTAGAGTCAGTGTACAGTGTAGAGTCAGTGTACAGTGGAGGGAGTCAGTGTACAGTGTAGAGTCAGTGTCAGTGTAGGGAGTCAGTGTCAGTGTAGAGTCAGTGTCAGTGTAGAGTCAGTGTACAGTGTAGAGTCAGTGTCAGTGTAGAGTCAGTGTACAGTGTAGAGTCAGTGTACAGTGTAGAGTCAGTGTCAGTGTAGAGTCAGAGTACAGTGTAGAGCCAGTGTAGAGAAAATTTTGTGCTTTTTAATGTTAAATTCAGCCATCTGGTGCACTTTTAGAGTAAAAAATTAAGAGCTCCAACCCATATTCAGTGTGCAAATTGAACAAAGAAAAACTCAAACCTCTTTTAGTTATGATATAGTGTCTGTCTACATTACACTACTACATAATAATAGTTATAATATTAATCCCATGACAGTAATATACATGTATTGTAAAACAAATGCACTGAAAAATAAAATAAACTTTCATAATTAGTTTCGTACTAATTTCTATACTTATAGAGAAACACGTGATCTTTTATTTTGACAGAAACTGCATCAAACTTTTATTTTGGCGGAAAACATGGTTTCCAAACGCGTCTCATTACAATTCTATGCAGATGTGGAAATAATGTAATGGGTTCTACACTCATAGCCTATAGGTGTTAAAGTAGCCTAGTTCTGCTCACCACAGTCCTACACTCACTCATCTCTCCTGATCCTCCTCACTCCTCATCAGACACTTGAAGGGCCTGATTCTTTTTTCACGTTATTTCCCTGCACTTTTCTTGCGTTTCTTCTCCATCGCTCTGACGATTTAAACAGATACTGCCCGGCTCGCTCAGAGCCCAAAGGTTGAGGTGTTTCAAGATGTGATTGGACCAGCCCAGTGTCAATCAAGAAAATAACCAATGGGCCGCTGATCTACGCGTTTCATGGGCCGGTCTGAGAGAAAAAACAAAACCTACTGACTTTTTTTGTCCAATGCATTACACCGGTACAAAGATCCCAGCGCCGCCAATTAATCAAAACGAAACGAATGGGCCGCCGATGTACGAGTTTTATGCGAGTTTTATTATTATTATTTTTTGTTTGAGATGTATCGGCCCAAATAACACGTCGGCCCACCGGGCAAATGCCCGGTATGCCCGATGGCCAGTCCAGCCCTGGTGTCAGTGTAGAGTCAGTGTCAGTGTAGAGTCAGTGTCAGTGTAGAGTCAGTGTCAGTGTAGAGTCAGTGTACAGTGTAGAGTCAGTGTCAGTGAAGAGTCAGTGTACAGTGGAGGGAGTCAGTGTACAGTGTAGAGTCAGTGTACAGTGTAGAGTCAGTGTACAGTGTAGAGTCAGTGTCAGTGTAGAGTCAGTGTACAGTGTAGAGTCAGTGTACAGTGTAGAGTCAGTGTCAGTGTAGAGTCAGTGTACAGTGGAGGGAGTCAGTGTCAGTGTAGAGTCAGTGTCAGTGTAGAGTCAGTGTCAGTGTAGAGTCAGTGTACAGTGTAGGGAGTCAGTGTCAGTGTAGAGTCAGTGTCAGTGTAGAGTCAGAGTCAGTGTCAGTGTAGAGTCAGTGTCAGTGTAGAGTCAGTGTACAGTGTAGAGTCAGTGTCAGTGTAGAGTCAGTGTACAGTGTAGAGTCAGTGTACAGTGTAGAGTCAGTGTACAGTGTAGAGTCAGTGTACAGTGTAGAGTCAGTGTCAGTGTAGAGTCAGTGTCAGTGAAGAGTCAGTGTACAGTGGAGGGAGTCAGTGTACAGTGTAGAGTCAGTGTACAGTGTAGAGTCAGTGTACAGTGTAGAGTCAGTGTCAGTGTAGAGTCAGTGTACAGTGTAGAGTCAGTGTACAGTGTAGAGTCAGTGTCAGTGTAGAGTCAGTGTACAGTGGAGGGAGTCAGTGTCAGTGTAGAGTCAGTGTCAGTGTAGAGTCAGTGTCAGTGTAGAGTCAGTGTACAGTGTAGGGAGTCAGTGTCAGTGTAGAGTCGGTGTCAGTGTAGAGTCAGAGTCAGTGTCAGTGTAGAGTCAGTGTCAGTGTAGAGTCAGTGTACAGTGTAGAGTCAGTGTCAGTGTAGAGTCAGTGTACAGTGTAGAGTCAGTGTACAGTGTAGAGTCAGTGTACAGTGTAGAGTCAGTGTCAGTGTAGAGTCAGTGTACAGTGGAGGGAGTCAGTGTCAGTGTAGAGTCAGTGTAGAGTCAGTGTACAGTGTAGGGAGTCAGTGTCAGTGTAGAGTCAGTGTCAGTGTAGAGTCAGAGTCAGTGTAGAGTCAGTGTCAGTGTAGAGTCAGAGTCAGTGTCAGTGTAGAGTCAGTGTCAGTGTAGAGTCAGTGTACAGTGTAGAGTCAGTGTCAGTGTAGAGTCAGTGTCAGTGTAGAGTCAGAGTACAGTGTAGAGTCAGTGTCAGTGTAGAGTCAGTGTACAGTGGAGGGAGTCAGTGTCAGTGTAGAGTCAGTGTACAGTGGAGGGAGTCAGTGTCAGTGTAGAGTCAGTGTCAGTGTAGAGTCAGTGTACAGTGTAGAGTCAGTGTCAGTGGAGGGAGTCAGTGTCAGTGTAGAGTCAGTGTCAGTGTAGAGTCAGTGTCAGTGTAGAGTCAGTGTACAGTGTAGAGTCAGTGTCAGTGTAGAGTCAGTGTACAGTGGAGGGAGTCAGTGTCAGTGTAGAGTCAGTGTACAGTGGAGGGAGTCAGTGTCAGTGTAGAGTCAGTGTCAGTGTAGAGTCAGTGTACAGTGTAGAGTCAGTGTCAGTGGAGGGAGTCAGTGTCAGTGTAGAGTCAGTGTCAGTGTAGAGTCAGTGTACAGTGTAGAGTCAGTGTCAGTGGAGGGAGTCAGTGTCAGTGTAGAGTCATTGTCAGTGTACAGTGGAGGGAGTCAGTGTCAGTGTAGAGTCAGTGTCAGTGTAGAGTCAGTGTAGAGTCAGTGTCAGTGTAGAGTCAGTGTACAGTGGAGGGAGTCAGTGTTAGTGTAGAGTCAGTGTCAGTGTAGAGTCAGTGTCAGTGTAGAGTCCGTGTCAGTGTAGAGTCAGTGTACAGTGTAGAGTCAGTGTACAGTGGAGAGAGTCAGTGTACAGTGTAGAGTCAGTGTCAGTGTAGAGTCAGTGTACAGTGGAGAGAGTCAGTGTACAGTGTAGAGTCAGTGTCAGTGTAGAGTCAGTGTCAGTGTAGTGTCAGTGGATGGAGTCAGTGTCAGTATAGAGTCAGTGTACAGTGGAGGGAGTCAGTGTCAGTGTAGAGTCAGTGTCAGTGTAGAGTCAGTGTCAGTGGAGGGAGTCAGTGTCAGTGTAGAGTCAGTGTCAGTGTAGAGTCAGTGTCAGTGTAGAGTCAGTGTACAGTGGAGAGAGTCAGTGTACAGTGTAGAGTCAGTGTCAGTGTAGAGTCAGTGTCAGTGTAGAGTCAGTGTCAGTGTAGTGTCAGTGGATGGAGTCAGTGTCAGTGTAGAGTCAGTGTACAGTGGAGGGAGTCAGTGTCAGTGTAGAGTCAGTGTACAGTGTAGAGTCAGTGTCAGTGTAGAGTCAGTGTCAGTGGAGGGAGTCAGTGTCAGTGTAGAGTCAGTGTCAGTGTAGAGTCAGTGTCAGTGTAGAGTCAGTGTACAGTGGAGAGAGTCAGTGTACAGTGTAGAGTCAGTGTCAGTGTAGAGTCAGTGTCAGTGTAGAGTCAGTGTCAGTGTAGTGTCAGTGGATGGAGTCAGTGTCAGTGTAGAGTCAGTGTACAGTGGAGGGAGTCAGTGTCAGTGTAGAGTCAGTGTACAGTGGAGGGAGTCAGTGTCAGTGTAGAGTCAGTGTCAGTGTAGAGTCAGTGTACAGTGGAGAGAGTCAGTGTACAGTGTAGAGTCAGTGTCAGTGTAGAGTCAGTGTACAGTGTAGAGTCAGTGTCAGTGGATGGAGTCAGTGTCAGTGTAGAGTCAGTGTACAGTGTAGAGTCAATGTCAGTGTAGAGTCAGTGTACAGTGGAGGGAGTCAGTGTCAGTGTAGAGTCAGTGTCAGTGTAGAGTCAGTGTACAGTGTAGAGTCAGTGTACAGTGGAGGGAGTCAGTGTACAGTGTAGAGTCAGTGTCAGTGTAGAGTCAGTGTCAGTGGAGGGAGTCAGTGTCAGTGGAGGGAGTCAGTGTCAGTGTAGAGTCAGTGTCAGTGTAGAGTCAGTGTACAGTGTAGAGTCAGTGTACAGTGGAGGGAGTCAGTGTCAGTGTAGAGTCAGTGTACAGTGTAGAGTCAGTGTCAGTGTAGTGTCAGTGTACAGTGGAGGGAGTCAGTGTCAGTGTAAAGTCAGTGTCAGTGTAGAGTCAGTGTACAGTGTAGAGTCAGTGTACAGTGGAGGGAGTCAGTGTACAGTGTAGAGTCAGTGTACAGTGTAGAGTCAGTGTCAGTGTAGAGTCAGTGTCAGTGGAGGGAGTCAGTGTCAGTGTAGAGTCAGTGTCAGTGTAGAGTCAGTGTCAGTGTAGAGTCAGTGTCAGTGGAGGGAGTCAGTGTCAGTGGAGGGAGTCAGTGTCAGTGTAGAGTCAGTGTCAGTGTAGAGTCAGTGTACAGTGTAGAGTCAGTGTACAGTGGAGGGAGTCAGTGTACAGTGTAGAGTCAGTGTACAGTGGAGGGAGTCAGTGTACAGTGTAGAGTCAGTGTACAGTGTAGAGTCAGTGTCAGTGTAGTGTCAGTGTACAGTGGAGGGAGTCAGTGTACAGTGGAGGGAGTCAGTGTCAGTGTAGAGTCAGTGTACAGTGGAGGGAGTCAGTGTCAGTGTAGAGTCAGTGTACAGTGGAGGGAGTCAGTGTCAGTGTAGAGTCAGTGTCAGTGTAGAGTCAGTGTACAGTGTAGAGTCAGTGTCAGTGTAGAGTCAGTGTCAGTGTAGAGTCAGTGTACAGTGTAGAGTCAGTGTCAGTGTAGAGTCAGTGTCAGTGTAGAGTCAGTGTACAGTGTAGAGTCAGTGTCAGTGGAGGGAGTCAGTGTCAGTGTAGAGTCAGTGTACAGTGTAGAGTCAGTGTACAGTGGAGGGAGACAGTGTCAGTGTAGAGTCAGTGTACAGTGGAGGGAGTCAGTGTAGAGTCAGTGTCAGTGTAGAGTCAGTATTAGTGTAGAGTCAGTGTACATTGGAGGGAGTCAGTGTAAATACCCTCCGCAACTGCAGAGACTCATTTACCTGGGTGTAAATAGACACTCTGTAATTATTTAATGAAACCTGAGAGGTTTTTGTCCCTACATTGAAAGTGCAGGTTACCAAAAGTTCATAAATCCATATTAAATAAGTAGATGAATCCAAGTCTTGTGAAGAGATATGATTGCTTTATGCGATTATTTAAATTTTAAGCTTGTATTTGCATCTAAGCAATACCACATTTTAAACAAATATGGTAAAAAAAAGTATCTTATGCGTACATCTCATCTCGTTCTCATTCTTGAACTTTTATATTAAAACATGGAGCAAAGACACTTATTTCACTTTTTACAAGCATGCTCATGTTGGGTTTAACTTTTAAGTTAAGTTTGATCAAAGTGTAGGGAAGTTTTTGTTATTATTATTATTAAATAAGGCATGCCCTGAGGCTTCTTTCTGTGCTTAATATAATACATAACATTGATCAATATATATTTTCATATAAATTAAATAATTTCTTAAACTATTTTAAAATAAACATATTTTTTTCAGATCAAAGATTCCAATTTTGATTTCAGCTCATTGTATATTCCTTAGCACTATAAATATGAGATTAAAGTGAAATCAAAAGTGGATCTCAGAAGTAAACATCTTCGCTCTTCTGAGAACTGCCAACATTAAAGTATCTTAAAAGTCTTCTCAATAATTCTCTAATATTTTGATGCTATGTCAATTTTTTGGAACAGCTCTCTGTAGGCCGTATTGAATCAACCAAAGCAGTTTTTGTCTCTTTGTGAAGCGGTGCTCGGGTCATGGGCTTGGATTCTGCCACAGGTGTTCAGCAAATCACAATAAATTCGGTCGGATTTGCTAAAGTGTCTGGTTATCATTTCCAAACCACTTTATAACGTTCTCCCTAGGGCTGCCAAACATCAGTGATAAAAACCCAGCTCTGATAAATATATTATAAACCTGGGATGCACTTTATTTTAAGGTGTCATTGGTTCAGTGTAATTATATATTTAAGTACTGAGTAATATTAACTACATGTACTTACTATAGGGTTAGGGTAGGATTAGGTTGAGGGTTAGTTGCATGTAATTATGTATAATTTACTGTTATTACTATGGTACATGTAACATATGTAACAAGGACACTGTAAAATAAAGTGTCTTCATTTAGGTTGCCTAAGCCTGGGCTGTCAATCTAAAGCACATGAGATGCTTTTGAAGAATGTGAGACTCGCCACCAGATGAGTAATGAAGTGGGAAGAGTCATTTGGTGATAAGACTGCTTTCACAGCACACACTGGACATGATTGCTTATTCTTGAATTGAGCAAGCCCATTCTCAGATATAATCAACAGTGACTGTGACAATGGGGAGACGATTCAAAACACATTTCTGTCTCCATTAACCCTCTACTGCACGGTGTTGCCATATGGCAACATACCCTTTCTTTGGACATTTATTGAAATTTGAAAATAAATATGACCTCTGATTGATCTTAAATTCATAATAGAACCTGGAGGTAACCAATGATATGCTTTGATGACATCACGACACTACACACACCCTTGTACTGTCATTCTTTTCACACACTTTTGATGACTCCAGTTGCTGAAAAAGTGCTCGTGAATATGTGAAGATTTTCCACATTTTTTTCATATTTCTTCAGAATTAAAAATTACATCAAGCATCTGGGGAAAGTTCTAATCTTTTTTCAATCATTGTCACATTGTTTTAATAATTCTATTACCTTTTTATTTAATAAAATAGGTATGTTGCCATATGGCAACATTGTGCGGTAATGGAACAATATTTTGCCCATGCTAATGCAGAGTAGCTTTGTATGGATGCATTGATATAGTTGGATGGTTGTATTCTACTCATATATTTATATATATTTGTATATATTTATAAAGTAAAGTAAAAGTAAAGTATAAAAGTAAAATATATATATACGCTAATTTTGTTTAGAAAATGCACAGTGCACAGTGTTGAGCTGATGTTGGGAAAGGTGTAAAGTAGATCAAGAATTTGAAGTTTTTGTCATTCGAAAATCTGTATGGTGAACATAAAATTACTGTATGGTAATAAAATAATAAGTCGCTGTGCAGTCCCCATGCACACACACACACACACACACACACACACACACACACACACACACACACACACGCACGCGCAAAGGCACAAACACATGCATGTTCTATCATCCTACACTTGATGGCAGCAGTAACAATTTTTTCTTATATTTCAGTTGAAGTTGAACAGGTCTTATGAGTTTGCGCCAGATGTTTTGTAAATGTTGTTGAAATAATACTTTGAAAATTAGTTTCATATTTTGTACACAAAGCTAAAAACAATTTAATTTCTATAAGACAGGTCTGTAATCATATATGAATTTCATGTCATTTTGGGAGAAAACTGTTCCATTGTCGCACAATGTTGCCATATGGCAACGCACCCAAAAGTACCCCCCCCAAAAAAAAAAAGAAAAAAAAAAAGAAGAAATGTTCATTTGAGTCTATTTTATATATAAAAAAACACTGTAAAATTTTTTTCCATGATTGCATAATAATGCGTGCAGTAGAGGGTTTTAAATTACTGTTTGTAATCATATGTTCTCATTTGTTGCTTTTCCTGGAAATGAGAAATGTGTGTCTATGAATACCACACTTCTTCTAGCTGTCATTGCTCAAAATTGCTTGTGATTTGTGCTTATTATCATGTTTGTGATTTTTTTGCTTATTATATATACATTTAAAATACATAGTGCAAAAGCTGGAGCGGAAATCAAGCTTAGTTCTTAGATCTTTCTTTATTTCCAAATGGTTTATGCAAAGATTTGAAATAAAACTCGAGCACAGGATATAGTATTAATTTATACTCACCCTCATTTCACTCCAAAACCGTATGGCTTTCTTTCTTTCTTTCATAGAACACAAAAGAAGACATTTCTAATACTGTTTTGTTTTACATACAGTTACCATGAATGGGGAATGAGGTTTTCAGAATATTCAGCATATTATTCTCTGCTCTGATTGGTCAGATTGGCCCAGTCTGTTGTGATTGGTCCACCGCTAACAGCGCGTGTCAGAAACAAAGTGTCTATTATTTCAGCTTTTCTTCAGTGCTCAATACACAGTTATACGAACAGGAATGATGGTGTTGGTTTATCCATATCTCATTTAGTCTCATCCTTTTGAAGCGCAGTAAAGTGGATTTGCAGCGCAGAAAATGTTGTCTTCTCGACATGAACAACAATTACAGTGTTTGAGGGCTGGGCAAAAAAGTTGCTGTTCGTGGGCAGCCAATGAAGACCATAGGCTGGCATTATGCAAATGTGTTACATTGTTACATAGGTATGTACCAGGAATTGAGACTGGAGTTATTGGCGACTCGTTTCAGCAGTTCAGAATCGATACTTACTTTTAGGAGACAATAACTTTATTTGGCATGCACTTTGAAAGTTTCACATCTTTGAAACTTTGCAGACCTTTTACATTCTCAAACAGCATCTATATTACACACTAAGGTAAAGGTAATGTCTGAAAAAAGCATAATGAGGAACTTTAAGGTCACTGAAAATATGTGGAGGTTGTTAACTTTCCTCAAACATTTTCAGTAATTATTCATGTTATACCTTCCAAAGATTAAGTACAATATATATTCTTATATTTATATTCTTTTTTTTTTTTTTCAGTTTGAAAGCCTCAGGTTCCATGGATGAACTATTCATTTATATCAAAGGAACATGAAACATAAAATCTTTTCTGCTCTGACTTGACTTGAATTAATGTGATTCATAAATTCATTAACATAAAACACATCATGAAGGCCTTTGTAAAGTGAAATGAGTGTGCCTTTTCACATTAAGCAATGGATGAACTTAGGTTTAATTGAGGAACACTATATATATGTGAAAAATATATTAAATGAAAAAATTATATTTAAAAAAAAGTCCATAAGAAATCCATTTGAAAAGGTTTAATAGGGTCCTTCAACATTAAATTTGTAGAATATTCAAGAAAGGGGAAGTAATTAAGTATCAGTGGAAATAACGGATGCTGATTGGTCAACACATCATTCCTGCTGAGATAAAATATCAATCATGCCTAAAAACTCCCTTTACTTTATCTAAAAACTTCCATCTGCTTTTACTTACAGAATGCCATGTGCAACTGACCGATTCTGCAATTGATTCTCTCTTCTGCAGATGAAGTCTACCCTAAAGTGTACCACACCTGCTTCTTTATCGTCACTTATTTTGCTCCATTATGTTTGATGGTCCTGGCATACATTCAGATCTGTCATAAACTCTGGTGTCAGCAGGTATGTAAGCCTTCTTGACTTGTTAACGCATTATAGTTAAGCTGAGCTGCATTTAAACGGTTTATAAATTACAGCATTTTTCTGTATATTCTGTTAGTGTAGTGAGCTGCATAATATCCCTTTTTTAATGTGGTAACCATATTAACAGTTTAACAGTGTTTTACTGTAAAATCCCATGAAATGCCTTGTTGGATCTATTACAGTTTTTGGATACGCTTTATTTTAAGGTGTCCTTGTTACAGTTATATTAATCAACTACATGTACTTACTAAAGTGTTAGGATTAGGTTTGTTGTAGGGTTAGTTGGATGTAATTATGCAGAATACATGTATCAAAATGTAGCAATGACCCTGTAAAATAAAGTGTTACCCAGTTTTTACCCCGTATAAACAGCAATGAAACGTAATATTAACCAATTACCCAGCTAACAGGGAACACTCTCAGAACTTTCCTAACGTTCTGTCAAGGTTTTCTCAAAGTCATGAACAAACGTTCTTCCAGTAACGTTAATAGAGCGCTTGTTCAAGGTCATCTGGTCTTTCATAATGTTCTCAAAACATTTGCACAAAAACATTCCCTAAACATTATTCATGGAAAATTTTTTTTTCTGATACTGGATGTTTATCTAATGTTTCAGATGTTAGATGTTAGATGTTAGATGTTAGAAGCGCGTCCGCCCCCAATACCTTTCTTTCCCGAGGTGTATGAGGAGGTCACGAGGTCCTGGAAGACACCACTGTCTTCCCGCGATCGTTCGGCGACCTTCTCCGCTTTTCCTCCCCTTGATGAGGCCGCGGCTAATGACTACACTGGGGTTCCCCAGGTGGAACGTTCTGTACCAATGGTACAATGACTGTACCCCCACGCCGGGACACTGTGCCTCCCCTGTCCGGTTCAGTCATTCCGCTTCGCTGCCCCTCCGGCGGTACGTCTGTGGTTCGTATGACTCCGCTGGTACAGTCTTTGGGAGCCTGGTTAGAGCTTCCCAAACTGTCCCGCTGGGTCGCGTGAACCATCAGGCTTGGCTTCGCGATTCAGTTTGCGCAATCTCCTCTCCGCTTTCGCGGAGTCCGTTACACCATGGTCGGTGGCAATGCCCCTGTCATGCGTGCAGAGGTTGCTACCTTACTGGCGAAAGGTGCGATCGAGATTGTCCCTCCAGCCGAAATGAGGTCCGGCTTCAACAACAGCCCCTAGTTCATTGTACCGAAGAAAACCGGTGGGTTACGGCCAATCCTGGACCTGCGCGTCTTGAACCGTTCCCTTCACAGGCTTCCGTTCAAGATGCTCACAGATTTTCCAGTGTGTGCAGCCGCTGGGTTGGTTTGCAGCGATCGACCTGAAGTATGTCTACTTTCATGTCTCCATTCTTCCCCAACACAGACCGTTTCTACGGTGTACTTTCGAAGGGCAGGCATACAGTACACGGTTCTCCCATTCGGAGTAGCCCTGTCTCCTCGCGTCTTCATGAAGGTCGCAGAGGCAGCCCTTGTTCCGCTACGGCAACACAGGGTTTGTATCCTGAACTATCTCGACTACCCTTTTGGCATGTCAATTGCCTCGAGTTCCTGGCAGTATGTCTCGCTCTGCACCGCTTCCTTGCACAAGTGCAAGGTCAGGGAGGACGAGGAGCAGGTAATTTTGGTTGCGCCTCATTGTCCCACCCGGACCTGGTTCTCCAAACTTGTACTCCTCGCGACAGCACCTCCCTGCCACAGCCAATTCCTCTGAGGAGTCCCGATCTCTGGAACCTCCACGTGTGGCTCCTGGATGTGACGATGTAGGTTTGAGTACCCTACCACCTGCGGTGGTGTCTACCATCTTCGTCTGTTATGGTGGGAAGCTGAAGGAAAAGGCTCTCTCCAAGCAAAGGCTGTCTCACTGGATAGTGGACGTCATTGCTTTGGCTTACCAGCAGCCAGGTCGACCGTGCCCCCTTGGTGTGAAGGCCCACTCCACTCAGAGTATGGCTTCCTCTTGGGCTCTATAGCGCATGGCGCCTCGCTGACAGACATCTGCAGAGCTGCAGGCTGGGCGACACCCAACACATTCGCCAGATTCTATAATCTCCGAGTAGAGCCAGTGTCCTCTCGTGTATTCGCTTCAAGTAGCCGGTAACTGGACCCGCTCAGGTGTCTTCGCTTGCTAGCCATTCCACTCCACGGACTGGATACGTGCGATATTCTCCTCAGGAAACGAGAGTTGCATATGTAACCAAGACGATGTTAGCCTAGGATCAGAGGAATCTTTTAGGATTTGCAAAAATGGTCTCAGACATCCAAATCATGGCCATATGCACCCGGCTTTAATTGCAAAGATAGCAAAACAATCTTAGAGCATATTTCTGTTAGCTGGGTAACAGGTTTTTACTGTAGCATTTTTACAGTTAAAATGACAATTATTCTCCATCGCTGCGCAGATTCCCGGGACATCATCGGTGCTTCAGAGGAAGTGGAAGTCTCTGCAGTGTTCAGCCATGGGCTCGGGAGATCCGGTGAAGGTGAGAACCAGCACGGTCTCGGCGGAGATCAAACAGGTGAAAGCCCGACGCAAGACGGCCCGCATGCTGATGGTGGTGCTGTTTGTGTTCGCGCTCTGTTACCTGCCCATCAGTGTCCTCAACATCATGAAGAGGTAAGAACCGGCACACTCACGCCTCGGTCTCTGTGTGTGACGCTCGCTACGGCTCTCAAGAACACGTCTGGGTAACAAAGCTAAAAAACAGGACATTATATCTCGCATAATGACATTGAAGCTTATTTTTAGGACCATTAAAGTTTTCTTTTTCATTGTGATGTTATTCTAACACCAATGAATGACTTTTTGAGAGGGTTAATTGTGATTCTCATTATTCTCAACTGTGATCCACATTTTTGTTTATAATTTTTAGACCAGCAGTTAAAAGGCACACTAATATATTTATTGTGCTGCTAGTGAGCTGATGGTGAGGTTAGGACAGGTTTGCTGGTATGGGTAGATTTAACGGTTTAAGGGTTTAAGGGTGGGTTAAGATGTAAGGAAAGGTCAAGAGGTATAATCATAGATGCAATTACAGCTTTTAAATACAAGTACAATTGAAGACATGCATGTACACAATAAGCGCACTGTATCAAATTATGAATGTAAATGTTGGTAAATTGTAGTTAAAGACACTTAATATAAAGTTTATTTTTTGTCATGAAAATAATGTCAAAATGAATGAATGGATGGATGGAATATCCTAAAATTGGCTTCATTTTCTTTATGCAAATGATTTTTCTTAGTCCTTTTAATTTTGGGGTAGGCATGTTCTTGTGAGATTCAGCCCTCTACACTTTGTGTAATGGCGATCTGAGCCGTTTTTCTTTCTTCGCCATTTCTATAAGGGTGTAGCACAAAGGATTTGACGCGTGAATCCATAATTTGTCTTGTAAACTTTACTTTTCGTTGTCAGGTTACATTTTAAGAGAACTCAAATAAACACACAAAACAAACAAAAAAAAAGATTATACTTATTCACGTTCCAATAACATGAATTCGATCCTTTTCACGGTCAAAAGACTGTCTAGCTCCCACCCTTTCTTCTTCCTTTTCCTTCTTCCAATTATTACACGTACGTAGCACGTAAAACTAAATCAAATCTCGCGATACCATACAAATAACACAAAATATGCCTTTATCAAAAACCATAATCACTCTTGATATAAGGAAAAATATTACAAAATTATTAATGTAGTTATGGCACTAACATTCCGGCCCCTAATTGTCTATGCCGAAAGCATAACAATTATCTTGTTCAATATTTGAATAGTGTAATAACAATATTTCCTTTTCTTTTAAACAGTTCTTTTAGAAAATTCGAATTTTCAATGAAATTTCCATTCACAGTCTTTATGAAACTCTTATTCTTCTTCTGCTTCTTGCAATAAGCAAAGTTTTGTTATCGGCCTTTCTAACTGACAAGTTTTTGTCTGAACACAAGCACGTCGGACAGTACCAGAAGCATCTGATGTGGTCCTGAGAATTCTTCCCATAATCCAAGAATTTCTTGGAGCAGAATTATCCACAATGAGAACAATGTCTCCAGGTACCATGTTTCTTTTCAATTTCTGCCACTTCTGTCGTTCTTGAAGTAACGGCAGATATTCCTTAGTCCATCTGAACCAAAAGAGGTCTGCCATGTACTGAATTTGCCTCCACCTTCTACGCGAGTAACAGTCTTCTTTCACAAAAACTCCTGGTGGCATGGTTGGTTGTTTTTTCATAAGCAACAGATGATTCGGAGTCAGAGGCTCCAGGTCATTTGGGTCATCTGATGCTTTAGTAATCGGTCGATCGTTTATAATGGCTTCGACTTCACACAAGACTGTGTGAAGCCCCTCATCGTCTAACATCTGTTGATTCAACACGGAATTCAAAATCTTTCGAACTGTGCGGATCTGTCTTTCCCACACTCCTCCTTGATGCGATGCTGCTGGGGTATTGAAGATCCACTTGATTCCTTTTTGGACAAGAACTTCAGCTATTCTGGAATTATTTAATTTTTGAATAGCTTCTTTAAGCTCTCTTTCAGCACCAACGAAGTTCGTCCCATTGTCCGATCGAATTGTAGACACCTGTCCTCTTCTGCAGATGAAGCGTCGTATGGCGTTTATGCATGATGAGGTATCAAGACTGTTGGCCACCTCAATATGAACTGCTCTTATGTTCAGACACGTAAACAACACTCCATACCTCTTTACAATGGTGCGTCCTCGTTTTACTGAGAAAGGACCAAAATAATCCACACCTGTATGCGTAAAGGGAGGATTATCTGGCAACACACGATCTCTTGGCAGTTCTGCCATTTTCTGTTCGTTGACTTTGGCATTTAATCTTCTGCACACTGTGCATTTAGAAATCAGCTTCCGTATGGCTGTACTGGCAGCAGCAACCCAAAATTTGTTTCGCAGTTTTGCAAGGATTTGATTTCTGCCACTATGGCCTGTGTTTTTATGTATATCCTTCAGAATCAAAGACGTTACATGCTGTTTTTTATCAAGAATTGCTGGATGCTTCGCAGATTCTGGCATTGCGGACTGATTTAAACGACCACCTACTCGTATTATGCCATCTTGCACCAGTGGGTCCAGTTTGTACAGTGGACTACTTCTTTTGACATGGTTACTGCTTTGCAAAGATTTGAATTCGTCAGGGAATGTCTGTCTTTGACTGTAACGAATCAAACTCAGTTCTGCATTTTCCACATCTTCTACTGAAAGAGGTTTTTTGGTCAGTGTCTGTTTCATCTTGAACATTTGAGCTTGCAAATGTGCTTGTTGTCTGTTTGGATTATTTTCAGTTTGACTTATGGTAGCTTGAATTTCACGTCTCTTGTTTGATAGGTGTTGGAGTATTTCCTTCAGCCTCAACATCCAAGCGATTGCTCTCTTCAATCTGTACCATTCTGAATAGTACTCAATCAGTTTATCCAAAGGTTTCGCTTTTCCTGTAGCACTGACACAATTTACTACAGCTGATTTGTTCAATTCCACTTCCATTGCACCTGCCTGATCTGGTCGCCAAGGCCATTCACTTTCAGGTTTGCAAAGGAATTCTGGACCTTTGACCCAATTTTCCTTTTTCAAGAAGTTTTCCACTTTGATGCCTCTAGAGGCCATGTCTGCTGGGTTTAGCAAGGTGTTGACATACCTCCACTGTGAGGGCTCAGAAGCTTCTCTGATGAAGGAAACCCTATTGGCAACAAACGTTTTAAAACGTGAGGCTTCATTCTCAATGCATTGCAGCACTGTGAGGCTATCAGTCCAGAACATAGAGTCTTTGAGTTGTAACCGAAGCTCGTATTTTAACATTCTGTCCATTTTCGCTGCAACAACTGCTGCAGTCAACTCCATCCTAGGGATTGTTATCTGCTTCAGAGGCGCAACTCTGGATTTACCCATTACGAATGAACAGTGTTTTTCTCCTTGCTCATTTGTGAGTACTAGATAGGAAACGGTTCCATACCCATTTTCACTTGCATCTGCGAAATGATGTAATTGAGCAGACTTAGTAGTTCCAAAATTGTCTGGCTTGAAGCATCTGCTTACACTGAAGTTTGACAATTGTTGTATGTTATTTTGCCACGTGAACCATTTTTGAGCTTGATTTTCCGGCATGTTCTGATCCCAGCCTAATTTGTCTTTGCACAGTTGTCTCAAAATGAGTTTCGCTGGAAGAATACAGGGTGCTACAAGACCAAGAGGATCGTAAATGGAATTCACTACTGAAAGCATTCCTCTTCTCGTAGCAGGTTTCTCCTGTATGTTGATGGAGAATCTGAATGTATCTGATTCTGTGCACCACCGAACTCCAAGAGCTCTTTCAATTGGTAGATTGCTTTTGTTGAAATCTAAGGCTGAATCCCAATTCTCTGTCTTACCCCTTCCCCTTACCCCTTCCCCTTAGTTTTGCACGTTCACGTGAGAGTAAGGGCTATCCCAATTCTCATTTTGATCTAGGGGTAGGGCTAAGGGGAAGGGGTAGATACCCCTTAAAACCAAGAATTTTCGCGAGCTTACTTGAAACCAAGGGGTACCCAGAATGCACTGCGCAACCGGCAACAATGGCGGGGATATCATCCAGAGAGTCCCACACATTTAAGTATTTTTGGCTTAAATGATTGATTAAAAAATTATGACAGTCTTGTTTTGTGCTCTACACAGTTATGTACATATATATTTTTGCAACTATGTTGTTTATTGAAACGTTTTTAATGTTTTTAAAAATCGCTAGTTTGCTACGCTAGGCTATGCTAACGTTACATTGCTGATTTGCACAATCAGTCCCACATTTCGAGATCACCCAAAATGTCCGGGATTCAGCTTTTACTTTCTACAGTCGCCATTCATTATGTGTACATTATTTGACACTGACACGTACGTGCCAGCTTTGCAGGTGATGCATTCAGCTTCAAACGGATCCCAAACGAGACGAAAACACAGGAATATTAGCAATGCTAAAATGCACATCAACATATCACTTGTTTAGCGTTCATGTACGTCAGGAAAAAAATCTCCGAATGCCCCACATGAAACTTTAGTTTTCCGACCTTACCATCGTGTCGATTTATTTTGATTAATATGTACGAGGGAGAGAGACCAATACAGCGCTTAGTTTAGAGACGGTGAAGCCTTTCGCTTGGCTCCGAAGAGAGAGAGAGAGGGCGCGCGCGACCGGGGCTCCCTCTCTCTCTCTGCTCGTTCAGGTAAACATGCGCCCTGTCACAAGCGCAGCAGTTCATCTACATTTCTCTTCTCCCTTGATTTCTGCGATTTGTTGCAGACAATAAACACGCTTGCAGACGGCATCTTGGAAGTTTGTGATAAACACTTGTCGCCCCTGGTGACACAGACGCCAGTTAATGACGATGTATGACGTAACCTAGTGGCGTCTCATTTCATAGGGGTATGTTTTCACCCCTAGCGCTTACCACTCGGTTTCGAGGGACAAGGGCTAGGGGTAAGACGAAGGGGTAGGGGTAGGGGAAGGGGTAAGACAGAGAATTGGGATTCAGCCTAAGTCTCCTACCTCTTTAGATCTTTCCTTTTCTGGAAATGATGACAGAACTTCTCGGCTATTGCTCACCCATTTAGTCAAATTGAATCCACCTTTAGAGCACATAGATATCAGACTTTGTGATAGTTTGATTGCTCCCTCCTCAGAGGCGACAGATTTTAAGCAATCGTCCATGTAAAAGTTTTGCTGAATAGTATCGGCAGCTTCAGCTGTTTCCTCTGTTTTTCCATCCACTGCAGCCTTTCGCAAAGCGAAGCATGCACAACTGGGAGACGAGGTTGCCCCGAACAGGTGTACTGTCATCCTGTATTCCTCTGTAGGCTTACCTATATCTCCCTCAGGCCACCACAAAAATCGCAAAAGATCTGAATCATAATCTGGGACTCTAACTTGGTAAAACATTGATTCAATGTCGGCCATGACAGCAATTGGCTCTTGTCTGAATCGATTTAGCACACCAATCAGAGTATTGGTCAGGTCGGGTCCCTGCAACAGTTGATTATTTAGTGAGAAGCCCTGGTAGGTCGCAGTGCAGTCAAAAACAACTCTGATTTTGTTCTTTTTCGGGTGATATATCCCATGGTGTGGAATATACCACACTCTGTCCTTGCGTTCCAGTTGTTCTAAAGGCACTTTTTTAGCATAGCCTTTGTCAATTATGTCTGACATGAACGCTTTATAGTCTTTGTGAAACTCAGAGTTCCTGCTGAGCTTTCTTTTGAGACTGATGGCTCTTTGTTCTGCTATGCATCTGTTGTTGGGCAGCTTATCAGGATCGTTCTTAAAGGGTAATCCAATACAGTAATGTCCATCTTTATACTGTATCGACTGCTCAACGCACTGCATGAATTTTAGGTCTTCTTGGGACATCTCAGCTTTGTCACTGTAATTACGTTCAGGGAAGTCTGCATTGAACTGCTCTACCAACAGCGTTTCAATGTCCACCACTGCAATCCTATTCACTGTGAAACTTGGAGTTCTGACCTGATCCGATTCGGTGCTCACTTCTGTTCGTAAAGGCCCATTCACTATCCATCCTAATGCCGTCCTAAGAGCATAAGGTCCATTTCCTTCACTGTTTATTATTTGCCATGGTTCTATTGCCTTGTGCACATTAGCGCCAATCAGTAGGCCTACTTCTGCATTGAGATGAGGAAGGGTGACTTGTCTCAAATAAGGCCATCTTTCCAGGTCCTGTTGTTGAGGGATGTTTTCCTGTTTTACCGGAATCTCTTTTTGAGTGAACATTTTCGGAAGTTCTATGTAGTCTTCACTCTCTAAACCACTTATTTCCAGGTCTGACAGAATGTGACTATGAACAGCTTTTTCTTGTCCCATAGTACGAAGAAGAATCTCCGTCTTTCTGCCTCTCAAGTTTAACTCTCTCATTAAAGACTCGGTGCAAAATGTTGCAGAACTTCCTTGATCAATGAAAGCATATGTCCTTACTATTTTGTCACTTTTCTTTGACTTGATCTTGACTGGAACTATAGCAAGAATGCATTCACTGTTTCCGGCCCCAGTGTACCCACAAGTTTCATGGTCTATGGAAGTTGTTCTCCTGCTAGTTTTGTTCTCATCACAACTGCTGGATGTGGGGCTGTACTCTTTTGTAATGTGCAAAACACTTGGGTGCATCTTGGAACATTCTTGACAAATAAGCCTTTTCTTGCAGTCTTTGCTTAAGTGTCCTTGTGTGAGACATCCAAAGCATAGTCCTTTTGTTTTCAAAAACTCAATTTTATCTTTGTGTGCTTGCTCCTTAAACTTGAAACAGGAATTCAAGGCATGATTCTTTTGACAGAATATGCATGTGACATGAACGGTTTTGTCAAATTGAGGTTTTGTTTCTTTCTTAGTCTCACTTTCTTTTTTCTGATCAGTACAGACACTTGTAACGAAACTACTTCCCTTAGTAGTAATCTTTTTGTTCTTAAAGTCAGAAGCTTTGCTTTTCTTTCCAGCATCTGCACTTATCTCCTCAATGTCTCCAAACAACGGGTCATTTTTTACTTTGGCTTGACGGTCGATATATTGCACTAAATCTGAAAACCTAGCTCTTCTGCCCGTCCTTTCATGAATATCATATGCCACGTTTCTCCAATTCTCTCTCATTTTGTACGGAAGTTTGGAGATGATAACCCTCAGGTTTGTAGGGTTGTCCATTTCAGCCATGTAATCTACATCTTGCATAGTATTGTGGCATCCAATCAAGAAAAGAGCATATGCATTTAGCATCTTTCCGTCTTCTGTTTTGATCTGAGGCCATTTTAGTGCTTTCTCAATGTACGCTGAAGCAATTTTGAGCTCATCACCGTAATGATGTTGCAATAATCTTCTTGCTTCTTTATATCCATTTTCTGCACTCATGTGTCCACAACTCCTTACCAGGTCTTGTGGTTCACCATTGGTATATTGCTCCAAATAGAACAGTTTGTCCTTGGCATTCTCAGTTTTACTGTCTATGCTATTGTCAAAGGCTCGCACAAACGATCTGAAATTAAGAGGATCACCATGGAAGATTGGGACATCTCTTTGCGGTAGTTGAGACAGATTTTGTTGCTTTACTAGCATTTGTGTGATCTCATTTTGTCTTCGCATTATTTGAAATAAATTGTCTTCTGAGCTTTCTGATTTTTGAAAATTTTGACTGGCATTATGAAGTCGAGTTTGTTCAGCAACAGGCTTTTGTTTTCTTCTGGTTGCAGCTTGAACATCAGAACTTTCACCATCAGAATCTTTCTTAAGTCCTGACGTCCTTTCATCCAATGCATGCTCTGGTTGAACATATTTTTGCACTGATTCACCAGAATTTTCATGTTCATCATAAACCTTCAGTTTTGCGTTAGAAACAGCAATTGCGGTCTGCAATTCTAATTGCTCCAGTTTTGCTTTCAAGTTGATCTCTTCTACCTGTAGAGCTTGTTTCTTTTTTAAAGCAGCAGCTTTAGCCAACAGAGCAGCTTTCTCAGCCTCTTCTTTAACTCGTAAAATAGAACTTGAACTGGTGGCTGATGATGTGGTAGAACTATGTCCAGCTGACGAACCTGCTCTACTCTTCTTTCTTACTGCTGAAGCAACTTCAGAGACACTGTCACCTGGTTCAATGTCATCATTTTTTGCAGCACTTTCATTCTTGACATGTTCTATCCACTGCTCAGTAGTAAGAACAAAATCCCTGATTTTTGATGATTTTGGCTCAAACCAGATATGCTGATCATCTTTCCTTTCATCATCCAGCAAAAGCTCTTGAACGCTTTCATTTAACTCAATGAACTCCTGATACAATTTGGTGAGTGTTGTAAGAACTTCTTGTTCTATACTTTCCACATTGGCATAATTTTCTTTCAATTTGTCGATTTCTTTCATTTGAATGGTAATTTGAGCCATTTTTGACTTTCTCAAATTAACGAGTCTGTTCAAACGCTCCTCCTGCGCTTTAGGCGTGTACTTGATCGCCCTCTTGTGGCCATCTTTATCTGAGTCGGCAATTTCTTCTGCGTCATCCATAATTCAACAGCAAGTCAAAATCAAAGGATTGAAAAAAGTAACAGCAAAATTACCTTTTAAATTGCATTCAGAGTCCCGTTTCCATATGAAAAAACAAGTTTAAATGTCTCTATACATCCAAATACCCCAGAACGGGAAATCCGCGCGTCCCCTGGTTTACTTTCGTTTTCGTCCGGCGCAATAATCTCGAACTCGCAGTTTGTTCCGCTCATACATACATAATCCTTGAAAATCCTTTTCGGTCCATTGCAGCATCAATCCTGGCAAATCGATATCCACTTCACGCAATTCCAATGTGAAGAAGTCTTTTGACTAAAATGTAATGGCGATCTGAGCCGTTTTTCTTTCTTCGCCATTTCTATAAGGGTGTAGCACAAAGGATTTGACGCGTGAATCCATAATTTGTCTTGTAAACTTTACTTTTCGTTGTCAGGTTACATTTTAAGAGAACTCAAATAAACACACAAAACAAACAAAAAAAAAGATTATACTTATTCACGTTCCAATAACATGAATTCGATCCTTTTCACGGTCAAAAGACTGTCTAGCTCCCACCCTTTCTTCTTCCTTTTCCTTCTTCCAATTATTACACGTACGTAGCACGTAAAACTAAATCAAATCTCGCGATACCATACAAATAACACAAAATATGCCTTTATCAAAAACCATAATCACTCTTGATATAAGGAAAAATATTACAAAATTATTAATGTAGTTATGGCACTAACACTTTGGTTAGAAAGTATTTGAACAACAAATTTGTATATATACATGGTACGGTACATGAAAAAACATCCGAACCGTTCAGTTCGCTTGTCTCGGTTCGGAGCGTGTGTGCCTCTCACGGTTTGACGCATGCACAGCCTCGTGCCGTATGTGACCTCAGACGTGTGTTTCCTTTTCGCGCGAAATAAGACGTGTGTGCACTGTGGGTATACATATGAGGCTTGTTCGACTTGAACCGGTGCTGCACAGAGCGATCGGTGAATGACATCAAACCGTATGCTTTTCAATCACTCTCGCGGTACTTTGATGTCATTACCGATCGCTCTGTGCAGCACCGGTTCAAGTCGAACAAGCTAGTAAAAGTGGAGTATGGAGTGCTGTTCTTTATGTGTACGGATGTGACGTAATGACTCAGTATAGCCGGCTAGCCGATACTCCTTCTTTATGTGTACGGATGTGACGTAATGACTCAGTATAGCCGGCTAGCCGAAACTCCTTCTTTATGTGTACGGGTGTGACGTAATGACTCAGTATAGCCGGCTAGCCGAAACTCCTTCTTTATGTGTACGGATGTGACGTAATGACTCAGTATAGCCGGCTAGCCGAAACTCCTTCTTTATGTGTACGGATGTGACGTAATGACTCAGTATAGCCGGCTAGCCGAAACTCCTTCTTTATGTGTACGGGTGTGACGTAATGACTCAGTATAGCCGGCTAGCCGAAACTCCTTCTTTATGTGTACGGATGTGACGTAATGACTCAGTATAGCCGGCTAGCCGAAACTCCTTCTTTATGTGTACGGATGTGACGTAATGACTCAGTATAGCCGGCTAGCCGAAACTCCTTCTTTATGTGTACGGGTGTGACGTAATGACTCAGTATAGCCGGCTAGCCGAAACTCCTTCTTTATGTGTACGGGTGTGACGTAATGACTCAATATAGCCGGCTAGCCGAAACTCCTTCTTTATGTGTACGGATGTGACGTAATGACTCAGTATAGCCGGCTAGCCGAAACTCCTTCTTTATGTGTACGGATGTGACGTAATGACTCAGTATAGCCGGCTAGCCGAAACTCCTTCTTTATGTGTACGGGTGTGACGTAATGACGCAAAGACATGCTCGAATTTCCCACGGAAACCCACCAGTACCACTGGAATTAAAATCATTATTACAAGCTAACCGTTTTGAATCTAGCTATGGCAAGCAGATAGTTTTGAACACTTGCTGAATATGTTTTTTTTTAAATAATTATTTTGGATTATTTTTAACTTAAAAAAAGTTACGGACTGCAGCTTTAAATAGTGTCTTCTGGTATTATAATACATTGTTCTGAGTAATGTGAGCCGTTGTTAAAGGCATGAGACTACTGAGATTATATCTGTTAATTATGCGGCCCTTTGTAGTCTGAGTTCTGTTCAAACCAAGAATCTGTAATGAATTTTCCTTTAGTAATGTTTTAGCAGTAATTAAAAAAATGAATATAGCTCTTCGAGTCTTGCTGTCTTTATTTCACCCACAATTATAAATTGTAACTAGATTTTTACATTGAAGAAAAAATAGCTGGCACTTATCTGTCATAACCCAATAGTTTTCTGGGTGTTTACCAGGGCTTTGCTATGTGGTTGTCAGATGTATGATGCAATCCAACACGATTCACTCAGATAATCTATATAATCTTTTTTAAACACATATAACTCAATATAAATAATCTTTTAATCCAAAAAATTAAATGCTCGGGTGTTGACTATGCTATCCTCACTTCATCGATTTGAAGTGATTTTATAACATGAGAAGAAAGAAAATGACGCATAACTCAATCTCAGCTTTGCGTTCTGATCAACCAATTGGTGTTTGTTTATCAATAATGACATAATGCACACTATCTTGTTTATTACACATCTACTTTGAGTCAACTGAATTAGTTGAGTAAAAATATTTCATTTTGTAGATAAGTCAGTTAAACAGACAAGTATTTTCCCTCACTAGTTTAAGCTGCTTTGCAAGACTGCATGTGTTGAGCTGAAATTAATGCAGCAAGTAAAATTCCTTTAATACATTCTGTTTCTTGTAAGGATTGTTAGAGAAGATTCCCACTGTATTTGAAAAATGTACTTTATTTATTCTAAATGTTTTGTTTATGATACTTGCATTTAAATGGAAGCTTGTTTCTGCCACAGAATAAAACATTTTAAAAGATAATTGTGCGACTTTTTATCTCAAAATTACGAGATATAATCTCACAATTGTGTGTTATAAACTCAGAATTACGAGATAATATCACAATTGCTTGTTATAAACTCACAATTGCAATAAATAAACTTGCAATTCAGACTTTTTTTCTCGCAATTGTGACTTTAGGCCTATATAATGCAATTCTGGCTTTATAGCACGCATTTGCGAGTTAATATATCACAATTCTGACATCTTTTCTCAGAATTGTGAGATATAAATGTGCAATTCTAAGGAAAAAACTACCTTTGACTTTTGCGTGTCAGACAAATCGTGTGTTATAAAGTCGGAATTGCGATATCAACATGCAATTTAGAGAAAAAAAAAGTCAGAATTACATTTATTATTTTTTATTCCTTAGTGTAATCAAGCTTCCAGACGTTTATGTCTATCTGTTATCCGCAGAGTATTTGGTGCTTTCAAGAACACAGACAACAGAGAGACTGTCTACGCGTGGTTCACTTTCTCACACTGGCTTATATACGCCAACAGTGCCGCCAATCCAATCATCTACAACTTCCTCAGTGGTGAGTCTTTCACACGTTCACTTCTGGTTCTGGAGTGTCTTCCTTCTTTACACACCAGATTCAAATCCTCATGGTGTTAGCAGAGAGCGTGTCACATAAGAGATATCTCAGTGTAGATGAGCAGAGTGCAGAAGCACTGCGCCATCTGCTGGTCACATTCAGGCATTACACCTCTCGTTCCCTTCACTGCCTGCAAACACACACACACACACACACATGTCTGGTTCGCTATCTTTGTGGGGACTCTCCATAGGCGTAATGGTTTTTATACTGTACAAACTATATATTCTGTCCCCTTACACTGCCCCTGTCCCTAAACCTACCCATCACAGGAGACATTCTGCATTTTTACATTTTCAAAAAACATTACTTAGTGTGATTTATACGCTGTTCTCCTCATGGGGACCGCTGACTGGTCCCCACAATGTAGGTGATTTCAGGTTTTACTATACTTGTGGGGACATTTGGTCCCCACAATGTAATATAAACACGAGCACACACACGCACACACACACACACACACACACACACACACACACACACACACACACACACTTCAAAGCTTTGAGATGCAGTTTGCCCTCCGGAAACATCCTGCACCTTTTCATTCATAACAAGCACACTAATTATTTCTTCATTAGCATAGCAATATTCTCTTTGTACCGCTCTGATGATAACTGAGTGCATCATTACCTGGTCATTTCAAGGATGCTTTTGACATTATAGGGCAGTTTGGAGGATTCAGTGCACCTACTGCAAATAAATTAATCTGTTTTATCCCACCAGTCACCTTGGGACCAACATTTTTATTTTGAAAGGTCTCAAAAGAGCATTTGATGTTTTTAAAAAGCAACAAAAAAAAGTGAAACAAAAAACAAAATACACACACAACAAAACTGACAGCGGTGAGGAAACATCAGTTCATAAATCATCATAAATCATCTTTGAGATGTGGATGTTTACAGACATCATGTCCACACATGAACAGTTATGATAGTTTGAGTATAACGTATATTTGAGACTATATAGATCTGGCAATGTGAGACTATAGTTTGAATTAAACCCTTTTCTTCGGTGACACTTTGACAATACAGTACAGAAGCTCTTGAGGCATTATCCTGAACATGAGCATTCGTGTCATGTGTCACTGAACGGAAGAGAGGCTTTCGGGAGTTTTCCCAGTGAAACCGACCCGAGTCCTTCATATTAAAATCAGTCTTGAGGCTTTCATAGATAACCCAGGAAAGTCGGTGAAGGTCTCGCTTTTTAACTTTCTTTACAAGATGTTCACACGAGGATAATAAAAAAAAAAAGTGGTTAATACATGAAATTCTTACATATATCCCTTTTTAATTATAATTAATACAAATACTGTTCATTGTTAGTTCATGTTAGCTGAGGTCCATAAATAATATTAACAGATACATGCTGTAATTAACATTAGATAATAAATGCTTTAGAGTAATGTATCAAGGTTAGTTCAAGTTAACAAATGGAACCTTATTTAAATCAAATCCTGTATTCTCGCAGGTAAATTTCGAGAGGAGTTTAAAGCGGCGTTCATCTGTCATTGCCCCGGTGGAGACGAGACACCGAAGGAGAGAGTCAGAGCGAGAACCAGTACAGACAGCCGCAAATCCCTGTCTACACAAGTCAACAACCTCGACAACATCTCCAGGATCTCTGACCAGGCTGTGTAGGTCAATGTGGGGGGTTTCTGGGTGAATCCTGTCACTTCACCAGTCACCACCACCGACACTGAAGAACACCGTACGTTTGTACCTGCGGGGCTCGTGGATAGAAGGATTGAATCGGCATAGTGAATTACACACACTTTTTGAAAATGACATTGTGTCTTGCGTTAGGACACATGAACCTTCAGTGTGATTGATATTTTTACCCTGTGAGCCATGAGGTTATTTTTCTGAGGCTCACCGCTCGAGTGGACGCGCAGACACAGGCGAAAATAATGACATGTCTCTGAAACACAATTTAACTCAAGACTGAAAGACAACGATGATAGAAGGGAATAAAATATTGTCAGTGTTAAAGCAACACCATGTAACTTTTGCTCTCAGGGTCCCCCTACAGTTGGGAAACAGTATTGTCTTCTACTACTGTCGTTAAATCTCATGGTTACACCAGGGGATACACGTGCATTTGTTGACAAGCCGATCCCCCCGAACTCTGCAGGAGGAGTCCTCACGTCTTGGGCAGACTGCCAGCGTTGCGTGTGAAATGTCTTCATCCCAGGTACAGTGGCATATATTTCAGCATGTCATATGAATATCATTTTATGGGTTTTATTATGTAGGAAGTGAGGGGTGGGAGGGGGTATAGGTAGGAAGTGGGGGAAGTGGGGGGTCCGGTGGGAAGTGGGGGATGGGGTAGGAAGTGGGGGGTGGGATAGGAAGTGGGGGAAGTGGGGGTGGGGTAGGAAGTGGGGGAAGTGGGGGGTGGGATAGGAAGTGGAGGAAGTGGGGGAAGTGGGGGAAGTGGGGGGTGGGGTAGGAAGTGGAGGAAGTGGGTGTGGGGTAGGAAGTGGAGGAAGTGGGGGTGGGGTAGGAAGTGGGGGTGGGTAGGAAGTGGAGGAAGTGGGGGTGGGGTAGGAAGTGGGGGTGGGGTAGGAAGTGGGGGGTGGGGTAGGAAGTGGAGGAAGTGGGGGTGGGGTAGGAAGTGGGGGTGGGGTAGGGAGTGGGGGAAGTGGGGGAAGTGGGGGGTGGGGTAGGAAGTGGAGGAAGTGGGGGGTGGGGTAGGAAGTGGGGGGTGGGGGGTGGGGTAGGAAGTGGAGGAAGTGGGGGAAGTGGGGGGTGGTGGAGGAAGTGGGAGAAAGTGAGGTATGCCGTAAAGCAGTTGAATTTTGTAGTTCTTTTTGTGCTCCGGTTACTACCCGAACCCCGAAGTTACGTCGTGCCAGTAAAAGCGTTACCGAACCCGTCAGGCTGTGGCAGACGTGTCATTCAACCTATTGTAAGTTGATGTACCATCACAAGGATCTTGGAAATATATTATGAAGGTTGAAAAACTACATGGTGTTCCTTTAAAATAATTTTCCTATCCAATCTAATGTAGAGAGATAAGGGTAATCTCCACTGAAACACTGCTCTGTTTGTTTGAGCATCAAATGATTCGGGTTTGAAAACAAACATTATTTTTGCATGCATAAACTGCTTCAAGTACTTTTGATCAAAATTTATGTATATTTATTTTTTATTCCATGTTTAAACAATATACAGTTTGACATTTGTAATGTTTCTCTATGAATGCTGTTTTGTGTTGTGCTTTTATCTTTTCAGGAACAGCTCGCTCTGTAACACTTTACAATAAGGTTTCCTTTAGTTAACTACATTAGTTAACATGAACTAACATGAATTCATCTTTATTGATAATGTAAATGTAAACTGTTACTAATACATCTTTTAAATTAAAAGTTAACATAAGTTAGTACACTAACATGAACAAACAACAAAACATTTTTTGTATTATCTAACAGGGGTGATTGATTATGATTTCACTTTTCTAACTTTAGTTAGTGTGTAATGTTGCTGTTTGAGCATAAACAACATCTGCAAAGTTACAACGCTCAGAGTTCAGAGCAAAGAGAGATATTTGCTTTTAAAGAAATTGCGGTAACACTTTATTTTACAGTGTCCTTGTTACATATTTTACATGTGCTTACCATAGTAATAACAGTAAATTATGCATAATTACATGCAACTAACCCTCAACCTAATCCTAATCTTACCCTAACCCTATAGTAAGTACATGTAGTTACTTAATATTACTCTGTACTTAAATATGTAATTACACTGTAACAATGACACCTTGAAATAAAGTGTAACCGAAATTGCTTTTTAAGGACTACAACAAACGGCTGGTAGAGAAATTTTCATAAACCCCACCCCCGGGAATGCGTTTTATAGATTATCATGACAGAATATACTAATCAGTGACTAGAAGATAACTACACATAAGCTTCATAAATTCATCAACTAATCATTCAGAAATGTTGTCTACGTGTTGTCACTGCTTCTTGAGTCTCTCCATCATGTGTGGATTTTAAAAGGCTAAAAGTTTTTGAAATTTTCAGTGCATGTGTGTGTGAGTGCAAGCTCTTGTAGCTCCGCCCCCTGTGCCGGGAGCAGCGGCTCATTTGCATTTAAAGGAACAGACACAAAACTCTGCGTTTTTGCTCACCTTCAAAAAGTGACAATTTTAACATGCTATATAAAAATATTTGTGGGGTATTTTGATCTAAAACTTCACATACTCACTCTGGGGACATCAGAGACTTGTTTTACATCTTTTATAACTGCATTATACCACCCCTTTAACAAAAGATTAATAAATAGATTAATAAAAATTGCTAGTTTATTTTAGCTAATAAGACCTTATTGTAAAGTGTTACCGTTTACTCTAATTTGATCCCACATGGGTATTTAAAAAATAAAAACATCAAGAAAACATTTTGAATGTTCACTTTAGTGTGCATTTCACAAGTGTTTGCAGATACGTCTGTTTTATTTCTGATGATTGGCGTCTCTGTTGTGTTGTTTCGATGCTTTGCACAGTCCAGCAGTAATTATTTGCTCTGAGTGTTTGCTTGATGGATCAGGAAGCCTGGAGCTCTAACTGTTTATTTGACTATTATTCGTCTGACGATTACAGAGTAATAAAGCGGAACAATGGCACAACAATGCATCTTTGTTCAAGCATGACAGACGTCACGAGAACCAACAGGTGAACAGCAGAGAACTACTATATGACGTTGCTCAGGTGCTTGCTTTGAGATCTTGTGTTATCTATTAAAGTGTGTACTTGCTGCTTCTTATAAATACTTAAGTAAATGCATTGAGTGTGTTAATGTGTTTGAAATTATGTTTGTAGATAAAGATTCCAATTTTACTTAAATACACTATTAAGCCATTCGTCATTATCTTTTTGTTAGCACATAAGTGAATCTCACACATGCTGGCTTTTAAACGTCTTTTGGCAGAAAAATGTGAATTACCTTGGTCTATGTTTGCACAATCCAAAAATAAAGAAGTAAACAATAACAACTCTAAGTAATTGTGTATGCTTTGCCAGCACTAACTAGCATGGAAATGTATGATGGTTTGATCTGGTATTTCAGGGTCCCTGTCTGTGTTTGAATTGAATTGAATTTGAATTGATGTCAAAAACAGGATCTAGAATTGCAGTTCGAATTTGAATTAAAGGAAGCAGAATTGCAATTCAATAAAAATTCTAAGAAATTCATATACATATTTTAAATGAAGTGTTTAACAATGAAGTTTTACAGTATCAGATATGATTGCATTATGCACTTTGTGTTATTTGATTACTTTGAAATTAAAATTGGAACAAAACTAATTAAACAACATTGATTTATTTCAAGAATTTTATCATTATCTATATTTTAGAACAAAATGTATGCAGGGTTGAGGAGTGACTAGTCGCGTGTAATGCAATTATGTTATCAAATTACAAAATT